>JAIWVJ010000011.1:1367500-1967500 GCA_024322285.1 Musa beccarii
CCTGTAATGCCTTTCCTAATCATCTTAGTCTCCACCAGGTTTGCATTACTTTTTGTTGCTTTCTTTCTTCCATACAATGAATTAGGAGATTTGATAAATTAATCTGTTCTGGTCTCGTATTCAATAATGGAGTCTTTACTTGACGCCTTTAATAAGTTCCGGAGTTTTTGGACATCGCATATTGCAACTATGACCGGAGATAAAAGAAAATCTAAGTAGTGAACATGGAAGTCTGGTACTATAAAAGATAGCACATGATGATTGTGTCCTAGAATGGTGTGGCAGAAGAAGTGTTTGTTGGAATGCCAGACTAGAAAATCCATAGAGAATACTCGAGACATAGGTCATTCAATAGGAAACATATCTTAGGAGTGTTTGCAGCATTTACCAAGCAAACAATTTTATTCCTTAACCATCTCAGATTAATTTTGGAAAGTCTGCTATGATGACATAAGTTATTTATTTTTCCTGCTATAGTCATATTTTCTCGTCAATGTTATCTTTTTGATCAACAGTCTTTTCATATCATGACTGCTTTTAAGTCGTTAGGAGATCATAGATAATGTTTGTCCAGGATAGTTATATGATTTCTCAAAGTTGAACTAGAAATAGATGCCGATATATTGGGAGTCTTCATGAAAGTAATTAAATTGCTTGAAATAGGGCTTCCACCATGCCCACAATTTTCTTCATGATTGACAATGTCCCAAATTGACAGCTTCTATTTGGTTGTGGGTCTAAAAAGTCCAAAATATAAAAAAATTCTTGATGTGTCACTATAGCAAATTCAACCTAATTGCACATCATGCCTTCCAACAAAGGTTTGTCCAAGATGACTCTAAAAAATGTCTTACCCTACTTTTGTTGATTTTAGTTAGGTCCCAAATTGGAGCAAAACCCCTTTTCTCGTCTCATGAAGGATTTCTATTATGGAGGTGGCAACTCGGTAATCGATCCCAAATAACCATATTACAGTTTATTAGCCTTGGCATCCTAACCTCACAACCTAAAAAGGTTGTCACGAAGCGTGTGATTATTGTCAATTTCTTGACACGATTGAAACTTAAAAAAAAAGTTCTATCAGGGAAAATTTTATGACACTTTTGCTCACTAGGAACATAAACTCTTTGCTCCATCGGTGGCCTCAGGATTGAATCTCATAATTACATGGGCTGATAAATCAACCTAATTGGATTATGGACTTTGGTGTC
Source organism: Musa beccarii (assembly GCA_024322285.1). NCBI lineage: Eukaryota > Viridiplantae > Streptophyta > Magnoliopsida > Zingiberales > Musaceae > Musa > Musa beccarii. The sequence continues at coordinate 1,368,712 of JAIWVJ010000011.1, forward strand.
TCTCATCACATCACTTAGCCGATCTTGAACTTGCCATCCACAATAATTATGCGAATCCGTTGGCTATGCAATGAAGATATATCGTCTATCGGGCGATGGTAGAATAATTCCTATTACTATCTTTTGGTTCCCAACGCTTAATTTACATACAACAAGTTTTATACTCGATGATGTTCGTGCACCTCACATTAAGCGAAACCTCATTTCTATTTTTAATTCTACAAACACAATAATACTTCTATTAAATTTTTCCTAACTCTTTTCTTGTCAAAGATTTGAACATGGGGAGTATCCTTGGTCCAAGACCGAGAATAGAGGCAACATTTAAGAATGGTAATCGGCTCCATGAAATAACTTGACCCACTATTCACTCTTCGAAGTTGCGACTCAATTGATGTGTGGTATCGTAAATCGTTGTCATCCCTCGTCTCTTATCCAATAAAAATTATTTTCTCGTTATTCTCTTTTCAATTTTAAATCAAGTAACTTTATACCTTATTGTGATACTTGTCTTAGCAAAAAATGTCATAGACAGCCTTTTGGTATGTCCTTCAAATCTTGCTTTATACCATTTAAAATTATTTATATAGATGTTTGGGGCTCTGCTCCCACCATTTCTTTGATAAATTCAGGTTTTATATCATTTTTATATATTATTTCACTAAGTATACATGAATTTGTATCCTCTCTACTATAAATCTGAAGTTTCATAGTTTTTACCAACTTTAAAAAATTAGTTGAGAATTACTTTCAATCTATAATAAAAAAAAGTATACTCTGATAGTGGAGATAAATATCAAGCCTTAACATCCCGTCTCTCAGCTTATGGTATATAATACCTCAAGTCACCCCCACATACTCCTCAACTAGTGTCACGCCCCTTTGAAATTATCGTATTCAGGAGGTGTGATCCTGTCTTAAAATTCATAATATTAAAATTCAAACAACAAACTAATCCCAGCAACCACATCGATATTTGAGGACACTAACGATCATTCAAGTTGTATATCACATCCAAAACTCATAATTCATAAAACCTATGCAGTTTATAATTCATATACCACATCACTCTAGGATTCATAAAATTCAAAGCCAACTCACTAATCAATATCCACATCATAAAATCCACAAGTGAGGAAATCCATATAGCTACAAAACTAACATTTACCACACGTTTATATCATCATACCATTTAAACTTCACATTTCAAGTCCTAACATGAGAGGTCCTCCAACCTTTACAAAACATGTAAGTTCAGGTTTACCATCGACATTTCACTAAACACAAAATGTACTTATACAACAAAAACATATCTATCACTAAAGATCAATCCAAAATCTTCTAGCTTTCCCTTCCTCAGCCCAATTTAAACATCCCAGAGTTTGATAAGCTAACCTGAAAATATTATGTAACAACGGGGTGAGCATAACAAAGCTCAGCAAGTGACTAACATATCCATAATGATAGGAGCAGTTCAAGCAGGCTCGGTATCAAAATACAAAAGCATAGCTACAAGGGTTCAATGAAAAGTATCTCATATGATATAAAATCACAAAGGGTTATCTCATTTGAAACCGACATTATACATAACAATAGGAGAAAGGAAATTGGAGCATTTCATTAGCAAAAGAAGCATTTAGGTGCATATCAAAAACATAAGAGTGTTTGGGAGCATAACAATGACATACAATACACTTCAAAGTACAATAGGTGAACCAAATAGCCAACACAAGCTTGTATGTCATTTTTAGTGTAGCATGCATTTCATTTTTATCTAAAGCATAAATATAACCTCATAAGCAGAGCTTTGGATATCATATCAAAAAGTATAGAAGGCGCTGTGGGATCACATACATAACGTGATTCATCCATTTCTGGATGATCACCAAACATTAGTCTCCCACGTTTGGGAGCTCCATCCACCCACGTCTGAGTGAAGTCAATGGGGCGGCAGAGCAATCGCGGGCTCTAAGCATAACTCCTTTACCATTTCGGCAAAGGTTCACATTATCCCACAAGACACCGAGTACAAAAGGACAGGTGTGAACAATAATTTGACACATATCGGAAGCACATGCGGAACAATAAAGCGCATATGCGCTTCTGAAACAAATATGATGCTAGTATATTCTCATCACAATGCATACAAATTTAAAATGAAAATAATGGCATGAGTATACAAGGATTTGAAAGCGAGTATACAACTCAATCGAAAGAAAGGGCTTTAGCTCAATTCGATTTCAACAAAGAACAAAAACAGAATAAGCAAACTTGACAAAAGAAAATGCAGTTCGACGAATTTGAGAAGTATAATTCTTGAGTTATTTGAGTAACCAAATATACTTCAAATTGCTCTAAATTAGTATCTTTTGAAAGATATAATAATTTAGATTCGGATTAACAAAGTTTGGTATAAATTAAAGGTATAAATTTAGTGACAACAGAGAAAACATCATCTACTGTTTCTGAAGATGTATATGGTCGATTAAAATAGACGTTTTCAGTTAGTATCTCAGTACTCAAAATATTCTTGAGATAAGATATGCACTGAAAGCTTTATGAGTCTACTTTCCAAAGTAAGATTAATTTTATCACCATTGAATTTGTTCACAGTGAGTTACAAGTGATAGTATGCCCAAAGGTTAGAACTCGAAATCTCTATTTGATAGATTCTATATGGTCAATTCAAACAAAAGTTTATATAGGAAATTGAACTCTAAATTCTTACATTCTGATCTCAAAATAAAGATGTACAAGTATATTTTCGGATGGATTTAATTTTACTTAAATACGAGTTCAGTACAGAAAATTATAGACATGAAAAGGCAGAAAGAACAGAATCTGAAAAAGAAACCCAGATTCACTGTTTGATGCATAAATTACAGAAATATCATTATGAAACTTTAATCCTCTAAAATTTTCCAGGATTAGGATGAGAACAAGGATCAAACTAACTGTAGGAAAGGGTTAGAACACTTGCCTTGGATCAATTTTGATCCCAATGAAAAGTATTGAGCCCAAAAGACCCTAAATCCTCAATTCTCCTTCTCTTCTTCTCCTAATAGTTTTTATATTATACCCTCATACCCAATAAGTTTTTATATTATGTCATATTATTTTTGTAGAGTTTACCTTTTCTTTCCATAATCATGAGTCTCATGCCATGCAAGCCACTCCACCAAATATTCATCACTGAAGTATACCTCCGACCCTGTCAAATGAGACCCCCATGACACCGTCTAGTTTCTCTCCTCATGATCCACACTCTACTATTACTCCAGTTCAATTGCTGTGTATTCCTTCTATTGCTTCTCCACTCTCTTCTTCTCAAGTTGTGCTCATTAATGAGGCCACATATTGAAACACAATCGTTGTCTTTACTTCCTCCTAGGCCTAGTGACCTTTGAAGTACCTCAACCCGACTCGGCGGTGTTAGTGACTCACTACTATCTCTACCAACAAGACAACCTTACAATCCTATAGCCTTCGAACATCCAACAACAGCACGCTCCAAGAGTGATATTTTTAAACTACGTTAAATCCTTGGCTTACATATTATCATAGAATCCTCAGTTAAAGACCATTGAGCCCATCACATTTACTCAAGCCCAAAAATCTCTACACTAACGTAAATCTATGTATGAAGAATATAATATATGCCTCCATAACTCAACATGGACCCTTGTACCCTTTCATCATACACAAATCATCATCGGGTGTAAGTGAAACTTTCAAATTAAGCAAAACCTCAATGGATCCGTTGCCAGATATAAAGCACAGCTTGTTGCCAAAGGATTTCATCAACAACTTGGTATTGATTTCACTGAGACATTCAGTTCTATTATTAAACCCATAACAATTCGACTTATCCTAAATTTGGCCACTATTAAAGGCTAACAATTACGACAATTGGATGTTAATAATGCCTTTTTATAAAGGATTCTAAATGAGGATATCTTTATGCAGCAACCTCTTGGTTTTCTCTATCCTCAGTATCCAAAGCATATTTGCAAACTGTAAAAAACTATTTATGGACTTTGTCAGGCTTCAAGAGATTGGTACAATAAACTTGGCTCGTTTTTTACTTTAACTGGCTTTATTAACTCAAAGTCTGATACATCGTTATTTCTATGATGATAAAATAGAGGTATAATATATCTTCTAGTATATGTAGATGATATATTATCATGGATAATAATCCTATAGAGATCCAAGCATTCATCAAGCAATTAGCAAATCGATTCTCCCCTAAAGATCTAGATAGCTTGAGCTATTTTTTGGAAATAGAAGCAACATATATACCTTCAGGTCTCTTCCTATTATAAAGAAAGTACATTCAAGATTTATTATTAAAGATAAATATATAGGACATAAAAGAGGTTACAACTCCTCTCTCGACTACTGAATCACTCAAATTATATGATAATAGTCCTGCTATGGAACCTACTTAATATTGACAAGTAGTTGGATCAGTCATGATGACTTAACTCTCACCCATCAAATGACTTATTTGTAGTCCACAAGTTATCATAATTTATGTATTGACCATCTACTATGCATTAGTCTGCAATCAAATGAATCTTGCGATATCTTAAAGGGACCTTCAAGATTTATTATTAAAGACAAATATGCAGGACGTAAAAGAGATTATAACTCCTCTCTCTACTATTGAATCACTCGAATTATGTGATGATAGTCCTACTACAGAACCGACTTAATATCGACAAGTAGTTGAATTATTACAGTACTTAACTCTCACCCATCCAGATGACTTATTTACAGTCCACAAGTTATCATAATTTATGCATCGACCATCTACTATGCATTGGTCTATAGTCAAATGAATTGTGAGATATCTTAAAGGGACCCTCAATCATGATTTTTTTTTATCTGTAAACACTCTCCACTTTATCTCCATGCTTTTGCGATACTGATTGGGTAGGAAACTTCGATGATAAAACATCCACGTTGGGGTATATTATCTTCCTTTGAGCTAATCCAATCAATTGGAGTTCTAAAAAGCAAAAGATAGTTGCACGATCAACAACTGAAGCTGAATACTGTGTCATCGCCACCGCTGTTGCAAAACTTAATTGGGTCATGAATCTGCTCAAGGAACTTAATATCAACTTCACTCTTACTTCTACAATCTACTGTGATAATGTCGGAGCTACCTACTTATGCGCCAATCCAGTATTCCACTCCCGCATGAAACATATTGTCATCGACTTTCATTTCATGCGAGATCAAGTTATCCGACATTAACGACATGTTTCTTACGTACACATGATTGATCAACTAGTAGACTCATTCACGAAGTCTCTTGTCCGTAAACTATTTTCATTATATCGGTCCAAGATTGACATCCTTGATAGGAGCATCATTTTACGGGAGCATGATAGCAGATAAGATTTTTTCAATTGCATGAGAAAATCTTGCTGCTTTGTTGAGAAAATCCTATCTCTTAAACCTATATAAATAGACCTCCTATTCTATTAATTGTAACAAGTTTTACAATTACATTTCCACTCTATCACTTTTGGCTATCAATAATTTTCTTAACCTAGTTGACCTTCATGATTTTTGTATACATTCATCAAGCGTTTGATCTATTTATCTATGTCCAGCTTGTATAATATATCTTGATGAATTTGTTTTTGACTATGGATAGGCTATGAATAATCTTCGTAGGATCCAAATTTATAGACTAATATGAAATATTTGTCATCTTACTCGGTCTTACTAACATGAAATACGCTTAGAACGAGGTGACCAAGTTGGAATCTAACGTGAAAATAGATTGACTTAACTCAATGTGTCGAGGAGTAAACGTGGACCGATAAAGTGGTATTAAAATAAAATACTATGGTGAAACTATTGATCTCTTAAAATTATGTTCCGAATCTCCTATTGTGGAGTCGAATCGAAGCTCCCAAAGTGTCCAAAAATAAATATTAGATATTTTCAACTCGATCCCTCCATGCATAAGTCGTGTGAGGATTGTGTAATTGTACCAGAGTTCGTACGAATGAGAGAGAAAAGTACATAAGAAGCTATGATATCATAATATTCTCCCATCGAGGATTGAGTTGGAGAATGTTTTTTATCAAAAGGACTGCTGATACAGCATTCGACGTAGTAAATCTTATCATTTTATGCCGGAAAGATAATTTTACCCTTAAAGAGACTCATTGACAGGGTTGATCGGCTGCATTGCAAGAAGGAAGCCTCGTTGCGCACCGCCGACAGCTTCGCCGTGACATTTTTGGGGTACGCGTGAAGGAGCACTCGGCATCTTCCTTTAATGGCCTGCCTCTTTCTCCATCGGATGCAGCGATGTGCCGATACACTCATTATTCTCCATCATCACCCACCTCATGCCTTCCCAAAAATATCGAGCACGGCAAGTTGGCTCTCCTCCTTTGGGAGATTAAAGTTTCGTGGGACTCCATATTTCTCATTCATGCTCAAATGGGACGAATCTTTTCTTGCCAAAATCACCGACGAATCCTTTTATTTGGACATTAGACTTCGTCTGGCAGAGGAAAATTCTATGAATACAAGAGATTAATTAGACATCTTAGACCAATCTTAGTCCACTTGGAAAATGCTTTCTCGTCTCGGTTCAAAGGACCGCATGTTTCATTCTTTTGTGTCTATTCCTTCATGTGCTTCGCGGACTCTGCAAAGAATGGCATCGATCGTGCGTTTGGGTGTCCTACATAGTTCATGTTCTGTGGGAATCTCATCTTGTTTGAGAAGGGCAGCCATCGTATGAGGCAGAAACCAAAGGAAAAGAAAGGGACACTGGCTCTTTTTCTCCTTGGACACAGCTCTCTCTCTCTCTCTCTCTCTCTCTCTCTCTGTCTCTGTGGACGTATTGTTTAAGTAGAAACGAAGCAGAACAATTGGGCTTCGGTTGCTGCGTCTTTGTTATATCCTCTTTAGGCAGTGGAATTTAGCTCAAAAGAAGAGAAGCAAGGAACAAGTGCATGATGGTGAAGGGAGATGCCATGCCGGCGCATGATTAGCGTCCAATAGATTCTGTTCTCTTCCTTTCCCGATCACTATTTATGTAGGGCTCTGATCGTACCGGAGCTCTGCTCCTCGATTTTGTCCTTTGAGATGAGTGTGGATTCATGATGAGTCATTCATGATCATGACGTGGATGAACAGATGTCATGCAATGTTTTCGGATAATCTATCGTAAAAAAAATGTTATAAAAAGCATAAATCTTGATATGCGATGGATTATTTTTAGATTAAATAAAAACATAATGTGTTGGATATATTATTTTGAGAATTCACTTTGATAACATCTTGATTTGCTTTAGAATGATTAGTCCAACTGGTCACAACGTGGGTGGGCTATTGCCGCAAAGGAAGCAGGAAACCCAAGTGAGAGACCCACCTTTTTCCCTGTCCCCTACAAAGTCACTGAGGTGATCGGTGGACGATTGCGCTTCTCTGTCACGCCCACGCGTTGCAGCTGCTGCACCGCATCAGTGCTTTCAATGGCTTCCCCCCCACCTCTGCCATGCCTCAGTGCGACTGATCGAGGCATCATCCGTGGATGTGCCAGTTGTACGTGTTCCACGCACTTAAAAGATGCGCCGAGCTGGACAGAAAAATACACCATTGTTTGCTAACAGAGAACTGTTGGCGACAAAAGAATAAGACACCCTAATGCAGGACAAAAGCAATGCGGCAAGTCAATTCATCATACGATATATATAATGTATCGGGCGGGCATCTCGCTCGAGCACCTTTCTTTTTTCCGGGTGCAGTCTCGAGGCTCTCGAACTTTGTAGGCAACAGCTCTCGCCTCGGTAAATTTAGGTGGGCCAGTGTGGTGGAATCATTCATCAATAAGCTTCGCGAGAATTGGGACCATCGTCCTTTTGAGTCTGCCGTCTCATACGAAAGATAGGACTCACCCTCCCCGAGAAAGCGACGTTGGGTCCGACAGACCCATGATTCCCACCTCTCCTACTCACATCAGAGCTAATCGAGATCAGTAATCGCCACAGGCGTTCATCACGGTAATCGACCAAGCCACCGCCGGTGATCATAGTGGGCCGAGCCATGTTTGTATCTCTGGGCCCATCGTTAGTACTTGTTTGGGTTGAACTCAGCTGAGCCCAACGAATCTCAAAAAAGCCTACTCGATCGAAACCTCGATGGCTCGAACGCGACTCAGACCAGAACTAGCTTGGGTCGTTCTGAGAGGAGCGTGAGGATGTGCACTGTTACATCAAATAAATAATATGAGGAGTTTCGGATGAAAGAGCACGCCCGCATCCGATCCATCCAACCATTGAATCTCCGAAGAGACGGGGAGACAACGCCGTTCCCTGCCGTCCAAGCAATGCGCAAAGCGAAACAGAAGAGACAATAAAAATTGCACACTTACACCGACGAGGTCTACCCTTCTAACATACCATGAGAGTCCGGGGTCCACTGGAGGTCCTGACAGACCTCGAATGGCTTCTTCAGTATGGTTGTTGCAGAGGTGGCTTTCTCGGGTACGTCCAGAGAACAAAATATCAACCTTCTCCGTCGCTGCTATAATCCGTCCTCATTGTGTGCATCGAACCATATATCCCCTCGGTCTGCTCCTCGCCACCCGCTCAAACCCCCAAAGATCAGGTAGACCAGATAGGGAGGAGGTAGATGGCAACTTCCGTCGCCGCCAAGCTCGTCGCCCCCGTCTCCCTATCCTCCGCCGTCGTCCGCCTCGTCCCGGCCGTCGCCGCCGCCCGCATCCCCCGCCTCCATTCCCCAGCTGTCGCCCCCCTCCGCCTTCGCCCTCGCCGTTCCGCTACCTCCCACCGCTTCTTCGCTTCATCTGTCTCCGCCCCCGCCACCTCCGCAACCATCTCCGTTGGCGACAAGCTCCCTGACGCCACCCTTTCCTACTTCGGCGCTGACGGGGAACTCAAGACCGTCACCGTATCCGAACTCACCAAGGGCAAGAGGGCCGTCCTCTTCGCTGTCCCGGGGGCCTTCACCCCGACGTGCTCCCAGAAGCATCTCCCGGGTTCGTGGAGAAGGCAGGGAGTTGCGCGCCAAGGGCGTGGATACCATCGCTTGCATCTCCGTCAACGACGCCTTCGTGATGCGGGCATGGAAGGAGGACCTCAAGATCGGGGACGAGGTACTGCTGCTCTCCGACGGGAACGGGGAGTTCACCAAGGCCCTCGGTGTGGAGCTCGACCTGCGGGACAAGCCCGTAGGACTGGGCGTCGGTCCCGGCGCTACGCTATCCTGGCGGAGGATGGGGTCGTCAAAGTTCTCAACTTGGAGGAGGGTGGCGCCTTCACCTTCAGCGGCGCCGACGACATGCTTAAGGCCCTGTAATGCCTTTCCTAACTCATCTTCCCGTCTCCACCAGGTTTGCAGTCTACTTTTGTTTCTTAGCTCTTTCTTCCATACAATGAATTAGGAGATTTGATATCTCACTACGTCTCTTTGTAATCTGTTCTGGTCTCGTATTGCGAAATAATGGAGTCTTTATCGTCCTTGACGCCTTTCTGTATTATTTTATTGCAAGTTCCCGAGTTTTTGGACATCGCATGATGCACGCATTTTGTGCAACTATGAACCGGAGATGTGTTTGTTGAAATGCCGGACTAGAAAATCTAAGTAGTGAACATGGAAGTCTGGTGGCAACACTACAAAAGACAGCACATGATGCACGCATATTGTGTCGCTAGAATGGTGTGGCAGAAGAAGTGTTTGTTGGAATGCCAGACTAGAAAATCCATGGGGTGAAGAAATCTGGTGAGAATACTCGAGACATAGGTCATTCAATGTAGGAAACATATCTTAGGAGTGTTTGCAGCATTATATTACAAGCATCTGTGCACAATTTTATTCCTTAACCATCTCAGATTAATTTTTGGAAAGTCTGCTAGTTTTGGTGACATAAGTTATTTATTTTCCTGCTATATTTTTGTCATATGCATTCTCGTCAATGTGGTACGATCAACAGTCTTTCATATCATGACTGTTTAAGGTTGCTAGGAGATCATAGAGTCAATGTTTGTCCAGGATAGTTATATGATTTCTCAAAGTTAAAGAACTAGAAATAGATGCCTGATATATTGGCAAGAGTCTTCATTTCTGAAAGTAATATGGATTTAAATTGCTTGAAATAGGGCTTCCACTTGAGACAAAGCAAAGAATAACAGAGACACTGCCCACAATTTTCTTCTTACATATGATTGACAATGTCCCCAAATTGACAGCTTCACTATTTGGTTGTGGGTGCTAAATCATCCATCAAGGAAGGAATATGTTAAATACCCTTTATAAAAATATTCTTGATGTGTCATTCTATAGCAAATTCAACCTAATTGCACATCAAATGCCTTCCAATGTCTTTTACCTTTTCTATTTTGCAGCTAAGCTCATATTATTTATTTATATAGAGCATGTCTGTTTTTAAAAATGTCTTATTGCCAAATCTACTTTTGTTGATTTTAGTTAGATCTCCATAATTGGAGTATCAATAAACTCCATAAATCTTCAGGACTTAATACTAAATCTCTTTTGGATATCTTCATATTTCTCATTTTGAATATTCTCATGAAGGATATAATCTTTTATGGAGCTTAGTGGCAATAAAACTTTCATATAATCGATCCCAAATAGTTAAGATATTACAGTTTATTATTTTTGTTGTTGTCTCTGTAAAGAGACAATTCTAGCAAAAAGAAAACTGTACCTGTTTGCTATGGTAGAAACTGCTTTGGCAATCAGTATTTTGTTTTTCTAAAAGAGAGTTGTTTGTAGAACGAGTGATGCATCAGCCTAGCAGTACAAAACCTCATAGTAGTTGTCAATTTCTTGTTTAAAGGCGATTGAAAACCCAAAAATAAACATGTTAACATGCGAATCAGGGAAAATTTTATAGGAACACTTTTGCTCACTTGTAGGAACATAGCTCTCTCAAGTTGCAGAATCATAGTTACCCTTCTAATATTAATGAACTTTAACGAAAATGCATTTCTTTTTACAATTTCCTGTCGGGATTCAGAAAGAAGGTTGAACGAGTTTGTGACCAGCCGGGCCGAAGTGTGATAAGAGTTGGCCACCGGCCGAATTGTTTACATTTTATTAGAATGCAATATTTGGGATACATGGTGATTGATGTTAGTAGTTCGTTCCATTTAGGGTACTCATGACTATATGGTAACTAATCGTTAGTTCTCCCATTATACTACCGAAATGAGAAATCAGATCACGTTATTCTGTTGTACTAGTACTTGATGCCCGAATCAAGTTGGCTATGCAGCCTGTGGTGGGCTTTAACCCAAGCCCTCAAATTATCGGGCCTGGTCTATCGGGCAGGGCCTAAGAAATCAAACTGCGACGCCGAGAACGGGAATGGAATGACTTCAACTTTGCTTGATCCGGTAGATGAGATAGATGAAATGGGTTAATGGGTTGGGCTAAGGTCAAAAGAATCGAAGTTTCCGATCTTCCCAAAAGCCGCAGGTTTTACTCTCGGATGTGACCGCTTGCGGAAGAAGCTACGAAGCCTCGAAGCCTTGCATCGCGAAGAAGATGCGTTCGCCGAAGGAACCGTGGCTTTGCTGGGAAGGCATCAGAAACTATGGTTGCACGCGGAGTGAGTGGTCTGAGATATCAGACACGACGACCCCTTCTCCATCAGAGTTTTCCTGCAGCTGCAGGGCAAGGTGAAAGTGTTGGCTTGAAGGAGAATCAATTAAGATGGTTAATTATTCCTCTGGCCGTTGCATGTGCACTCATAGTGAACACTTCTGCTGCTGCTGGGTCTCGCAGTAAGAACATGTATCTTTCTTTAGGCCATGTTCATGGATTTTGAAGCTGAGTTAGCTTCAAGGATCCAACAGCTCATAGGACAGCCTCAAGTCGATCCTAAGGACGGTCCAGAAATCGCTTCGCCCTGAAGGTTCAAACTAGAGTCGACGGCTACAAGCTACTTGTGTTCTACCGCAGCAGGTTGAATGGTAACCCCAACCCAAAGACGCACGGGGTCCCACAGAGTAAGTTTCGCACATGTGGCCTCGTGGGCTCTGGGTTGGCACCATCGGCGGTGTTGGCGTAAAGAGGACGCACGAGTCAGTGACAGCTTTCGTACGCCGGAAGTCATGGCGCGTTGCTACGAGTTCACAGACGCCCGTGCCTCATTATTCATAGGCCAGTTGACAAAACAGCTTTTTTAACCCGGCTGGCCACTTGTTCCATACGACACCGGCAATCTCCCGCTTCCTGCCCCGGAGAGCGGGTCCACCACAGAATGACGCCTCCAGCCATCTTTGTTAATTGACTTCCATCTAAAATCATGCGTGAACATTGGCAAACTTGTCCGATCGAGCCATTTAATCTTCCTTGCTTTATCGATATAGCTATAGTGAGCACGTATGCACAGATTAAGAAATAGGAACGGGTTCAATAAAATTTATTTCCTCTTTAAGTCGGCTCAACCATTGACTCACCTACTACGGGTACGATCTTTAGAGAAGCTCGATTAGCCAAAAGGCACCATGAAGATGACAAGGTAGGTGTTGAATTCGTCGCCAATATGAAACGGGTCTTCGTCTCAGTGATGCTGTCACTGCCTGCTGTCTTTCTCGCCTGCTGTCTTTCTCCTCAGCTTCACCGATTCTCTTTCTTCGACAGTGTCCTTTTCTTTTATCTTTTGGGTCATTGGTTGAGAAGGGTGAACCAACAAAGAATAGACAAGCAAGGATTACAAAAGTACATCCTAACAGTGCCAATGCTTAGATATTTGACCTTGATATTGAAGAATTATACGAACTATATATATATAATGTATGCATATACACACACACTTGAAGTGGCTCCTACAATTGAAAGGTATTTGCAACCTAAACGGCACTCAACTCCATAATCCACACAAGGGGCCTACAAAAGATGAAGCCACCACAAGATCAGGGATTGGGTAGCTTAATGCGTCAGTGACGGAGATATAAGACCCTCTGATTCTGTTGATTAGTCAATACAAAACCTTAATCTGTGAATGCTGTGCCTCTATTATTATTTGGACGACACGAAATGTAAACACTCGCTGCGAACTCTAAAATCTTTTCTATGGAAGAAAGGTTCTATACAAATTTCCACATGCAGGAAGCATGGTTTGGTTCTTCTCTGTCTCTCATTATTGTATCTGCTTCGAGACTTGGAATGTGCTCTTTGTTTTCTGCATTCATTATTACTTTCTCTCTGTGTATTCTGTTCGAACGAGTCTTCGCCTCGTGTCGGTAGAAAATGGAGGAAGAAGCAGGAGAAAACTAATCATGCAGAAATTTCATTTCCCAATCCATTGACAGACATGAATACCATATTGATCATCTGGAATACAGCGATAGGCCACCAAAATGATGAAAGCCACGTACCAACTCCAAGCCACCGAGCTACTCAATCAGGCAAACTTTTTCCACCATGTCTGCGGCCTGCTTTCTTCTACCAAAACCCAATAATGTATCTTCGTAGCATCTAGTTCATGATGCTACTCCCCTGCTCGGAAGAAGAAATGGATGGCATACCCACTGAATTGACATCACAACCAATATGAGACCGGTGGTATATGTCTAGCCTGGCTGTAGGACTCTCTGCAGCTGCTGCTTGAAAGCTTATGTGATGTATACTCAGTTGCTTTGTCCCGATTCCATCATGCCCACAATTTAGTTAGAAGAAGCACCCCTACCAGAACACTTTGTCGGCATGAAGCTTCGGCAAGGTGTTGAATTGAGAAGCCATATTTAGCCTGCGACCAGAGGAATATACCATCATGTATAATATGGTGTGCTTCTAAGACCTCTCTGCTTTGATGAAATCTACAATGTTGTTAGTAATTAACAATGAGATAATTAAACAATATATCTCTGCGTGGATTCAGTTCTTATATGCAGCGCACACATACAATACAAGCTTCAGGATATGTTCCTCGCTACCATATTCGGCACAGATCACCCTCTATTATAACTATTGATTGAGACGCATTCAACCATCAAGTCGGCTCCAAGAAGAACTCAGTTGTTAGGAGATTCACGTCCTAATGAAAACATAAATCCAAAGATGCAACAGCATCAAAATTTGCTTGTTTTATGCGCATGATGAGCATCATGGACCATGATGCCTTTTATTCCACAAGCCTTTTCTTTTCGTTGTTTTCTCTTATTTCTCTTTTTTTAGTGCTACTTCGAACATAGAAACAATAAACATTTTAATTTTACTCATAAATAATTTCCACTTGCTTTTAGGGCTGAAATTGGATTGCTGGTTCATGTACTAATTTTGTCAAAACTTGCAGATTCTTGTATTGAATACTCCATTGCAACTCATGATGATAACATCATCAAAGCGATATGCTTGTGCCTTCTTTTCCATCTTTTTCTCCATTATTTTACCATCAAATGGCATGCATCGGTATAGCAGAAAATTATGGCTTCAAAATCCAGTAGATTAGTCTTCTTCCGGTAGCCTTTAGCTACAGCGAGTTGCTGAACTAAAAGTAGAGACAGCTAATTCTTCGTCGACATAAAAATGGTGCCTACATCTCTTTCCCCTCCTACCAAATGCTGCAACTTGGTCCACTTGTTGCAGGGTGAAAGGTCATGTTCATTCAGAATATTAGTACATGAGTAAAATCTCTTTTTCTCTTCTTTCTTTTTCTGAGAGATAGCAAAGAGAAAATAATGTATTAGTATTTATATCATGTGAAACTTTCTTACGAGTTTAGGAATGAAGTCCGGAACACCAACAAGAAAGCTATTATTTGACTAAGCAATTAGGTGCACACTTTATTCTATTATGTGTTCTTTCCTGTTCTTATCATTATTAATGGCTCTGAGTTATTGTTGCTGATGACATATATGATTCATGCAATCTTTATTTCTATATCATATTTGTATTCAAATTGAAATAAAGATACAATTTCTTGTCAGCCTAATATACTATACATTCTCACATTTGCTGGCCGAAATCAATGATAAAGACATTACTAATCAAATCAGCGACCTTTGGGGGTAGGCACACAGACAGCAGAGGTTCCCACCACCCCTTATAAACCTTGTGCGAAACTAATCATATTATGTCACACCACATGGAGAATCCTTAGTTCTCTTTGTATGCTACATCATGTCACGTCCTGTGAATATATTTCTAAGATAAAACCTAAGCCCGTCACGACATATAAGCTTTGAACGCTTTGATCATTTGTTGGTTGAGTCTGCGTGATGTAAGCTGGCTCAGGTGCTCCTCCTGAGAGTAATCTTGTCGGTGTCTACAGCATTGCTACAAGCTAAAACCTTCAAGCTGTCGTTTTAGTCGTCGTCCTCCATTTGAGACCGCACCGAGCGCCATGTTTCCCTAAGCAAAAGAATAAGCGGCTTCGTGTTCTTCATGGAGATGCAAACAACACGCACCTCAGCAAGCTTCAAATCTACTGAGCGTGACGATGTGGAGCCGCTTGGAGAATCGAATCTCGCACAGAAAAAGTACACCAGTGCAGGAATGGACAAAGGAAACAAAGGAGACCTCTTCGGGCTCTTTTCTTTCATTGGCTTAACAGCAAGCAACGTGATCGATAAACCAATTTGGATCCTGTGGGATTAAATCTGTGAGCACAAGGAAGCTAAGAAATCCAAAGGAAGTGTAGATGGGAGATGTGACGCCACGCAAGTGAATTCTTGATGCCTCGAGCAGCCTCTCCTACCTACTAAACTGTCGGCAATCCTTGAGAATTGCACTACAATATGCTCTCCACCACCACCTTGATTACTAGGTGGGTGCAATTAGGCTGTTGCTTCGACCTTGCATTACACCTTGAACAGCGTCTTCCTACCCAAGAAAATTACAGGAACCTCAAAGGCATTGTACAAAAAGGGGAAAAATGGGTTAATTAATATAATATTAAGGTCCTGAAACGTGCCTGTTAGATAAAATAAATGGTCTACTTGTACAAAACCTAGAATACGAGATTATAAATTGACCACAAATGAGATATAAAATAATTATAGCTAAAGTAGGCTCAACCTTCGCCGACGATTTATCATATAGCTAAAGTAAGTTGCTTTACAGACGCCTGTAACATATTAAAGTGCACCAAGTTTGAGATTGCATGCCCACTCTCTTTAAGAAGAAGAAGAAGCCTTTGGTTTCTTATGTAGAAGAAGCTTGTCCATGTTATACTCCTCAATCTATGAATTGAGATCTCGTGGACCTCATGAAGGAGATGTGTATGAGGATAGAAGCAACTTTTGACTCTAATGAGACCTTGATTCTCTACTCTCTACTTACATGAAGCATACTCTCTTTAAGACATAATCTGGCAGCTGGAACCTTTTTCTGTTTATTTCTTGTCTCTTCTACGATATAAAAATATGAATTGATGTGGTAATCACCCAATCTTCAATGCCATTAGAAAGAAATGATCTCCCAATCAGTGACAATTACTCCCCACCGACAACATGCGCGGCCAAAACAACGCTCCATTCTTCAGCATGTATCCACCACCTTCTGTTACCGCGAACGCAAGGTGGTGTTGGATGCATGTGGGTGGCGGAGTCCGGCCGTAAACATCAGACTACAAACCATTTGTTTGCCATGTCCATTTGTTATCGTGTCCCAGGTGGTGTTGTGGCTGCAATTTTCAGTGTGACAATTTGTTTGGATCAACAACTACAAATCTTACTGTTTGTACGTTAGCTAAATTCTCTGCCAAAGCATGTGCTCCGTATTAGAAAGATTTACTTTGACAATGACCAGTGAGAAAAACTTCATCGAAA
Source organism: Musa beccarii (assembly GCA_024322285.1). Taxonomy (NCBI): domain Eukaryota; kingdom Viridiplantae; phylum Streptophyta; class Magnoliopsida; order Zingiberales; family Musaceae; genus Musa; species Musa beccarii. Next base: position 1,385,514 of record JAIWVJ010000011.1, read on the forward strand.
TGAGGAGAATGATGCATGCATTGACCTTACGTATAGTGTGTATTTGCCTTTTGTTTGGAAGGGAATGCATGTGTACTTTTGATGCACTTGTATAAACATGACTAGATTACAGGTCAATTCTCTGTCTATACGCTAAGATCGATCCAGATGTTTCACTTCTCAATGTAAGCACACTTAAATTAATGAGTTGAGTAGATGAGAGGCACATATATAAACCTTGTGCTTACTCTACAAAAGAAAGAGTTTGCTGGAAACTTTTGATGCTGTGGACTGACCGTCGCTTTTATTTGTGTTTGCAGATGTGTTGATGTGGACGGTCCGTCGTCATTAGTTGGATTGTATTTCATAGATCAAAATTTACGTAAAATGATATATATATATATAAGTTTATAATCGAAAGTAATTTAAAATGACAGCATGATTCAATCGTAGTTTTTGCTATCAGCAGGCAAAGTCTTTGTGTATATGACAAATGGTGCTGTTGCTTAAAAAAAGGGAGTGTCCCAGTTTGATCAGAAGCAAGGATGGGATGTGCCGCAACGGTCGGTCATTGGTCCTTTTTCTTGTGTGTTCTTCCTTCCACGGTTTAAGACCCATTCATACAATAAAAAACCATGGACGTGTCCTTTGTCACCTTTCCTTTTATTGGTGGGGTTTATTTAAGGGCGTGCTCGCGACCCTTGCGTCTCTGCCTGGTCTTCCCTCGCTCCTCCCCTCTGCATCCTGTCCTTTTCTTGCCGACTACCGTCACATTACCAGGGGAGGAGGAAAAGAGATGGGAGCAGGGCTAAGCGCAATGTGAAGGACGCCCAATCCCGACAGGAAGAAGGATATAAGACCAGCAGTGTGGTTCACCCTCGGCTTACCGCTCTCGATCTCTCACTGTCGTCCTGGTTCCCGTGGATCTAACGAGTAGGAGAAGGACTCTTCTCTTGTTTCTCTTCCTCTGTTATTTCCAAGTCCGTTTCGAAGTAGTAGTGCTGCGCCAAGCACCGACAGTCCGCATTTCCTCTGTTCTTTCTTTCCGTCTGTGCTCTCCACCGCAGTCGGAGAGAGAAGGAAAGAAGAGCAGGCAGGGAAGAAGAGAAGTAGAAAGGAATGGATAGGCTTTCGTCGACGGCCCTTCTCCCGGAGAGGCGTTCCAGGGGACGAGGATGACATTACGCAGCAGATGGGGATCGTGTGGGAGCAGATTAGGACGCCGGTGGTCGTCCCCTGCTCCGGCTCTCCGTGTTCTTGTGCCTGGTCATGTCCGTCATGCTCTTCGTGGAGAAGGTGTACATGGCCGTCGTCATCGTCCTCGTCAAGCTCTTCCGGTGGCGGCCCGAGACGCGCTACAAGTGGGAGCCCATGGGGGACGATGCCGAGCTCGGCAATGCCGGTTACCCCATGGTCCTCATCCAAATCCCCATGTACAACGAAAAGAGGTGTCCTTTGGTTCCTTTTGGTTACCAGTTTCACAGTCTCGCTCTGTTCCTCCCCTCTCCACAACGTACATGCATTTACTGTAATCTACTTTTACAGGTCTACCAGCTCTCCATTGGAGCTGCATGCGGTCTTTCATGGCCATCGGATCGTATCATAATCCAAGTGCTCGACGACTCCACAGATCCGGCAATCAAGGTAGGTGCTCTTCACTGCATCGAACCAACACAGGAAACTTAATTTTGAGATAGTAGTCGATCTAAAGCGTAAATCCTCCATCTTATTCTCTCATGTTTTCCATCTATATGTTCATATATATAGTAGCTATCAGTTAACATCAGGAATTACCATATAAAATTATCCATGTGATGCTTCCTCATAGCATTAATGTCGTCCAGAAAAACTCGTCGACCCTTTTCTTATCTGTAAATAAAACCATATTTCCAGGCTCATTTTCCAACTGTGCAACTCTCTTTCACGGAAACCATAGCAAAACAACAACTTTCACGTCCTCCTCTCTGCCCTGTACATTCTCACAGTTCCTCTTATTGCCACTGCAGCAGTAGTATCTTCAACATGGCCCTCCTGAATCCATTTCATCAGTGTATTTTGTGTGATCATCTGACTTGTTGTCGGTCCAGATTTTACGATACATAATTGCATGGCACCTAAAGTTTGGCAACGACATCTTACATCAAACATGGATGGCGGGGGTGTGCATGGCAGGAACTGGTCCAGATAGAGTGCCAGCGGTGGGCGAGCAAAGGGTGAACATCAAATACGAGATCAGGGACAACAGGAACGGCTACAAGGCCGGGGCGCTCAAGGAGGGATGAAGCACAGCTACGTGAAGCACTGCGACTACGTGGCCATCTTCGACGCCGACTTCCAGCCCGAGCCCGACTTCCTCTGGCGCACCATCCCTTCCTCGAGCACAACCCCAGATCGGCCTCGTCCAAGGACGCTGGAAATTTGGTAATCTTCTCTCTGTTCCTCCTCCTCTTCTTCTTCTTCTTCTTCTTCTTGTTTTGCCTGCAACTCCACTTCAGTGAAACACCTGCTGCTGCTTCACTACAAGCAGTCAAAATCTCTGTTAGTGAGAGAGAGAGAGAGGAGAATCATATATCACATCCTTCAACTGATACGAGTACGACGGGCCTCGATTCAATCATGGGGAGCAAGTAGGTTGGAGGAAGAAAGAGTGTCGATACCCAATAAGTTTTTATATTATGTCGTATTATTTTTGTAGAGTTTACCTTTTCTTTCCATAATCATGAGTCTCATGCCATGCAAGCCACTCCACCAAATATTCATCATTTGAAGTATACCTCGAGCCACTCATCAATGAGACCCCCATGACACCGTCTAGTTTCTCTCCTCATGATCCACACTCTACTATTACTCGATTCAATTCTTGTGTATTCCTTCTATTGCTTCTCCACTCTCTTCTTCTCAAGTTGTGCTCATTAATGAGGCCACATATTCAGAAACACAATCGTTGTCTTTACTTCCTCCTAGGCCTAGTGACACTGAAGTACCTCAACCTGACTCGGCCAGTGTTAGTGACTCACTACTATCTCTACCAACAAGACAACCTTACAATCCTATAGCCTTCGAACATCCAACAACAGCACGCTCCAAGAGTGATATTTTTAAACTACGTTAAATCCTTGGCTTACATATTATCATAGAATCCTCAGTTAAAGACCATTGAGCCCATCACATTTACTCAAGCCCAAAAATCTCTACACTAACGTAAATCTATGTATGAAGAATATAATATATGCCTCCATAACTCAACATGGACCCTTGTACCCTTTCATCATACACAAATCATCATCGGTGTAAGTGAAACTTTCAAATTAAGCAAAACCTCAATGGATCCGATTTGCGGATATAAAGCACGACTTGTTGCCAAAGGATTTCATCAACAACTTGGTATTGATTTCACCGAGACATTCGATTCTATTATTAAACCCATAACAATTCGACTTATCCTAAATTTGGCCACTATTAAAGGCTAACAATTACGACAATTGGATGTTAATAATGCCTTTTATAAAGGATTCTAAATGAGGATATCTTTATCAAACAACCTCTTGGTTTCTCTATCCTCGTATCAAAGCATATTTGCAAGTTGTAAAAAACTATTTATGGACTTTCATGGGGCTTCAAGAGATTGGTACAATAAACTTGGCTCGCTTTTTTACTTTAAGCGGCTTTATTAACTCAAAGTCGATACATCGTTATTTCTATGATGATAAAATAGAGGTATAATATATCTTCTAGTATATGTAGATGATATATTATCATGGATAATAATCCTATAGAGATCCAAGCATTCATCAAGCAATTAGCAAATCGATTCTCCCCTAAAGATCTAGATAGCTTGAGCTATTTTTTGGAAATAGAAGCAACATATATACCTTCAGGTCTCTTCCTATTATAAAGAAAGTACATTCAAGATTTATTATTAAAGATAAATATATAGGACATAAAAGAGGTTACAACTCCTCTCTCGACTCTTTGAATCACTCAAATTATATGATAATAGTCCTGCTATGGAACCTACTTAATATTGACAAGTAGTTGGATCCGTACAGTACTTAACTCTCACCCATCCAAATGACTTATTTGTAGTCCACAAGTTATCATAATTTATGTATTGACCATCTACTATGCATTAGTCTGCAATCAAATGAATCTTGCGATATCTTAAAGGGACCTTCAAGATTTATTATTAAAGACAAATACGGGACGTAAAAGAGATTATAACTCCTCTCTCTACTATTGAATCACTCGAATTATGTGATGATAGTCCTACTACTGAAGCAGACTTAATATCGACAAGTAGTTGAATTATTACAAGATTTAACTCTCACCCATCCAGATGACTTATTTACAGTCCACAAGTTATCATAATTTATGCATCGACCATCTACTATGCATTGGTCTATAGTCAAATGAATTGTGAGATATCTTAAAGGGACCCTCAATCATGATTTTTTTTTATCTGTAAACACTCTCCACTTTATCTCCATGCTTTTGCGATACTGATTGGGTAGGAAACTTCGATGATAAAACATCCACGTTGGGGTATATTATCTTCCTTTGAGCTAATCAATCAATTGGAGTTCTAAAAAGCAAAAGATAGTTGCACGATCAACAAGTCAAGTGAATCTTGTGTCATCGCCACCGCTGTTGCAAAACTTAATTGGGTCATGAATCTGCTCAAGGAACTTAATATCAACTTCACTCTTACTTCTACAATCTACTGTGATAATGTCGGAGCTACCTACTTATGCGCCAATCCAGTATTCCACTCCCGCGAAACATATTGTCATCGACTTTCATTTCATGCGAGATCAAGTTATCGACATTAACGACATGTTTCTTACGTACACATGATTGATCAACTAGTAGACTCATTCACGAAGTCTCTTGTCAGTAAACTATTTTCATTATATCGGTCCAAGATTGACATCCTTGATAGGAGCATCATTTTACGGGAGCATGATAGCGAGATAAGATTTTTTCAATTGCATGAGAAAATCTTGCTTTGCTTTGTTGAAAAATCCTATCTCTTAAACCTATATAAATAGACCTCCTATTCTATTAATTGTAACAAGTTTTTACAATTACATTTCCACTCTATCACTTTTGGCTATCAATAATTTTCTTAACCTAGTTGACCTTCATGATTTTTGTATACATTCATCAAGCGTTTGATCTATTTATCTATGTCCAGCTTGTATAATATATCTTGATGAATTTGTTTTTGACTATGGATAGGCTATGAATAATCTTCGTAGGATCCAAATTTATAGACTAATATGAAATATTTGTCATCTTACTCGGTCTTACTAACATGAAATACGCTTAGAACGAGGTGACCAAGTTGGAATCTAACGTGAAAATAGATTGACTTAACTCAATGTGTCGAGGAGTAAACGTGGACCGATAAAGTGGTATTAAAATAAAATACTATGGTGAAACTATTGATCTCTTAAAATTATGTTCCGAATCTCCTATTGTGGAGTCGAATCGAAGCTCCCAAAGTGTCCAAAAATAAATATTAGATATTTTCAACTCGATCCCTCCATGCATAAGTCGTGTGAGGATTGTGTAATTGTACCAGAGTTCGTACGAATGAGAGAAAAGTACATAAGAAGCTATGATATCATAATATTCTCCCATCGAGGATTGAGTTGGAGAATGTTTTTTTATCAAAAGGACTGCTGATACAGCATTCGACGTAGTAAATCTTATCATTTTATGCCGGAAAAGATAATTTTACCCTTAAAGAGACTCATTGACAGGGTTGATCGGCTGCATTGCAAGAAGGAAGCCTCGTTGCGCACCGCCGACAGCTTCGCCGTGACATTTTTGGGGTACGCGTGAAGGAGCACTCGGCATCTTCCTTTAATGGCCTGCCTCTTTCTCCATCGGATGCAGCGATGTGCCGATACACTCATTATTCTCCATCATCACCCACCTCATGCCTTCCCAAAATATCGAGCACGGCAAGTTGGCTCTCCTCCTTTGGGAGATTAAAGTTTCGTGGGACTCCATATTTCTCATTCATGCTCAAATGGGACGAATCTTTTCTTGCCAAAATCACCGACGAATCCTTTTATTTGGACATTAGACTTCGTCTGGCAGAGGAAAATTCTATGAATACAAGAGATTAATTAGACATCTTAGACCAATCTTAGTCCACTTGGAAAATGCTTTCTCGTCTCGGTTCAAAGGACCGCATGTTTCATTCTTTTGTGTCTATTCCTTCATGTGCTTCGCGGACTCTGCAAAGAATGGCATCGATCGTGCGTTTGGGTGTCCTACATAGTTCATGTTCTGTGGGAATCTCATCTTGTTTGAGAAGGGCAGCCATCGTATGAGGCAGAAACCAAAGGAAAAGAAAGGGACACTGGCTCTTTTTCTCCTTGGACACAGCTCTCTCTCTCTCTCTCTCTCTCTCTCTCTCTCTCTCTCTCTGTCTCTGTGGACGTATTGTTTAAGTAGAAACGAAGCAGAACAATTGGGCTTCGGTTGCTGCGTCTTTGTTATATCCTCTTTAGGCAGTGGAATTTAGCTCAAAAGAAGAGAAGCAAGGAACAAGTGCATGATGGTGAAGGGAGATGCCATGCCGGCGCATGATTAGCGTCCAATAGATTCTGTTCTCTTCCTTTCCCGATCACTATTTATGTAGGGCTCTGATCGTACCGGAGCTCTGCTCCTCGATTTTGTCCTTTGAGATGAGTGTGGATTCATGATGAGTCATTCATGATCATGACGTGGATGAACAGATGTCATGCAATGTTTTCGGATAATCTATCGTAAAAAAAATGTTATAAAAAGCATAAATCTTGATATGCGATGGATTATTTTTTTAGATTAAATAAAAACATAATGTGTTGGATATATTATTTTGAGAATTCACTTTGATAACATCTTGATTTGCTTTAGAATGATTAGTCCAACTGGTCACAACGTGGGTGGGCTATTGCCGCAAAGGAAGCAGGGAAACCCAAGTGAGAGACCCACCTTTTTCCCTGTCCCCTACAAAGTCACTGAGGTGATCGGTGGACGATTGCGCTTCTCTGTCACGCCCACGCGTTGCAGCTGCTGCACCGCATCAGTGCTTTCAATGGCTTCCCCCCCACCTCTGCCATGCCTCAGTGCGACTGATCGAGGCATCATCCGTGGATGTGCCAGTTGTACGTGTTCCACGCACTTAAAAGATGCGCCGAGCTGGACAGAAAAATACACCATTGTTTGCTAACAGAGAACTGTTGGCGACAAAAGAATAAGACACCCTAATGCAGGACAAAAGCAATGCGGCAAGTCAATTCATCATACGATATATATAATGTATCGGGCGGGCATCTCGCTCGAGCACCTTTCTTTTTTTTCCGGGTGCAGTCTCGAGGCTCTCGAACTTTGTAGGCAACTTAGCTCTCGCCTCGGTAAATTTAGGTGGGCCAGTGTGGTGGAATCATTCATCAATAAGCTTCGCGAGAATTGGGACCATCGTCCTTTTGAGTCTGCCGTCTCATACGAAAAGATAGGACTCACCCTCCCCGAGGAAAGCGACGTTGGGTCCGACAGACCCATGATTCCCACCTCTCCTACTCACATCAGAGCTAATCGAGATCAGTAATCGCCACAGGCGTTCATCACGGTAATCGACCAAGCCACCGCCGGTGATCATAGTGGGCCGAGCCATGTTTGTATCTCTGGGCCCATCGTTAGTACTTGTTTGGGTTGAACTCAGCTGAGCCCAACGAATCTCAAAAAAGCCTACTCGATCGAAACCTCGATGGCTCGAACGCGACTCAGACCAGAACTAGCTTGGGTCGTTCTGAGAGGAGCGTGAGGATGTGCACTGTTACATCAAATAAATAATATGAGGAGTTTCGGATGAAAGAGCACGCCCGCATCCGATCCATCCAACCATTGAATCTCCGAAGAGACGGGGAGACAACGCCGTTCCCTGCCGTCCAAGCAATGCGCAAAGCGAAACAGAAGAGACAATAAAATTGCACACTTACACCGACGAGGTCTACCCTTCTAACATACCATGAGAGTCCGGGGTCCACTGGAGGTCCTGACAGACCTCGAATGGCTTCTTCAGTATGGTTGTTGCAGAGGTGGCTTTCTCGGGTACGTCCAGAGAACAAAATATCAACCTTCTCCGTCGCTGCTATAATCCGTCCTCATTGTGTGCATCGAACCATATATCCCCTCGGTCTGCTCCTCGCCACCCGCTCAAACCCCCAAAGATCAGGTAGACCAGATAGGGAGGAGGTAGATGGCAACTTCCGTCGCCGCCAAGCTCGTCGCCCCCGTCTCCCTATCCTCCGCCGTCGTCCGCCTCGTCCCGGCCGTCGCCGCCGCCCGCATCCCCCGCCTCCATTCCCCAGCTGTCGCCCCCCTCCGCCTTCGCCCTCGCCGTTCCGCTACCTCCCACCGCTTCTTCGCTTCATCTGTCTCCGCCCCCGCCACCTCCGCAACCATCTCCGTTGGCGACAAGCTCCCTGACGCCACCCTTTCCTACTTCGGCGCTGACGGGGAACTCAAGACCGTCACCGTATCCGAACTCACCAAGGGCAAGAGGGCCGTCCTCTTCGCTGTCCCGGGGGCCTTCACCCCGACGTGCTCCCAGAAGCATCTCCCCGGGTTCGTGGAGAAGGCAGGGGAGTTGCGCGCCAAGGGCGTGGATACCATCGCTTGCATCTCCGTCAACGACGCCTTCGTGATGCGGGCATGGAAGGAGGACCTCAAGATCGGGGACGAGGTACTGCTGCTCTCCGACGGGAACGGGGAGTTCACCAAGGCCCTCGGTGTGGAGCTCGACCTGCGGGACAAGCCCGTAGGACTGGGCGTCCGGTCCCGGCGCTACGCTATCCTGGCGGAGGATGGGGTCGTCAAAGTTCTCAACTTGGAGGAGGGTGGCGCCTTCACCTTCAGCGGCGCCGACGACATGCTTAAGGCCCTGTAATGCCTTTCCTAACTCATCTTCCCGTCTCCACCAGGTTTGCAGTCTACTTTTTGTTTCTTAGCTCTTTCTTCCATACAATGAATTAGGAGATTTGATATCTCACTACGTCTCTTTGTAATCTGTTCTGGTCTCGTATTGCGAAATAATGGAGTCTTTATCGTCCTTGACGCCTTTCTGTATTATTTTATTGCAAGTTCCCGAGTTTTTGGACATCGCATGATGCACGCATTTTGTGCAACTATGAACCGGAGATGTGTTTGTTGAAATGCCGGACTAGAAAATCTAAGTAGTGAACATGGAAGTCTGGTGGCAACACTACAAAAGACAGCACATGATGCACGCATATTGTGTCGCTAGAATGGTGTGGCAGAAGAAGTGTTTGTTGGAATGCCAGACTAGAAAATCCATGGGGTGAAGAAATCTGGTGAGAATACTCGAGACATAGGTCATTCAATGTAGGAAACATATCTTAGGAGTGTTTGCAGCATTATATTACAAGCATCTGTGCACAATTTTATTCCTTAACCATCTCAGATTAATTTTTGGAAAGTCTGCTAGTTTTGGTGACATAAGTTATTTATTTTCCTGCTATATTTTTTGTCATATGCATTCTCGTCAATGTGGTACGATCAACAGTCTTTCATATCATGACTGTTTAAGGTTGCTAGGAGATCATAGAGTCAATGTTTGTCCAGGATAGTTATATGATTTCTCAAAGTTAAAGAACTAGAAATAGATGCCTGATATATTGGCAAGAGTCTTCATTTCTGAAAGTAATATGGATTTAAATTGCTTGAAATAGGGCTTCCACTTGAGACAAAGCAAAGAATAACAGAGACACTGCCCACAATTTTCTTCTTACATATGATTGACAATGTCCCCAAATTGACAGCTTCACTATTTGGTTGTGGGTGCTAAATCATCCATCAAGGAAGGAATATGTTAAATACCCTTTATAAAAATATTCTTGATGTGTCATTCTATAGCAAATTCAACCTAATTGCACATCAAATGCCTTCCAATGTCTTTTACCTTTTCTATTTTGCAGCTAAGCTCATATTATTTATTTATATAGAGCATGTCTGTTTTTAAAAATGTCTTATTGCCAAATCTACTTTTGTTGATTTTAGTTAGATCTCCATAATTGGAGTATCAATAAACTCCATAAATCTTCAGGACTTAATACTAAATCTCTTTTGGATATCTTCATATTTCTCATTTTGAATATTCTCATGAAGGATATAATCTTTTATGGAGCTTAGTGGCAATAAAACTTTCATATAATCGATCCCAAATAGTTAAGATATTACAGTTTATTATTTTTGTTGTTGTCTCTGTAAAGAGACAATTCTAGCAAAAAAAGAAAACTGTACCTGTTTGCTATATGGTAGAAACTGCTTTGGCAATCAGTATTTTGTTTTTCTAAAAGAGAGTTGTTTGTAGAACGAGTGATGCATCAGCCTAGCAGTACAAAACCTCATAGTAGTTGTCAATTTCTTGTTTAAAGGCGATTGAAAACCCAAAAAATAAACATGTTAACATGCGAATCAGGGAAAATTTTATAGGAACACTTTTGCTCACTTGTAGGAACATAGCTCTCTCAAGTTGCAGAATCATAGTTACCCTTCTAATATTAATGAACTTTAACGAAAATGCATTTCTTTTTACAATTTCCTGTCGGGATTCAGAAAGAAGGTTGAACGAGTTTGTGACCAGCCGGGCCGAAGTGTGATAAGAGTTGGCCACCGGCCGAATTGTTTACATTTTATTAGAATGCAATATTTGGGATACATGGTGATTGATGTTAGTAGTTCGTTCCATTTAGGGTACTCATGACTATATGGTAACTAATCGTTAGTTCTCCCATTATACTACCGAAATGAGAAATCAGATCACGTTATTCTGTTGTACTAGTACTTGATGCCCGAATCAAGTTGGCTATGCAGCCTGTGGTGGGCTTTAACCCAAGCCCTCAAATTATCGGGCCTGGTCTATCGGGCAGGGCCTAAGAAATCAAACTGCGACGCCGAGAACGGGAATGGAATGACTTCAACTTTGCTTGATCCGGTAGATGAGATAGATGAAATGGGTTAATGGGTTGGGCTAAGGTCAAAAGAATCGAAGTTTCCGATCTTCCCAAAAGCCGCAGGTTTTACTCTCGGATGTGACCGCTTGCGGAAGAAGCTACGAAGCCTCGAAGCCTTGCATCGCGAAGAAGATGCGTTCGCCGAAGGAACCGTGGCTTTGCTGGGAAGGCATCAGAAACTATGGTTGCACGCGGAGTGAGTGGTCTGAGATATCAGACACGACGACCCCTTCTCCATCAGAGTTTTCCTGCAGCTGCAGGGGCAAGGTGAAAGTGTTGGCTTGAAGGAGAATCAATTAAGATGGTTAATTATTCCTCTGGCCGTTGCATGTGCACTCATAGTGAACACTTCTGCTGCTGCTGGGTCTCGCAGTAAGAACATGTATCTTTCTTTAGGCCATGTTCATGGATTTTGAAGCTGAGTTAGCTTCAAGGATCCAACAGCTCATAGGACAGCCTCAAGTCGATCCTAAGGACGGTCCAGAAATCGCTTCGCCCTGAAGGTTCAAACTAGAGTCGACGGCTACAAGCTACTTGTGTTCTACCGCAGCAGGTTGAATGGTAACCCCAACCCAAAGACGCACGGGGTCCCACAGAGTAAGTTTCGCACATGTGGCCTCGTGGGCTCTGGGTTGGCACCATCGGCGGTGTTGGCGTAAAAGAGGGACGCACGAGTCAGTGACAGCTTTCGTACGCCGGAAGTCATGGCGCGTTGCTACGAGTTCACAGACGCCCGTGCCTCATTATTCATAGGCCAGTTGACAAAACAGCTTTTTTAACCCGGCTGGCCACTTGTTCCATACGACACCGGCAATCTCCCGCTTCCTGCCCCGGAGAGCGGGTCCACCACAGAATGACGCCTCCAGCCATCTTTGTTAATTGACTTCCATCTAAAATCATGCGTGAACATTGGCAAACTTGTCCGATCGAGCCATTTAATCTTCCTTGCTTTATCGATATAGCTATAGTGAGCACGTATGCACAGATTAAGAAATAGGAACGGGTTCAATAAAATTTATTTCCTCTTTAAGTCGGCTCAACCATTGACTCACCTACTACGGGTACGATCTTTAGAGAAGCTCGATTAGCCAAAAGGCACCATGAAGATGACAAGGTAGGTGTTGAATTCGTCGCCAATATGAAACGGGTCTTCGTCTCAGTGATGCTGTCACTGCCTGCTGTCTTTCTCGCCTGCTGTCTTTCTCCTCAGCTTCACCGATTCTCTTTCTTCGACAGTGTCCTTTTCTTTTATCTTTTGGGTCATTGGTTGAGAAGGGTGAACCAACAAAGAATAGACAAGCAAGGATTACAAAAAGTACATCCTAACAGTGCCAATGCTTAGATATTTGACCTTGATATTGAAGAATTATACGAACTATATATATATAATGTATGCATATACACACACACTTGAAGTGGCTCCTACAATTGAAAGGTATTTGCAACCTAAACGGCACTCAACTCCATAATCCACACAAGGGGCCTACAAAAGATGAAGCCACCACAAGATCAGGGATTGGGTAGCTTAATGCGTCAGTGACGGAGATATAAGACCCTCTGATTCTGTTGATTAGTCAATACAAAACCTTAATCTGTGAATGCTGTGCCTCTATTATTATTTGGACGACACGAAATGTAAACACTCGCTGCGAACTCTAAAATCTTTTCTATGGAAGAAAGGTTCTATACAAATTTCCACATGCAGGAAGCATGGTTTGGTTCTTCTCTGTCTCTCATTATTGTATCTGCTTCGAGACTTGGAATGTGCTCTTTGTTTTCTGCATTCATTATTACTTTCTCTCGTGTATTCTGTTCGAACGAGTCTTCGCCTCGTGTCGGTAGAAAATGGAGGAAGAAGCAGGAGAAAACTAATCATGCAGAAATTTCATTTCCCAATCCATTGACAGACATGAATACCATATTGATCATCTGGAATACAGCGATAGGCCACCAAAATGATGAAAGCCACGTACCAACTCCAAGCCACCGAGCTACTCAATCAGGCAAACTTTTTCCACCATGTCTGCGGCCTGCTTTCTTCTACCAAAACCCAATAATGTATCTTCGTAGCATCTAGTTCATGATGCTACTCCCCTGCTCGGAAGAAGAAATGGATGGCATACCCACTGAATTGACATCACAACCAATATGAGACCGGTGGTATATGTCTAGCCTGGCTGTAGGACTCTCTGCAGCTGCTGCTTGAAAGCTTATGTGATGTATACTCAGTTGCTTTGTCCCGATTCCATCATGCCCACAATTTAGTTAGAAGAAGCACCCTACCAGAACACTTTGTCGGCATGAAGCTTCGGCAAGGTGTTGAATTGAGAAGCCATATTTAGCCTGCGACCAGAGGAATATACCATCATGTATAATATGGTGTGCTTCTAAGACCTCTCTGCTTTGATGAAATCTACAATGTTGTTAGTAATTAACAATGAGATAATTAAACAATATATCTCTGCGTGGATTCAGTTCTTATATGCAGCGCACACATACAATACAAGCTTCAGGATATGTTCCTCGCTACCATATTCGGCACAGATCACCCTCTATTATAACTATTGATTGAGACGCATTCAACCATCAAGTCGGCTCCAAGAAGAACTCAGTTGTTAGGAGATTCACGTCCTAATGAAAACATAAATCCAAAGATGCAACAGCATCAAAATTTGCTTGTTTTATGCGCATGATGAGCATCATGGACCATGATGCCTTTTATTCCACAAGCCTTTTCTTTTCGTTGTTTTCTCTTATTTCTCTTTTTTTAGTGCTACTTCGAACATAGAAACAATAAACATTTTAATTTTACTCATAAATAATTTCCACTTGCTTTTAGGGCTGAAATTGGATTGCTGGGTTCATGTACTAATTTTGTCAAAACTTGCAGATTCTTGTATTGGAATACTCCATTGCAACTCATGATGATAACATCATCAAAGCGATATGCTTGTGCCTTCTTTTCCATCTTTTTCTCCATTATTTTACCATCAAATGGCATGCATCGGTATAGCAGAAAATTATGGCTTCAAAATCCAGTAGATTAGTCTTCTTCCGGTAGCCTTTAGCTACAGCGAGTTGCTGAACTAAAAGTAGAGACAGCTAATTCTTCGTCGACATAAAAATGGTGCCTACATCTCTTTTCCCCTCCTACCAAATGCTGCAACTTGGTCCACTTGTTGCGGGTGAAAGGTCATGTTCATTCAGAATATTAGTACATGAGTAAAATCTCTTTTTCTCTTCTTTCTTTTTCTGAGAGATAGCAAAGAGAAAATAATGTATTAGTATTTATATCATGTGAAACTTTCTTACGAGTTTAGGAATGAAGTCCGGAACACCAACAAGAAAGCTATTATTTGACTAAGCAATTAGGTGCACACTTTATTCTATTATGTGTTCTTTCCTGTTCTTATCATTATTAATGGCTCTGAGTTATTGTTGCTGATGACATATATGATTCATGCAATCTTTATTTCTATATCATATTTGTATTCAAATTGAAATAAAGATACAATTTCTTGTCAGCCTAATATACTATACATTCTCACATTTGCTGGCCGAAATCAATGATAAAGACATTACTAATCAAATCAGCGACCTTTGGGGGTAGGCACACAGACAGCAGAGGTTCCCACCACCCCTTATAAACCTTGTGCGAAACTAATCATATTATGTCACACCACATGGAGAATCCTTAGTTCTCTTTGTATGCTACATCATGTCACGTCCTGTGAATATATTTCTAAGATAAAACCTAAGCCCGTCACGACATATAAGCTTTGAACGCTTTGATCATTTGTTGGTTGAGTCTGCGTGATGTAAGCTGGCTCAGGTGCTCCTCCTGAGAGTAATCTTGTCGGTGTCTACAGCATTGCTACAAGCTAAAACCTTCAAGCTGTCGTTTTAGTCGTCGTCCTCCATTTGAGACCGCACCGAGCGCCATGTTTCCCTAAGCAAAAGAATAAGCGGCTTCGTGTTCTTCATGGAGATGCAAACAACACGCACCCTCAGCAAGCTTCAAATCTACTGAGCGTGACGATGTGGAGCCGCTTGGAGAATCGAATCTCGCACAGAAAAAGTACACCAGTGCAGGAATGGACAAAGGAAACAAAGGAGACCTCTTCGGGCTCTTCTTTCATTGGCTTAACAGCAAGCAACGTGATCGATAAACCAATTTGGATCCTGTGGGATTAAATCTGTGAGCACAAGGAAGCTAAGAAATCCAAAGGAAGTGTAGATGGGAGATGTGACGCCACGCAAGTGAATTCTTGATGCCTCGAGCAGCCTCTCCTACCTACTAAACTGTCGGCAATCCTTGAGAATTGCACTACAATATGCTCTCCACCACCACCTTGATTACTAGGTGGGTGCAATTAGGCTGTTGCTTCGACCTTGCATTACACCTTGAACAGCGTCTTCCTACCCAAGAAAATTACAGGAACCTCAAAGGCATTGTACAAAAGGGGAAAAAATGGGTTAATTAATATAATATTAAGGTCCTGAAACGTGCCTGTTAGATAAAATAAATGGTCTACTTGTACAAAACCTAGAATACGAGATTATAAATTGACCACAAATGAGATATAAAATAATTATAGCTAAAGTAGGCTCAACCTTCGCCGACGATTTATCATATAGCTAAAGTAAGTTGCTTTACAGACGCCTGTAACATATTAAAGTGCACCAAGTTTGAGATTGCATGCCCACTCTCTTTAAGAAGAAGAAGAAGCCTTTGGTTTCTTATGTAGAAGAAGCTTGTCCATGTTATACTCCTCAATCTATGAATTGAGATCTCGTGGACCTCATGAAGGAGATGTGTATGAGGATAGAAGCAACTTTTGACTCTAATGAGACCTTGATTCTCTACTCTCTACTTACATGAAGCATACTCTCTTTAAGACATAATCTGGCAGCTGGAACCTTTTTCTGTTTATTTCTTGTCTCTTCTACGATATAAAATATGAATTGATGTGGTAATCACCCAATCTTCAATGCCATTAGAAAAGAAATGATCTCCCAATCAGTGACAATTACTCCCCACCGACAACATGCGCGGCCAAAACAACGCTCCATTCTTTGCATGTATCCACCACCTTCTGTTACCGCGAACGCAAGGTGGTGTTGGATGCATGTGGGTGGCGGAGTCCGGCCGTAAACATCAGACTACAAACCATTTGTTTGCCATGTCCATTTGTTATCGTGTCCCAGGTGGTGTTGTGGCTGCAATTTTCAGTGTGACAATTTGTTTGGATCAACAACTACAAATCTTACTGTTTGTACGTTAGCTAAATTCTCTGCCAAAGCATGTGCTCCGTATTAGAAAGATTTACTTTGACAATGACCAGTGAGAAAAACTTCATCGAAATGAGGAGAATGATGCATGCATTGACCTTACGTATAGTGTGTATTTGCCTTTTGTTTGGAAGGGAATGCATGTGTACTTTTGATGCACTTGTATAAACATGACTAGATTACAGGTCAATTCTCTGTCTATACGCTAAGATCGATCCAGATGTTTCACTTCTCAATGTAAGCACACTTAAATTAATGAGTTGAGTAGATGAGAGGCACATATATAAACCTTGTGCTTACTCTACAAAAGAAAGAGTTTGCTGGAAACTTTTGATGCTGTGGACTGACCGTCGCTTTTATTTGTGTTTGCAGATGTGTTGATGTGGACGGTCCGTCGTCATTAGTTGGATTGTATTTCATAGATCAAAATTTACGTAAAATGATATATATATATATAAGTTTATAATCGAAAGTAATTTAAAATGACAGCATGATTCAATCGTAGTTTTTGCTATCAGCAGGCAAAGTCTTTGTGTATATGACAAATGGTGCTGTTGCTTAAAAAAAGGGAGTGTCCCAGTTTGATCAGAAGCAAGGATGGGATGTGCCGCAACGGTCGGTCATTGGTCCTTTTTCTTGTGTGTTCTTCCTTCCACGGTTTAAGACCCATTCATACAATAAAAAACCATGGACGTGTCCTTTGTCACCTTTCCTTTTATTGGTGGGGTTTATTTAAGGGGCGTGCTCGCGACCCTTGCGTCTCTGCCTGGTCTTCCCTCGCTCCTCCCCTCTGCATCCTGTCCTTTTTCTTGCCGACTACCGTCACATTACCAGGGGAGGAGGAAAAGAGATGGGAGCAGGGCTAAGCGCAATGTGAAGGACGCCCAATCCCGACAGGAAGAAGGATATAAGACCAGCAGTGTGGTTCACCCTCGGCTTACCGCTCTCGATCTCTCACTGTCGTCCTGGTTCCCGTGGATCTAACGAGTAGGAGAAGGACTCTTCTCTTGTTTCTCTTCCTCTGTTATTTCCAAGTCCGTTTCGAAGTAGTAGTGCTGCGCCAAGCACCGACAGTCCGCATTTCCTCTGTTCTTTCTTTCCGTCTGTGCTCTCCACCGCAGTCGGAGAGAGAAGGAAAGAAGAGCAGGCAGGGAAGAAGAGAAGTAGAAAGGAATGGATAGGCTTTCGTCGACGGCCCTTCTCCCGGAGGCGTTCCAGGGGACGAGGGATGACATTACGCAGCAGATGGGGATCGTGTGGGAGCAGATTAGGACGCCGGTGGTCGTCCCCCTGCTCCGGCTCTCCGTGTTCTTGTGCCTGGTCATGTCCGTCATGCTCTTCGTGGAGAAGGTGTACATGGCCGTCGTCATCGTCCTCGTCAAGCTCTTCCGGTGGCGGCCCGAGACGCGCTACAAGTGGGAGCCCATGGGGGACGATGCCGAGCTCGGCAATGCCGGTTACCCCATGGTCCTCATCCAAATCCCCATGTACAACGAAAAAGAGGTGTCCTTTGGTTCCTTTTTGGTTACCAGTTTCACAGTCTCGCTCTGTTCCTCCCCCCCCTCTCCACAACGTACATGCATTTACTGTAATCTACTTTTACAGGTCTACCAGCTCTCCATTGGAGCTGCATGCGGTCTTTCATGGCCATCGGATCGTATCATAATCCAAGTGCTCGACGACTCCACAGATCCGGCAATCAAGGTAGGTGCTCTTCACTGCATCGAACCAACACAGGAAACTTAATTTTGAGATAGTAGTCGATCTAAAGCGTAAATCCTCCATCTTATTCTCTCATGTTTTCCATCTATATGTTCATATATATAGTAGCTATCAGTTAACATCAGGAATTACCATATAAAATTATCCATGTGATGCTTCCTCATAGCATTAATGTCGTCCAGAAAAACTCGTCGACCCTTTTCTTATCTGTAAATAAAAACCATATTTCCAGGCTCATTTTCCAACTGTGCAACTCTCTTTCACGGAAACCATAGCAAAACAACAACTTTCACGTCCTCCTCTCTGCCCTGTACATTCTCACAGTTCCTCTTATTGCCACTGCAGCAGTAGTATCTTCAACATGGCCCTCCTGAATCCATTTCATCAGTGTATTTTGTGTGATCATCTGACTTGTTGTCGGTCCAGATTTTACGATACATAATTGCATGGCACCTAAAGTTTGGCAACGACATCTTACATCAAACATGGATGGCGGGGGTGTGCATGGCAGGAACTGGTCCAGATAGAGTGCCAGCGGTGGGCGAGCAAAGGGGTGAACATCAAATACGAGATCAGGGACAACAGGAACGGCTACAAGGCCGGGGCGCTCAAGGAGGGGATGAAGCACAGCTACGTGAAGCACTGCGACTACGTGGCCATCTTCGACGCCGACTTCCAGCCCGAGCCCGACTTCCTCTGGCGCACCATCCCCTTCCTCGAGCACAACCCCCAGATCGGCCTCGTCCAAGGACGCTGGAAATTTGGTAATCTTCTCTCTGTTCCCTCCTCCTCTTCTTCTTCTTCTTCTTCTTCTTGTTTTGCCTGCAACTCCACTTCAGTGAAACACCTGCTGCTGCTTCACTACAAGCAGTCAAAATCTCTGTTAGTGAGAGAGAGAGAGAGGAGAATCATATATCACATCCTTCAACTGATACGAGTACGACGGGCCTCGATTCAATCATGGGGAGCAAGTAGGTTGGAGGAAGAAAGAGTGTCGGTGGTCGTTCTTTATTAGATTTCCTCTATCTAACGTATCGTTCTGTCTGGATTTACCTACCATCCCATTCCTCCCTTTAGAATCCATTGCCCTTCTCGGACGCCTTCCTCTAAACGTTCCTCTGAAGGTTTTCTTTGGGTTATCCATTTCTATATTGTTTTGCTTTAGCATAATAATAGACCTCGTTAAGAACCTTTGACCTGCCTTCACTCCTAAAAGAAATAACAGTCACTCAGCATGCTTTACTATATTTATTTTACCTGTAAAAACTATTTTTATTTCTCTTCGAAGAAACACATAATAATATTTTAACGTATATTGCGACCTGTGGACCTCCTGAAACTGGTTGACAATTGAAGAGGCCCACCAATAATAGTTATAGTGACGCCCAACGTTCTTGTAGAGCATGAGACCCACGCAGTCGGTAGAGTCGCATCTTGATCGAGACGGATCAGCCACACCACACCATTATTGGTGCGTAACCTATGATTGCCTTGCAGATGACCGTGGTTGGGTCTGAGTCGCATCCAATTGGCTCCGACGGTGTCAATTCGCAAATGAAATTACCAAATAATTGCAGTGCTATGTGTATAATTTTCTCCTTTTTGTAGACCACCATATTACCCTCTGCTGATAACTCATAAACACTCCTAAAAATAATTCTCAAATATATAATTTAAATGGCCTGAATAGGATCCTTCATCAGCTTGCTATAATTTTGACCAAGAAAGTGACATGGCTACTTTTGGACACCGTCTTGACTCGATCAGGGTTCATGTGGATCCCATCACCTGTGTCGATAAGTGGTTTCCATGTCACCCATGAATCTTTGTGTGTGTCTGTGGCCACATTCCAAATATATAGAACAAGGAAAAAGGTCCCATGTTTTTACACTGTGCAGCCCATGAGTCCCAACTAAGTTCTATATTGGTATAAATGTACCATTACACTGTAAGGTTATACAGAAGAACAATATCTTCTGTAGCCATTGACTTTACACTGCAAAATATTCTTGAATGGATAGGAATCCGTTGATTCTTCTTACCAAACCTTACAATGCGCAATGCAGTGAACTCGAATGAATGTTTGATGACGAGGATGCAGGAGATGTCTCTGGATTACCATTTCACTGTGGAACAGGAAGTGGGTTCCTCCACCTACGCCTTCTTCGGCTTCAACGGTGAGTTCTTCGTACATCGATTACTGGGAAAGGCTGCCTTTTATCTCAATGTTGAGCACATTGTTGACTCGGTTCTCTTCACAGGGACTGCTGGGGTGTGGCGGATTAACGCTCTCAATGAAGCCGGAGGTTGGAAAGACCGCACCACAGTAGAAGACATGGATTTGGCTGTTCGAGCGAGCCTCAGGGGCTGGAAATTCATATTCCTTGGAGATCTCAAAGTACGTATTTGTTGTTATGATCATCTGAGTATAATATTATAGCTATATACAGATATCTGCTGTTAAACTTGACGTCGCCCCTTTTTCCTAGTATAATTGTTGCTTTATCAATTTGGGGGTCTCCGCTTCAGTTCATGTCATGATTTCTATTGAATCCCTGAGTTCAGGTTAAAAGTGAGCTGCCGAGTACTCTTAAGGCCTACCGCTATCAGCAACATAGATGGTCTTGCGGACCAGCAAACTTGTTTAGGAAAATGGCGCTGGAGATTGCCAAGAACAAGGTCGGTTCCCTTTTCATTATATCTGGTGATTGAAGAAAAGACACGTCCCCTTTCTATGAATTCTGATCAGTTTATACTCCTTTGATGATACAGAAAGTAACACTGTGGACGAAAGTTCATGTGATCTACAGCTTCTTCTTCGTTCGGAAGATCGTCGCTCACATCGTGACCTTCATATTTTACTGCGTCGTGATCCCTGCAACTGTTTTGGTCCCCGAAGTACAAGTACCAAACTGGGGTTTAGTCTACATTCCCTCCACAATAACACTTCTGAATGCTGTTGGAACACCGAGGTACGGAATGGACTCAAAAGTTTTCTTCCTGCCTTCTCGAGATTCATGGTTAAACTTCAAGGACACCCTGCTAAATTCGATGCACAGGTCTCTTCACTTGCTGGTGTTCTGGATCCTTTTCGAGAACGTCATGTCTCTCCACAGAACAAAAGCCACCTTCATCGGCCTCCTGGAGGCAGGGAGAGTGAATGAATGGGTGGTCACTGAGAAGCTGGGGGATGGCATGAAGACCAAAGCGGCTGCCAAAGCAGCTAAGATACCAAGAATCAGGATCGGTGAGAGGTAAATCTATAATTCTGTGTCATCTATCAGCCAACTCTCTTAGATGAACCTGCAGCACCGAAATCACAAAAAGCTAATTTAAGTGCAACCCATATCTCTCGCATTAAAGTTTACCTTCGTCATCAAAACCAGGTTACATCTGTTGGAGCTCTTGACTGGCGCTTACCTCGTCTTCTGTGGGTGCTATGATTTGGCCTTTGGGAAGAACTATTACTACCTCTACCTCTTCTTCCAAGCAGTTGCTTTCTTCATCGTCGGGTTTGGTTACGTTGGCACCTTCGTTCCGCATCCTTAATGGTCATAGTTTGATATACCAGCGAACACCTTGTGGCATACATTGTGGCACAGATGTATCTTTTACGTGGATTGCATAGATAAGCTTTTGAGCAGCCATGGAGGTCAATAAATAAACCTCAATTCATTAGCCATGCAAGGCAGATTTCAGCCTGATAGGATCCCCCCGTGTGCATATTATGTTGAGCAATATAAGTATCATGGTCTACACAAATCTGATAGATAGGAAAGATTCAGTCTCCCCACAACAGCTGCGACTGTAGTAGTAGTGAGTGAATTTATCATGAAGATGTGTGGAGCCAAACACCGGTAGAAGAATTATGATCATTGGACAAGCCGACAATCATTTGTTGCATCTGTTTTATCCAGAAGAAGAAGAAGAAGAAGAAGAAGAAGAAGACGAAACAAAATTGTAGCCACAATTTGTTAGGTTTCAAATACTGAAGTCTTTTTTTGCGGTCATCATGATATGCAGACACTAAAGTCATTCAGTTTCTTGCAAGATCTAAGTTCTTTGTGCAGTTGTGTTTGTAAAATGAAATGCTTCTACAATGAGAAAGAGGAATCCCATGTGTGCTTTGCTTTCCGTCGAGCAGCTAAATATATACTGCTGAAGCAACACACTGATGCTTTGTGTTGTTCTGTTCTTAACATCATAACAATTGCGAGATCCAAACTGTGTAGAGCAAAGCTGGTATACCGATGAAGAGAAGGGGCAACCAATAGTCGGACTCGCCCTGGCTGCGATAGCCACCACCCTCGTTAACAGGCTGCTCCGCTCTCACAGCAACGTCATATCTCTGTTTTCACTGTTCTCCGTGGTGGGGCGGGAGGTGTTTCCGATTACTGTGTTCTGTTTCGTCTTCTTCCCGTGGCGATCATCGAAGGAGTCGTCAGGCATCGGGTGCTAAAGCACATTCTCGAAGTAGATGATGGAAGACGAAAGATGTGACAGACTGGCCGAACGCGATGAAAGAGAAGTGACGGGATGTGGTGCAGCAGGTCTTAGCAGGTGCGTCGCTTGGCGGCAATGATGGCGGAACCCGGGCGGAGACGGCAGGTTGGCTATTCCTACTCCTCGCACGGCGACGCGCCCAACCCCAACTTGAGTCGAGCGAAAACAGAGGAAACCATGTGAGTAAAAAGCAAACCTCTTTCGGGCCGGTTTAGGGCCCAAGAACGTACACTGGGCCGGCACTCATCAACCCCTGTTGGTTCAAAGAGAGGGAACGCCATGTCACGTGCGATCGCACGACCCACATCGATGTCACTTGCGATCGCACGACCCATGTTGGTCCATCACGTTTCCCGCTGGCGATGGAGGAATCTTCTTCGTCTGACGGTCTTCTACCAACCGCGTTGGACGCCGTGGGAAGCAAACCGAAGCCTCTTTTCTTCCGCTCCCTTTCACCCTCCTTCAAATCTCTCTCTCTCTCTCTCTCTCTCTCTCTCTCTCTCTCTCTCTCTCTCTCTCTCTCTCTCGTTCGATCCCCGCACCGGAATAAGAAGGGCAAAGGAACGAGGCGAGGAACAGCCGCTCTACCTTGTGAGTCCCCCTTTCTTCTCTTGCGCGACCCTTTTTCACGGTGTTATTCCCTCTCAATTTCTTCGACCTGCTGATCCCTAATTCTGTTCGCTGTATTATATTCATAAGATCTGCATGCTTACCCGCCTTTATTAATGAATCGATGAAGCGATTTAAGTTCTTCCCGAAAGATGATCTTGAGGGTTTGCATCTCCTGATCTTTGCGTCCAGTTCTCCACTGTACCCCTTGTTATTAGCGAATCGATGAAGCGATCTAAAATCTTCTTGATTTAATTTACTGAAAGAAAATAGTCGGGGCTGTGCTGCTTGTCGTCAAGAATTTATTTGCTTGTTACTCGTTTGAACACCACAAGAATCGATGTAATCACCAAATTTTTACTGTCCAATCAAGAAGCAATTTATCGAGGGTTTCTTTTTAATCGATGTGGAACTATCGCTTAGAATAAGAAGGAACAAGATGAAGTGAATATTTGTAGTTTGTTAGAGTTTATATCATCTTATATATAACTATTCGAGCAAAAAATTGCCAAGTGATGGATGGGGAAAGGATAGCCAGTAAGGTTCAGGGAACTTGTTTGTTGACTAATTATTGCTTTTCTGATCTTTGTTTCCGTCAGGGATAAGGGGGAGGATTCAGGGAACTTGTTTCTAGACTAATTATTACTATCTTGATATTTATTATAGTCACACATCGGCTTGCATGTCCTGAATGATGACCAACATGTCCTGATAGTTACTACATGATCATCATCATAAATACGCATACATATTTGTGTGGTTTTAGTTACTTGGAATTTCAAGTAGTGGATTCATGTGGCACTTTGTATGAGACTATTTTGTGTTATGTCATATAAACAGAAGGGTAGTTTTGCGCTTTTGAGGTGGTTGTATATTCAATTCTTTGATCAAAATGAACATTAAGCTAAGCGAAATTCTACAGAGATAGGTTCTTTAGTTACTTATTTATAAGCTTGCTTACTCATATGAATCAAAGTCATTATGTACTTGTGCTTAGTTATGTTGAAGATGTGATAATTTACAAAAATATAGCTTGTTGCTTTTATGGAGATAGTTTCTTACTTGAGAACTAACAAGGAATTAAAGGAGAAGATAGGAGAAAAATTGTGAGCTGTGCTATGCTGATTTTTCCCTGGAACTGTGTAATGTGATCAACAGTGCTAATGCTTGTCATACATAATTTGGTATTAACACTGACAAAATGGATAATATTTTAATGAAAACTTTATGAATGCACTTAGTAATTGTGTTTTTTAATTTATTAGAAACTCAATTTGCCATATCCCAGATTTATAAAATGTCATAAATCATCATTTTATTATTTATAATTTTAAGAAAATACACCCTTCTTTTTTTTCATCTTTGAATTCAAATTCTTATCTTTACAATAATAAATATTTTATTAACAAGAAGAATGATCACATCTTCTTGGTAAGATCACAAGTCTCTTCCACCCAAGTTTCAGATTTATTGTAAAGTTGTTGATTACTCTGAAAAGAAATATAAGATAAAAACGTATTAGCAACCGCATATGCTGGTAGGAACCTCAGAAAAATCATAAAAATAATTTTCAATATTCGTGAAATAAATATCAATAATTTAATAAGAAATGATAATACATCTATTCATCATAAAACTTATGCATCAGAAAAACGATGATAACTTCTTACGTAATAAGCAAAGTCATGCATCAGCCACATGCAACACATACATAATGACTAGGTAATAAAAGCGTACATTACACCTGATGGTGCACTCTCTCAACAGCAGATGGAGAGGCATACTTCACGGGATGGATTCCTCCAAACAGCGGATGGAGATAATCCATATCGCACTCCCAATAGCGGATAGAGTGGTATCCCTCATCTATCCAAGTGGGAACACGTTCCTCCCAACAGTAGATGGAGGAACCGTCTAACCATCACGTTTGACAGTTCGCTAATCCCCGAAAGGAATCGTTATACCTGCCCTCGGTAGGGATATATAAACATCCATCATCATATATTTATATTTATTCATTTATTCGCACATGTATCCAGGAAATAGCATGTTCAAATATTATAAGAGACCATGCTTCATGTATAATCTACTAGACTATATTCATTAGTGGCTCTGCACTGTAATGGGCTCGCAGCTCCTTTCACAGGTTGTATTTTCAATATGGACCATTAGCCTAGTTACATCTACTACATGGTAACAATCGTGTCAATAACATAAACTTAAGAAAAGTAGAAAACCAATAATCATTTTCAAATGACATCTTTAAATAAAACCTTTAAATTCATCAAATCATAAAGGCTTAAAACATCAATCTCTTAATAGTTCTCAATCAACCAAAATCCTAATTGGAATAGCTCAATTGACTTAAATCAAATTCAATTCAATTATGACCTAACAGAACCAATCTTAAATCCTTATCGAACCAATTTGGAATCACCATAGATTGGTCTAATTTAGATTTGATTGATCTCAATTAGGTTAAGTAGGTTTAAACTAGTCAAGTTAGTCTGGAATCATCCTAAATTAACTTTAACTGATCAAGCTTGTCTGATTTAGTGCTAGCCCAAACTAAACCAATCCACCTGAGTCTTAGATGAGTCACATGCGTTGCACATGCCTATCCCAAGTATTAGGTTAAGTTGAGGTACAACGGGCTAGATAGAGGAGTGACGATGTGTCTAACGCCAATCGCATCACTGGGCAGGCTTAATTTCATAGACTAGGCTAAGCCTCACTCATAAGTTGGGCTGAACCTTACCACTGAACTTGGCTATGCTTGGCTCGCGGGTTGGGTTATGCCTAGACACATGATTTGGGGTCGTGTCTAACCATATGGATTGGGTCGTACCTGGTTGCATGAGTTGGCCTATGCTTGGTCACATGATTGGGTTGTACCTTACCACATAGGATAGGTCGTACATGGCCACATGGATTGGTTCGTACCTGGCCATATGGTTGGGTCACCTGGCCACATGGGTTACGTCATGCCTTACCATATGGGCTAGGTCATACCTTACCACTTGGGCTGGCTCCTACCTAGCCATATCGGCTGGGTCATGCCTAGTCACATGGGCTGATTGTACCTAGCTACACGGGCTAGGTCGTTCATAACCACACGAGCTGAATCGATCTAGTCCGACAGATCAACTTAACTCAAGTCAAACCCCAATTAGGCTCCTCTTATCAAATTAGATTTCAAAAATCTAAATTGTCAAGGAATAACTCAAATCCATGAATTAAAGAATTTAAATTCATAATCTTAAATTTAAAACTAATTAAATCATAAAAATTCACACATAATTCTTAAAACACATATATATCTAATTAAATAAATTACAATCATTAATCTAAAAGTAAGAATTTTAATAGTTAAATCAATATTAAAACTCACTTAAGCATAAGAGACCAATATCAATCAAATAATCATTTTAATATCACAAATCAATTATCATTATTTATTAATCATAAAATTTCGAAATTAAAATATTATTATGCATCATAAAATTGTAACAATCCCAATATCAAGATTTCAAAACATAAATCAAAACTAATTAAAAAAAGAAAGGATCTTACCTCTCCTTGGTTATTTTTTCTTTGAGATCATCTCCGGGAAATCCTCTTGCTTTCACACACAAAGATAACAATATAATATTCATTTATTATGGTTTACACATAAAAATGGAATGTATACTTACTTTCTAAAAATCACATCATTTATTAGGAAATAAATTAATTAATAATCTAATTGATTAGTAAAATTCTTAACTTATCTACATGATTAAGGAAATGAAATTTAATTATTTCCTTAACTATAATACACAAATATGGAAGTTAATAATAAAGTAATATTTTATTTATAGTAATTAATTTATGTTAAGGGAGAAATTATCGGTGATTACACAATCAACTATATAATAATGACAAGAAAGACATATTGGAGTTAGATCAATCTTATTTTTTCTGAAACATAATATATTTGCCTGTGGTCAACTTGAAATTGATGGTGAAAGCTTTTACATTATTGATAATCATAGTGCTTTCAGGAGATCCTTTGATCATTTAGAATTATGGTTACTTGTGTAGTTGTTCCCACCATAGCACATTGTTGATGTGATGCTCTGCAATTTGTGAACCAAGATAGACCTTAATTTTTCCAACTGCATGTAATGCATATGAGTTGTTAGTCATACTTTCTTTAACAAATATAGATAGCATTTTTTTTGTGTTCTTACAATGGTTGCTTAATTGTCATCTCATGGGAAAATTGGTTACATATAACTCTGATCAATGATTGATTCATATGAACCTTATGTAAATTAGTGATAATTTGTCCTAGATTGCTCAAAGACAACTTACGTCTTTATTTTTTGCAGAAGCATCTAATGGCTAAAATCAAACCACAAGCATTACTACTACAGAGTAAAAAGAAGAAGGGACCAACTCGAATCAATCCTAGTACTGTCATTACTTGCAACATCATTGTTATATTGATTGTATTGTCCCTATATGCTACGTACAGAAACTGGTTTAACAGGTTAGCCTCTTTAGCTGCAATTTGTTTCATGCACATGTATATGCTCTTGCTACTGCAATTGATTTATTAATTTTTTTCATTGAGAGTTCAAAATTACAGAAAGTTTTATCAGTCTGCAACATAATATGCTGTTAGTAACTGTTTGTAAAGTATTCTTAATGTTGATCAATTTTATTGAAGGTCAAGCAATCAATTAGGGACAGGCTTGGAAAATTTTGAGGTATATAACTGAGATTTTACATTTCTTTAACTCATTCATGAACTCATTACTCTCTTTAACTCTTTGGAAGTACTTAGCTTTCTTGAATCTTTCTAGCTTACTGCAGTTAGTTTACTATTTACATCTGTTAACTTCATGACGAAACTATTCTGTTGAATATCATGTTAAATTCTTACCTGAACCTTAAGTATCTGGCTATCTTGTAGTTCACCATTTGTTTTTGATATGATATTAGTGAAGTCTGATTGATTTTTTTTCTTTTTGTTGAAGCATTCAGTAACATCTGGAGAATCAACAGGAACTCATCTTCCTAGCTATGCTGTAAGTTTCTTCATCTGTGTGATGTCTTGTCAATTTGTTATTGAATTTATTTTTTTATATCTAGTCGAAATTATTTTTTTCATTAATGCTTGTGCATTGCATATTGACTTTCATCAAGTTTGAAGATTACATCTTTGGGTATATTTTCAGTAAATTATTTCCTGTATTCTTGAATTATTTCTAAATCATTGTTGTTTTTTAATAGATTTTCAATACTGCAAAGGGTTCAATAACTATTGAGCTCTACAAGGATGCTTCTCGTGATGTGGTGAATAAGTTTGTGAATTTATGGTAAGCAATTTTGATGATTCTGCAAGTCATATTTTCTTCTTTGGTTCGTGAAAGTATTGGAGAATTTACTATCATCTTTTCCTGCATTAGATCAGACAACATTCCACATAGAAAGCTATATTAATGCAATGATCCTAGAAGTGAGATATCGAAAGAAGATCATGGTGCTTCAGAAAGGAAGAATAGAGTTTACGAGGAAAAAAGATGTATAAAACAAATGTCTGAGAAGCAAGGATAAGGTTTAGAAGGAAAAGAAGAGAAAATTGAATAGGGAAAGAAAAAGTACAAACCTATTAATTGATATCATGTATGGGAACATTCTTTGCTTCTTTTTAGGGATATAGTTTTGCGCTCTGTAATAAAATAGTTGTCACTAGATTTTGAATATCTGTCCAAAAGTGGCTTTGGCAACTGATCAAACTGGCATGGTACCTGCACATAGGCAGTATACCAACTTCCACCACCCCATACAGTTGAAGAAAAAAAAAAGGTTAAATATTAACTGGTAGCAACCCATACAGTCCAGTACTGGTCCTTGGTCGAAACAATAAGTACCAGTCAGGTGTGTATTGACCGACCGGTATTTAAAACCTTGTTATGAACTAAGAAAAGTTTACACTTTGTATTGTCATAATCAGTGATTAAAATAGGCGCTCGGGCGCTCGCCTAAGCGCTCGGGCGAGGCGAGGCGAGGCCCGAGCGCCTCGCTTCACTTCCAGGCGGCGCCCTTCAAAGAGGCGCCGCCTTGTCACGGACTTAGCTGGTTTTGCCTAAGCCGTGCGGCACCAATGCATATCACCGCAAAGGTCACCTACCGAAATCTCCTACAATCCCTTAGGATGCGCAAAAGAGAAGACGAGATGAGAAAGCGCTTCACACGGGATCCGCAAGCCATTCTTTTAGCAAACACTTTATAGCCGATGCACATTCCAACCATGGATATTACAAGCTCGAAACGATTGCACAACAAAGGTATAAAATTGGTCCACTACTGGCCGAATTCTAGTACAAGTATGCACTTGACGCAAACATCATGTACAAGCCTCTACAATGGCTACAGGCAAACTCGCTTTCAAATAGGGCATTTTGCCTTTGACAAGCCCTTTACAAGCTTTACAAATTACAACCAACCAAAAGGGACACTGACAAGCACAAGCATTACAATCGAACAAGCCGTTTACAATTTTGTCGTGACATTCTCCCCACTTATTCCTTCGACGTCCTCGTCGAAGCCTTTCTTGACATTGCAACTTCTTTTCTTTGTTGGATCTTCGATCTTCGCTCCTCGCCGCGATCGCCTCTTGGCTCCCATTTGTTCTCGGTTGTTGTTGTTGAGTCGTCGAACTTTAATCCGCCACGCCTTGCTTCAACTCGCCAATGACTCGACTTTGGTGTGGGGTTGGCGAGTTGTCTTGATCTTCTTGCGGCTCTTGCGGATTCATCGATGAAGGTAAAAGACCATCATTGATATGCGCCCGATCTTCAAATTCTTCTTGTCTCTTGAGGCCGGATAGATGCTTGTTGGAGCTTTAACGAGCATCGCCTCGCCGCAACCTTCAAATTTTCAGGTCCTTCCTCCGCAAAATTTGCCCATCGAATCTTCTTCCACTTAGTTGTCTTGAAGGGTCTTGAATGCGTGCAGAGCTCCTCTGTTGGATAACTAAGAGAGTGGGGTACTCGGTTTCACCCATTCTCTTGGGAATTGAGAAGCAAAGGTTACTTGACTTCGCCCGCCTCCTCGAGGTTGTACCGTGCGTCAAGTGGTTACTAGACTTCACCGCTCTTAGCTCACACTTCCAGAAGCACTTGAAGTGTTTGCAATCCTGCGTTGAGTCACTCATTGTGATTCACCTTCATTGCCATTGAACCGGAATGCAAGAAGTTATCACTCCAACTTGGAGTAAGTCTCCGATAAGATTTGGTCGCCTTTGGGATTGTACCACCTTCTCCATCATTTTCGCCGCCGTTGATTGCTCGAGTAGTAAAGGTACAAAGACGCAGCGTCTTTATCTGCTTCGATCCTTGGTCATGCACTCTTACATAGACCAAGTCCTTCACTCACGGCTATCTTGATGGAAAGTCGGTGACACCGGTCTTCACGAAGTTCTCGGCACGCCCTTCACCTTGTCTTGGTACATGGAGTTTGCAAAGCATTCTCCTCTCCCACGGCCCATATCACGACCAAGTGCTCTCCTCTAAGAGAGCGAGGATTAATGACTCCCGGAAGTCCGCCTCAGCGGTACCATGGCATTGCGATGCCCATGGCACTACTATCCGTTGTCTCGCATCTGCATCCCTTCGTGATCGGTAGATCCGCCTCTGCGGCATTGTGACACTCCTCAGAGTTCACCTTCAATCTAACCGATGATTGATCTTGGGTAGCTGAGTCCCTCTTGGACTCGTCATTGCTTCCTCGCCCTATTTTGACCACCTGCTTCGACACCTCTGTGTTCTCTGAGCAGTTCCACTTAGTCATTGGAAAAACAGACTGCAACTCCCATGTGTGGCTTCCACCATCATGTTGCAGGGTTAGCACCACTTCTGTTCTCCTTAGCTTCATTAGCTGCAATGTTCGCTTACTCGGCCTTGTCCTCTGACTTGCCGGGCTCCCTTAAGCAAATGTGAGCTCTGAAGTAGTTCCACTCTTCAGCAGCTCCGATCATACCTCTGCATGATCGAGGTCCCCACCATGGGACTCTCTGGTACTTGCATCTGAACTTCTTCCTTGATAGTGCACAGCCCCCATAAGCTGATGACCAAGGCTTCCATTCAATGCAACATTCGGTGCACGCACGGAAGACCCGCCTCTGCGGTACCATGGCATTCACTGCTTGAATCCATAGCTCTTCTTGCCGTCGTGTTGTTCACCGACGTGGAGCTCTAATTGCGCCCGGTCATACTTCCGAGATGACCATGTCCTCGCGGGATACCTTTGTGTGTGTCGTCTTGCCACGAACCATTCCACCCCGATCCCTGCATTATGTCGCCTCCTGGTGACTTGCATTCTCGATCCGTGGTATGAACTCGGCTGTGATATCTCCGTGTGTGGACTCGCCAACACATCGCAGGCCTTCGCCGATTTCGATTCTGATTCGCTTCTTTGGCAATCGACCTTCGCCCACCCTCTCTCGGGTCACACTCGGACGAAGGCTAGCTCTAGGACAATCCATTGCCTAGCGGCTCCTCGAAGTCCCGACTTATTTGAAATAGATGCACCATTGCCGGATCCCGGGACTCTGCCCCTACCAAAGACAATCTCATTGCGCACCGCTTCATCATCATGGCAACTCGAATGGCAACACCGTGGCATATTCTTCAAGAGCGCCTCTGCATCCTCTTGCCCGTGTCAAGGCCTTTTGACACCAACTTTGCCTCAGCAAACTGCGTCGCCTTAGAATCTCCACCAAATGCTTCATCGAGATAAAGTGCATGTGCCTCAAAGCTCCCTTGTCTTTGGCACTATGCAAGACGAGTCGGCTCCATCTGAATATGAAACCCATGGAACGGCATGATCCGATTCTTGCCTCTACAAGAGTCCATGTCCTTGACTTCTGTCTAGGGAAAGCTCCAAGCCTCCGCTCCATATTCCATCTTCTAAACCAACTCCCTTCATGCGGCCTGGGTACTTCACCAAGTTACCCCCAAGTTGCTTTGCTTCTCGATTTGCATTGCGTTGATGGTGGCCCTCACGCCAACCATTCCACGGGTTAGCCCTCTGTTGAGACCGATCTCACTATCGGCTCCAAGTGTGCCTTCACTTTGTGTTGCCTGGGTTGCTCCCCCACTTGATCTCGCATGCGCCCACCAACGCATCACCACTAGCGAGATCATGCAATGACTCCTTTCCGCTCACTCGATCCGTCGAGCTTCGCCGTCTTGAGGTACTCCTCAACTAGTGCGGTTCATTGCTGCATAACTCTGCCTCTGCAGAACCGGGACTTATCCCTCCTGGATATCTGCCCCGTTGGAGCAACTTCTCTCTTCGCATCCTTCCCTTAGGAAGTTTTGGAGACCACAATCCCCTTGGACTACTTCGCCTCTGTTGAACAAATCGTGCCCAGTCGCCATTGCAAATGCACTTGCTAGGGTGTGACACTTCACCAATACACTCAGACTTTGCACCCCTCGGGTCTAGCAACATGTTGAACTCGCTTTGCACACTTCAAAGATCTTACGAAAGTATCCCGCACTGTCGAAGAGAAAGTTCCGATGCTCCATGGCGTCGACCTTCTGGCCGCCTTGGGATGGCCACAGACGATCCATCGTCCGCATGCAAGCCCTTGCGAGTATCGAATTCCTTGAGTTTGCAACTCCCTCACCTCTCGTGAGCTTTGCACAACTCTTTCGATCATTGAACAACCCACTCCGCCTTGCACGGTCTCATCCTTTGCCAAGCACTCGCTTGTTTTGAGCACCGTCAAGTTTGGGTGCCAACTTGTTGAGCCCTTTGCTCAAACTCGGCCATCCCGACCTTTGTGCGCCCGTAATTCTTCTTAGGTTGTTGTCCTCGTGGTGCCTCGCTAGGTCCCCACGTATGCATGCTAAGTGTTTCTAAGTGGGCTTGTCGCTCTCGATACCAATCGTCACGGACTTAGCTGGTTTTGCCTAAGCCGTGCGGCACCAATGCATATCACCGCAAAGGTCAGCCTACCCGAAATCTCCTACAATCCCTTAGGATCTGCAAAAGAGAAGACGAGACAGAGAAAGTGCTTCACACGGGATCCGCAAGCCATTCTTTTAGCAAACACTTTATAGCCGATGCACATTCCAACCATGGATATTACAAGCTCAGAACAGTTGCACAACAAAGGTATAAAATTGGTCCACTACAGACCGAATTCTAGTACAAGTATGCACTCGACGCAAACATCATGTACAAGCCTACAATGGCTACCAAACTCGCTCAAATAGGGCATTTTGCCTTTGACAAGCCTTTGACAAGCTCCCTCTCCATTGTCGCTTCGCCGTGCCGCCGTCGCTGCGTCGCTCTCCGCCGCCTGCCGCCATTGCCGCCATCGCTCGCCGCTTCATCGCCGCTGCCATCGCGCCTTTGCCGCGCCTTGCTCGCTCGCTCCGTTGCCCTCGCAACGCGTCCAGAGATGTCAAGGCGGCACCGATGGCGCTGGGGACGTCGCGAGGCTTCGCAACGCCGCCCGAGCCTCGGGACGCCGCGCGAGGCCGACAACGCGTTCGAGCCTCGAGGGACGTCGCCTCGAGTTTTAAAAAACTAAAAAAATAAGTTTTTATTTTAAAAATTAATTTTTTATTTAAAAATTAGTTTTTATTTAAAAATTCTGCGAAGACGGACGGATACTGGTGATATTATACTAATAACAAAATTTTTTATTTATTAAATTAATAATATATTATTTTAATTTTAATACTACTAATTTTCTTAATTTAATAATATATTTTTATTTAAATAATTATATTTTTAATTATATTATATATTTTTATATTTTAGCGTCTCGCTTCGCTCGGGCTAGCGCCTCGGGCGATTTTAGACCTTGGCGCCTTTTGACGCCTAACGCTTTTTAAATCACTGGTCATAATGGATATTAAGTTAGTCCATTGATTGTATTTAGCTGCACTAGTACAATTAGTATTGCATTTTTTAAGGGCCAAGAAGTTTTAGTATTATAAATGTATAAATTTTCTGCTGATAGTAAGACACTATTATTTAAGTTCATAAATGATACACATGTATACAAGTGAATAAAAGGATGTCAAGTATTGTTGGGTCTAACTGCCATCTTATTCTTGATAGCATATAGCACTAGTAGTTGCATCACACGTACCTACCCAATTCCCTTACAAAAAAAGAATTGAAAGAAAACAAAAGGTTGCTCGGTTGAAACTGAGAATGAGAAAGCTCCATTACAGGATTCATCTTTGTTTACCGTGCATATAGATTCATGATACCATAAGTTGAATGACCAAGAAATAACATTTTAGGATTTGCAGGAATATCAAATTGAGCATTGGTGAATTTATTTATCTTGACCCCTCCTGAATATATAAAAATTTGACTTAGAATTTCTTTTGTCTTCTGTAACATAGAACCATAGTAGATTTTTATTTTCGAAATAGTCTACAAGGAGGTGGAAACGGTTTATAATGGCTGCCATAAGATTGGCAAGCAACTGCATTTTTGTGGGTGGATAACATGGCCTGAAGGATTGGGCTATCAAGAAGAGGAGAGACAAGGTTGTGTTTGGTGCTATAGATCATAGTTATCCAAATCGAACTGGGAAGCGACCCTGTCAAGTCTTGGATCACTAGGTTACTCGTCAAATTGGTGGGTCAACTGGCCAGACCGAATGTTTAATTAATTTTTTTAAGTATTAAATAATTGAAAATTATAAAAATCTAAAATTTAGGAATTAATAAAAGAATATATAATGATAATATTGACCAATATTATAAACATAAATGTTGGTGGTGATTACACTAAATTAGATCAGCTTTAATTTATTTCTCACCTCAACTCTAATTTCATGATTGATCTAACTGCCCTCTTAAACAAATAATAAAAAAAATGTGAGTTAAGGTATTTAAGTAATATTTCGTTATATTACAAAACTGGATCAGTTCATGTAACCCGGTAAGTTCATTCAGGTTATCCAAAAATCGGGCAAGTCAACCAGTTCATTCTAGTTTTTCAACACATCCGATCCAATAATTGAATTGGATCACTTAATGGTCCGATCTCCGATTTTTCTGGTCTGAACACCCAATTCGGTCCGGAACCTGGTAACTATGCTCTAGATTGTATGCAGAACATAGTTGTTGTAAACACTAAAATTATACATTTTGTTGTATGTTTATACTCCTATGTTTTGTTTGTTTGATTAGTTTGCTTATCTCACTCTGTCCTTGTATATCATCTTCATGAAGAATCTAATCTTTGTTCAGTCAGAAGGGATATTTTAAAGGGATGCTTTTCAACCATGTCATTAAAAATTTTGTAATTCAAGGAGGGCATTCACAAACACTTGAAGTTGCAGGAGACTGGATACTGAAAGGAAAAGCCCACAGTCAGCTTGCTACAAGGTTGTTTAGCTTTCAGCATTTGATAAAAAGGACATCTTTGTTATTACACAATGTTATTATATTGTGCCTTTTTTTGGCCAAAATTTGCTTCTATTTGAAACTGCTGGCCATGTATGTGCAGCCCAAAGCATGAGGCTTTTATGCTTGGAACCTTAAAGCCTAATAAGGGGAGCAAAGAATTTGAGCTTTTTATAACAACAGCACCTATTCCTGACCTAAGCGATAAACTTATCATCTTCGGACGGGTCATCAAGGGGGAGGATGTTGTCCAGGTATTTAACTTGGTCCCCTTTGTTTTTGACTATTCCTGTGGTTTATGTCCAAACACATTTTGTTTTGGTCACTTTAGTTTAGTTAGTTGTATTTGCTTTATATTCGTAATTTAACAAAAGCAGGATATTGGCTTGATGCAAAGCAATAGACTGGGTTGCACAAATGGATTCACAAAACTAAGAAGCTATGGAACTCAGTTCAGTTTGATTAGGTTTAAGAACTAATTATGGTGGCAAATGGTATAACTTTCATATGAATTCAGCTCAAGAATTAACAAACCTGGCCAGACATATATAATCTAGGCAACCTATACTAACGTGTATATTATCATCATAACGTATGATATTCCTAAGTATAACATATGTAAAAATCATATACTTCACCCAAGTGTCAGAATGGCCAGCCAGAAACAAAAACTAGTAAGGAACAGGAAGATAAAAACAACAATGTTGTGGTGTGTGAATTGCATAAATATCATGACTTATCTAGAAAAGATTTATGCCAGTAACCCCTCAAGCTTAATTTGTTATCATTTTTTTTCAATGCATTTGACCCTGTTATGTACAGTTGCATCTTGTACATTCCTCTGGCCAGAAAAGCATCTTATGTCCTTTTATGTCAAGTGGTATTAATATTTAGCTTTTGCATTGCCTCTCGACTATCACGTTCAGCTTGAAGCTGACAAACTTTTGCATGGGCTTATGTTTACGATGATACGGAAAGAAAGTCCACTAAAGGGCTAAACTTTTGTGCTTCTGTCAGGTTTAGGAAATTGAAGTTGGAAATTTTATTATTACAAGCTGTTGCATGGCCTCATGTATTTTCATTTTCTGGTATACTTCCCTAGGAAATTGAGGAAGTCGACACTGATGAACATTATCAACCCAAATCACCTGTGGGAATTGTGGACATTGCATTGAAGCAGGAAGCTTGAGTAAATATAGGTGTGTTTCTCTTACGGCTCCACTCAAATGTGTTTCTCAGAGAATTTAGGCATCAACTTTAGTCAAATGTGTGGGTCGAATCAAGATCGAGTTGTAGTAATCCTTACAGTTGATGCAATCAGTTGCTGTTTTGAATTCGAAGGGTTTTAAACCCAAAGATTCGTGTTAATTTATAGAATGTTGATTGACTGATTCATTCTCTGTTTTGGGGCTGCATATTGAAATTTTGTCGTTTATGCATCAAGAACATAGGATGTAAATCTTCTGTTTATCACGGCCTGCATATTCATTGAACATCTTGATCCCGAATTTTTTTTTTTATTTTCTACTATTCTTTGAACTCTATTGATGTTTTCTACTATTCATTGAACTCTATTTTCTACTATTCCTCTCTTTCTGTGAAGCTATCTCCATGCGGTTTCATTGATACGGCCTGCAATCTCAAATGTTTTCAATCTAATAAGATATAGCCTCATCTTGTAAGCAAGCATACTCTTTATGTTTAGTCGGTGGCGTTGTAACAGCACCCTTCGTTTGTTGTCTAGAAGGGATACCCATACAATACGAACTATTTGGTTGGATGGGAGGGACGGAACATCTATAAACTATCTTTACACTCACTCATCATGGGGATTCGGGATAAGAAATCGGTGTGGTGCTACGAGATAGCGATTTCTCCTATCGATAGAAGAATATGTTTCTACGAGTCATCATTACACAGGGAATCAGTCATTACACGGGAATCAAATTCCTTCGGCCGCTCTGGCTTTTGGCTACAACTGTTAAAATTCCTATCACGAAACTGTAAAAAAGATGTATCGAAGGTAGCACGAGACTGTAAAATGCCTAGCACAAATTTCTCGTCCTTGCCAAGATCCCAAGCAAAGACGAAGAAGCAACTCTCGCGTGCAATTCTCGTACACATGCATATGCCTAGCACAAAATTCTCGTACATGCCAAGATGCCAAGCAAAGACGAAGCAACTCTCTCGTGCAATTCTCGTACAAGCTCCGTAAGTCACCTTATATCAAAAACCACGATGAAACGGTCCCGCAAATCACGCGTGACATGAGCCTTAGGATCACACCTTTGTCATGGCATATACAAACAGTTGCTACCCTACAGTCAATAATTTCTTCAAAAATACGCAAAAGTAAGAAAAAATTATGAGTCACAACGCTCCACATTAACTACTAAGAGAATGAATAAAATGCAACCGGCTAATAAAAAATGCATGGCCTTCAAAATGGATTTAAAGCAAATATGCTTCAGCTATGCCTTCTAGGAGAACCAATTCAAGAATCTAATCCAAGCATCTAGCTGGATGATGCCACAGGTTTAGCCGTTGCCCTCTTGATGGCCTCTGCGTAGGTCCTGTGCTGATAGGTCAGTGTTGAGTCCAGCAAGTCCCACAGGGAAGTCTTTGGATTCCAACCTGCATTTGCAACATCGTTAAGACGTCGTTCCCAGGAAAATGAACAAACCATTTAATGCGATCGGGAAATACCAAGTTGCTTATTGATTATGGTCATGTCAGGAATCCGCTTATCACTGTCGTCGTACCCTTCACCATAGAACTCCTTGGAACTCACATCGATAGTGGCCACCTCCAGAGGAGGCTCCCCTGATACCTTCGAGTATACCTGCAGATCAGGCGATGACATAAAGATTGTCAAACATCAGCAATTTTCCCATGGCAAATATGCACTGTGATACCTGTGTCATAATTTCAGCAAGTTGCTTGACAGTGACTTCATTGTTGGGATTTCCCACATTAAAGATATGGCCATTAGCTCGCTCAGGATTTTCCTACAGTAGATGAGAGCAGTGTTTATTTCACCGTAAAGGTGCAAGAGAGATAACAAGACAACAGAAAAACACGCACAATCATCAGGAGAACAGCTTCTATTGCATCCTTGATGTAGACAAAAGTTCTTTGGGACTGACCACCATCAACGAGTTTCAGAGGCTCACGTCGCAGGAGATTCTGCATTATGTAAATAACTTGTTGATCTTAATAATGTAGAAAGGCCAATGAAACTATTTCTCCTGGATCATGAAGACCATGATACATACATTACTAAAGCATGCCAAAACCCTGGGAACACCCTCGCTAGGACCATCGATTCCAGGGATAAAGTCCATCCTTGGTCCAATCCAATTAAAAGGTCTCACAATGGTGAATTCAAGACCATTCTCCGCACCCTCACCTTCGAATGGTCCAAATAAAAATATAAGGACAAGATACAAGTACAGCATTACTGTAATTACAGAAAATTAGTAAGTGAACTCACCATAAATCAGCCTCTCAATAAGTTGCTTTGCACATGCATAAGACCATCTCTGCTTCTCGATAGGACCAAAAATGCATGGGGAGGCATCTTCCGTAAGTACATAGAAGTCGGGTTCCTATTTGATAACATATATTCTCGATGATGGAGTAGAAAAACATACAAATGTTTCAAGTAGAAACATACACGAAAAGCAGAAGTAACATCAAGAGTAAACTCTATGGCTAGCACAACATAGATGTAACTTGTTATATAGAAACTGAGTACAAGAACAATGGAGGTTGCCAATCATATGTCAGAACAAGTCACTGTGTGTCCCACCAATAATTTCCTGAAGAGGCTACCTCGCTGATAAAAATGACAAGATCATAAAGAATTTATAAGGAAAGTCACCCAAAAAAAATTGATTCCGTGTTACACAAATGCTTGTCTTTAAGCACACATGAAAATTCCAGGTGGGACTTTTAAGTATAGAAATTTAGGCCACTTCTTTCTCCATATATAATATATATCCAATTTGAATAGTTACCTCATGTATAAATATGAGGTATTGCATACTATAGAATACAGAAAGCCCAACTTAAAATAGCTTATGCTCAATATCATTCAACATTAGCTAATTGGATTGATGGGGTACAAATCCACCAGCCATTGCAATTAAAAGTTCATATACTGCATTGTTGTCTTAGTCATACAAGATTTTCAGCACATTAGCAGTGCCTTGTGCCATTCCGTATGCTGCAGCGATTCTGAACCAAAAACAAGAAAAATCTAGGCTATTCAACATTAAGTTTCCCACTTAAGCTATCATCAGCAGCACTGCCAGAGACCATTGTCAGCCTTTGAAACATTTCATCATCCCCCAATTTCACTTTCATGAACTTACAATACGAACATAATGGAAGTAGTGTATTTGATTATAAAGTTCAAAAGTCAACTAAGAGTTGTACACTTCCAAGAACATGCATAACCTACCATAAGCAGATTTAAATAATTTTAAACTTTTTAGGGTACAAGGCTTCTTATGGATTTATCATTTGATAATTATCATTCCCAACAATAAAGGTACATACATATCTTAATCTAGTGAGCCATATTTCTCCCGTACAACCTAACATCACATTTTTTTCATTGATATATCAAACGCTATATAATATGCTTCCAAATTTGATATTTTTGCTTGTGTATCCATGCAACAATTCAAAGGCTTTGTCAAAAACGTGTCACACAAGTTTCAACCATGTAATAAACTTTAATGATTTCATATTCATATGATACAAAATCTTCGCCTATTTTACATATCCACCAATATTTATAATGAAGTCCATAAAAGGCATAATGACACTCCTAAGGTCTACATAGCTATATGCAGAATTTGAGATCGGAAAATGCAAGCAAATGTGTGTGAAGAAATTACAAATAGACTATAAGAAAGTCACACCGATGTACAGTATGCTTTACATGAAAAGTCATGCAAACAACAAACCAGTTTTTTCTTTTCTGATTCCGAGGAGTCACATCAACAAACTGTCTCTAATCACACCATAAGAAAGCTTGAATAGTGTCCATCACACGAATTGAAAGTTTGACATTATATAAGCACTGGTTTTCAAGTTGAACATAAGTCGTTACCATTATGGAACCAAACATTACTAAGCGACGAAAGATTTAGAAGTAATTTTCGATATAAAACATATCCTCACGCATTTCAAAGAATCATTTGAGAGAAATACCTTTCTTAGAGGGTGATCCTTAGGAAGGAAGCTGCCAATTGTTTTCCCATACACTTCACAAGTGGAGAAGTGAATCAGGCGCTTATTGTTTTCTGAGCAGTATCTAACCTGCACAACCATGTTCCGAAGAGATCACACCCACACCCACACACACACCAAGATTCTAGAAGGCCAGATAGAAGAGAAGAGACAGGAATTCCCGAACTTACAACTGGGAGAGCATCGATGAAATTACTGTAGATGGTGTCTAGCGGACGGGTGTTATAATCCGCTGGTGTACATATTGCCGCCAGGTTGATCGTCTGTAGAGCAAAATGAAATTGAAAATTACTACATCAAGATTCCTTGTCAAAGAGGGCAACACAACGACAGTAGAGCAGGTCGGAAGGAAGAATTTACGACGGATGAAAGAGACCAGTTCCTAAATCCCAAGAAACACTACAGAAAAAGCAGAGAGGGGTAAAAGAAGATGCAGATCTGCGTAGATCAAATGGTAAAGCGGGAAGAAGACCCAGAGGCCGAGATCTGATGCAAGATTTAGTGCGCGGAGAGGACGAGGGAATGGTAATTGCAGCAGGGTCAAACCAGATCGGACATCTTGATGAGGCCCTCGAGCCTGGAGTCGTGCTTGATGTTAAGGCGGTGGAACTGGATCCGGCCATCCCAGGAGTGGCGGGCCTGCTGTCCCTCCGCGGCCGTCGGTGGATCGAGGAGGTGCTTGATCTTGTCGCTATAGACGTCGACGGCCAGCACCGTGTGCGGCGTCTCCGCCATCAGCTTCTCGCAGAGATGGGATCCAATGAACCCCCCGGCCCCGATCATGCAGATCGTCATCGGCCTAATCGGGTTCCCGTCAAGATCCAACCTCCCAGCCGCTGCCATCTCCGAACCCCCTCAACGAACCCTCTCAATCTGCAAGATCCGCACCGACAAATCGGACGAGATCAAGAAAGAACACTCAAAGAAACTGAGACAAAGGGCGAAGTCGGTGAGGGGTCAAGAAGGGAATGCAGGGGCGTGGTGTACCTCTCCGAGCGAGCAGCGCGGATCGGAAGAGAGAAAGAGCGGAGGAGCGACGGATCTCGAGCGATCAGCGCGGAGAAGCGGATGTCTCGGTGAGGCGAGGGGGGATGCGAGCGTGGCCTATTTAAACACCCACATCTCCCCTGCGCCTCTTCGCCCCCTCTGTGTTTATTAATTATGTGGTTTATATGATTAATGACGGTGATTTATCACTTAAACCTCGGCGTCCTCCAAACAATCTGAAACAAACAAACGGCAAGAAAGTCGACATCAAAAAAAATTACTGGGGAAAAAAACTCAATTTTTGCAATTCTATTTGGATAGAATTTTGATTAAAATGGCCCATTTATTCCTTTAAAAAACTTTTAAATATTAATTTATTAAACATTTATAATTGCATCTCTCAGGATCACGTTACCATCCGATGGTGGGTCCGACAGCCAGCTTAGAGTGACCGACAGTTCCGCCGAGTGACCAGCCTCTCATCGAAGAGGAGGCGGCTATGCGTGATGTTGCTTGCGGGGTTTACGATTGCGATAGGAGAGGAAACGAGTGATCGCCAAAATGGTTCATGCGAGACACCACCGACAAGCGGTGTGTGTGGCAGAGCGACGAGGCATATACCACGTTTTCGGCGACAGCTGATGACTTGAGAGAGGGGTACGAGTGTGCGTTATTCTAATTACAAATGTCGTGACAGCCTGGAATGCCTTCGAGGTGGAAGACAGGCTTGAATTATATATACGGAGGAGTAGTAGTCCGATTCAATGAAAGAGGAGGAGAACATCATAACCGCCTATTGCCCCCTCCACGTGCAGCTTTCCACATTCGTCACACAACGGGATGATTAAGCTGAAACCCGACACCAATTCTACTAAATGGAAATGACAGCTTAATTTTCCCTATCTGAGAAAGTTGCATACCACCCGATCTAAGGGGATTAGAGATATATCTCAAATGT
The DNA here is from genome assembly GCA_024322285.1 of Musa beccarii. Classification (NCBI taxonomy): domain Eukaryota; kingdom Viridiplantae; phylum Streptophyta; class Magnoliopsida; order Zingiberales; family Musaceae; genus Musa; species Musa beccarii. Next base: position 1,428,296 of record JAIWVJ010000011.1, read on the forward strand.
ACCGCATGTCCCAAATGAGATGATGTATGTTGTTGACTACGTTGGTTCGTTTACTAATAGAAGTAGTCTTGTAGATTTGAACCATGTTATTCATATGCGAAATGCCACAAATGTTAATCGTAAGTTACTAGTTGTGTAATCTTATCTTAATGAATTAATTATAATAAATGGAATCTGTTGTAGAAAAAAAAACATAATTGGGAAGTGTTAGTGTATACAACTTTATGTCGTGGCCTCGGGGCCGTCGCGATTGGGTTCGGGTCCGAATACAGAGGGGTCGCCTTGGTTGACATCCGGGCAGGAAGCCGATGTCGGGTTGAGTGAAGCTGATCGTCCGCTCGCTCGGGATCGATTCCTTCTTCTGATGACCAGCTCGCAGTATACCCTTCGGTTCCTGCACACAGGTCCGGTTGGGGGTTTCCCGTCCCGATCCCTCCGAAGCTTAAGTTAGCATTGAATGAGGGAGAGTTGAGTGTTTCAAAGAGAGAGAGAGAGAGAGAGATAGAGTCCTTGGCTGCTAGCGTCTCAAGGTTGGTGCTGCTCCTCTCTGCGACGGGAACGTTGCTGCTCCTCCAAAGCAATGAGCGTGTCTCTGTGTATCTCTGCGTGTCTGGCCCATGCAGCAAGGCTCCTCGGAAGCATGCCTCCCAGGCAACGAGCGTGCCTCTCAGGCAGTGAGCCTGCCAAGCAACGAGCGTGCGTCCCATGCAGCGAGACTCGGTTTGCTTGCGAGAGAGAGTTGGTTGTTTTCAGAGAGAGAGAGAGAGCCCTCCTCCTTCCCTCGGTGAGGTATGAAGCTTTTATACTGGGAAAGCCACTGTTCTCTGATGTGTCCGCCTGTAGGATCGTACATCTGATAATGTCTGAACCTGGGTGGACCTGTGGACGACCCGGTTTTTCTGGAATGACGACATGCCTCAGTTGGTGTTCGGGCTGTCATGTCCGAGGACATCGCCAGCTCATATCTCACCTGTTTTATTACCCTCATCAGGAACAGTGAATGTGGCTAATGAAAGATGATGCTAATACGGCGGCTAAGATACATGGATTAATGTGCCTTAGTATACAATTCGAGTAGATTCGAATTGTGGACTGGGCTAGGAGACATGGATAAAGAATAAAAGAAAGTAGGCTCGAATCTCATGCTACATTCGAGTCGCAAGGAGCAATAGAGACGGCGTAAAGTCTTCCAACGCGGTGGACTGGGCGGAGGAATAGGCATCGGGATATTGGTCCTCATCTCAGCTCCATCGGTCGGCGCGCAGTTGTCCTTCACGTGAATCCCTGCGGAGGCCGCGGCGGCTCTCCCGCCCCTCGGTTTGACCAATGCAGTGGTCTGTGTGCTGCGTTTGGCGGAAAGGCTCCTGTTGCATCGCGTGAGGGGACAAGTGTTGCCCCGTTTCGGCTTCGTCGTTGCTATCCCTTTTCTCCCCATCCGATGCTCGACCGCGTGGCTCCGGCGAGCTCGATACGTGCGACATCAAGAAAGGGGAGGAAGAGGGAACGAGGCAATGGAATTGGAGGACGGGGGTAGGAAGAGAGAATGGACGTGCGTGGATTGCTCCCTGCTGGGCCATGCGTTGCACGTGAACTACATCGTGGCTTCTTTTGGGGTTCTGCAGCTCGCTGCGCGCTCGGCGTTCCCTGCATCCGCGAATCTCCCGGAGCGAGGCTCGGGAAAGAGGTTTTCCGCCAATCCATTCTCAGTCTAATATTATATATATATATATATATATATATATATGACATCAATCATCTGTGTGTTTTTGCATGAATCATGTATAGTACAGAATGTCATCTGTTTCTCGATATGAAGGAATCCAAAGAATCATGAGATTTCATGGTTTAATTTGATCGTATTATACCATCCATTCCCTGCAAATTTGATGGGACAGTAAAACTGATGACGTTGTGTGCATTTGTAAGTAATAAAACGTAGTCAATGGAGGCCCAGCTTTATGTGGAACCTTGGGAATCACAGAGATCGCAACCTTGGAAATGAACCCTAAGAACTCTCCTGCTCTGAGGCTTCAGTTAAGTCTCTCTCTCTCCCCTACAATAAGCTTCTCATTGGTAGACATTTATTGATGTGTTAACCTGAGTTTTCTTAAGCTTAAAAACAAGGTTGGTAGTCCACATTGATCTTAGTGGTTTTGGATACAAATTTTGCTGTTTCTATCTCGACCCCATGTTGACACCATTCGATCCAATCCCACTTCTGTCTGAGCCATTTTGCCTTCATAACACCCCCATTTTAGTTACTGTCCTCATCTGTCACCAGCACCAAGAGAGTTTTATATACATGGAGTAGCCCAAGCTTAACTACTAAAGTACAGTTTGCCCTCAAGCTTTAAACAGCCACCATTAATCCCCCACTAGAAGCTGGATTGCCTTTTAGAAAGGTTACAATTTGAAAGACAAAGAAGTCCTCAACTTATCTTATCACTATCTTTTTCTTGTGCTTCCGTTGGTTGCAAACTTGGTCCTTGTCCAAGTGCTAAGATATGACATATAAAGGATTACTAGGTGGTAACATGGAACGAGAAGTAGTACGAAAAGGACAGCCTTGCATTATATCACCATGGCCTTTGAGGGACACAGCAAGCAGCTTTTTTAGGAAATAGCACTATTGTAAAACACGCCGACTGGCAGCTCGGGAACCCCCAAAATGATGAGGACTTGATGGCACAGAGGACTGGGCAGGGCCCCAAGATTGCCACTACTAATGGGTTGAAGTGATTGATTTAAAGAACTAAGTGGCGAAGTAGGTGACATGGGAAGAACAAAAATTCTTCTCATGCGAGTTGGCAAATATGCTTAAGATTTTGAGCCAACACTGTCCACGAAAAATAGCCCGCCTGCATTCTCCTCCTGCGTTGAAATATTTGGTTCTCCCAAGTACTTTCCATTTTGTGTAAATGTTGTTTGAAATAAGAACTCTTGTAATGATTACAACGACTGTGGTAATGATTTGAGGATGATGTTATATGAGAGGAACAGCCATTCTCAAGTTCATCACTGTTCATAAAAAATATACATTCAAATATGAAGTTTGACATGTTGCTTGATTTTGGTAGTCACAAAATAACAATGATTTGATTTGGGTTTTTTCCGTTTGGGGGCTATGATAAGTTATAGTAGCATGTTAAAGGGGGGAAAAAAGATAAAAGTGGGAGGAGATCACATAGGCAATAGTAGTATATATATGTCAGTTTACTAAGAAGTAACTTGAACCTGAGTGATATATCAGTAGCATTTCTGAGAAGCCTTCTCCTGTAGAAATTTGCAGGATAACTTTGAATATATTGACACAGGCCATCTCCTGCCAAATAAATGGCTGATTACCATACCAGTCTCTCTTTCATTAATTTCTAGCCTACAACAAAAACCAAATATATATATTTCCTTCACTTCTGACTGAGAGAAGTCACTGTTCAATGATATATCACATCACATTGATCAAAGCCTGGAAAAGAGAACAACGGCGACTGAAGAGGGAAAATAAAAAGGATCTCCATGGTGCTAAAGCTTCGGCATGCGATGCGCTCTCACTCCATCGGTCCTTCGTCCTCTCAGGCAACGCTGTTGAGTCCCATACATCCTGACCATAACTTCTTTAACGATCGCTTCTGCAAACAGGAAAAAGAATTGGCCGAGATTGTCAGATACATACACTGGCACGAAAGAAAAATAAATCTGTGTAGGAAAGGGATCAAACAGGAGTGAGAGATACCCTCTTGGGCTTCTGGTAGAGGAGCTCAGGTGGGATCTTGTACAAGTCCTCGTCCACCGCCTTGGGAGCTCTATGCCTCCTCGGGGTGGCTTGGAGCTTCAGGTCGCTGATGACCTTCACTTGCTTCCTCTGCTGCTCTTTGCCGTAGTGCTTCTCTCCTCCTACATCACCCGCCTTTTTCACCTGAAACCAAATTTTGATCAATGACACAGGTCAAGGCATGAGATACATGTTGTTGGAAAGGGTATGGAGTGTGAGATTAATGATAACCTTTCTATGGTGGTTAAGATAAGCCGGTCTCACTTGGGCTGACACGTTAAAGAGATCGTCATCTTCACCAAAAAAATGGCCTCGGATCAACCCAGCCTGCACTGCTGACTCAAAGTAGCGGGTGATGGGAAGCTCGTCGCAGTAATCCCAGTACCCAAATGCTGGAACCTGGTGCCTCTTCATCATGCCCTGCGACCAAAGGTAAGCACAAACATCAGCTGCCAAAGCCACACTTCATTCTCCAACGAGAAAAAGAACCGAAGCTCGTGGCCTTGTTTTCATACCTCCATCGTCGTATATGTATACGAAGTAGCCAATCCGTGTGAAGTGGTCAAGCAATCGTTGAAGCGTTGGTGGTTATATAGAGGAGATCCCAAGGGAGTAGTAGCAGCAGCAGTAGCGGTGGGGGTAAGGTGAAGTCTCAATCACCAGGACAAGGGAAGGAAGTGCTTTGGCCTTCTTTATCAGGCATGGCCTGCCCTCAGCTTAGGAAGCTTACTCATTGCCACTCAAAGACCCCATTCTTTTCCTCTCCCACCAAGTCTCTGGCTTTTTGGCTCTTGTCCCAAAGCCAACAGTAGTGATTCTTTTGCCCCCCGCCATGCCTGGATACACGAGTCCTCAAAGGATTAGCCCTTTGACGTTTTGGCCTCGAAAGCTGGGCTCAGGAGGGGGCCGCCGTTTAAGATTCTTTTACCTCGGTCCCCATGCACAGTCATGTGAAAACCCCTCCTCTCTCTCTCTCTCCTCCTCTCTCTCTCTCTCTCTCTCTCTCTCGCGTTTTTTAGGTCTTCTCTGCCACTGACTCGCAGCATGCGTAATGTATGGAGACCAACTAGCAAAGGATGGTTTTATTGATTGTTAACCAGACTTATGAACGGCTTCCTTTCTCTTTCGAAAAGTTGTGTTGGGAAGCAGGAACGAGAGCCTCCGGTTTTTGTGGATTCAGCGATTGGATGAATTAGATGGGAAATGTTTTGGCAAGGAAAAGAAAGGTTTTAATGGCTCGCACGGAGTTACAATCTACGAAACCGACAAGGACATGGAATGAAGCCTTTCAATTATGACATCTTGTTGGGGTACGCATGGCGCTGGTTAGCCATAGACAGCCTTTTCCATTAGCTTTCCACTGTAACTTTACTCCCCTCTTCTTCCCATATTTTGTTAGCACCCTCATAATTCTTCACTAACTGCGCAGGCTTCGTAGCAAATGCGATGGCTGAGTGCGTTCCAGACGAACACTCTCGGCCTGTCAAGTGTTTCTAGCTACGTACTACGCAACATGGGAAAAGATATTACGTAGCTACGTAAGCATATCTTCGAAGCATACTTAAAAAGTGTTTTAGGATTTAACAGAAACACTTCTGCTTTGCAAGAGGAACAAAGATATTCATGTTGGCTGACAGAGAGAAAAGATAAAGAGTAGTAGAAACGGCCAAAGCTTGCATCTGCATTCGGCAAGTACGGATGTACTTAATCATGATTGTGATTGGCGAAGAGTCTGCGGCATTGCATCGGAAAGGAAGGAAGAGGAGCATGCTGCATTAGAAAGCTCCCAAACCAGGGTCATAATTGTGATTGGTGAACGCAAAGCCAGCACGAAAAGAAGACATGCGAATCAATGCGACATGTCAATCATGCGAAAACTTTTAGTTGGTATGTATCGGGGCAAATCGTGTTAGCACTTTAAGGAACAAAGGTTGGGCGATGGTCAAATCATGGTGTTGACTCAGAGTGGGCATTTTGCTGTGCTGCCTTTTCATTACAACTTTTGTCAATTCGATTTATTTTTCTCCAATTTGGTGGTGCTATTAGTCCCGCGATCTTTCTTCTTGGACTATTAGATCTGATTAAAATAATAGTTTGATAAAATCAGACTCGAATAAATGTAATATATCCTTTTGCTGCTATGAAGATTTTTTATTAATCAATGCATATTAATATATGTAATATAATGCCACGATGGCTGTTCAAGGAATGTTTGTTAGCATGGCTGATTTAATTGCATGATATATATATATATATATATATATATATATATATATATATATATATAGCAAAGGAATTTTGTAGGTTTTGTAGTATGATAATAAAGCCTTATATATAAGCTGACACAGAATGATCAGATTTTTCCTTTAATTTACAACCCAAGCCCGATCCAGACTCGCCCAAATATGGGCCACGTATTGCCATGGATTGACCGGCCCGCCCAAGTTGATCGTGTTTTGGCAAGACGAAGTTTTGACCTACTTTGTCTGCGTTGAAGTCAACAGGGTCTGCTTCTTTGGTGGCGTCGCATTCTCCCATCCAATGCGAGGTCTCACCTGTGCTGCATGCATCACATCACGGCAAGAGGAGTCGCCTACTCCGCTGAAGCCCCCCTTTGCACCACGCAGATCTTACCGTCTCTTTCGACGTCGCAACGCTCCAACGTCCCAAAGCTCCTACTTTATTATGGACCTCACAGGCACTATCATTTCCAACTTCTCCATCGCAAACTGACGAAGAACATGAAAACAGTTATCTCCAGTCCTCCGATATTTCTCGCGGAAGAACATGAAACACGAAAATGAGGGGAAATATCGGAGTAATGAGTTCATAGGCTACGAAGTTGATTTCAATTGGAAGATATTTTCATAGAGCAAGCAGGGGAAGAAAAAATAGGAAAAATCAAATCGAGGAAATGAGATATTTTCCTAGTCTAATCAAGAAAAAGAAAAGAAGGAATGAAATCAAAGGAACGTGTTGTTGTAAGATATTTTCCGGTGCAAACAAAACAACACACCTATATCTATCTAGCCATGGTTGTCGAGTGGTATAGATCGAACTAAGTGATACCTGTGGTTGCCGCTGCGTGATCCTAAAGGAAGTTCTTATCTTGCCAAGGCTACGTTCTGACACCCTACTGCAGTTGCATGGTCATGGCTGCTCCGGCTGCTCCGTCCACTTTGTACCCAACTCCTCGGTGCAATTCCAGTAGAAATATCGTTCCATTTCCGGCGAATCCGTTCAAGAGGTCAGCCACGCTGCTTGACCTCCCATTCCAACAAGCTCTGAGACTCGCGGCCACCGTGCCGCAGGCGGTCAGCGGCACCGACCAGCAGACCAACGTCCTCAGCACAAACGAGGAAGGAGACAGAATCCGGAGGCTCCAGAATGGGTCTGACGTGCGCGGGGTTGCGCTGGAGGGAGAGAAGGGCCGCACCGTCGACCTTACGCCCCAGGCAGTGGAGGCGATTGCCGAGAGCTTCGGAGAGTGGGTCATGGAGAGCCTGACAAGGGAAAGCGGGCAGGAGAAGGCGAAGGTGCGGGTGTCCTTCGGGCGAGACCCACGTCTCTCCGGGCCGGCGCTGAGCACGGCGGTGTTAGCCGGGCTGTCGAGGGCCGGCTGCGTCGTCTTCGACATGGGCCTCGCCACCACCCCAGCATGCTTCATGAGCACCGTCCTGCCGCAGTTCGCCTACGACGCGTCGATCATGGTAAGATCTGTACTTGCCAAAAGGAGAAGCAAGCATATGACGATGCTAAAAACTGATGAACCCAGATGACGGCGTCGCACCTGCCGTACACCCGCAACGGGCTCAAGTTCTTCACCAGGAGAGGGGGGTTAAACGCGAGCGAAGTGGAGGAGATATGCGACCGAGCTGCCAGGAAACATACGGCGAGAAGGATGGGGCTTGGGTACAGTGGCAGCGTGCCATCCCTGACGAGGAACAACGTGGACTTCATGAGTGCGTACGCCGAGCACCTTCGCACCATTATCAAAGAGAGAATAAACCATCCCCACCATTACGACACTCCCCTCGAAGGATTCAAGGTACGCGCACAGCACATTTCGTGGCACGTAAAAGGAGCCCACGTCGAAGTCTATCCACCTTTCCGCCAATCTTGACGCGCGTTAATAGGTTGCCCGTGTCAAGCGCCTGCAATTTTGTTCCTTTGGGTCATCTGAACGACGCCGCTTAATTGGGCAAAATAGACCATTTGAATACATTAAATTTGCTTTTAACGTTTGACAGCTTGTGTCCTTCTCTTAATCCATGCTGATGCTAATAGGACTACGGTGAATGATGTGGATACTAAGACTTCGGTATCAGCGAATGAGTGACCTGAGTCCATGTCGTATAAACCGGTCCTGCAGGTGGTAGTGAACGCTGGAAATGGTTCCGGGGGTTTCTTCACCTGCAACGTGTTGGACAAGCTGGGAGCCGATACCTTCGGCAGCCTCCACTTGGAGCCCGACGGGATGTTCCCCAACCACATCCCCAACCCTGAGGACCGCACCGCCATGTCGCTCACCCGAGCGGCCGTCCTCGAGCAACAGGCCGACCTCGGCATCGTCTTCGACACCGACGTCGACCGGAGCGGCGTCGTCGACAGCACCGGCGCCGCCATCAACGGCGACCGGCTGATCGCGCTGATGGCTGCCATCGTGCTGAGGGAGCATCCGGGGACGACGGTCGTGACCGACGCGAGGACCAGCGTGTCCCTCACGGAGTTCATCGCCGCCCGTGGCGGACACCACTGCCTGTACCGCGTGGGGTATCGGAACGTGATCGACAAGGGCATTCAGCTCAACCGGGACGGCGTAGAGACGCATCTGATGATGGAGACCACAGGGCACGGCGCACTCAAAGAGAACCATTTTCTTGATGATGGTAACACCGCCCTGCATTACTCTTCCTCGTCTTTTGCTTATTACGTATTCAGCAGTACACTGAGACGAGGAATAGCGATCTCTACACGTAGTCTTAGGGAGAAATAAGAATCCTTGTTCACCTGATTCATGATCTCTGCCTATAGGCGCATACATGGTCGTAAAGATCATCATCGAGATGGTACGCATGAAACTGATGGGCTCCAGCGAGGGGATCGGAAGTCTCATCAAGGAACTCAAGGATCCACTGGAGTCGGTGGAACTGAGGATGAACATCCTGACCCAGCCGAAGCACGCCAAACAGAAGGGCGCTGAGGTTGTGGAGACACTAAAACAGTACATCGAGGTGAAACTCTTTTGCCCCTCCTCTGCTTGTTTGGCATGGTTAGTGTTGACCAGTTACAGTGAGGTTGGACTTTGTGTTGGTATCCCTCACTCCCTGTATCATAATAGCAAGCCTGTTCGATCCTGATACAACATCTTGCATCTTTGACTTATTGAGATCTTGGTAGAAAACGTAATCTGGTCTCTCGTTCGACGTGCATCGATTGCTCTGTTCAAAGCGTGCAACTCAATGGGCTAATCGTGGACTGCAGGAAGGGCGACTCCAAGGATGGCACCTCGACGCTTGCGGCGACTGCTGGGTGAGTGATGGTTGCCTTGTTGACTCAAATGACACACCAGTTGACATCGATGCTCGTATGTACAGGTATAGGAAGAGCCTTCTCTGCATTTTCTTTATTCTGATATGCTATGCACATACATACCTCTCCAAGAAGACGTCCTTTTGTGTTCGCTTGATATCCTTAAAGATCTTAAGAAGACATGCCTCGTTTATTGTAAGCAAGCATAGTGCTGATTTGTGTAGGAAAATAATTGAACAATCATCGTTGACTATTTTGAATGAACAATGTTGACCGACAGAGCCAGAGTCTCGGATGAAGTCCACGGGCAACATGGTTGGATCCAAATCCGCCAGAGTGTTCATAACCCAAACATTGCAATCAATATGCAATCCTCTATGGCGGGTGGCTGCCAAGCAATCACAACCACCCTCAGAGATAAGTATGTTAAATGATTTTGTAACATCGTATTATTCTTCTTTATTTTATGAAATACTTGATGTCATCAGATGCATTTACAGGTTTTTGCTAGCAAGTGGTTTGGAAGAATTTGTTGACGTAAGCCAAGTCGACACATACGCCAGAAGTGGATCTTTGGGCTGATTTGATCTGGAGATGCTGATGAAAAAGCTCCATGTACAATATAATTGTATTAGATTGACATTAATACTCTTTAAAATTCTTGTAATGATAGTAAGAAATTTAAGATTATTTAAAGTATTAATAATTATCTGTGGTTGAATCCCACGAATATTAAATATTTATGCAGCCTTTGCAATGCAAAGTTGTTGAGCAGCAGTGCTCACTGAAGTGGACTAAGCACCGCTGAATTTTATTCAAGTCGTACTGACTCGACAAACTAATGTTGACCAATTATTGCTCCAAACCATCGGTGACTCACAGCGACGGACTTATTTCGTTCGGCTTCACTCATCCAGCCACTATATCTTCATGACAGGGCAGCGCGAACCAGACGCTGCAGGCGCTCCTTTCAGAAAGCTCGCAATGAAGTCTCCGCGGTCGTAGAAGAACTCCACCTTCTCGATCTTCATTTCATCATCCACCTATCGAACATTCACATCACCATTGACATCAGAGAGAGAGAGAGAGAGAGAGAGATGCCTTTCCCAAAGAACTGGACCAATTGTCCGGTGGGAGGGTGCCCCTGGAATGGGCCGTCCATGTAGCTCCAGTGCCGGAACTTGAATGCGATCGTCGGCGGGCCACTGTACACTTGGAGTATCTCCAAGGCGAAACCACGGGGAAACGTCGTGGTGAAGGCCTCGTGCGACGAGTCCATCGTCTCCGCCTCTGAGTCGTAGATCCGTAGTTCTTTAGGCGGGTTGGTCTGCAAGAAGGCATTGTAGGCTCCTCCCATCTCCCGTAATTCCTGCAAACTAATTCCTCTTCTTCCTGTCCCCCAAGTCATATATATGGCATTCATAAGATAATACTTCATCAGAATCATATGTAGGCCTCGTGTGGATCAAATTTGACCCACTTCAGCTGCAGCATGGGGTTGGTAAAGTGAATCACCATTCACGCTGAATCGAAACTTCTCTCGGTTGACAGACTTGAAGTCCTCAGGCCTCGTCTTGTGCTGCAACTCCATTTCGAGTGACTTCACTGTGCGCTGAACCTTCTCTTCCAGCGATCCCACGGGCCACTCCTGTCATAACTAGAGGTGAGACACGAAGGGCGGAGCAGGAGGCGGAGGCGATGGCTTTACCTGAGTTCGGCCCTCCTCAAAAAGCTTGTTGACGAGATCATGGTCTGGAGGAGCTCCGAACCTCCACTGGGTGTTCTTTTCGCCCTCTCCATGTATGAAAGAGCGGTGCTCGTCTCCTCCAGCTGAGATCGCCATGTCACCTAGGAGATGGCCTGGCCATCAACGCCATTTATAGTGACGATTCAAGGCTTGATTGGTGGACAAGACATGTTCGGTTGTTGGATTGATTACCCAAGCCAAAATAGTTCCTAGATTCCAATCGTCACAGGAAGAACATTTGAGCATTGCACTTCCATCCAAATCAATGATGAAGTTTATAAATTGGTAGTGGTGGGTGGGCTTGAACATTCAAACCTTTCCATGATCCTTTAACCATGTGATCCTAAGATTAATAAACCCAACAGCATGACATACAAGTCGTTGACTTGATCTATGAGATTATCCGCAGAGTATTCAAATGGAAGATTGATAGCATGATCACCGAACCATTCGTCGCTCTATTCTACGATCCATAAATATTCGATTGGTAAGATGGAATATGGTGAATTCATCCGCTGTCTTTAGCCATTAAGACAGGTCGACTGTTTTAGAATATTTAGTCCAATCATACAAACAACTCTTTGGGCTACCATAAGCTATGAACGAAAGGTCGGCCATCACTTTCATCTGAAATCATACCAGCCGATCAACAAATTAAAAGATTTTAGCGGTCCAAATTATGGACTAAAGAGACGGTTTAATTGAACCCTAATCAAATGTCGTTTGAAATCTAGCTCATAGTTAAGATAGACTCGGAGGTGATGACCTACATAAACATTGAGGTTGGATAAGTTTCCCAACAAGTTCTCTTAATGCTTAAATCAATAATTGACAAGAATAGAGTAAATTTAATACACAATAATTGATATTAATTATGATGATAATAATAATTTTTTATAATGCTCCTCCCCTATTATTTTTGGGCCTGGATAGAATGTTTCCTGACTATTATTTTAGATTGATGTCCACGAGACTTGATTGTTGATCAGGTTTTACCCTCTCATCGTTGACTATGTTATCAATAGAGAAGATTTCCCCTATCATTCTGTAACTCTAATCATTTAATCAGTGTACATGTATCAAAGTTATGAAGTTACTCAAGAGAAACATGTGGCATGTTCTACTCATACTCATATTTCCACATTCAACCGATCAAGATATAATATACATGTATATTTGCTAATATTTGTTTCTAACACGGGTTCTTTTCATGTCTGAGACAGGAGATAACTTATGGTAGTGTTTTATGTAATTTTATTATTTTATCTATAAAAGTTGATGAATATGCTTGAGTTAGTTTATTTATGATTTCTATGGTCATTATACGATCTATATTTGAATTAGTATTTGTTCAAAATTTGATCTTAGGTATAATTATATATGCATCGAACCGAGGTGGATAGATAATAAGTTTTAATTTAATTTTATGTTGGTATTTCAAAAGTAGATCTCGCTTTGCTACATAAAGATAGTAAGATGGTAACATCTTGTATGGACTATGATATTTTCTAAGGATCGAGCTTCTACCTCGATCGTATCCATGACTATTACAATGAGAAAATCATGTCATCATTATCTTTGAAAAATATTAATCATTATTTTTTATTATAGATATAGCTAGCTACCGTAAGTCGAGATTTAGACTATCGACCACCACAATAAGCTGAGATTCGTGATTTATTTTTGGGAGTCCTCAACTTTTGTCATGATTTCCCTAGTATATTAGGCATAATCATCTCATATAATAAGTCCATATTGATATTTAGGATACAAAGAAAAAAAAAGATCAATAAATCTTTCTTATACAGAGAACTCCAAGAGATCAATGGATCCATCCGAGAGAGGAGTTAGTCGAAAATTCTTTCTTTTCTTCCATAAGAAATTTCTATCCCTTCTCTTTCTTTCGGGCGAGAACAATTACAAAGTTTATTGAAGTGGGTCTAAGAACCTCCTCCTCCAAAAGAAAACTCCACCAAACGACTCACGTAGGGGGTAAATAAAGAAAAAAATGTTATGTTATTTTTTCTCTTTTTCTCTCTTATGCTCAGAGCTCGTTACGCTCATACCAAAACATAATATTTTTTTAACTTAAGTGTCAAAAGGAGATTGCCACTCAATCTCCAAGTGTGCACCATCATACGGACGAATAACATGTACCTATTGGAATCTAACATCCATCAAATGTAAAAACTTGAATTTTCTTAGTCGGGATCAATGCCTATACATCAACTTAACTATCTTTAATATTATAATTATGGAGGTAAGACCATTATCAATTTACCTCAGTTGCTTTAAAAAATATAATACAATCGGATATAAAATATACACGAATGCCAAAAAGTTCATAACCCCTCCACTGTCGTGTTGTGTGAGACAAGCGCTTAACCCGCGATTCCATCTTGAGCTTTGGGGAAGTACCTCGTCAATCTCAAGGCTGTGGCTGATTAATTAATATAAATTCGCAACATGGACAAATGTTTGTTTTTGGTCTATCGAGCATAACATTATCGTAGTCAATATATCTTTTTTAATCGCTTAATTCCCAATATTATAATTGTGAAGCAATTGAGAGTTGACTGAAGGCAGTACGACCAAAGCGTTCACGAATTGTGGCACCCATCTTTCTCCTAGTTGCCAACTCCTCTAACGCCATTTGCTGTGATGATATATATATATATATATATATATATATATATATATATATATATATATATATATATATATATATATATCATTCAACTTTGTTAGACTTAATATACATTAGGTAAGACATAAATGTAACTCAAAAACTTGGATTTCTAGGTTATGGGTCAAGCTCTATTACTTTTATAACTTGACTCTTTGAATTATTAATCATATAAAAATATTATCATGACCTATGTCTCGTTTGATGGGTTAACTGATGTATCAATTTTGTTTGTCTCAAATTATTAGCCAAAATACTTAGACCGAAGTTGATAGTAATATACTCATCAGATCTTAACATAACTTATATCAAACTCTAATATAGTACATATAAAACATTGAGTCATTGACTCCACTCACAAATAACCTTTTATTACTCGAGTTCTCTCATTATATTCAAATATTAGATCGACTTTAATAGCAAATATCATAACCCGAGCCTAATATATTAACTAATCTATCAACTTCGTTTAGCCTAAATTATTAAATAAAATATTTAAGTTTAAGTTAACAATAGTATACTTATCAATTTTTTATAAGTTAATATTAATATTATACACATAAATATTTTTAATATTATCCCTTCTTTGACACATAATGAAACTAATATCGTGTTTTTAATCAGAGTTTAAAGAACCGTCACATTAATTCATTTGATGCGAATCTCGGCTGATAATTCAAAGAACTCATGCCAAATATGCATATCGAAGAAGCAACAAAGGCCAGTCTTAGTCCACCCCCTGCGGTTACTAGAGAACAACAAAGGAACAGGCCTTGGAACATCGTACACAAATTAGCATGCAGAGAATGATTCGATCTTTGTTTCATGTTAATTCACGTTATCCCAAGCACGCCTCCGATTAATTTAAACTTGCCAGAGTTTTCCATCATCATGATGCATTCTTTGACTTTGCTTTGTGGTCTAATACACACGATCGTTTGACAATCGTGTTCATCTAGATATACGCGGAACTCGTGTACTATCAATGCCAAACTCACTATTCCTCGGTATAAAGTTACGTGCGATTTCTGCTATGTGTAAATATGTATACACATTTCGTATACGAAGGAAGCGTGTATATGCTATTCGTAATTTTCGTATGATGGTAATGGTGATGGCCGACGGGATGAGTCGAGAAGTTAACGAAACGAGAACCAAACGCCATGTTCGGATCTCGCCCACCTACGTAACACTCACTGTAAGCAGATCAAAGTTGAGGACGCTAATGCAGACTGCAGATTCATTTGCACCAGAGACGGAATCACATTCTTCAGCACTACGTGACTAAAAATAACTTGGTTCTCTTCTCGAGTCATCAAGCGTACGTGCATGCATGTGATGACAGAACACACACGCGGTCCTAAACCTGTTTGACCATTCGCGTATAGCTTGCACTCGAAACCCTTCAAAGCCACTCTCCCGCCTTTGCTTTCCATCTTCTCTAAACCTTTTGCACTGCAACTCAACCAGCCACGGAGATCCGATCGTCGCTTATAAATCCCTGCGTTGTTGTTCGAAGCCCCAGTTTCCTTCTCAACCCTAACTTTCCATTCTGCAGCGCCCAGCCACTGCTCAATATTCCTTTCCATCCTGCCATGGGGCAAGCTGCCGTCCTCCTCGTGGCAATAGCCATAGCTTTATCTCTCAGTCCGACAGCCATGGGAGACATCGGGGGAGGTCGGAGAAGCCGGTTTCTGGCCGTGACGACACCCAAGAACAAGAAGTGCAGCATCGATCCCATGGTCTGCTACGGCGATGCGAGCCCCGGGCGGCGCTGCTGCGGCGACCAGTGCGTCGACACTGACAGCGATCGCTTCAACTGCGGCAAGTGCGGCAAGATGTGCAAGTTCACGCGGGCTTGCTGCGGTGGGAAGTGCGTGAGGTTGGCGTTCGATAAGAAGCACTGTGGGAGCTGCTTCAACCGGTGCAAGAAGACCTGCATGTATGGCTTGTGTGACTACGCCTAGACGAAGGATTGCAGGCGAATTAAAGCCTTCCTGCATTAGTTTGAATACCAATAAATGCGTCAATGCAATTGTCCTTTTTTGTTGAGGTCCATATCATTAAACTCAAGGGTCATTAATATACATGTATTATTGCCACATACCGATGCTATATATATACATATATATATTTCTTGTATTTTAATGAAAATATGCCATGGCTCGAATAAAATTTTACATTGCAAGGAAGAATTACATGCATCATCATGAGACGTTCAACTAATCAACCACAATTCGTATGGACATAACCCCTCTTTTTTGCTGTAATATTCTATTACATGTTGAAGCTGATCGAAACGAAGTGACTGCAAAAACAACTAAATAAACCGAGAACTGTATATGAATAAAGTCGACAAGGTGGCGTAAAGAAGGGATGAAGAGATCAAGTGCTGTCATGAATCAATTCTCACGAGGATTCGGATCTTCCGCATTAACTGTTGGGAAGGTAGAGTTCATCATCGGCAATCACTCATGTGGCTTCTTCTCATTCACAGAAGAATAACGCGACTCGTCCGAATTGGCCATGGGCTTCTACGATCTTGCAACCAAATGAACTAAACTCGTGGCTACGTTGCTTTCCATCCGATGCTTCTTACGGTTGACCTCCATCAGTTCCCATAATGGAAAACGATTATATAGGTTCTTGGAAACAACGTTGGACGCTCGATCGTTGGGTGGACGCACGCCATCAGAGTCTTCAGCTTGACGAAGAGAAGTGTGGTGCGATGGATGGCAGTGGGAATCGATGGGACCGAGTGCATCCATAGCGTCACAAAAGCAATGCCCATGTGGTGCAACACGAGCATTTGCTTCTCCTGCAGGTTCGCTTTCCCCTGTTCACATGCCCGGTGACGGCAAAGACGGCAGACATCGCAAGCCATGGCGAAAGAAACACATCTGTTGCTTGCTATGATAACAAGCAGCCGACTCCTAAATCTGTTCTCTTTCTAGTGTTCTACGAGTGGCTGCAGCATTTATTTGATGCCATCAGTCTGCTTTGCAATTGAATGTGGCATGTAAGTCGGGAAGAGACTTTGCCATGGACTTTGGGCTATGATGACTCGCACAATACCTCAAACAATGATATGTGGAAATTTATTATAATAAATTATATTTATATAATTAAATCAATTAATAGAGCCCTGACTAATAATTAACTTATGATTCATCAGAAATCTAACAATAATGAGCGTGCGTTAAATTGGTCGGATTAACATAAATCAAAATGATTATCAATTCAATTCAAAAGATTATTTTTTTATTGGGCTGTGGGTCATATATAATTAATGTGATCCGATTCTTTCGATCTGCATCGATCGTATCAAGAGATGTGATATAATAACTTTAACAAATATATATAGACGTTAAATAAATAACCAAAACTTGGAAACCTAATACTTTCTTTTTGGGGAGGGGGTTTACGCATCATGATTGAATCAATCGACTTTGCTACCAATTCGGATTTATGTGATACATCTAAACTCAAAATCCCTTTGCATTTAGGGGGTTTTGCGTAATATTCTCTTTCATATGCTCTACTTTATAAGTGTTTGCCTATTTTCTTCTTTCGGGGTGTGGACAACGGTGGATATATGATTTATAATTAAACAAATTTTTTAATTGTGTGTGTGTGTTTTTTTTTTTTTTTGACCTCAAAGAAAGAAGACATGCGTGAAAGACTTCTAGAAATTTGGATTTCCTTTCGTAAAGGAATATTTTTCTAAAACGAAACGCTTTCTTTCTCCTTCTCTTTCTTTTGCGATTGAAATTTTTTTCTTAATTGTATAAAAATTACTTTGAATTTTTTTATGTTGTGTGTACCACATCTCAAATATTCTACACTTGATGGTTTTTTTTGTTTTATTTTACTAATTTCATTTTGTTTGATGTTCGTGATCGCTTATATTCGAAAATTTAGTCCCTCCAAACGTTTGATCGCCCAATTTGATACCGAGCCCAGGAAGTCTTTTCTGCACTAAGAGTGTGCTTGAGAATATATTTCAAATATGCATTAAGAGGCCAATGCATATTTTAAATTTCAATTAGTATTTGAAATATTACATTGAAAATGTTCAAATACTAATCCTACCTCAAGCTGACATTAGCAATTTACATTTACAGAATGCTTATTTAACTTTTCAAATTCAAGAAGTACGTTATAATTTTATCTAAAATTATAATATTATCAAAATAATTTAGTGGGAAATCAATGAAGCCTAAGACTAATATTGGGAGGATTCCTACAATGTCAATTCAATACCCTAATTAGATTCGAATTGTGGAATTCAATTGTGTTCATCAATGTTTGCCTTTCATAGTCGATTCTCCTCTAGTTATTTGAGATCAGGTAGATATTCCACATCAAATTCTACTTATATAGCATAATACTTTCTTTTCAGATTCTATTAATGCAGCGTATTCATCCATCAAGCTCCCTCATGTTACGTACCCCGTCATTGTAGACGAATACCTACCTGCTCGAACAAGGCCAATCTTGTCAACATGCATAACCATGGTCCAAAACTTGAGCTCCAAAGAGATCTGAGCCCATCCAAGGTTTGCTGCACTGACGAAGAATTGCCACGGAGATGTAAACATGGCCGAGGGAAAGAACCATGTATAATAGCAAACCCTCGTCGAAGGGTTCCCCTTCTTCAACTTTCCATGGTTTGATCGGTCTTTCTTTTGTTTAGTTGTTTTGTGGTTGGAGCGACGGCTTTGATCGCTCACCTCACGAGAAATGAGTTTAGGCTGGAAATCTCGACCGGTCCACACGCTCGATGTGCAGACTAATTCTCCGTTGGGATCCAATTTAGACTCGTGAACATGAAAGGGCTGACTTCACCGACGATGACTGCGTGCCAGAAACGAAGAAGCAAAAAGGAGAGAGTTTAGACATTGCTTGGCTTCCAAGAGTTTTATCTGTGCTCGACACTTTCTATGTCAAAGTGTCGGCGCTACATTTCCGTCTATTCTTCTGCTTTATGAATCCGTGTTCTTGTAATAGCATTTCCGGCAAAGAAGTCGACATGCGACAGCCTAATTAAATCGAGATGGTCGATGATTTGATTAATGATTGAGACATATAAACACCCATCTGAGGCCTGCTTAGCTTCACCAAGATTTCTCCCACAACATTTTAATACCAGAAGAATGAGCATTCTAGCGAAGACCTATGGCATCTTGACTCATGGTGTGCAACAGCCCATGTTCCCATTCCTAGCCCTCGTTATAGACGCTCCTATAGTGTATTGGTGATTCCTACGGAGGTTTTCTGAGCTTCACTCATCAGGTTCGATAGATGACAGGGAGTCTTATCATCCCCTCATCCCTCAGTTGGCTCAGTCTATGAGAGCCCCGGCTTCGGAGCAGCCGACAGCCCCTCCACCGCCTTTGACATGCCTCGATAAGCCGCCACCCATGTCGTCCCAGAACGCCAGCAGCCAACCAATCACCTAGTGGACATGGACGGAGTGCCCGC
This sequence comes from Musa beccarii, assembly GCA_024322285.1. Lineage (NCBI taxonomy): Eukaryota > Viridiplantae > Streptophyta > Magnoliopsida > Zingiberales > Musaceae > Musa > Musa beccarii. Next base: position 1,447,517 of record JAIWVJ010000011.1, read on the forward strand.
GGCCAACGCCCTGACGACTTCCATGGCTGATGAAGAGTACATAGCACAGTGCAATGCTTGAAAGGAGCTAGAAATGGATGTTTGACTAATTCGTTCTACATTAAGCAGATCGATCACTATATGATTTAATCATGTCTTCTTCAGAAACGATGGGATGGTTAGCTAAATCCTAACGTGAGCATACTTGTCAGATGCTGCAGCGGACAGCCCTCGTTCCTTTCTCTTCTCCGTTAGCTCCATTTATAGGAGATCATCATCGTCTCACATTAGGCGGTGATGCTCCAGAGCATGCGGATGCCGGACAGCCGGCCAGCCATTCCCTTGTGCATTCCCACCCACCTCGTCCATGCGTTCACCAAAAGGCATTTCCGACGACCGATTCGATCACCTTAAGCGGCTTTCAGAGCCTCTACTGATTATGGCATGGATATCACGAGCATAGATAGTCATTTACGCTTCGTACGTTGACGGTATTACCATTCACGACGATGGTAATGATCATGACACTAAGTGTCGTTCAAGTAGAAGAGGGAATCGAGGGCCAAACGTGCAGTTGTCCACTGCATACCAACTTTGTCAGTAATCATTCTCATTCGGTGATCGGTGACTTTTTTGGCTCTGCACTTCTCATCTCTTTCTGCACGATGCTCCCTCCTTGACCATGCTTAGTCGTAGGATGTATAATTTTGCATCATGCATTGATAGATTAAGTCCATCGAAACACCGGTTTGATTAATAAACCAATATCCATCTCAAGATTAAGTCCATCGAAACACCAGAGGGACGACCAAGGGAATTTGGCATGGTCTCATTTCCATGTTAATACGGTGGGACAACTCGTTCCTCCAATACGGCGGGTGCCTGTCTGATGGAGAGATGAGGACGTGAGTTGGGCACTCTATGCTTCGACAACACGTTACTTTTTGGGCAGGCAAGAGAGGAAGGGGGGAAGATGCCGTGGCGGGGCCTCTCGACCGTCAGATCCATTTCGGTGGCGGTGGATCCCTGTCGTTGAAAAGTAGGACAGCATGGTGTTCCAAAGCCAAAGCCGGGATTGTATCGGGCACGCAGCTGGTTCTCCAGAATCCGACCCGTTATACGTTTGCTTCGCTGCTCGTATATATATCTACCTTCTTGTAATTGGCCCGACACCAATTCCTTCCATTTTTTTCGGTTTATACCTTTCTTCTTCTTCTTCTTCGTCTGTCTCCTTCCAATTGTCATCCCGATTGATAGGATCTCTCCCAAAGCAGACTGTAGCCCATCCTCCTCTAGTGCATCTGATCTCATCTATCATGGCGGCCAACAAGTTCGCGACCGTCTTGCACCGCAACTGCCACAGGATGGCGGTGATACTGGTGTACGCCGTCCTGGAATGGGCCCTCATCCTCTTCCTCCTGCTCAACGGTCTCTTCGGCTACCTCATCGCACGGTTCGCTGCCTTCTTCGGCCTCAAGCCACCCTGTATCTTCTGCTCCCGCGTGGATCACCTCTTCGAGAAAGATCAAGGTCGGCGGAGACACGCCTACCGCGACCTCCTCTGCGACGAGCATGCCGCCGAGGTCGCCAAGCTGGGCTACTGCGCCTACCATCGGAGGCTGGCGGAGGCCGGGGAGATGTGTGAGGACTGCTGCTTCTCGACCCGGCCGGTCGAGGCCGCTGTCCTGTCCTGGATGAAGCGGAGCGAGGAGGGGGAGAAGGATCTGAGGTGCTCCTGCTGTGACGTCGTCCTCGAGAGCGGGTTCTACTCGCCGTACCCCCTTTTCAAGCCTTCTTGGGGCGCCGTAGAGTATGGCCACAAGGGGGACTTGGTGGATGAGGTTGCCGTCGGCGATCGCGAGCATCTTAGAGAAGATGCCGTCTTCTGCCAAGAAAAGGTGGAAAGGGGGGAGTTGGTATCTCCAGATCAAGTTGATGGATTCCATGATGATCCTGATAATGATAAGGAGGAGGAGGAGGAGGAGGATAATATTGAAGTAAAGATCAACGGAGAGGAAGCAACAGGCGCTATCATTTCGAAGAGCGAGTTGGAAGAACTAGAAACCCTCATCGACTTCTCTGTTGCCTGTCCATTGGTGGAAGATGCTTCCTTGGAAGTTCTCACTCGATATCTGGAGAACGTATACGATGAGGACAGGTTGATACCGGTGGAGCTGATCGACTCTGCGACTATGACAAAAAGTCATGCTGCGTGTGTATTTGGCAAACAAGATCAGATAGAGTTTCGGCATCTCGAAGGAGAAGAAGTTGGCAGGGGCGAGAGCAAAGCGGTGGCTTTCACTGAAGAGACGCCTAATTTCATCGAAAAGAATTCTTCTGGGAATGAAAAAGTGGAGGACGACGGTAGATCTTTCGATAAGGGGAGCATTACAGGGGAGGAAAAGGGATTGGTTTCTGCTACAGAGATGGCTGATATTGTTGAAGTGAATCCTTCAGGGAATGTTGAAGTGGAAAACAAAGCGATGGTTGTGGATGTTGGCTGCATTCTGGAGGAGGAGAAGCCGTCGTCTTTGGTTGTGGGGAGTGCTGATGTTGTCAAAGAAAGTTCCTCTGAGGATGTTGCAGTAGAACTACAAGCTGATGCTCTTGAATATACAGTATTTGTTACAGAGGAGGAAAATATGTTGGCTTCTGCCGAAGAGAGAGCAGATACCACCGAAGAGACTTCTTCCGAGATAAATGAAGTCCAACAATGCTCTCTGGCTGATACTGTTGAAGATAATTCTTCTGAGATGGATGGAAGCCAACAAAATGCCATGATTCTTGATATAGGAATTACTTCAGCTGTGGGAGATGTATCTTCGTTGTCTAATACAGAGAGGGGCGAGATCCTGGAGCCGAATTCTGTAGTCCTTCCTTGTGCAGAGAAGATTGGTGAATGCTCATCTGATCACCAATTTGCTGCTCCTCTAGCAACACCAATCATAACATCCCCAGATGGTGGTGGTGTTCGAGTGGAATCATTGATGGGAGAGGAAGACCTCCCTGGAACACAAGGTAAGATAATATCTTAGTTAAAGGGGAAATTTTAGTCAATTGTGTTGAGTTGGCATAATCAATATTATTTCATGTGCTCATTGATATTGCTTCTTGTTCTTATGAACATACATTTTTCTTATTGGTATGGCTATGTGCCTCTTACGGATCATACATTTTATTGATGGTTACAGCTTATGAAGAAGACAATAAATTGATCGATGTGGAGACCAACTGTGAGATATCGATAGGGAGTGAGATATGTGATCAGGAACACATTGACCATGCACATCCTCATGAACCAATATTAATGTCAGAAAGCACAACACATGAGGAACCCTCGGAGAGCTACAATGACATTGTTCATACAAACCGAGGTACCTGCTTCACACCATCCCTTATAACCTTCTTCTTCTGAACAATTTTTTCTTTCTTTTTGGTCGGTTGCATATGATGCATATGCTTTGTTCGCATGTCCTGATTAATGCTTTTCTTTGACAAAGAAATACCGGTCGCCAAAAGCGAACCAATAGTGACTACTGCACAATGTCCGGACCATATAGCTGTGTTTCAAGAGCATAATGAGATTGAAGAGGAGAGGCCACCTGAGACGCCAACTTCTTCTGATGGCATTCACAATTTACATAAGAGGTTCTTGTTTGGAAGGAGAGAATCAGGAACAGAGTCTCTGGATGGTAGTGTTGCTGGTGAGTTTGAAGGCTGCGAGACATTGACTGTAGATCAGCTTAAAGCTGCCCTTAAAGCAGAACGGAAGGCCCTGAGTGCATTATATGCTGAGCTTGAGGAAGAGAGAAGTGCTGCTGCCATTGCCGCTAACCAAACAATGGCAATGATAACCAGGCTTCAAGAAGAGAAAGCTGCTATGCAGATGGAAGCATTGCAATATCAGCGGATGATGGAGGAACAGTCAGAGTATGACCAGGAAGCCTTGCAGCTCTTGAATGAGCTGATGACGAAAAGGGAGAAGGAGAAACAGGATTTAGAGAAGGAACTTGAAGTTTACAGAAAGAAGGTTCTGCGTCACGAAGCCAAGGAGAGGAGACAAATGGCACGGAACAAGGTCGATGGTAAGGGTGGAGCATCTTCCGCTTCATCAAGTGCTGAAGACAGTGACGAGCTCTTGTTCGAGTTCCAAGAAGGTGATGAGTTTGCCTGCAGCCCGGATGAAAGTAATCAAAATACTCCTACTGATGCTGTGTTAAGTTCAGGCGCAGAAAAGCATCTAATTACACTCAATGAATCGTTGGCTGATTTTGAGGAAGAGAGACTCTCCATCCTCGAGCAACTAAGGGCACTGGAAAAGAAACTTCTTGTATCGGACGATGAAGACCCCCAGAATTTAGATGCCGTGGGGAACATTTCAGATGCAAATGGTCATGCTTCAAATGGAAATTGTGAACCTCTGATTGATGATTTACACGATGACGTGAATGGTTTCTCAGAAGAACTTGAAGCTGACAGGAAGCTTCATGGTGAAGGAAGAAACATGGTTAAAGGAAAGAGGCTTCTTCCTCTCTTTGATGCTATCGGTAATGAAAATGAAGATGATATATGCACCAAGGAAGAGGCAATGGATGCTTCCCCTGAAACAATTTTAAATGTTGCAGAAGAGCAGAAGCAGCTTGCAATTATAGAGGAGGTTGATAACATCTACGAGCGACTGCAAGCTCTCGAGGCAGACCGAGAGTTTCTCAAGCATTGTATCAGTTCCTTGAAGAAAGGCGACAAGGGAATACACCTTCTTCAAGAGATATTGGAACATCTTCATGATCTGAGAAGTGTGGAACTTCGAGCGAGGAACTCGTGTGATTATTTTCCTTCATCCGCAGCTTAGCATGCGGAAGAAATGAAGGTAAGTTGCCTCGTCCGATCGTTTTGCTTCTCATATTCATGTACAGGCAACCACTGCATATCATCAAACTCCTGTCATGATGTGCTACTCATTACAGTTGCTAATTGCTCATGTCCTTTTGCTGCTCAGACTTCCGCATGCCGGTCACAGTTTTAATCTTCTTTATCCTTAGCAAAAGAAAAAAAGAGTCTACAAAGAAGCATAAACGGAGAATCAACACGCGCATGCACACACCCACCCAAATGAAAGGAAAAGAACAAAGGAGATGTTTCACCTAGAAAGCATCTCCTTGTCCGATCCTAATACGTCGGGTTTCTTCTGTAGATGATGTTCAAACTGAATGGATTTTGTTGACAGATGGAGGAGTGGATGGGTTGTCTGGAAACGTGGTTGCAGCAATAACCATCGAACATGAGTAATGGATGAACGCGTTCTTCTTGCATGCAAATCGGTCACGCCAGTGGTGGAACTGAGCTCCTGGTTCTGTATCTTGTCGGTTGCTTTACAGCGTGAGGAAGCAGGCCATGAATGGAATCTGCTTTCCCAGGCCCGGCTTTTCATGAGGCTTTCGTTTCTTCTCTCTCTTTCCTTTTATTTCTCCTCGTTCTGGGCTCATCACTTTTGCTGTGGGGGAGGCAAGGTGGCTGAGGCAGGGGAGGGCGGTGGGTGGTGTGGCAGCCACCCACCGTGATTGTGCCAGAAATCATGGCTTTCAATGCTGTACAAAGTCTTACAAAGAGAGTAGAGTGGATGGAGTTCCTCCTGTTCTTTATTTCTTTTCACTTTTTTCTTTGTCCCCCAGAGAGAGAGAGAAAGTGGCAGTTGTATGATGATCTTTGAGCATGGGTTTGAATATAGTTAACAACGTTCTGTATGCTCGGTCATTACAGTATGATGTCTTCCGTCCCTCGAGGACAGTTGTGGTCCTCGACACATACGTGCCATTGATGCCCTGCACATCCATCCATTTCACTTTCAAACACAAAAGCTGGCATCACAGGAGCTCCGTAACGTAGGCTAGTTGTTCCAATGAGGAGAAGACCAGCAGGATATTTATACCGAAATCTCAAACTGGGGGACACATCAGGGAGTAGGTAATGTAGTTGGCCTGTAGGATCATTGCCCTCGAAGGTGTGCACCAGGGATCTGGACTTTGATCTCTTTTGCTTTAAGCATCAACAAAACCCTGACTCTTCGTAGGACGCTTTAAGGTCACTCGAGAATATTTTTCTGGTGTGGAGTTGATGTGTGTGTCAAGGCTTCGCCCTAATCAATCTGTCGTAATACTCTGCCTAAAGTGAGGGTTTTGTTTTGCCCTCGTTTGTGGTAGTACGACGAGGAGGTGTTTTCTTTGAGCTTGATGATTACCATGAGGCCAACATGAACTCGGTCAGCTTTCTCTGCAACATTTGTTTTCAGATCAGCAATATCTTATCGAAACACTGGCCAGAACGCCTGCAGAAAGTGGCCATCACGCTCCCGAGCGAGACGCTTTTAATTTATTGACGAGAAATAAAAATTGAGTTTCTTCTACTTGCAGAAAACTTTTGGCAGATTGCATTCCCAGCACACGTTATCCCTTCAGTGGCTTTTATTATAAAACAATTAATTTATTATTCACAAACCAAAAGAATATATGAACGTATGACGGACTGGCAAGCCAAGTGATTCGATGCACATAAGACTGCATATATTAGTCTTTTTTTTTGTTTTTTTATATTAACGTCATCTTACATTTTCTTAGAAAAGGAGTTATATACAATCAGTAAGTTAACTAAATTATGCATCGAATTAGTGCTTAGAAAAAAGGTTTTATGGTGCACAAGTGCAAGCATACATATTTCATTGGCAGCATTACGTCAAGTCAATCTCATCCGTCAACTTCAAAGGTGAGCTTTGGGTTGGAGAATGGCGAGATCCGCTTGCATCGTGGGTCGGTTTCGGCCATGGGCTTTGAATCGGTACCTCGTGGTAAATCCACGAACACCGAGGCCCAACTCAGCGTCAGCCCATGGTTAGATCATTCCCTACCATTTCGGGAACTCCCTGCAAGCAGGGCTCCGTCTCCGTGTCGCCTTCTCCTCCCATCTTCCTCTTCCCGCTGCCGGTGCCGCCACTGTCGAGAAAAATCATTCATGTAGCAAATTTCTCGCTCCGGGCAGAGATGTTTGAATGCACCCGTTCGTTGGGTGAACAGTGGCCTCATCACATGTGGACTCTGCTTCATGTTAAGGCAGGATTTGTGGAACTTTTGTCTTGCGGATGTTTTGTTATGAGAAATTGTTCAAGATCTTTTCTTTTCTTTCTTCGTAGACCTCCGCAAGCGTGGTTTCGAGTCGGTTTCTCTTTCCTCAGAGAACACTATCTCTCAAGAGGCTTTTCTGGAGGTAGAAGATGACGAAGTCCAGAGAAAACGCAATCCCAAGTGCACAAGAGAAGATGACGAAGTCGATGAACGAAGTCGATGAACACCAAACTCCACATCGAACACAAAAGAATTCCTTTTGCAGTCTCAAGGAGGAAAAGATTAGATCGATAATATTATGAGAAGCAATTAATTCCAGTAGCACACGGCAATCACAGTACACAGTAAGCCACTTCACTCTCGGTATGTTATGCCTCATCAACTACCAACATCCAACGACTTTATTTAATAACCAGTCACATATCGTTCTCCTTCATTCATGCACGCTACTATCACTATAATTATTGTCCATATCATCTGCCAGGGAGCCAAGGGAATGCTACGCGGCGGTGACGGCAATCTTCATGCCGGCCTGGCAGTGGCCGGCGAAGCTGCAGATAAAGTAGCTCGTTCCTCGGGCCAGCGTGATGCGGTCGTTCCCGGAAGTGTAGACCCTCGAGCCTCTCGGAGCCGAGCAACCCCCGTAGCCGGCCGCGGTCACCGCGACCACGTTGTGATTCGAAGGGTTGTACCCGAAAACTGCACCAGTTCACGAACGCGAAAAACAACAGCGCATCAATCAATCGATCGATCAGTCCTGTGAAGGCAAATGACTAAGATGCATGCACAAGAGGCAGTGATCACTCACCGAGCACGTCGCCGGCCCTGAAGCGCTTCCCACTGGGCCAGCCGGCAACGTTGAAGGTCCAGCCGCCGCTGTCGCCGACGACGTAGGTGGCGGCGTTCGCGATCTCGCTGTGGATGAGGAGGCACAGCAGGGCCAACCCCAGAGCCACGGCACTGCCCCTTCCCTGAGCCATCGATCACCCCCAACTCAAGAGCTACGACTACGAGCGGTGGTGATTCCAAGGCTTGCTGCGAAGCTCCGCAATCAAAGGATGGCCTTTTATAGCCATCTGACCAAGGGTGGGGATGAGTGGGGTGGGGAAGGAATGGGACCCTTTGAGGTCGAAAAGTCCACGCAGCTCATTACTTTTAGCCTGCGGTGGAAACACAGGTTGAACCGGAAGCGGCCAACCACCCCAGTACGAGTCCAAAACTTTGTACCTGGGAGTCGCTGCTCCGACGACTTAGCCTGTCGACTAGTGGAAGAAAAGGTGGTGTGAGCAGGCGAACGAAGACACTGAAACAAAGGAAGCGGAGCGATGCCACGGTCGTCGTCGCCTCATTCCGAGCCCTGATCGCGCCATGGAGGGTGTCGCTACATCAAACTTCACACTGTCCATCCCTTTAATTGGCGTTCGTTCCGGTAAAGGTGATGTTTTACTGGGGCTCAGTGTCCTATAGATCATTAGAATCCTTCGAAAACACATTCGTATGGCAGGTCAATATAAAACACAATTTCTGCACACAAAAAAAAAAGCCTGTAATGCGGTGAGGTTTGATATGAATTAAGGCCGACGAGATACTAAATGTATGTATAACGTGAATCATTCCTAAAGTCTGGCGTGCACGATTAAAACATATGGATCTAACATTGCTGCGAGCACAATTGTCTCCATGTGGATTTTACCAGTAGGGAAAGTCCACAAAACAGGTGGAATTTTTAGCCTAATCCATACTCCAAGATTCATCCTTGCCTTATGTTCTATGTTTTGTTATGTAAGAGTTGACTAATTGCTCTGATCGACCTGATGAATCATCGAATGACGAAATCCGATTAACAACGTCTCGAGGACATTTGTCGACGTCTTAAGCTTTACAGCTTTTACATGCACGTGATTACCGCAACTCAATGCACGATTTACGGCACAAACCGTGGACATTACCGGTTTCCAATCCTACTCTTCTTAGACCCATTTGAAGCTACTGTGTGTAGAAACCCTGAAGGGGCCAAGGAACTCTGACCACGAGATATTATGGTTCACATCTTTTTTCTTGTTGGTTCGGAAACAGAGAAGACGAGGAACAGAACAATTTGGTAGAGCCTAACGCACGAGAAACTTACACCGCGTGAGCGTTGCCGGTATTCAACTCCTTCCAAAGTGCATCAGCTTCTCTTGCACTTATAATTTTCTGGTAGGTAGGTCGAGAGTCACCCACCCGTGTCGTCTTCACGAGTGCGAGAGGCCGTTAGTTGGAATCGGAAGCGTGCTTTCCAGAAAAATAAAGGAGAGGAAACTGCACTCGATTGTTGCTTGCAGTTAATTCCTGTACTGTTGTTGGATTTTGATAGTGACCAACCAGAGTTTGTTTACTGGTGTTAGGTTACCACTTCATAGGTTAAGTTAATTGTTGGTTAGTTGATAATTGGTGTCCTGGAGATACAAATATATTATTGTATGTCACACTCATTATGTCTTAAGTCATAATTAAAAAATATCGACGGTACATACTTGATAATTGACAGTTAATTTACTTAATAAAGACTTTGATAGGTTATTATAATATAAAAAATAATACATGTACATACAATAATATTTTTTATAATTAGGTGAAGTCTTTGGCAACCATATTTCGGTGAAAACACGCGAGTAAGACATCGTGTTGTGGGTTGTCTCGCATCCGCCAAACCCTAATTTGGGCCTCCATGTCAAAAATGGGCCATATAACCGGTCCATGAACTTTTGGAGGGAATTGAAACAGAGAGAGAGAGAGAGAGAGAGAGAGAGAGAGAGAGAGAGAGAGGCGGGACGAGGAAGGAACGGGAGGAAGAAGATGCCGCCCAAATCCGATAGCGTCGAAGGTACTCGATCCTCGTCGCTTCTCTTATCGTGCGAATTGATTCGCATAAAGATCCGGCCCTTCGTAACCGATCGATCGTATATTTTTGTAGGCATCGTTCTTGGCTTCGTCAAAGAGGTGAGCGAAAGCTTCCATCAAAATCCACATTCGGAAATCCCGCTCTTCTTTTGTTTTTATGTTGATTGGATGATGTTAAGGCGCGGATCTTTGAGTAAAAAATTTCCTTTCGTATTCGCTTCTCATCCATGTCGTCGACTATGGGTTTGGCCCTAATTGGTCAATCTTCTTACCGCTTCAAGTACACGTGAAGTGTTTAATGTTTCTACTAATTTGATGCATCATAAAGTTAGTATGAGCAATTCACTATATTTTGGTCTAAGTTCTTATACACAATCCAGCTTCAGCATCTGCTACTCGACACCGCAAGTCAATTTACTTTTATTGGAACCCTATGCTCCTGATTTCGTGTTAGCTTTTCTCTGGACGTTGTGATTTGCACCAATATTTTGTCATTTCTTGTTTCACATGTCTTACTCATTTACTGTCGAGCGGAATGTCTAAATGAGGGTTGCAGTTTACTATCCTTATTTTCATTTGCATTGCTTGGTAAAAAGCAACTGTGTTTCTGCTACAAATCCAACAACAACAACAACAACAAAAATAAAGTCTTTGGTTGGCTTGAATTTGCCTTGTCTCATCCCAGTATACCAAAATGTAGTTATCAAGTTAAGAAATTGTTGCTTCAGCACATTATGAATCACTGGTTTGTAAAAGAATCATCGTCTAGGTCTGCTTGGTTGTATTTGTCAGAGGTGAATCTTTTTAAAAGGTAATCATGTGGTTTATGTATAGGATTGCCACTATTTTTCGCGTCTAGAAGATTAAGGGCATTACGTAAACGCAGGTGCACAAATTAGACATTGAGCTAGGGTCTCGTGCAATCATTATGACTTAGCAGTATTTTCAAGAGCTTGACCAGATTTACAAGTAATGGCGCCAAATACAATAGTGGTCATAAATGCGGGGTCTCTTATGAAGTTTTTGAACTTCTGTATTGGAGTGTAACAAAAAGGTGTGTATGAAATAGTTCTGAAAGAAAGAGCAAGAGGTGTTCTAGAGGTATCATTTTAAATAGTTCTCGCATGTTTTTATTTATGTATGTTTATTTTCTAGTATTTTCATAAATTTCACATTGAAATTTGGTGATTTGGTGGTGCTAATAGTAAGCTTGGGTTTTCTTATACAGCTGAAAGTTTGGTTCCCTAGGAGGGTGTTATGGTCTTTTATGTATGTATGTATATATATATATATTATGCATTGTAACCCACTTAACAGGGCCATCTTGTGATCATTCATATATCTCCTTGGAGAAGATAAAATTTGGCTATTATTATCTATGAAAATCTTTCTTGGAAACTTTCTTAATATAGATTATTACAGAATTGCATCAGGAAAAAGCATGATAAATTAGAAATGCTACCAAACAACATAGCATAAACGCTAGGAAGGGTGATATATGATCTTCTGCAATAATTTGTTGGCTCTCATGTCCAAATATGATTATAAAGTTGAAACATCAAAAAATGGCATTTGCATCCTTAGAAATGTCTGCATGTCAAACATCACTTCAGAATTCTTTTATAGTTTTGATAATAGCAGTTGAATGGTTGTTTATGTAAGGAAAGGTTGTGATCTCATAACATCCATTATAGAGATTACAAGAAAATGACTATGAATGCAGTATTGAGAAGTCCAGTCAAGATGTTCTCTAAGAATGGATCATGCCTATCTTGAAGTGGCCAAAGTTAATGTGTACAATTTGGAAGTCTGTTTTCCCAAACCGACTGTTTTGCATGACTTTTTTGTTTTTGTTTTTAATTAGATAAAGGAACTGTTTTTAGAAAGCAGAAAGCTATCTAGCCATCTACGTACGTTTTGGTACATGTACACTAAAAGGAAATAAATATTATCTGTACCTTTTCATGCTGGCAAACTGATTATAAGTGATAGTTCTGTAATTTTTTATGTATTTTTGGCTAATAATATTTTCTTTTTTGCCAGCAAAATAGGCCATTGAACACTCAGAATGTTGCTGACGCCCTGCAGAAATACAATCTGAAAAAAACTGCTGTCCAGAAAGCACTGGACACACTAGCAGATAATGGACAAATTTCATTTAAAGAGTATGGCAAACAAAAGATCTACCTTGCTCGTCAGGATCACTTCAAGATACCAAATAACCAAGAGCTGGATCAGATGAAGAAGGACAATAGCAAATTACAGGATGAACTCGGAGCAGAAAAGAAAGCTATAAGCGAGGTGGAGGCCGGTATTCTACTATTCCCTGATAAAGCCATGAAACTATGGCTTGGAAACATCATATTCGAATGTGTTAATTTGGTTATCAACCATCTCACCCTTGTCAAACACACCATATTTACTTTCATCCATTGTGGTCTCGTAGAAGAGGGCATGCGTGGATTTTTTTCTGAAGTTGAAATATGTACATTCTGTTTGCAGAAATTCGAGTTCTTCATTCGAATATGACATTGGAAGAAATACAAGATAAGGAGGCTAAGCTAATTGGCGAGGTAAATCAGATTGACATTCTAGTTAAGGTTCCTTGCTGGTAAACTGAAGTATCCAAATATGAGTTAATCGGAAACAATTTGACTGTCTAGGTCGAGGAAATGGAAGAAAAACTGAGTACATTGCGCAGTGGGGTTGTTTTGGTAAAGGCAGAAGACAAAAAGGTGATTGAAGAAACGTATGCTGAGAAGATCAATCAGTGGAGAAAGCGTAAGAGGATATTTAAAGAGCTATGGGATGCTATAACTGAGAACTCACCTAAGGACCTGAAAGAATTCAAGGTTTTCTTATTTTGAGCTCATCTTCCTGGTCATATCTGCAATTTACTGTTCCACTTCTCCATTGAAACCCTTGTGCTTTTACAGGAGGAACTTGGTCTGGAGTATGATGAAGATGTTGGAGTGAGTTTGCAATCTTGCAGTGAACTGATTAACCCTGGTAAGAGAAGAAAAACAGCCCGTTGATGTCACCTACCTGTTTCTATGAATGATGCTATGTTATTCATACACGATCTTTAAAAGGTTTAGACACTTTTAAGAGAGGAGTTAAGAAGAAGTTCTTTGATGTTGTCTTCTTTTGCCATTGCTAATTTTGGTAGCAGCCCAAATGATGTTGATCTTGTCATAGAAACTTCTTATGAGTAGCCATTATATCAGCAAAAGAAATTACTTATATTGGTTGTCTTGTCTTGTGTTAAGATTTTTATTTTAGGACCTACACAGGTCATGTCTGTTGAACAACATGATGAACCTCACAGACTTCTTTTTGGCTGCAATGACAAACATGAGCACAAGTTCAATACCACACCCCACTCTTAACTCTGACACTGAGACGCAGCCAAAGTCTCATTTTGCATGTTTCAGATCATCTAAACAAGGAAAAGAGTTTATTATTTGCCCCCTAAAGTCATCTTGTCCTCACTGAGATGGGTTTCTTTCCTGAACTCAAATGCGGTCGGCGCAATTCCACAGAATCCAGGTATGCGTTCTCTGCACTGTTATACGTTGCATTATTGCCCTCGGTTCCCGATCTGAGTCCCACCTTGTTTGTCTCTTCATGCAATGAATTGTTCTTCTTTTCACCAGACCTTATCTCTTTTCCTCTGCGGTAGGCAGGAGGAAGCAAGTCGTATTCTTCTCCGTGCTCGTCTTCTAAAGATGCAGCGAACTGCCTCTGTGCTGAGCCATCGTGCCCATTGTTCCCTCGGCGACTCGGCTGTTCGTTGCCATCATTTAATGTTCTCGCTAAACTCCCGTGTCTCCCTGTCTCGTTCCTGCCTATCTCATGGCCACTTTCATCAAACAAAATATTCTTTACATTGATTCCTGCCGAGTGTTGCCCGTTCCAACTCATATTATCTTCCTCAGAGCTCGAAGAAGACGGCCTCCTTTGCCGCTCGATGCACTTCTCCCTAAATCTTGCTTCTCGAACCAAATCTTTCTGTTTTGTTTTTTTCCCCTCTTCTGCATCTGAACCGTAAGTGCCTGCAGAAGTCTCTGCTTTGGCCGTCTTAGCTTCCTTGATCGCACTTCGCTTGTGGCTACCAGCGTTGTTCTCGTCATCGGAGCCTGTTCCTCGGGACTCCGATCGGCATAGCTCCACTGCAGCCCTTGCAGCTGCCGCAGCATAGGCGGCTGATTCAAAAGCCGCCTGTGCTGCCCCCGCCGCATCGTTATACTTCTGATGGCTGTGGCGGCTCGGCCAAAGATTCTCATCCGGTAAGAACTGATCCTGAGTGAAATCCACTGGTGGTTTCACGACGGGATCTCCCTGAATCAAAGAGGTCATATATCCTTCGTCAGTTTGCTTCGATTGGAACATCCGCTTGAGAAGCGAGATGGGTTCGGTATGATATGCTAACCTCTGTAACATCAGAAGAGGGATCGTAACATCCCAGTTTGAGGCCTTTCTCGGCGGCGATCTGCTTCGTTACCCTCTGTCTGATCTCCAGGCTTGGCTGCGCGGTCGACAGCTTCTGAATCATCTGCACGAAGAAGATCCAAGATTGGTAAGGGCCCCTTTTCAATGAGAGCGAAACATAACCCAATACAACCTTGGCATTGACACAACAGTCGTTACGCAGCTCGAGAGCGGCACACGCGAATTCCTTCCCATATTTGGAGGAAAAGATGCCTCGGACCTTGTGCAGCTCCGGTAACTCCGCGCATCTCGACGCGGCAAAGATCAGGCTCGCGATCGCCTCCCGCAGCTCCTCCGGGCACTCCCTGCGTCGGAGAAGATGACGGTTTGATCGACCAGAGCAAGAGTTGGTTCCGTGACAACCCAAGACAAACACGGAGGAGAAGCGTAGTGACCTGTGATCCAGGAGGACGGCCCTCTCAGCCAGAAGATGACAGTAGTGTTCTACCATGGCGAACGCGTCCAACATGTTCTGCTCCTTGATCACATGCTCCACCTGAGAAGGAGGACGTCAGTGTCACATACGAAAGCCATCGCGGTGAATGGGTGTCTGGTGAACGAGATGTTTGGTCACGTACGCGGAGGAGGGCGCTGTCGACATGACCGAGCTGGAGGAGCTGAGCGACGTCTTCCCGTGCCTGGTCGCACCGGGCCTGGCGGCGGTTGCGGAGCACGGCGACGCGGGAGACGGTGAGGCTCAAAAGGGACTTCAGCATGGACATCTGCCTCGAACTCCTCCTCCCCAGCAGAACGTCCAGCTTCCGTCCCATCTCCTCTTCCCTCTCCTAACTTCTCCCACGCTCTTCTTCAACCATGTGTCCTTCTCGACCGCGTCTCACTATATATATGGCGTAGCAGTGGGCCATTTCACGTAGAGGGAAAGCCGACGGTGGTGGTATGTAAGGGGCGGGGGTTCTCCATTTCTTCGAGGCCAAGGCTCTGAACTATTGCGGCGGGAAACTTCGCGAAGAAAACCCATCTCCTTGATAGGCTGAGCTAGTCAATTACCCATGTTGAACAGAAGCTTTCGAGTTGAAATATGATCCAAGTGTAGTCTGTTGATTAAGTCATGGCACACTGGTCTGTATAACTTCCAAGTTCAGCATGATTTTGAGCATCGATCAATTGAATTCTACCTTCTTTGGTTCATTTTACCAGCTTTTACCGTGACGTCAAGTAAGCGATGCCGTGTTACAGAGTTTTGGATGGATCATCAACCTGAGATGGTCGCCATGGATTCTTATCCTCCTGTAGGTTCGTCGTTGGTTTCGTGAATCGCATCAGTTAGCTAAGAACTCGTTATCAAGAGGCTTTCCTCTACAAAATTCTCCATGAAAACTCACCTAAAAGTGTCTATTGCTTTCGAAAACGTCAACATGGCCAAGCTTGCACTTCATCAGAAACCAAAAGCAGGCAGAGCTGAAATGTTGACAAGTCATAGTGCAGTGTTCTTCGTCTCTCTATTAAGAACATGGAAACTACGGTTGCTTCCAATTAAAGAAAGTTGGTCGGACGAGGAGATATAGGGCAGATAGGAAACAGTGGTGATTGCACTCTCTTGCAATTGAAACTTTGGCTGTTAATCCTTGTTTTGCCTCCTCATATGTTTGGGTTTGTTGTACTCTCCTTCACTGTTGTTGTAATCGTATTATTAGAGAAGATTCTTTGAATTATGAATTATAAAGAATATTCTTCACTTTCAAATGGATCACGTCGTCTTAGAAGATAAGGAATCATATAAACATCCCATATATTTTAGGTTTAGTTTTTGTGATTCATAAACAAAATTAAAAATTAAGATTGAGTTCTTTTGTAAATATTTTGTAATGTCCGAATCTTATACATATTGAATTACAACTAAGATGCTAAGAAACATAAAAAATATAAATATATTATCTTTACTTAGTGATATGATTTATGATGTCTATGCTTCATAAATATAAGAAATGATATACTTTTTTTTTTTTACTTTTAAAGTTGAAATACATATTTTTCAAAAAAATATTCATAGTGTTGTATGAAAATATTAGTTGAGTATACATAAATATTAATATTTGTTTTAAATATATTTTATAGTAAAAAAGATATAATCATTCGAAGTATGAAATTAAGTTATAATAAGAAGCCTACATATAATGACAAAAAGTGATTATTGAATTGTAATTGACCTCAAGTGAATCTTAGGGTTTAAATAAGTTTAATCATGATTAAAATAAGAAAGTTTGAGTTTCATATATCATGTATATAGAGGATAATAAACTACTTTAGTGTGGATGAAATAATGAAAAATTAAATGGAGTTAAAAATCAAATATAAGTATTATACTAAGAATATTGTGATACATAATTAAGATTGAGGGATGAGTTTAAATAAAAAATATTATCATTGTTAAACTAAATTAGGCTTAGTAAAAGTTACTATAATATTAGAATTATATTAATAAGAGAAAAAATAAAATAAAATTTTAAAATGAGACCTAATGGAATTGAATCCTAGACCTAATGATTACCTCTTATGTAATTTTACTATTTCTTTTATTTTTCAATTTTTTTAAAACTTTTCATCATATATTTATGGCGGCTAAAAAAACATTAGCTTTGAGATAAGAAAAACTTAATTATTTTCTTGTTGTTATTTAGTTTTTTACAAATATTTTATATATCTTTATACTTTGATGAGAAACTACAAAAAAAAATATTGAATATTTTGAGTGTTCTAAGGTTTTTTTTAACAAATATAAAAAAATACTTTCTAAAATTATTAAAGAGAGTGAGAGAAGATGTGTGAACTTTTAGAATTCATCAACGAGCATATAAAAATATTATGTTTAAATGAGTATAACTTAAGCATCTTGTAACTGATCTTATAAAAAAAATTAATTTTTATATAAACATAGATAATAAACAATCGAACCTCATTACATTGATTTTTTAATATAGTTTTAAATTATTAACCTATTAATTGTTTTAATTTTCTGGTGTTCTTATCTCCCTCCCCATGCATGTTTTTGACATGGACTGTTGAGTTTGCAGGCTCCTCCACTTGTAACCCATGAATGTACTGCTCTTAGTGCCCTGATTACTTTAGTCAATTAAAGAAAACCCAATCATGTTGATGCACCATCACCTCTCATCCCAAAGCCGTCACTTGGCCCCCCGCACTCTCTTCACTTGGATTAGGCTAATATGATACTACTCTTTGTTCTTGAGAAGTTAGGGAGACGTCAACTCCAAGTTAGGCCATTAATATATTATTTATCTTCCTCCAAGGAGAAGCCAATTGATGAGTTTTGAGTCCTTCAAGGATTTGGTTAGGCCAGGGAGCATGAGTTTTGGCCACAAGAGAAGAGAGGGCATTGGAGACTGCCACCACCAACACAGTCACTCCCACTTGTTGTGTAATGGTAGATGATTAAGCCACTCAGGACTTTGGAAGGTAAACAACGAATCCAGCCTCTTTCCGGTGCATCAATCGGCCATGCTGCATTCGCCGGAACAAAGAATGTATACGTAATGTGGCACCTGTCACACACAAGGCAGGACTGACACCCGTTGATTGCACTCGATAAGAACATTCCCTCTCCCTTCTGACCACACCATGGGAACGAGATCCTTTATTTCAGTCGCATAAGAAGGTCTCGGAAACGGAGATGAGATTAGCAGGTTCGACGGGCAGAGAGGAGGTCATCCCTATTGCTTTGTAGCTCCCTGTGCTTGCCACTCTTCTTACCGGGAGGAGAAGGATGGGAGCGCTTCCCCATCTGATCGGTGACTGGAGGAGAAACTTCCATCGTAGGGAAGAAGACATTGACCCTGTGATCGAAGAGATCGAGGGGCTCATCAAAGTCTACAGAGATGGCCATGTCGAACGCCTGCCCGCTGTCGTCGAGGTTCCATGCACGTGGGCCCCTGAACCTGACGTGGTCAGCAAGGACGTGGCCGTCGGCCACTCCGCCGGCCTCTGGGCCCGGCTCTACGTTCCTGAGCTCCGGAAGCAGAAGCTGCCCTTGCTCGTGTACTTCCATGGCGGCGGGTTCTGCGTCGGCTCCGCTTCATGGAGATGCTACCATGAGTTCCTGGCTCGTTTGGCCTCGCATGCGAGTTGCGTGGTCCTCTCGGTGAACTACCGCCTCGCCCCCGAGCACCGCCTGCCCGCAGCCTACGAGGATGGCCTCGCGGTGATGGGATGGGTGAGGCAGCAGGCGAGCCACCGAGGTCCGGACGAGCTCGGATGGTGGCGTGCCCACTGCGACTTCGCTCGTGTGTTCCTGGGCGGAGACAGCGCCGGCGCGGCCATAGCCTACAACGTGGCCGTGCAGCTGGGATCGCTCGGCGTGCCGGCCTGCCTCAGGGGAGTGATCCTGATCCAGCCTTTCTTCGGTGGGGTGGCTCGGACCCCGTCGGAGAAGAACACGATGCAATCTTCGAGATCAGCGCTTAGCTTGACGACGTCGGATTGCTACTGGAGGATGGCGTTGCCGCCGGGCACCGATCGGGACCACCCCTGGTGCAACCCCCTGGCCAAGAGCTCCCCCAGGCTGGAGGACTTGAGGCTTCCTCCTCTGCTCGTATGCGTCTCAGAGTTGGACATACTCAGGGACAGGAACTTGGCGCTCTGCGAGGCCATGGGCAGCGCAGGCAAGAGTGTGGAACAGGCAATCTATGCTGGAGTTGGGCATGCCTTCCAAGTGCTCCACAATCACCATGCGTCTGACGCCCGGACCAGTGAGATGCTAACACATATTAGGGCCTTCATCGACAACAGGTAAAGGTCGAGATGTTCTCTCTGTAGCCAATGGAGTACGTACATTAGGAACACACGCAAACTTGAGTTACAAGGTTGCTCGTACGAAGAAATACATATGTGCTTCCACAAACCAACTTCAAACTTCTCCGCTTTGTTTCGTTTGATGACATGAACGTCTGGATTCCAAGTTATGGTCTGGTTCATGTGATGCAAGAAGGGATCCATTACGCGGGAATCCTTGACAGAGTACTCTGCACCCAAACCAAAGTTTCCCGCAGCTCGCTAGCTCATGGTTGTTCCAAAAGATTGCTTGCTGAGAATCTCATATTCATCTACTTTTAAGATCTTCTTTTCCCCGAAGCTCAAAAGTGCCTTTGAATTCTACAGGACACGACACGGTTTGCTGTCTGCATGTGAGAGACCTCGCGATCGGATCTCAAGAGACTTTTGAACTCACTGATCATAATATTCCCACGACTTCGGCCGATTCCTACATCTCCCTTTATATAGATTCTGATGATGTACGACTGTGAAACTCCAACAATCTACATGCATAAATACAGGAGAATAAATTTTCTTTCAGACGATTTTTGGAATTCTTTTGAGGCTGATCGAAGGTAACAAACCTACAAGCTGACGATTGGCTTCGCAGGATACGTACGTTCAATCTAACTTTTGCTAGCAGTTGTCATCCTCCATGAAACCAGAGTACGTTCATTTATTCGACGAGTTTGAATCAAACCAGTCAGAGTTATCGTATGTCAATCTGAACACCAATTCGATCAAAAAATCTGATCTTTTTAATTATCGATCCAACCTGCCGGTAGGTGAATCATGTCCTCCTAATTTGTTAAGCTCATTGCAGTCTAAATACGAACAGAGTGGATTCCTAAAGAAAGGGCAGTACGTGAATTACCGGAACTCTGCCATAATGTTAAATGGTCGTCATCAGTATCCATCATGATAGTTACTCAGCATCACTTGTGGACTCAGAAAGAAGAGTTCCACGAGGAGACGATAGCCATTGGACTTGCAAAGAAGCGTTCCACAAAGAGAGGATAGCCATGAGTGACGAGTGGTGTACCAGGAGAGGGATGTGGCAAGTAAGCCCCCGCCGATTGAGCTATTCCTTCTTCGTGGAGAGTAACGAGACTGTGGATGGGGTTCCATCGTCTTTAATTCCTCACATTGGCATTGTCTCACAAAGTGACAAGAAGAACAACTCTCAAGGATCGGCAGGAGAGCAAAACAAGAAGAACCAGGAATGGCAGCTTGTAACTTTGGAACAGAAGATGTGTACGGTGAATGATGCACATGCAATGCCCTCCACCTTCATGCGCATTAAATTGCAGGAACAGACTTGGATCATCCGTTGACCTGCCAAATGCTGCGATCAATAGCAATGGCCCCCCCACCGAACCAGAGATTGATGCGTCTGCATCACAACTTATTTCTCGCATGCATCAGACTTGATGTTTTCTCCCTCTTTTGAAGATTCTCTCCACGATATTAAGGAATTCTATGTACAAGTAACGATGATCTAATCTAATCAAGAGAGCCGCAGAAAAAAAGATGTCAGATCACCGCAAGCGAAGCAGTTGCTACAGCTCAGTCTGTCTCACTGTGCCTGTGCTTCTACCGCAGCGAGCACATGAGCTGAAGGACCCATGGCGTCCTGCAATTAAAGAGTCCCTGCACTAAGTTTCTTGGCGTCCGCTACCGACATCACCAAAAGACATGTCCATCTCCGAAGCCTAAACCCAACGCCCGGCGACGGAAGCATGCCACTCCTCAAGAAAGCTTCTCAGATAAATTATAGTGCATCTGGAAAATGATTCACCGAAATTAATGAGGAGAACTTAATGCACGAGGAGGAGACTTCGGTGGAGTCTTCTTCCCCATTGCTTCCCTTTCAAAAGGAGTCTTTGAACCGCATCCACCGAGTGAGGCTTAGGAATCTTTCCATCGAGTGTCTTGAGATCTAATTCATATCATCCGCAACTCGTGCCATTTCCGCAGGTGACTTTTTGATTCATTTACCAACGAGCGACGAATCTGACCAATAGTAACTGGGAGAGGGCCCGCGAGCTTGTTCTCGGCAAATGCAAGCACCAATCATCTCCAAGTATGATGACATAAGTTATCTAGTGAGATATGGAACCACTCCCAACTTTAAAGTAAGATGGGAGGCCACAGAACCGCTTTTTATCAATGGAAGACTGCAAAAGCGCGAGTCAAGAATGAGTACGACGGACTTCGCCGATGCTGCATGCTTTGGTGCTTCTCTTTTGACTCAGCCACCGATGAGAGTGACGTGCATTGTTTCTCGTTCTTTCCTAGTAAGATAATTCAGAGCTGTTTCTAACTCCGAAAATGAACAGTGAGAATAAATGAGTGCCCACAATCTGTGGCTGCTGTCAGCGGCCAGAAGGCAAAAGGGAGAGGGCGGCGTGGGGTCTTCCGACCGATGCTGTGCCGTTGGCTGTCTTCGCTCCTTCTCAGTAACCGCAGACCAACGCCACACGCGTCTGGCCTTCCCCCACGTGCGCCGGCGCCACTTAGATTGCTCGCCTTGGTACGGTCGGTCTCGTCTCACGTGGCGATCACGTGACCTCCACCCTTTATTACCTCCCTCTGGTGCGCCTTCCCCCCTTGCGAGCGGCGAGGGCAAAGCGTCGTCCGCGACCAACGAAGGTTTACTTTGTTTGTGCTGTTCTTTGATCGGATTTGGTCGAGGTCGGATGGAGGCGGAGAGCCCGTCGAGCTATCGGTACATGGGGCGGAGCTACAGCGACAGCGGCGACTCCTCCGGCGCCTTCAGCGACTGCAACAGCGACCAGTCCGGCGAGTTTCCGTCCTCCGGATCGCCCACCTCGTCGACTTCTTCCTCTGGCGGCGGGCTCCACCGGATCCTCATCTCCTGCGCCGCTGATTACTCGGACGAGGTGGTGCGCGGGCTCATCTCTGAAATCGAGTCCCCTTCCGTCACCGTGGAGTCGCAGCGCCGCGCCGCCATGGAGCTCCGCCTCCTCGCGAAGCACAGCTCGGAGAACCGGCTGCGCATCGCAGCTGCCGGCGCCGTCGGGCCCCTCGTCGCGCTGCTCTCCCACCCGGACCCCCAGCTGCAGGAGCACGGCGTCACCGCCATCCTGAACCTCTCCCTGTGCGACGAGAACAAAGCCCCGATTGCCGCCGCCGGCGCCATCCGGCCGCTCATCCGCATCCTACGAACCGGCACCCCCGCTGCCCGGGAGAACGCCGCCTGCGCCCTCCTCCGCCTCGCCCAGCTCGACGACCTCCGGGCTGCCATCGGCCGCTCCGGCGCCATCCCTCCCCTGGTGGCCCTCCTCGAGTTTGGCGGCCCCCGCGGGAAGAAGGACGCCGCCACCGCCCTCTTCACCCTGCTCGCCTCCCGCGAGAACAAGGCCCGGGCCGTCGAGGCCGGAATCGTGCGGCCGCTCCTGGACCTGATGGCCGACCCGGAGTCCGGCATGGTGGACAAGGCCGAGCACGTGCTGCACGCGGTGGTCGAGGTGGCGGAGGGGCGGGCGGCGGCGGTGGAGGAGGACGGCATCCCGGTGCTGGTGGAGCTGGTGGAGCGGGGCACCCCGCGGCAGAAGGAGACGGCCGTCCGCTCCCTCCTCGAGATCTGCAAGGATAGCGCCGTCTACCGCAAGATGGTCGCCCACGAGGGCGCCATCCCCCCTCTCGTCGACCTCTCCCAGTCCGGCACCAAGAAGGCCAAGGAGAAGGTAAACCTCACCGCCCGTCCACCCTCCCTCCAACGGCGGCCTCGCCGACGGCAACCCCACCTATTCTATCGATCCTTTTTTTTTTTTCTTCCTGTAATTATTTTCTTCCCCTATCTCCTCTTTTAATCTAATTTAAATGCTCAAACCAAAAACAGGCGGAATCACTGATCGAGCTACTGCGGCAACCGAGGGCGGCCGGCAACTCGCACCGGTAGAACTGGACACGTGGCGCAATTCCAGAGCCGGTGAGCCTCGATGTAAAATATCTGACCGCGAGTGACTGTGAATTTTCCTAAAGCAATGGGAAATGGCAAAAGAAGCTTTTCTTTTAACATAATGCGATTGTTTTTTTTTTTTTTGGTCTGTATTTTTGAGATGGTAAAAAGGAAAAAAAACAGTGAAGCCGTGGGTGATTCGTGTATGCTTCTGGCAGCATGTGTGGGCACGTGATGCTGCCGCGGATCGTGTACGTCCAAGTACGGACGGACGGCGATGCCTCGTCCGCGCCGTCTCGCTTTTACCGCCGTTTGATGGGGTGGGTTGAAGTCTGATAGATTCATCAATTTTGTTACAGTATTATTAATCATAAATCCAAAATATTTAAATTAAGATTAGTTCATTCATTAAACTTATAATCAGATTTGCCATTGTGATGTGCATTCTTCTAATGTTCGTACATGAATAATTATTTTTACTCGAACAATTATTACATGATATTGACTAGCAATCATTTTTATCGTAGTTCTAAAATGATCGATTTTGGCTCTAATGAATCAATTTCAAGTGGTATTTGAAAAGATGCTTTACTCTTATCTTTTGTAATGTTTAAAATCATCGATCTTTTTTATTCTGATTTTAATTTTTAGAAGTTAGAAAAAAATCGTATGGTTTCGATTTCAATTGGGTTCTGAATTCTCATCGATTCAATTCAAGTTTGAACCGGATGCATTGGAACAGGATTCGATGGGGATGTTTCTATTCTTTTTTGTTCTCAAGCTGTCCTCTTAACTCTTGGAAAACAGTGATAACAATTTAAAATACAAGTGGAACGATGCGGCATTCCCTTTCGTCTATTAACTGAAATGGTTTACGTGATGTGCTCGGCATCTCCGTGAAAAGGAAATAAATAACACATCGGATTGCGGCGGGATGGCAAATAGAGACATCCCCATAACGCGGGTCAAGTCATGAACGAGGCCGTATCTGCATCCCTCTCCCGGTGATGGGAACGCAAAAGTCGCTCATGGTGTCCTCTTATCCTCGTTCATTGCACCCTCCGTGGTGGTGCCATTATTAGGTTGACATTGACACTACCACATAACTAGTGAGTCGCATCCTTCGTTTACAGGTTTCGACTTTTAATTCGATATCTCATAAACTCTTGTCACGACAACATGTTTAATTAAATAATATAATAAAAAATATATTAACCATCAATCATCATCCAACTCTTAATCGTTACATAAAAAATTTATCGTAAAAAAAAAAAAATTTAAGTCATCCTTTGTTTGTTTATCCCCATGAACAACAGATAGATCGTTTAAGGTTATTTTTCCATCATCATTTACGTCATTGGGGTAAATGACATATTGTCTCCTATGAAATTATGCATAAAAGCTAATCCCTAATATTATGCTAGGAGGCTCTCTTCCTAAGAAAACCCTTATTCATTACAAACATTGATTATTAATTTGAGTATAAGAAGAATCGAATCAAAAAAAATTAATTGTCTTAGTGCAAGTAATGCCTTACGAGATGAACACCTCAATCTAAGAGTCACCTTAAAGTCATCACGAAACCATCTCGAAGATGCCTCGAAGTCACCTATAATCATCACATCAGATATTTATATGCTTTTGGGTTTGAATCACGTTGGATAGACTTAAAAATTGACAACGAAATCCTCTAACACAATCCAAAAGTGACATTTATATTGAAGCAAGAAATTTAACATAGAATTAATAATTGATGGTTGTCTAATCTAAAGCTAAATGAAGCCATCGAATGATTGAGATTCATACCAAAATTTATCCCTTTTTTATTTTTTATAAAAAACAAATGATGAAGATAAAATTTAAACTCTGAATCTTATGATAAACAATCAAAACCCTTATCAGCTAAACTAATTAAATTTTTTTATACTTGTAGTGTTAATGTAACTTAAGCCAACATGATTTTATGGTCAATATTTTCATAAAAAAAATATGCAGTACAATGAGACTTTCTGATACTTGGACCATCAAAGTTAAAGTCAACCCCATGGCCAAGCCACTAAGCTACACGTTGGAACAGTTGAATCTGAACAAGAAAATAAAGATCCATTAAGCGTCCTTTCCTACTTTGAAAAGACTTGTCAAACTTTAAAGAAGGACGTGAAACAAACTTTGGTTTGTGTTACACACGAACAAAGAATCAATGGTCGATCCAACTCGAGGATTAGTTTTTGTACTTTTGTTTTGTTTCTGTCTTTGTCTAATTCCTTTGTCCTTTTCTGTTCTTCTTTTCAATGTAAATGAAAGAAGGAGAAGCACAGATAAACTTTTGAGTTAATCACAGATAAACTATACGAAATTATGTCAAAGCACAAATGGGTTAAGTGTATTTATTCTCAAACAAGACAAAATAAACATTCACGAGAAACACGAGGAATCCAAGACAACAGTCAACAAAATACTCACCCATGAACAGTTCAAACACCCCAACAGTTCATTTCCTTAGCCTGCATGATGGAGAGATTCAACCATGAAAACACGATCAGCAGCTGTTCTCTACTGAAACACGCACAGAGAGAGAGAGAGAGAGAGAGAGAGAGAGAGAGAGAGAGAGAGAGAGAGAGAGAGAGAGAGAGAGAGAGATCCATTGTTAAGTGTATTTATTCTCAAACAAGACAAAATAAACATTCACGAGAAACATGACGAATCCAAGACAACAGTCAACAAAATACTCACCCATGAACAGTTCAAACACCCCAACAGTTCATTTCCTTAGCCTGCATGAGAGAGAGAGAGAGAGAGAGAGAGAGAGAGAGAGAGAGAGAGATCCATTGTTTTGCATTTTTCTTCTCAAGACAGAAAGTGGATCGATTTTGGTGGTTGAAAAAAGACACAAAAAGCTGAGCAAAAAAGTAGATCCTTCCATTCGTTCTCCATCCTCAGAACTCTGAACAGGAAAAATCCAAGTCTCTGTCATGTTCTCTACTGGATCTCTCATGACTCCATTGAAGCAGACATACCCTTTGAAAGCCGATTTGCTTGCCCACTCGTCTCCACCACCTTTTAGCCATACCAATCAGTAATGATACATGATCTCTTGGTCACCACCAAAGCAGCAAAAATATCTTCTCACTCCTATTTCTCTCTCTCTCTCTCTCTCTCTCTCTCTCTATATATATATATATATATATATATATATCACAATAGAAATGATAAACTTGAGGTTGCTAGATGAGTGATAACTGATTCGGTAAACTGCGCTTTCTCTTCATTTCACTTTCCAGTGCTCGCAGCCTCCATGTTGGATCTCGTGCTCATGCTTCTCGCGTCAGTATCGCTCTCACTTTCTTAAGCACCGAGCCAACTCTGCCTTGCCTTGCGCCACTGCACCGGCCATCGGATTGTTATTGTTCGAGCTGCAGGAGCTTCCTCCAACCAAAAGAAAGCTCCGCCACTTGGGAGCACCACATGGACGAAACAGCTACTGTATTCAAATACGACGGCTGGGATCATAACGCAATGGGTTGGTGAGATGTGCGACTTCGTTCCACGAAGTTGCAAGTCAAGTGGGCATGCAGTGGAACAACTTTACTGGCCGCCGACGAAGTGGAATCGACGTGTTTACTGTACTATTACTTTAATCTACCTCATCCAGATTTAAAGAACCGGCGGTCATACTTGGTATGAGGAAGGTGACTCATGGGATATGATTAAGCTAATATACGAAAAGAGGACTACGAAGCAAGCCAACATTATATTAACCAATGATCTTACAGTTCACCAAACACCTGAGAGAGAAGTGGATTCTGTGCAAGTGTTGTTGATAGGATTCGCATAAAAATAATTCATCTCGTGGCCTGACGAAGCAACGAGATGAATCATGAATTTGCATCTGAGACTGCCTTTTCTCTGAATTGATGCACTCAACCAATAAAAGGAACAGAGAAAAGGGAATGTGGTACTGCATTGCCCCTAATGATAGAATGTAGAAGCTATGACTGTGGACAATGGTAAAAAACAAAGGCAGGAACGCTTTCAACGGAATCCAGGAGTTGTTTACCGGTGAATCAGGCAAGAAGACAACAATAATAGTAAATAGATCCCAAGGCAGATTAATTGGCTATGGTCTCGAATCTAATTATTAGTGAGAAAAGTTATCACACAAAATCACAACAAAGAAAAGGTCAAATGAGCGAATGATCAATGGAGGTTTTGTACTCGAGAATAAGAATCAAGAAAAACACAGATTTACTAGAGGAAAAACTATGACCTCAAACATGGTTCGTACACAAAATTACAAAAGACAAACAAAATAAGGAGGAAAAAACACGCTATGTTTAGACAACAGAGTAGCATAAGATACAGAATTATCAAACTCCGTGTGATTTTGCTTTGAGTACGCCAAAGAAACATCAGATGGAACCGTTCAAGATGACGGATGCAACGGCTACAGAGCCAACAGTGCTTCAACCTTTGCTATCTGTTCTTTTTTCTTTGGGGTTGGGCTTCTATTTGCTTCATCAAAAAGATCATGGCTCCATCTTTCTACTTGCAAACCACTCTGTCGTAGTTGTTTTTATTGCGGTATCTTCCAGCAAAAGTGTGCCTGCCCCTTGTGTCCCTGCTACCATGCCTCTCTCTTGACTGATAACCAGCTCTGTACGTTTCATTACTTTGGAGATATCTGTTTCCCCTCCTATCATGTTTATCATCGGCCCGATGGAAAAATCTCTGAAGCTCATCTCCAAGTGAAAAGTAGCTTTCCTTTTCTATCCATCCTGAAACACCAAAAGTTTGTTGATCATGGTGGTTTCTGAATTCTGATCTAGTGGGAGGGACATCTTCTGCTAGCATTTTCTTTTCACTGAATGCAGGCCTTTTCCTGGGAGCTGATGCCTCAGCCTCCAATTCAAAATAACCATCATGTCTCCACTCATTGTCGTCATCTTTGCATGCTTTCCTCCTGTCATGTTTCCTCTGCAAATCAAATGCCTCTATGTTGTCCACCATGTTGCCAGTATGCTCTTTTAAATTACTCCGACCATCATCTTTATGAAGACACATAAAAGAAGTTTTAAAAAAGAAGTAAGATGTGAATTTAAAAGGAGTCAACTGGTTAACTCTAATTAAATGATTAAGTTACCAGCAGCTATGTGAACATAGCTTTGACCACCATGTCCAGCACTGCCACGTTCATCGTGCTGCATAGGTAGCCTAAGATTGTTATATAAAACGAGGTACTTTGAGGCACAGGTCTGAACAAGAATCCCGCTACACCAGGAGGAAAAATAGGTTCATATGCAATGAATAACAAATTAAAAGAACAAATATCTCAGTTAAATAATTAATATGATGAACTTTAGAATGTCAGACCATTGGAACCATCTTTAAGAATGTCAGACTGTACCTTAGAATCTGCTGCTAAAGAATTCTCATATGGCAAAGTATCTTGAAACCACCCACGATGCTTCCGTTCCCTATTGTCATCAATGTCCAAATCATGGTTACAGGAGTATGTTCTTTCTGACGCTGGTTTTACATCTCTCCTGAATCTTTTTGGACTGTTAAAAAAGGGAAACTTTGGTTAGGAAAAAAGGCCATCCAGACTAGTGATGAATCCAGAAACAAATACTAAAGGCTTGTAAGAAAAAGCCCATAATTTATTTAGCTGTAGATTAAATTTTCTTAAATTAAAAACTGCAAATTGCCGATTACCTTTCTTAGTGACATTTTAGTTCCGCAAAATGATGACCAGAAGCAGTCAAAGAGAATCAATGATACATGCATTGAGGTGTCCCTACATAATTTTTGACCTGTACTGTTTTGCTGTGTTGAAAATTTGTCATGTGTGCTGCCGTGACAGAAAGTTGTCAAAGAATATTAAATGGATTTTAAAGCATTTATGAAATTTAAGGATTTCCAACATTTATGAACTAAAGGTAAATAAATTTCATAATTATACATGGACCCAAACATTGTCCTTACCCAGCATAATGTCTATTGAGTTCAAAGCACTTATGATAAAACAATAAGTGTTATAAAAGAAACCTTTCATCCAAGTTTCAACCAATAGAAATTTGGTTCAAAGATAGTGAAGTGATGTATATCAAAGGGGGACGGATGAAGATGGTAGAGGGCAGTGAGATAGAAATGAAAGGAGAGACAGCCAGAGGTTTTCACATGTTGACTTGGAAAATATAAAATTTTAAAAATTGATTGCAGAGCTGTTCATTATTATAAAGGTAAACTGAAGACAAGCAAAATGCACATGTACAATCACATCATAATGTCAACTAAATCAATCACAAACAGAAAGAGGACTTCTGATGCGAGGAAAAAAAAAAAGAAAGAAAATGGCATACAATCATTAAAGTTTAATATCAGCACGTGGTTTTCAAAGTAACAATAGAAAGACATGGTCAGGAAAGCTAGAACATAAATCCAACCATTTCTTTTTCAAGCTTGTCTCCTACCCATAATGTTCCCTAGAACTAACTTTTGTCAACCATAACCACTGCAAAATGGCAAAGGCCAAGACAGGAATCAAGACTTCTGACTAATCATCAAGTCTTGTCCCTAATGAGTTATTTACAGTTTTAGATAATGAAAACACATTAAAGAAGAAACTACAAAGCAGGCCACACCCTTTGAAAAAGTAGTAGATTAGTATTTCTGAAAGTGTAAATCAAATTTTCATCAGTTGTTAAATTATGATTTATATTAATTTTCTATCATTATAGTTTCCACAAACAGAGACCTTTATAACACTGAGGCTAATCAATTATCACACTTCCAACATCTTTTAGCCAAGGTTCGAGTCACGGAAATAGTTTTTTTGCTTACAAGGCTAATACTACATACACTAACCTCCCTACACTCTGCATTAGCAGTAACCTCGTTTTCTCAGCTATGCGTTTTAGAAAAAGATTGTTATGCACACTGAATTATTTCTCCTCCCTTAGTTATGCTTTGTATCGTTTGTGTATCATTTTCTGCAAACAAAGACCTTTGTAAAACTAGGGCTAATCAATTATCATTCTTTAAATTATCCTTCAGTGAAGGTTGAACTTACCAACCCAAAGTAAGCATAAGTAAATACATATTCTGGGATACTATCAACAGAAAAGCGCCAAATATCACAAGAAATGATGATCTAAACTGAGCATTGGAGTCTAATGTGCCTACAGTGCGACAGACAATGCACGAGAAACATCTCCTATAAGGAGGCTAACACTAAAAAGTTTTTTTGTTGGTTTACAAGAGATTCAAAATGGCAGCAATTTCTGGTGCAACCACAGAATGTGCTTACAATGCAACAGACAATGCACAAGAAATGTCTCCTACAGGGCCACTAAGACTAGAGTCTCTTGGTTTAGAAGAAATTCTAAACGGCAACTGGCAAAACTAGGATTCAATGCTACAAAGTTAATTTCTTGGCCATGACTACGAGAATCTTAGGAAAATTCTAGCATGGGCATTAGACATCCAGTTTTCAGCACCTTCAGCAAGTTCCATAGTACATACTACACAGATATCGTCAGAGCAAAGGTCTTGGTTGCTGGTCAATAGTAATCTTACACACAAGTGCCTTCTTCCCCGAAGCATAGGCCGCGGGGAGTACCACCGAATCAATACTAAAGGTAAAGGACTACCGAATACTGAACCCCCTGTAATATACCCGTAAGCAGACACCCAATTGCAACAAATACCCATTCTCGTCAACTACAGTTACTTCCCCAAGTAACCATCTTACACAAAACAAATGAGCAAAGAACAAAAATCAGGACTCCTACATATTACATTTTTAGGAACTTGTCGCCGACCTGATCCTAAAAATGAATCGATCCCCCGAAGAAAGACTCGGGAACCAAATTGCACTGTCAAGATATGGCACGTATGAGAGAGATGAGCTGGGCACCTGGGTTCCCTTTCTTTTCCCCTTTCCGATCGGGAGGACAGGCGTCTGCCATCGGAATCGCGGCCCTCTCGACGAGACAACGATCCTCTTCCTTCCCCGCCTTCCCTTCGTCGCCGCTCCTCCGGCATCTTCACCGCAAGCGACGATGGCAATCGGAAACCACAACCTTTCTCCTTGGGGCTTTGCCATCGTTTCAACGACCGTGGAATTCCGTCGCGTCGGACCGTAACTGGGTTCGCATCGGCGCCGTTCGAGCGCTAATCCCGCTCGACCGGATGCAGGTCCACGTTAAATCCAACCGGTTTATCTCACGTCATATGGTTGAGAAGCCAAATGAAAAATCATATATATATATATTTCATATATCGACATCTTTTAAAAATGTATAAATATTTATATAGTAATATTAGTGTAATATTAGTCAACTTTGCTTGCAGGAAACAAACCACGGCGGTGCCCGAACTCTCTCCCATGATCGGAGCAAAGTTACCGTATGAATTGCGAATTCATCGGTTCTTTAGTGAGCTCTTTCCCTCCCGGAATGGCACCCTATACCATGCATCACCTGCGCTGATGCCATAATGCTTTCATGAGGCACTCGTTACCCGCTGTCTTCCCAGCTTAGATCTGCTGCCATTAATTGCAGAGCAAGACGAAGCAGCTCCCGAAGCGCCCCGAAACGGGAAGCAGAGCAGCGGGACCGGTCAGTCGTAGTACTGCCACCTTGACTGCCTTTTAATGCTTAATTACTTAATGATTTCGCAATGCAGTTCCCCGTTCATCCCATTTCACTACTTTCAACTCAAACATTCTCGTGAACCCCTCAGCTCTGCACCCGCAGGGACATCATTGTCTGAATTCACATGTAACTCTCGGGAGCTTCGTCTCATGTGATTACAGTGAGGTTTAGTCAGGCATACTCCACAATCAAAGATTAATCATGCAAATCTTCTTGTGAATGGAGCAAGAACAAAGTTTGAATTCCCCCTTGCGGCAGCAATCTCCATGATCGTGCAGTATCATCGGTGAGGACCAGCACAACATATAAAGGCTGAGGTTTTGAACACGCAGGGCGACACGCTGCAGTGAAGTAGTACAGTTGCAGAAAATAAAGCCCCGTTTCCACAGTTTGTTTCACGTCAAAATGCGCAAAAAGGCTTCATCTTTTCCCTGGTTTGGCCGTGAAAGTGGGGCACACTTCCCACGCCTTCGTCCTTGGCGCCTCAGAAGCGCCCTCCTCGATGCAATGGAAGGACAGGCACAAGGCTCGCCACAATGCGATGGCCAGACTCCGATTCCGAGCACCAGCTCCCCTCCGCTTTATTGGCAAAAGACCAACCCGCTCCTCTTTGCCAAGGCATCCCCAAAAAGTCACCCTGTCACCGCCCGTCCCCCCTCCGGCTTGCTAAGGGTTTTATCCGACCTCCCTGTTCTTCCCACTAGAACACGAGCAAGATAAGAAGATGGTCGGGTTTCGCTGCTGCTTTGTTCAGTTTCTCTACCTTATCCTTCTATCGGGTCTTACAGGTAACTGTCTCTTTGTTATTCCTTCTTTCTTGTACCCTTTTTGTGTTGATATATGTTTTTGATGTGTTCTTCTTTTCCGCTTCAGTTACAGGTCAAGAAGGCTTTGAGGTTGTACACCTCCAGGTGCCAGACTCACATGGGAAGCGGCCTTCGTTTGGGATTTCAGTAAGCGACGCAGACCTCCCCGTGGTCTCTTCCAATGTCTTAGCAGCTGAAGCCTGGCTGAGATCGCATGTCTTAGCTCGCTACCCTTCTACTAGGATTACCACCATCATAGTAGGAAGAGGCGTTCACTGTAACAAGAGCCATGAACACCAGTGGGACTTCGTTCTCCCTTCTGTCAAGAACCTTCACTACTCTCTTGTAAGGTGGGGGCTCCTGAGGGAGATCAAAGTCTCAGCTGCCTTCTCCGCCGACTGTCTGCACCAGCACTCTCGCGTTACACTCAAACCCATACTTGGCTTTCTGCAAGAGAGTGGTTCAGCTTATGCCATAGACGAGCCTTCCTATTCTGCTCACCAAGATGCTTGGAAAAGGTTGGGCATTTCTAAGCCTAAGGACATCAGAGTGGTGAGGGAGAGCAGAAAGCTGTCGTCTTTGACCTCGCCTTCAGCTTCAGAAATGCCAAAGCCAGTTGGCTTTCAGGTGCCCTCGCACTTAGCCAAGAAACCAAGTCCCCCACCCATGATATTTCCATCGCCGCCTGATGGTTCCTTTACTTTTCCACCTGTTGCCTCGCCCGCGTTGGTCCCTCCTGCAAGCCCACCTGACGTGTTCTTGGCCTCGCCACCAACATGCCTGCCTACACCGGCTGCACCTGCTCCAGGGTCAGGGGAGGGGCAAAAGGTTGGCTTGTGGTGTGTAGCAAAGCCAACCGTTCCAATGGAGAAGTTGCAGGAGGCAATGGATTATGCTTGTGGTGAGGGTGGGGCTAATTGTGAGGAAATTGGGCCTGATGGGAGCTGCTATTACCCTGATAATGTAGTAGCTCATGCTTCCTATGCTTTTAATAGCTATTGGCAGAAAACAAAACAATCTGGAGGCAGTTGCAGCTTCGACAGCACTGCAGTGCTTATCAATTCAGATCCAAGTATGTGTTTATTCGCATCATTTGCACTTCTTTCACTAATTCATGTCTCAAAATTTTAAACTGGTTCTTACAATTACATATGCCAATTTGAGTTGGTCCCCAATTGTGTTGGTCTGACATCTGCTGTATCAATGGTAATCTATTGTCTTATGGTGCTTTTTAAGTGTAATAAAACTCTAAAAATCCAAAAAGCTAGCTGAAGGACAGTAATGGAAAACAGTAATAGTCAGGAAGCTACATATACAATACAACATTTGTAGCTTAGATAAATTGTTTCCCGCTTGCTCGATTGAGCTGTTTTGAATGCATAGTATGGTTATCTTTTGTCCATTTGATAGACCTGGATATTTTGCAGGCTTTCTAGGGTGTCATTTTGAACTCAGCTGAGGCTTTATGCTGGAAAATGTCTTGTTACATTGGGAATGGCTCCTATTGAATCCATGTAAGTTTCTATTTTGTCGTTGAAATTCAAAGCATTTTTTTGTGAATTTATAGTTGACATGGTAATGAATGTCTTATGCTTGATTAGTTGGCAAAAAGGGAGAGCCTGTTGCCATGTGATTATGGGAACACTTAGCTCTAATCTTTCTAGGTGATCTATCAAACTAAACCTGACCGGTTGGATCTCTGTCAGATTAAGAAGATTCCATTTGGTTTCAGTTGAGTTTCTAATTCTTAGTTGGTTCCTTTACATCCAACTAGCTGAGCAGGCTTCAACAAATTACCAATTGGTCAGGTTATCTTGTGGACCTTGACAGCAAGCTCCTAAGTCTGTTCAAGTCCTTCAAGAGACATTTTATTCTTATATATAGCTGCCTCTGGTCAATTTCAAAAAGAAAAAGAAAACCACAAGTCCTCTTTATTGGTCATAGGCTTTGCTAATGCTTTTCAAGTGTTTAATGCCTGCCTATTATGCCGGTGGCAGGTTGAGCATAAAATAATCATTCAAAGGCATTGGCACAAAAAAAATTACAGAAAGCTTCTCTATACATCAGAGCCAGGTTTCAATCCTGGGACCTGGTTGTGCTGGTGGCCCACCAAGATATCATTGATTTGTAATAAGGCCAAAAATTCACACCCTACTCAACTTCCTGTTATCTGGGACAGCTACATGTTATAATCTTTCTTTCTCTGCCTTATCTGCAGCTTCTAATGGGGCAGCTACCCATCTGAGCGTAAGCCATTTTTATTATAGAAGGCAAACCATTATCGGGGTTTATTTCTTTCAAAGTTTGATCTAATACTTTACATTAAGTGGTGGATGGTTTCTTTAAGGTTGGTTATGTCTTAATCCAGCCAAAAAAATTGGTTAAGCTGGTCATTGGACCAACTACAGAAAAACCAAAAACCCATGCCTTTGAAGTTTCATGGAATCATAGATGCCATGTTGCTCGGACAGAGAATTTTTATTCTATTCTTATTGTTTGGCTTTGGTATGAAACTAAGCTGAAGCAACTTCACATTGAATCTCTGGTTCTTCTGGGTGTTTTTACTACAGCTTTATTTTTTTAGAAATTAAACTTACAGAACTCTGTTTCTACAAATTTTTGTTGCTTATGAATTCTTTTTCTTCTTTTGCAGGCCTTATACATTGTTCAGATGTACTTATGGGTAGGAGATCTGTGAAGCTTTAGTTTGCAAGTCTTTGCATGGTTTAGGACTCCTTTTGTGGCTTCTTTTATGCATGTGTTGAAGTAATCAACAACTATGAGTGTTCTGTTGTTTGTGTTAGATGGGTAATGACTAACCTGATATTGAGACTATCTGAATGGAAAAGAGTAGCTTCTTTGTTCATATATTTGGAATCTAGTTTTTCTATATAAAATAATTGTTTACTAGGAATGAAATGTCTGCGTTGTTGCATATTCGACAAACAGGAATAATCAAATGTATACAATATGATAACAAAATAGTATCATAGGTTATTTTTTACAAGGAGACCCCAGTTCAAAGTAACAGCTACACAGGAATCAAGCCTGTGTTATTGCATATTACAGGGATGAGGATAATTTTGTGTATAGATTCTGAAAAATAAGAAAGCATCAACTGATAAAGTTGGTCTTTGAAACATTTTATGAGAAAGTAAAAAAAAAATAAAAGACAAAGCAAAATCCTCACTTTTTTCTAATCTTTTAGTATGGCAAAAAAAAAAAAATCAGGATTTTATAAATAACATATAGAATGTGAGACTATGTATCTTTTACAAGTGAAATTGTCAATAAGTTCTTCAAATTTCAGTGAATGTTTGGATTATTTGACAGCACTAATGATATTTAGGAGGGAGTGTTTGAGTATGTGAGGTGATGTCCCTTTCTGAGAAGGTTATGGCCAAGAGCTGACTTAAGCGTCATAAGGATCGCAATGGAAACGCCACCGTACATTGCTGTTGGTGCATGCAAAGCCAACTTTGTGCATGCGGAAGTTGGATTGGGACCCGGTTGGTCAACATATTTCTTTGTCAATATTACTAGCAGCAAATTATTTGATTCATCTTCAGAGCATGATTGATGGTCTCTTATCACTGTGTCAAAAATTTAGGATGAGGTTATAATTGATTGATGCTGCAAACTCTTCTCAGGTAAATGCCATAAACAAGTTCATTGGATTGGAAATGGCTCGCGTAATGTCATACACACCCCGTCTCATATTATTCTATTCCTTTATGTTTTTCATCTTATTTATTCTTATTTTTATTTAATAATTATTCATATATCTACTGAATATAGGGTATTTTGGATTTATATATATATATATATATATATATATAATGGTTTTAACTCATAAAATGCCATTTTTTGGGGTGGGTAAAGGCATTCTTGGTTTTCGTCGTCGGAACATCTCTTTACGTCGACGCCCCTCCGACGACAGAATAATCAGTAGACGGGAATCATAGAGAGAAGAAATCCTTCCAAGAATGCGTGCTTCGTGATATAAGGGCATCGAAGGGCGAAGCAGCTCGAGCACTCGAAGCTCCGATTTTTTTGTTTCCTCTACCCGTGGGGAAGGGGAAAGAGATGGGGCCATCTGTCGGCTTTCGCCTAGGGTTTGTCCTGGTGGCGTGGGGGTTGGTCTCGGGGATTTGGGCGCCGCCGGTGGCGGGGCGTTTCGTGGTGGAGAAGAACAGCTTAATGGTAATCTCGCCATCCGAGCTCAAGGGGAAGCACGACAGCGCCATCGGCAACTTCGGCATCCCGCAGTACGGCGGGAGTATGGCCGGCGCGGTGGTGTACCCCAAGGAGAACGCCGCGGCCTGCGACGAGTTCTCGCGCCCCGATCTATTTAGGTCCAAGGTTGGGGCGCTTCCCAACTTTCTCCTCATTGATCGCGGAGGTAAAATGTGTGTGCATCGGACAATCGTTTTTATCCCGTCATAATGTGAATATCTTTGGAGATCTTTGGCGTCTCAGAGGAAGTTTGATGCCAGATGTCGTCTTTAACCGTTTAATTCTGTCTTTTGAGCTCCGCTGGCGTTTAATAGAAAATGCGACAATGGATATAGTTTCCTTTACTTAACATATTCTGTTTTTTGAAATCTAAATTATAATGTAGTAGATTATAGATTATTTACTCAAAAGAATAGGGGAAACAAAACACACAGGTGATAGATTAATTGCTCAAAATAAATGGAGAAGCGGAACACACACTCAAATTTGATAGGCTGATGATTCAGAATCGTTTACATTTGAAATATGAATCTAGAAAACTTCGGGAGGTTCAGAAGGGGCACACAAATATTTTTGAAGCATTCAATTAGAAAAGGGTAGGTCATTAGCATTGTTTTGCTGATCATCTCGGGACGTTACTTCTATTGTAGTTGAAGATAAAAACACTCAGCTAACCTGTAGCCATTGTGGTTCATGGATTTTAGGGTTTGATATAAAAATTTGAAGAATTGAATGTTTATTCCATATGAATCTCATTGATTTTTGTGACTGTGTGCTTCTCCAATCTAGGTTTTTTTTTCCTCCTAGATCTTCTTAGTCTTTTCTTAAGAGAAATACATGAACCCCTAATTCTCCTAGTTCTTATTCACTTCTTGTTTACTTCAATGGGAGGCATGAAGTTATTTTTTGGTTACAAGCTCCATATAGATATAGGATGGTGGTTGAGTTTATTGAAAGATTTTTTTTTTATACAAATGTTGATGGAAACTGTCTTTTGGTCATTTGAAATGTCTCAACAAGTAAACGAATCTGTTTCCAAACTTTGATTTATGTGATTATAATTGTGTCGTAACAAGTTACAATTCAAAACCTTTCATTTCCATCATCGAGCATCTTTTAATAGTCTATTGTGTCAGTGCCCTCTATGTTGTAATTTTGTTTAAAACTTGTGGAAGTTCTGGATGAGGTCTTGCCTCGACAAAGCGGTGACATTTCTGAATTGTGTTGAGAGGTTTCGTGCACCTCGTCTAATTTGCTATGAGTTTCACATGAGATCGCTACACATGCGATTATGTCAGTTTTGAGTTTAATAGATGAACTTGTAATCATTATTTTCTAATGGCAAAACAATAGCAATGATTTTTCTCCCAAGGATTTAATTAGACTATGATGTGTCGTTTAACTACCATTGTTTTCTTTTTCCTACTTATACAGATTGTCTTTTCACCAAGAAGGTCTGGAACGCACAGAATGCTGGTGCCTCTGCAGTGCTTGTTGTAGATGACAAGGATGAACCTTTGATAACCATGGATTTACCTCTGGAGGATGATGAATCTGCAAAATATATTCAGAACATAACAATTCCCTCTGCTCTCATTGATAAAAGGTTTGGCGAACAGTTAAAGAAGGCTGTCCGCAGTGGTGAAATGGTCAATGTGAACCTTGATTGGAGAGAAGCTGTTCCACACCCAGATGAGCGGGTGGAGTATGAATTGTGGACTAATAGCAATGATGAGTGTGGTGCTAAATGTGACATGTTGATGAACTTCGTGAAGGAATTCAAGGGAGTAGCTCAACTGCTTGAGAAAGGTGGTTATAGTCAATTTACACCTCATTACATTACCTGGTACTGTCCTCAAGCTTTCATCATCAGTAAACAGTGCAAGTCACAATGCATCAATAAGGGGAGATACTGTGCACCTGATCCAGAGCAAGATTTCAGCATTGGTTATGATGGGAAGGATGTGGTTATTGAGAACTTGAGACAACTCTGTGTATTTAGAGTTGCAAATGAAAGTAAAAGACCCTGGGTTTGGTGGGATTATGTAACTGATTTTCATATAAGGTGTCCTATGAATGAGAAGAAGTACAACAAAGAGTGTGCAGATACTGTTATGGAGTCTCTAGGTTGGTGCATTTCAAGAATTAATTAGATATGAATGATAGGTCTTGCCAACATTGTTACTGTCTAACATGCTTCAATCTGTATCATCTTCATGCTATGTTCTTCTGGCATTTATGTTTCTCAAATTGGAATTCTTTTGATTGACTTGCAGTGTCATTTGATGTAATACATGATCTAGTCTCTCATTGTAGAAATAACAAGAAGATGGTATTGATAGTTAAGTGTGTATGATAATTTATGATGACTTGCTATGCTGCAACTATTCTTGTCAAAGCCATGGTTTATGATATTGAAAAACCCAAAGACTGTGAAAAGCATTATATCATTTATGGGAACCCATATAACATGCTTATTTTGGGCAGGGCTAGACATTAAGAAGGTTGAACAGTGTATGGGAGACCCAAATGCTGATAGCGACAATCCTTTACTGAAGATGGAACAAGATGCTCAGGTCAGTCATTCTTGTCATGCACTTTCAGTAGAACTGAACGTGGTCATGACCCTTGTTGTGGCAACAATGCTTTTGTCTGCAGTCCTGAATGTCAAATGTTAATCTGAACCAATACCTAATTTCCAGATCAAATTCCTTTCTGTAGGTTGGAACAGGTTCAAGGGGAGATGTTACTATATTGCCTACCCTCATTGTTAATAATCGACAGTATCGAGGTTAGTCCTGGATAATATAAGTTCCAAACTTTTGAGTCCATTTATAATTCAAAAGAATAAATGCAGGAAAATTCGAGAAAAAGGCTGTCTTGAAAGCTATTTGTGCTGGTTTTGAGGAAACTACTGAGCCACCTGCTTGCCTGAGTGATGGTGAGGTTCAGTAACTTTGCACTGTTCTTCAACCTTCCATTTTCGTGATCAAAACAAGTAGATGAAAAAAAACTTCACTGTTGCAAATGGTCATGACACAGATATAGAAACAAATGAATGTCTGGATGATAATGGTGGATGCTGGCAAGACAAAGCATCCAACATTACTGCCTGCAAGGTACCAATTTAGCTTCCAGATGTAATTCAGCCCATTCTTTGTTTAATGGTTGCATTATCTTCCAGGATACTTTCCGTGGCAGAATCTGCGAGTGCCCTGTATTCAATGGTGTGCAGTTTAAGGGTGATGGATATAGCAACTGTGAAGGTAGTACCTTGTTCCTCTCTAGAAGAAAATCTAGAATTTGAAACCTCCCAATATGCTTTAAGTCTTCATCAATTTGAATCTGTATCCTTAACTAGCTGAATGACAGTAAACACAGACCAATATATTTTTGCTCCAGTCAAAAGGAAAATTACAGTGAAGAACTTAGCATCATACTGTTGTCAGTTAATGCATCTTTGTTTCTATGTGCTGAATGAACCTGTATATGCATATGGAGATTGACCAGCCGTAGAAACATTTTCTTGTGTATATCATCTTTTGTTTAACATTATATAATGTACTTTTGTTAAGTTGTGCATTTTCTTCTGCTACCTTTAGAAGTATATAAAAAAACTTCATCTTGAACTTGAAACTAAATCAAGATATTTTGTGTTAGTTTATTTGGTTTTTGTTGTTGCATTTGGACTTTTGATATTTTCATAGAATTCATTCTCGATATGGTCCAACTACTTCAGGCAGCAGGTTACAATTGATGTTAGGCCTAGCCTGCATTTCCAATTATGAAGCATCGATAATGATATCACAGTTTTAATAGTTAAGTTAGGTGGAAATATCAACCGACGTTTGTTTTTGACTTCTTTGGATGAATCTTTTCTCTGACCTGGATGCTTTTTGAATCTTGTATTTTACATTGTTATGCTTTCTTTATAACTTTAACTTTTTTGTTCTTATACATTTAAATTCATAAATTGCACATGTTTTATCATGCCTATCTTGTGTTATTGCACTTTAGCATATTGATGTTACTTTTTCATTCTAGGTTTTGGGTCATTTTAAATTCATTTGTTGATCATGTTGGTATTGTTGAATATCGGATTTTGATGATGAAACTAATTGATTGTATTTAGTTGTCTAACTGCGTTTTGAGTGACGCAGGTCTACTCGATCAAGATTAGACAGTTGACACAAGAGGAATTGATGTTGCGCCGGAGAAAATCACGTCAGGATATTGGACGTCGAGCCGGAGGTCCGGTCGATAATCGATATAAGGCTTCGGACGTCGGGCATCGGGCCAAGAAGAGTGGTGTTGCGCCAAGGATATCGGGGTTGCGGAGGTCAACC
Source organism: Musa beccarii (assembly GCA_024322285.1). Lineage (NCBI taxonomy): Eukaryota > Viridiplantae > Streptophyta > Magnoliopsida > Zingiberales > Musaceae > Musa > Musa beccarii. The sequence continues at coordinate 1,488,740 of JAIWVJ010000011.1, forward strand.
GCCGATTGGGCAACAGGCCGCAAGAGAGGACGATGCACTGAAGAAGCGGACGAAGCGTCGACCAATGACGTGCCGGGCAACAGAATGTCAATTCACGTTGTAATAACTGACTAGATCGAAATAGAGTTAGGTTTTATGTTTGCAGGATTAACTATGATAATGATGAAGACGTAAAGTGAAGCAAAGTGCCGGAGTTAAGTGCGATGAAATAATTGGGAGTTCAAGAGTTCGAGGAAGTCCGAAGATTCGTCGGGAGTGCTACCGGAACTGGCCGAGAATGAGTAGGGAGCTTGCCGAAGGGTTTTCAGAAGTTTGTCGGAAGTTCGCGGAGCTCGCCGAGAAAGATCGGAGCTTGCCGAAGAAGCTTATCGAAACTCGCCAAGATTAATCGAGAAGTCTAGGAGCTTGCTGGGAGTCCGCAGAATGGACTCCGAGGGTTCGTCGAAAGACCGTCGAAAGTTCGTCGGAAAGCTCGTCGGAAGAAGTCTTGACTTTCCAGACTTTGTATTAGCTTAAGAAATGTCTTTAATTTCGTAGTTAACACATAATTAGAGTTAGGATTAAGTGTTAATCCTTTAACCTTGTTAGGGGCCAACTGGGCCCGGTATTGGATTGGTTTGGGCCGAGTTTAAGGCTCAACCAGGTGTGCTGGACCTGTCTGGCGGTGGCACCGCCAAAGTCCAGCTCCCCAGGTTGTAGTGGGCGGTGGTACCGCTAGCTAAGCAGTGGTACCGCCCAGTGTCAGGCGGTGGTACCACCAGACTGAGCAGTGGTACCACCCAATGTCAGAGTCAGACTGGCGGTGGTATCGCCAAAACTCGATAGACCCGGGATGGGATGGTTTTTGGCTCCAAGTTTGAATCCAATTGGAGCCTATAAAAACCCCTCCCATTCGAGGGTTGAAGACACAAGCACATACACTTTGAAAGTAGAGAAACTCTGTTTAAATCTCTAGAAATCTCCTCCTCTTGTCTTTACTTGTTTTCAAGTTAAAAGAGATGAGAGAATGCTTGTAAGGGTTACCTCCTAAGTCTGTCAAAAGGAGAGAGCGCTGTAAAAGGGAGTTGGTCTTCGCCCGTTGGAAGGAAGACAGCTAGTGAAAAGCCGGTGGCCTTAAGTGAAGAGGAATCCAGAGTGGACGTAGGTCGGATGACCGAACCACTATAAATCGGTTTGCGTTTATATCTTTGCAATTTACTTTACTGCAAACCATCTTCACTTTGATGCTCTACTTCCTTGTCTTCTTCTTACGAGTCACTTTAAGTTTAAAGCATCATTTATTACGCTTTTCATCGAAATATCTTTTTATTGTACGAAGTTTCTGAAAGCTTGTTTTAATCGCCGAAATTTATCGTCTTTACCCGCTACACTAATTCACCCCTCCCCCCCCCCCCTTCTTAGTGCCACTCTAGACACCAACAGGTGTTGTCACATCATGGTCTATAAATGGTATGGGACTGGCCATATTTGTAAAAAACTAACACCATGAAAGGCCAGCTTAGATAACTTTAATAGTTTATTGGTTCTGCTTAGTGTTATGATAGCTCCTCTCCTGGAAAGGCCATGACACTAAAACTTTCTTGTACAAGTATATTGCTCTTTACAACTTTTCTCCTTATGACATTTGCAAAGTCAACAATTGAATGCACCTCTAACCCTTAATCTGCTCTTCAGCAATTGGGCCTGGAAGGTGCAGGATAAACAATGGAGGCTGTTGGCAAGAAACTCATGATGGCAAGACAGTTTCTGCATGTCAGGTTCGTCCAGTTCCATGACCCATAATGTTTCAATATAATAGCATTGTTGATCAAGAAAACTATGGGCTAACTAGCTGTTCTGTTATTGCAATTTGTGAGTTCCAGAGTTGTTTCAGTTTGTTTGAATCTGTCTGTTCAGGAATCTGGTGATGGTAAATGCCAGTGCCCCCTAGGATTTGAAGGTGATGGTGTCAAAGTGTGTGAAAGTAAGAATGCTCAGTTGGTTGCTCTTTCTTGCAAGTAAACTTGCACAAAAATAAGTGTGTTGCTATTTTCTAAGGTGGTGTTTGTGCAAGGCAATAGGTTTTAACTTTGAAAATAGCAGCTTTGTTAGACCCAATCTACTGCTACCGCACATGTGCCAAATTATCAAATCCATTTCAGCAAATGTAATTATTTTCCTTTCTTGACTTAGATATCAACGAGTGCAAGAAGAAAACAGCTTGTCAGTGCCCTGAATGCAGCTGCAAAGATACCTGGGGAAGTTATGAGTGCACCTGCAGCGGGGACCTTCTATACATCAAAGAACAAGATACTTGCATAAGTGAGATTCCAAGTTACTTTGTCCATGGTATCATCTCAGGTGAACCATATCATAAATACTCTTTGATGAATCACGTGCAGGTAAGAAATCTAGCGAAGCAAAGGCTACATGGGCTGCTGCATGGGTGCTACTGATGGTGTTGGCTATTGCTTCTTTTGGAGCATATGTTATATACAAGTACAGATTAAGGGTAAGTAAACAGGACCACAAATTGTTTTGTCATTGTTTTTTTATGGGATATCATATTCACCATTGCATTTTATTTGGAAGCCTCAATTTGACCTATAGTCTCTTTTTAGGTTTTATCTTGCCTTATTTTGAATTTTGAGAACTGGATGGTTGACACAAACCCTGTTGTAATTCTGCGGTTGACAGCTAGTTTTAGAAATTTTTGAATGTTAGTGCAGCCAATTTGAGAGAATCAGTGTAAGTTGGTGGAATTCTAATGTGAACTTTGAAATGTTCACCGCACTTGATCACAAACCCTTATGTTTCTGCTTGTAGACCTCCCAATATCTCACCATGCAGATGTTTTTAGGTAACTAGGCAGTCCCTTGCCTATTTTTGTGTTAGCTATGAATTTGTCTCTAGCTTCAAGGCAGTTGATATTAGGTTAGGAACATTTCTTAGAAATTTGTCGGATCCTTGACATCACCTGGTCGATTTCAATTTTTTCGAAGAGCCAATCCGTGCTGGTGGAAATGGCCTCGACAATGACAGTCTAAGCTAACTTTAATTTTGACATTGTAACGCCCATTTATTGCACTAGGGCAGTGGGGACCAAATGTAACACAATGGAAGAGCAAGTCCAACTGTTAACTGTGAAACCTTAGGTGCTGACAGCTCTCATGGTTCTGTGCACAAGTTTTTGTTTCTTTATTACTGCGATGGCAGCAGCAATGATAACAACGGATTGCAAGGGGTAACTTCCCACTTATTTAAGGTCACCTATATGGACCTTTTGCCCCCCTTGAGCTATGTTTAGGTTCACATATTTAGTAACGACAGATCTATTGCTAATAATTCTTATAAGGGCTTTGATCTTCCTTTATCTCCTCCCACCACCTGTCTTATCTTACCATTGCAAGTGTAGACTCTCCTGAGACATATCCACATAATCATAAATAAATTGGTTGCTCTATCAGTTAGGGAGTTAGAACTACTACTTTTTCTTATGCTGTATATCAAAAACCTATCTCAGGCACACCACTTTTATGTATGTATGTTTTTTAATTATTCCAACATTACAAATGTCAAATTGTTGTTGACGTCACAACTTTTTAGTCTTAAGGAACACATCATGATTACACAAGACTCCCTATATTTGCATTTTAACCATCATCGCGACTACATTGTACTAATATCTTTGATTTAATATTTGGCATGTAAAGTTGCCTTGTTTGCTACATTCATTGAGAAATAGCCTGACTTGCTCTATGCATCTCTCAGTAATCAGATTAAAATAGTTGCTAAGATCATGATGCCTATGGTTTCTGAATTTAACTTCAAGGGCATCAGTTAGGAATTACAAACTAAACAATACTTAAGCTTTTCTTTATTCTTATCTTTTTTATTTTTCGCTTTGTTGCTGGAAAAAAAATTATAATTCGATTGTCATTTGTGATGAGGAAGTTGCTTGACAAAATTGGTTGGTGTCGAACACATGATTTACCTTAAACATCTTGTATACTATTGGGTTCAGACCTTTAATAAAATTTTGATGTGTTTTCACTGTCTCCCTGTTTTCCAGTCATACATGGACTCGGAGATCAGGGCTATAATGGCACAGTACATGCCGCTGGATGGCCAAGGAGGGCTTCCAAACCATTCTCTCGAGGAAATCCATGCCTGAAGTTTTTCCATTTACATTTTTAGGATCTTTCTCATTTCGGTTTTGTCCCCATCATGGAAGGCAATACATGCCTTCGTGGAGAAATAAAAGATGCATGCTGGATCGGCCATAAAAGAGTAGAAACAGATGTGCAAGAAAGAAATTTTGTGCTACAATGGGTTGCTAAGAGATCTGCAATAGACTAACTGTGTTAACTGTTCATGCATAAGCTTCTCATGTGCTAGTATCTCCCACAACTGCTGTTGGATAGAGCAGGCCAGGGTCTGTGTGTGCACCCATTAGCGTTTTGCATTGCTAAGCTTTCCATTGCCAATCTGGATCATACAACTTTCATGATCATGAGTAGCAAACACTATTATACTGCATAATAATAATGTTTACATTTCTGATATCAATTAATGTTATTAAAAATTAATTAGCATGGTTATGTATTGATCCATCTTAATATTATTTGTTGGTTTCATATGCCTTACCTAAGACGGTTTTTATGTGTCCTCCTGCACATCAATAAAATATATCCTTATCCCTTCTCAGTTGATCTGTAGACATATGGGTTGACCATTGTCACAAGCCCACCTTGCCTGCCTCCCACCTAATGAAGTCAGATGTCACCTCCATTGCTGCATGCTTCACGAGTAGCTGTTAGGACATTGAGCATCCACTTTGTCCCCCTCCATTTCTGTGCCATAAAACATTTGTCAATGGACTGCACCAAGCACCATATCTTGTGCTACTAATCATCTCTGTCCCCATCTCGACATAATACATGATGCTTTGGACTTTTCATGACACCAAAATCTCTTTATTTATAGCCCCATCCCTTTTGGATTGACTCAAGATACTCGATATCAAGATCAGCCCAGTAGCATCATATCAAAGTCCCTGGGTATCATTCTGTCCCGAGTCTTGTTCCATTGTATATATGATGCTTTGTGGTTTGTACTCATTAGCACATTAAGTTGGTGTCACTGTTTTCTTGAATTATTTACATATGCCAAGAAACATAACATGGGGTGCTATCCTTTTGTTCAGTGGATTTGACATGATTTTAAGAACATGTCTTAATGTCGCTACGACATCCAACTCCCAGTGTTACTACATATGTTTCCTTCCGGTCTGGCTTCTCAGTCCCAAGCCTAAACTTCTTCGTCTGGCTTGCATCTGTGTGCCACTAAAATAAACCTAAATATTAATGGAACCAAGAAGTCTATACTCATGTCTTGGGACTCGTGCTTTGTCCGAGTGCAAGCCACGATCTTTTGTCAAGTGCTCAACATACAATCCATATGAACTTGATTTTTAGAACGATGAGGCCTGAAAACAATCATGCCGTGATGCAAAAGGATCTCGCAGTGTCTTGGTAGAATATGATTCCATGAACTCTGTCAGCATCTGTAGCAGGGACAAGACTTCTTGGAATGATCGAAGTTCTATTAATGTTTGGAATCATCTTCTTATACTCTGAGACCAGTAAATTTGCTGATTAGTTTGTGATGTTATACATCTCAAAGAACAAGCCACGAAACCATACTTTATATGCGGATGGAGAGTTCTATAATCCTTGAGATATGCTCTAAAATTGACAATATCGCAATTTAAGGTGAATAAAATGAGCATGTTCTTATCATGTTTCTTCCCAGATTTCACTTGATACCCAATCTTGAGAGACTCCTCCCTTCTTTTTGCTACAATATTTAGGCTAGTTCAAGAATAAGCACCGAATCTTCCTTGGAGGTAAAGTGGATGACGCACGAGACTAGAATATGTTAGAGCTAGCCCCAGGAAATTACCACAGGGTAATTTGGTAACCCAAAAAGATAATAAACAGAAAAATAAAAGTGGAGACAAGGACACCAGAATTTACGTGGTTCGGTCAATTGACCTACGTCCACGGACGAAAGGAGGAGCAAATCTTTATAAAAGAGACAATTACAAATGCCTCAGGAAATTATTCCTATGCCATAAAACACCTTCAACTACTAAACAAGAAAAGCCCAAGAGTTTAATATGGACTTAATAAAATTAAATCCAAAGCGGCTTTTCTTGTGGTGCCTGTGGTGCATCTGGTTAGAAAGCTTAGACCCCTTTTTATAGCATCAATAGGGGATAGAAATTCCGGTTTTCCCGATGTGGGACTAAAGGACTTGCCAAACTAACAAATCTCCACCTTGGCATGTCCCAACAAAATTTGCTCCACCTTCTTCACAAAAGCCCCAACGGGCAATCATCAACAATAAATACCAACCAAGTCCAAACTTTCGCTTGAACTTGTAAACCGGAAGAGGCTTCGTAAGTATATTAACTGGATTGTCCTTCGTATGAATTTTTCGAACAAGGACCTTTCCTCAACAATGGTATTATCACAACAAACCTGCATTTGAGTAGGTAGTAGGTTCACTAACTCCACCAGCTTTTTTCGCAACAAACAAAGCATATGCAACCAAATTTGCATATATTTGTGGTGGTCGAATATTTCTCCGTGGTCTATCCTTGGCTATGGAATATTGCTCTTCCTCTGGAACATCTTTATCAAGAGACTCGTAAGAATCGGGTCGACTCTTTCTCGCTTCCCAAAAATGCAAGTGTTCACGTAAATCCAATGGCCCAAGATTTCGCTTGCAAAGAAGACCCATTTTGCTTAATATGCTCAAACCTTTTTCGTAATTAGACAATGATGATGACGAGGCTCAAGAATCGATCCTGTGATGTGAGTTCCTGTAAAATATACAAGCTACCATACCTACAAGCTTTCATAACAATAAGGGCATTTCTAGAAACTTTCATAACTCCACCTTCAGCTGTGTATTTGCACCCAAGAGCCTCTAGGGCGCCTAAAGAGATGAGATTCTTTTTCAAATCAGGAACATGTCTAACATTAGTGAGCATCCTCACAATACCATCATGCATTTTAATTTGGATTGTGCCTCTACTAATAACATCACACGCAGCATTATTGCCCATCAAAACAATTCCACCATTACAAGATTCATATGTGGAAAACAAATCCCTACTAGGACACATGTGATAAGAACAACCCGAATCTAAAATCCATTCATTTTTAGACCTTGTCTGTCATCGTGAGCAAAGAAAATATTTCCAAAATTCTCATCACCGCAACACTAGCTTCAATGACTCGTGAGTTTTCTCAACAATTTTTTCCTTTTGCTTTAATTTATTTTTCAATTAAAGCAATCACTTTAATGTGCCCCATTTTATGACAATATCGCATTCCAAATTTCTATGTCGGATTTAGATCTAGATTTAGATCTACTCATCACAAATTCTCTTTTATCAGCTTCTACCTCGACAACTGCACTCTACTGATTTCCTCTATTCTCCCGGTGATATCCCTATCAATCTGCTCCTTAGATTTTAATGCAGATTTAATTTCCGATATGAAATTATTTCTTTTCCATAAATCATTGTATCACGGAAAAACTTAAAGGATTGGGGGAGAGAACACAAAAGTAACAGGCCTTATCCTCATCATCAATCTTTGCATCTATATTCTCCAAATCCATAACTAAGGAATCAAATCTATCAAGATGTGAGATTATAGATGTACCTTCATCATCCAAGCATATACAAGCTCGCTTTAAGTAGACTCGCGGTTCTCCACTGTCCTCTTCATATACAAGGCTTTAAGCTTGTCCCACATGCTCTTAGCCGTAGTCTCCGTAGCTACCTCCCGTAAAACCTCGTCGAGAAAGATTTAGAATAATACTAGATCGGGCCTTCTTATCCATACCGCAAAATCTTCCTCCGACATACCATCCGAATTTTTCACTCCTCAGAGTGCCAAATCAACTCCGTCTTGAAACGTAATGGCCTTCATCTTGAGTTGCCACATGCCGAAGTTGACATTTCGCCGAATTTCTCAACAACAATCTTTGTTATTGTCATTGTTGCCAAAAGATCCCAAAACTAGGCTCGATACGGTTTGTTAGAGCTAGCCCCAGGAAATTACCACAGGGTAATTTGGCAACCCTAAAAGACAATAAACAGAAAAATAAAAGAGGAGACAAGGACACCAGAATTTACGTGGTTCGGTCAATTGACCTACATCCACGGACGAAAGAAGGAGCAAATCTTTATAAAAGAGACAATTACAAATGCCTCAGGAAATTATTCCTAGGCCATAAAACACCTTCAACTACTAAACAAGAAAAGCCCAAGAGTTTAATATGGACTTAATAAAATTAAATCCAAAGCGGCTTTTCTTATGGTGCCTGTGGTGTATCTGGTTAGAAAGCTTAGACCCCTTTTTATAGCATTAATAGGGGATAGAAATTTTGATTTTTTCGATGTGAGACTAAAGGACTTGTCAAACTAACAGAATACACTACTTCAGCATGATTTTGGGGACCCAACATAGAATTTACTAATCTAAATTGAAAACCCATTCATCTTCTGCTTTTGACTATTAATTCACTGAGGATCAACTTGATTGTTGAAGTTTGAACTGCCTTGGGAAAGCCACAAGCAGTGTACCAACAATCCTATACAAATTCAGCACAGATTCTTTGTCCCTTAATCCATCATCAGCTCCATGTGTCAGCACTCGAGTAGTTTACAAGGTTCAGAAGAGAAGATGACCTTTAACTCGCGTTAAAAATGGAAGGCATCATCACTGCAGCAAGTGGAAAAGCCTTGGTTAGGTTCCCAAAGATGGATGTTATGGTGCATGAACTTGACGTTGACGTTAAGAAGGAAGGAAGGGAATGTGGAAAGAAGGATGAAACAGCCAGAAACGAACTACAATTAATTGATGTTTATTTAGTTATATATGAGTTTTAATTTTAGAGTATTCTTTAGGATAAGAGATGGACACACATGTTTATAATTTACACAATGAAGGCATCCTCATTGGCTTCAAGGAGCAGCGGCAGTAAAAGTAATGGGCACTACGTAGAACCACTTATAGGTTGCAAGCACTGAGGCGAATTCGATTGATCTCAATTGTTGCATCACGCCTGCAGTGGCATCTACAGGTGTTCATGAGAGAATGAGGTACAGATGTGTAACTTCACACGTTTCGGATCGAGCGAGCGAGGCATGCAAGCGGGAAGAGAGAGAGAGAGAGAGAGAGAGAGAGAGAGTGAGGTGAGGAAATGTGACTTTGTGTCGGAAGCTGTAGCTATAAATAATGCATAAACTGCAATAAAAAGGAGAGAAAGCAGAGAGAGGCAATAGCTTTTCATGTTAAAAGCCTCTTCTCTTTCTCTCTCACTGTGACAGCGGAGGAGTTCAGAGTTCTTGAACAGTAGGGGCCGCTGGATTTGGGGATACCTCTTCTTCGTCTGTTGCTTGTGTTGCTTTTTAGGTGGCCAGCAACTGACACGGCTCGGAGAGTGGGAAAGGCGGATGTGGGCGGGGAAGGAGGCATCATGGCCTACTGCCTCTTCTGCGGAGCAAGCCTGGGAGGACGCCTGCCGGAAACCAAGTCGATCGATGTTTCAGGTGCTGTGCCCCGTCTCCCTTCGTTCTTTTTCCGAAGAACGTGTTCCCTTTTATGGCGAAAATGTTGCCCTCTTCTCTTCTTGAATGTTGCCGTGTTGGGGCTTCATGCTTGATTCTGTGGGCTCTTTTCTTGCACTCTACTCTTGTGTCTTCCTCCTCTCTTCATGTAAAGAGTAGCTTGTTTGTGTTGCTTGTGAGCTGTTTACGGTCCTCCAGTTCGGAAAAGATGCTGCTTCTGTTGCTGTCTTTCCGAGTAGCTTTAAATCTTCTTCATGTGATTTCTTTCTATCTAGTAACATAAATTACTTTCCCCTGATTAGGGATTCCAGTGGCTTGATGACGTTCTTCATGCACCAGCAATATTACATTAAAGATTTGATGTGTTTAACCCGCATTACCATTTTAGTTTCTTGCTGTCTTCGATATATACACTCTCATTTATTCTCTGGTCTCAAAAGGCTATCTTACCCTGTATAACCTCTATATTCTCCATTTATTCTCCAGGATAGGTATAACCTGTATTACCATTTACTCTTGCTATCTTACCCTATTCTGATTATATTTCAGTATGTTGTGTTATATATAATGACTGCAAAGGGCTTGCATTTCTAGATGCACCTTTTTTTTTTCTTTTTTACTTTTGCTCTCATGTAGTTGCTCCATGCTCTTTCTATTGTGTGTTTTTGGCGACTTGACTAGATTATTTCATCTTAATAGGAGAGCTGATGGATGAAGGAACTTGGCTCTGGGTATAATTCTTAACAAGTAGTGCAGGTTTCAGTTCACTGTTTGTGGGTGTCTGCTCCCTGTAATTGTTATCATCTGGCCTGGAGAGATCATTGCCGTCCCTTTGACCGACCAATTTGCTCGCCCAAGTTCATGTGGGCTCGGTTGCGGATCTGGTGAGAAGCAAATCTCTTGCTCAAAAGGCATCTTTGAAGCTAAAGTGAAATGGTCACATGGCTCCGGGGACTCCAGGGCCATTTGTTCCTCCATCTTGAGGCAAGAAGTTAACTGCTCTACAACTTCTTCCGTGTGCTAATCGTGATTAACTTTTTTGTCTTCGTCATACGAGAAGTCCATGCATTTATTGGAGTAATTAGCATTGCTAGATATGTACTCCGTGGTATAGATTAAATACCAAGTGTTCGGAAGCGTGGGTTGTTGTTGACATCATAGAAGTGAAGGATATCTATTTATCCTACAATGAAGTTTATGAAGCTTGGCTCAAAACCTGATTCTTTTCAGTCGAAAGGGAAGAATATCAGGTGAGTAGTACTTCACTAAGGTATCCACATTTTCTGCTTAAATATGTACTGGCAGTGCTATTTTGTTTTTCTTTTCTTTTGCATTCTTTTCTGTTTGATATCTATTGATGTTTGTTTCTGTACTTCAGTGGTTAACCACCTTTTGAGAAGTGAAAGTGGATTTTTAAAATATCTACAAATTTTTGTTCCCCATTCTTGAAAAAAAGGGGAATAAAATTAATGATCACTGAGTCGGATATTACATTCTTGCTAGCCACATGAATGTAATTATTTGATCCAAAAATGGTCAATCCATCCATTCCTATCAAATTCGGTTTGGGTCATTGGTCATAATCTAATTGAATTGCTGCTTCTGCTTCGGACAATACTCTGTTTGCACTAATTCTATATTAAATGTAATTTTATAGGTAACATGTGAATTTGGTAATATGATACTTGGTCTCATTGATTTATTTTTAATCTACAAATAATCTGCCTGATCAAATATTTGAGTTAACCAGGTACTTGCATTCTCATGCTGCAATTGCTTCAAATCATCTAAAGATTCTGAACCGTTTCAATATTCTATGAAGGAATCCTGACTTCTTTTGAAACTCTGTTTTTGTCCATGCTTTTGTCAATGCTAATACAATCTTATGAAGAACTCAAGTTCTCTATTGTGGATGTTGGTTCGATGAGCATCAATATGTGATAGATTCATGTTTACTCTAAACATCGGATGCATACAATTTCCAGAATTATTATTCTATGTAAACACACACAAAAGCTACTGGCTTATCATAGAAAGGAAAAGAAGTCCAGACTAAGAGGAGATTTTAGTAGCTGACAAATATAAAAAGGCTTTTTATTCATTAATACTAAAAATCTTTGGCATTCTTATGTCTATCAATTCTTTGTGTTTGTTTAATGATATTTGAGATCCCACAACATAATATATTATAGTCCTTCTGACAATTGAAATTAATTATAGCATGACTTAGATTAGCATGCAGAAGAAAGACTCTTGACACCACATATTTCATTCTGAAGAGATGATGTATATTTTTATATTGCCAACAACAGTAACTTGTTTCTCATCCATTATTTCCTCTCTTTGTAACTATCTGATAGCTTTTTATTCTCTAATCACACATCACTATGTAGTTTGAATAATTATCCATCTAAGCTTCCAAAACATAGCAAGACTTGATTCTTGACATCCTCAAAGTTGCATCACCAGAGGCTTGTTGTAAATGATATCAGAGATAAGTTAATTAATTAAAAAACAGAAGCACCAAAATTCTTCATGACAATGATGGATCATAGGACAATTAACAGTCGAGGAGGAAAAATATGGATTTAGAAATTTGAAGGAGGATTACATGGACAACAGATTATTGCATTAGATTCAGGATATGCTCTTTGGAAGTGGATACTGAGTTGCATACTTTCTCAAAGACTTGAACTATGCAAAACTCAATATGGTTTATTTGGAGGTATCAGAATGTTGGCCATCAAAATTCAATAACATCGTCGGAGTTCACAATAGAGTTGGTTTTTTTTTCTAGTGGCATATGGTACATGTGGCACTATGTTGTCATCTCCATTTCAGAACAAGTCTTTCACCATCCTACTGAGCCCAAGGCCATATGCAATGTTTTCCTTTATATAATACTTGCTTGTTTTCATCTCATGAAAGAGAGTACAAGAGTATTCAGTTCGTGGTAGAATTTCGTTAATTTATATTTATCTAAGATTGTTTACATCCAAAATGAAGATGAAAGAACAGAAAGATTGAGACTTATGATGAAAAGATAGAAGTCATCTATTATTTTGCTATACAAGTAAAAGAATTATATTTTTAGATACTTTGTATGTCTAAACAGACTTTTCATGAAATCTCTTGTAAGCAAACAATTTAATTCTCAGTTGGTAGCTTGTGTTACACCCTTAAGTTTCCAAGTAGTCAAATGTATGAAGCATTTGTCTTGAATAAATGTAATTGATATAAACCTGTAGACTAGCAAATTAAACAGAACTTATTTCCATTTTACAATCTAATAAGCTCACTTGTTATCCAACTTAGATGATTGTATTCTGAATTTTCTTTTAGTATCTTCTTCACATATAATTACTTGGTCAATAACTTAAAGGAACAGTACCAACCATGCTCAAGATTATGAACTTTAGGTTAAGAAAGTTATGGTGACATGAGAGGGATCAAAACTTACATTTTTCCAAGAGAGGAACTCTATGCCCTAGATGAACAGAAGTGATTGTGTCAAATCACACATCTAAATTTTTTATAAATGTTTCTCAAAAGGAAATGGAAATACATTATACAATAACAACTGAAAGTTTTCTGAAAGAAATGTTTTCATATGTTTAAATCATATTGAACACTGGTGGTGCTTTGCCAATATTTGAAGCATTATTTAACGATGCGGTTCATCTTATACATTCTATCTACATCTTTATAGTTCTATAACATCTCATTCTACAAAGAAAATGCTATGCTTTATCGTATGTAGATCTGATTTTATGCAAATCTGATTGCCTGTGTCATTAATTCATCTGAAAAGATTTGACAAAAAAAATATTGCTCATACTTGCAGGTTTGTACAATCTGAGTTAGAGATTGACATCATTGTTAAAGTAGGAGATGTAATATTCCATCTACACAAGGTGAGCTGAGCTATTTTTGGAATTTTATGGCATACAGGAGTTTATCATGCATGAAACTCCAACACTCCACTTCTATTTGCCTTTGTTACTGAATTTGCAACAAGGCACATGCCTACATGAATTGGATGCACTTAAAGGTGAAACATGGACCACGCTGACTGGCTATGTATGCTCAGGGCACCCTACAACTTTAGGAGACTGCCAGGCTTGTCTCACAAATGTGATGGCTCAATCCAGAAATTCGAAACCATTAGCCCAACATAGTCCAAGCCTGTGGCCCAAGGATTGCACACTGTTGTTGGTTCTTTTTTGTTTTTAGTTTTTAATAATTTATTTTTTTATATGATTGAGAAAAGACTAGCCCAGAATATAAAAGATTTTTTTGATGACCCTTCTATGATTCTATCACATATATTTGACACACTGTTATGTAACCACATCACACCGTTATCACATATATTTTACCCGACTTTCCAAGGTAAGCATTGTTCCTTTTACACATACCTCTTTTTCTTTGTACAATGTTAATTAATATTATATCTTTTTTGTACTTATAATGTTTAGTTTTTTGTGGACCAATCAACAATGCAGTTTCCACTTCTGTCCAAGAGTTCTCGTATGCAGAAGTTGGTGACAACTAACAATGATGACAACCTTGGTGAGATTCACATTCCAGACATCCCTGGTGGTCCTGCTGCCTTTGAAATCTGCGTCAAATTTTGCTATGGCATGACTGTCATTCTCAATGCTTATAATGTAGTTTCTGCACGTTGTGCTGCTGAGTACTTAGAAATGCACGAAACAGTTGAAAAAGGGAACCTCATTTATAAAATTGAAGTTCTCCTAAGCAGTAGCATATTTCATGCCTGGAAAGACTCTATCATTGCTCTGCGGACTATGAAGTCGTTGTTACCATGGTCTGAGGACTTGAAGTTGGTTAGCAATTGCATAGACTCTATAGCTTCCAAGGCTTCTGTCCATCCCTCTAAGGTTGAATGGTCATACACATATAACCAGAAAAAGGTTCCGTCTGAGAATAGTCTTGATCCTCTGTGGAATGGCATTATAAAAGAGCAGTCAGTGCCAATGGACTGGTGGGTCGAGGACCTATGTGAGCTTGAGATAGACTTCTACAAGAAGATTATAGTTGCCATAAAAGCGAAGAGGAGAGTGTCTTGTGAAGTGATTGGTGAAGCTCTTAAAGCTTACACGTTTAGGTGGCTCTCAAATTTGGGCACAGCATCCATGAATTCTGCAATTGATGCTGCAAAATATCAGTCTATACTACAAACCATTATTTGGTTGTTGCCAGCAGAGAAAGGTTCTGTGTCATGTCGATTCCTTTTTAAGCTACTTGGAGCTATCATTTTGATGGATGGTGGTGAAAGAAGCATGAAAGAACTCATCAAACAAATAGGCCACCATTTAGAATATGCTTCAGTGTCTGATTTGCTAATTCCTGTTATGCCAGGGCAAAACACCATATACGACATTGACACTGTTACGAGTATAGTGAAAGAATTCTTGATGCAGCATAGTATAACTTCTCAACCCAGTCCAAATGACACTGAAGAAACAGAGACGATGAATCTAGCTTTAGTCTCTGATAGTTCAAAAATGGCTGTAGCAAAGCTTATTGATGGCTACCTTGCCGAGGTTGCAAAAGATCCTAACCTGCTTTGCTCCAAGTTTACTGATCTTGCTGGATTAATTTCAAGCAAATCAAGGCCTGTGCATGATGGGCTGTATCATGCTATTGACATCTATCTAAAGGTAAATCCTCATGTTTTTATAGCACTGCACCTGTTTTCCATAGAACAAAATAATCATATTCTACTGTGAAACATATAATATTTCTTGAAAATTAGTGGAGTACATTTGTATAGATGTTTTTTCTGGAGGCATCAGTGCATGATTGTCACATGAAATGAGCAGGAACACCCAAGCCTGAGCAAGAGTGATAAGAAAAAGCTATGTGGTTTATTGGACTCGAAGAAACTCTCGGCAGAAATTTGCATTCACGCGGTGCAGAATGAGCGGCTTCCTTTACGATTGGTGGTGCAAATCCTCTTCTTCGAGCAGATGAGAGCATCTTCTGCCTGCAGTGGGCGAGCAGAGAGTGGTGGCTCTTATGGAAGCTCGAGGTCGGGCATCACAACCAATGCCGAGGATGAATGGGATGGAATGCCAACAGCTGAGGTCCTTGGATCATTCAAATCCACAAAACTCACTCATGGAAACGGTGGAAGCCAAAGGAATTCTGGCAGCAGCGACACAACCAAGAGCGAAGGTCATGACAAGAGCGGCAATGCCAAGGCAAAAGGCATCAAGATGCCAAGGAAGATGCTGGGTGAACTGTTGTCGAGCAAGAGGCAAACTGGGGAGAACAGTAGTTCATCCAACACCTCAGTTTCAGAAGAGATGCACAACTAGCAGACAAGCTCCGTGAACTGATAAACCGGTTATTTTTTCTGAAATGATGGCTCTATTTTGTTGTGTGCCAAACAAGAGTAAAAGAATTATGTCTTCCTCTTCGGAAGTTTACATGAGAAAGGTATGTCGCGGGGTGTATGTTACTGTGTCTATTTTCTGTTGTCAGTGTAGTTAGATCTGCAAATGTTGTATGAGCCTTTTTCACTCAGCTGAAAGTAAATTTGAGTGTTCTGAGACTGTGTGTGACTTGTGATGCCGAGGCTGTTCAAGAAGTGGGGATTCATACCTTGGTACAGACAAGATAACCATAGAGCCCACCTGGTCTTTTGGCCTGCCTGGCCTGTGTGTTTGAATTTTCTTGTTGCCATCCACATGGAAGCTATGGCTTCTGGAATCACCAGGAGGTTTCAGTACAGTGACCACAACAAGGCCATGGCTCAATTGCAGAGGCTTGTAGCCCCTCTTATTCCCACTTTATGGTCTGTTTTGTACATGGTGATGTAATGTTCAAAGGTCCACCTCTGGTTGGGGTCTTTAGAAAGATGTGATCCACAGATTGGACGCATCCCATTGTACCTTTTGCTCTCCTCAAACTTGGAAAAGATTTTGACCGTTGGCCTTCTGACATTAGTATGACATGAAACATGAGAAATTATTTGTGCCTCACAAGTCACAACCCACAAATGTTTGGGTATCTTTTTGTTTGGTGGCTGAGAGCACTTTCTTTTGGCAGCGAGACGGAACTTTTTGGGTTGTCGGGCCCCCAAACATGACAGGATTTTGGATGCTTGTGTGCCATAGATTGCACTGGATGCTCTCTTGCTGCTCGTGCAGGTTAACCAGAGAGGTAGAACAAGCCTTTGCATCAGAACCTAATGGCCAAGCCAAGTTCTGTTGCTTGCAGCTCCGATGCACAAAATGCTGCTTTGTTCCGGTTGACTTGTAGATTACTTGTATGTTCCATGGGAAGTCAACGCCAAACACCTAATTAGATCACGGTGCCGGACCCGGGCGATGCTACACGGCAAGAGCGTCGACCAGAGGGGACACAGCAAACCTGCCGGTTAGGCTTAAGCACCCAGTCAAAATTTTGGCTAATGGCGATCCCATTATGTGTTCCGTCAACCCTTTTTGACCACCTCATCGACGAAGAAGACCGCCACAAGAAACGTGCATCACTCGGATCGAGTCGGTGGATAATGCGCCAGAGGTCTTCGATCCCATCTCCGAGTGCCAATGCCGTACGTCATCCCTGCATTTACTATGCGAACGAGAAGACTCGGGGCACCGTCTCGAGGTCTTTGAGGTGAGTGGATTCCGAGATGGCCATTATCGGGGGTGGTTTAGGCCGGAGGTGAACCCTGCGGCCTACATCCTCTCGCCCACTAGGGGCCCACTCCGTGCATGTTTTAAGATTACCACGTGGCCTCCGCGGATACTGTCGAGTCGATGTGGTGACCCAGTCGGCTTAGCTTTAGACGGGAACGGCAACGGGTCGGATTTCATCGAGTCTCCACGTCTGCAGTGTGCAAGTTAATAATCGAATTTAGGATGAAATTAAATATGTAAATGGTCGATTAGACATGGGTTTGAAATAACATTAAATTCGTCTGATACGTGTGACGATCGTAACATTAATCAAGTTCATCGACACTGAGAGAGACATCTCCCATCACGATTTTGTCGTCGAGATCACTTTTCCTGTGACCCTTCTTCTCCGTTGCTTTCCCTCGTGAAGGCCGCATGATTCTTCTTCGTCTCCTTCGTTGAGAAGTCATTAGCCAACGCGCTGTCCGTGAGGCAGCGGTGCAATTTCTTGCAAATACTGGAAATTAATGGCGGACAGCAAAAGCAATATGAAAAAGGGGTGATTTTTTACATAGATAAAAAAAAATCTCGAGAACCGCTGGCGATCGATCTAAAAGTTGTGGTTTTGTTACGTTTAGGGAGGTATGAGAGGGGAAAAAAATGCTGTGAAAAGAACAGGAGAGATTGTGTGGAGCCAGGGGAAGGAAACCAAGATGCCACTTTTGCTTTCGCCCTTATCCTCCTCCGTGAGATTCTCCATCACCGAATTTACAGAGAGAACTTAGGAGTAGTCGTTGCAGAACAAAGAAAACCCTCAGGAAAATAATAGCGCTCTTTGTACAAAAGGAAAGAAGGAAATATAAGAAAAGAAGCCCAAAATAGTAGTTCAGCAAGAAAGAGGGAGCGTCTCCCTCCTCCTCCGTCTTTAGCAGTCCTTACAACTCCCTGGGGTCCACGAATATGGAGGGCCCCGGCGTCGACTTGGTCCAATCGCCGACCGCCCCGTCGCTGTACTCCTCCGCCAGCCGCTTCACGCACCACACGTCATCCGCCCCCGACAGCAGCCGCCACCGCGGTATTCCTCGACGGAGCGGCTCCATCTCCGCTACCTCCGCTGCCACCACGGCCGCCGCCCCCCTCGCCGTGTTGTGCACCTCCCGCCACAACGCGGCAGCCATCGTCTCCGCCGCCGGACCCTCCCCCCCGATACCGTACAGGAACCAGGCCCCGAACGGCCGGAACAGGTCCGGCACGGACGGGATCCGCAGCCACGGCATCGCCCGGTCCGCCGCACGCGTGGCGGCCGCGGCCGCCCGCCGCAGCCGCGACGCCCCCCGGATTTCTAGCCGGAACACGCCGCCGCAGTCCCACACGCTGGCAATCGCCCATGACTCCGGCGGGGCCGCGAGGAAGGCCTCCGCGCCGGGCCACCGCTCTGCCGCGGCGCATCCGGCCGGCACGGCGAGGACGGTGACCACGGACAGGGGGTTGGCGAGGACGGCGTCGATGTCTCGGGGGAAGAACTCGGTGGCGGCGAGGCGGCGGCGGTATATGACCTCGGCGTCTGCGGGGTGGATTCGGAGAACGGCGGCCGAGCGGGGAACGGGGAGGCGGTGGACGAACACCGGGTGGACCAGGATGGAGGGTGTCCGGAACTTGGAGTAGCCGCACCCGGTGAAGAGGCCGAGGGACGCGTCGTTGCCCTTCGTCGTCGCCATGTACGCGTACTCCGCCCCCTTCTCCCCAAACCATTCTTCCATTCGCTTCACCAGCTTCAACCCAATCCCCATCCTCCTGTTGGACGCATCAAACAACAACGAAATGAGACCAAAGCCTACTACAGAAAGCTACAAACCCACATGTGAAGTGGAGGAATCAAAGGGTAAATTTACCTGTGCGATGGCAAGACACGAAGCCCAAGGATGTAGCCGACCTTGGTATATATCGGGGCGGCCGCCGGAGCATGGGTTCTGGTCCCTCCGCCGCCTTGTCGAGGCATCTTCCTACCGCAGGCGACTATCTTCACGCTGCCGCGGATGACGCCAACGATTTCTCTCACCGGGCCGCTCGTCTCGGCTATCTACGAATGAGACATCAGCACGAGTAAGGAACAAGATAGAATTCACACTAGTACGAGGGCATATATAGGAAGGGAGTGAAAGTTACCAGCATGAGGTAGGCCGGGGAATGGCGGATGCGGGAGACGGGGTCGCCGAGGAGGTCCATGCAGAGCGACACCTTGCCGCTGGTGCCCACGTCGCATATCCGGTCGACCGCCTCCGCCGCCGACCGGTCAGTCTCGGCGTCGTACTCCCTGATGACAATGATCAGTTCCTCCCTCTCCATCTCCTCCTCTGCTCTTCCTACTGATACGCTTTGCACCGGGTCAAGATTAATCGCCGGAAGAAACGGCGGTGATCGACACGAAATGAACAATCGCAGCAATTATGACTCTGGCAGCTCTACTAGGCAAGCATGGAAATGAACACGACTGTGCACGCCAAGCTCCCTTGAGCTTCCTCCCTCTCGGTCTCTTCCCTGCCGCTCGCTAGGTGGGGTGGGACTCCGTTTGGGTGTAGGGAGAAGCTAAGTGCTTGCGCTTGCTTGATGCGGGAGTGAGAGGGAGGGGGTGTATAAATAGACGTGTCGCACGGCGGTGGGGTTTCGGCGATGGCCCAGTCTCTCAGCCCTCTCCCCCGACACGATGCTCACATCGTTCTCCCTCTCTCTCTGCTCTCTCTCCTCTCGATGGAGAGCTCTCACTGGTGTATATTAAATTGGGTGATGTGAGCAACAATAAATGGCATGGGAGAACGTAGGTGGAGATTGGGTAAAGAAGGGATCGGAAAGAAATGGCGGCTGTGACTGCGCGGTCTGGTGAGTGCCCACCCCGTTTATTAAATCATTTAATTTCTACGGACCAGAAGGCGTATCCCCTCAATTACGAGCCATCCCCAATCATTTATGGTTATCCATTACCGCAGGCGTGTTCGAGCCCGGGATGCCCCCATGCCCCGTGGCCATGCATCCATGCCCGCCCCCCTCGACATGCATGCATGCGGCGCTGCAAGCAGTCGAAGAACCTGTCGACATTGATTTGCATGAAACTTTTAGATCCTGCGCTCTG
Source organism: Musa beccarii (assembly GCA_024322285.1). Taxonomy (NCBI): domain Eukaryota; kingdom Viridiplantae; phylum Streptophyta; class Magnoliopsida; order Zingiberales; family Musaceae; genus Musa; species Musa beccarii. The sequence goes on from JAIWVJ010000011.1 coordinate 1,509,153, forward strand.
ATTAATGTCTTCGTTCTAAAAGAGTTACTTCGAAGTGTGTATATCTGGGGATGGATCGCCCGAGACACCTGTTTTAGGAATTCTTTCCGTCGAATATGAGCTACGTTTGTCTCAGATTATTTTAGCTGCGGCGAACATAATCAATGTATTCAGAGGAAAAGTATTCGAGATGAAGTCATCTCCCGAGTCCACCACAGGGTTGAGTGATCCACCGAAGAAAGGAGACACCGGCAAAACATCTGCCGCTGCTCGTTTAGCCAATGGAAGCTCGAAGAAGAAGTAAACAAAGACTAAGCTAATTAGTTCTTCAACGTCAGCAATTCATTTTATATTGCAGTGACAACAAATCGAACCCCAGAGTGGAATCTCCATGCTTGCAGCAGATGCTAATTCTTCGACCCCGGTCATGGGTGGGGTTGCAGTATGAGATAGATAGCTGTAACTCTAGTATGAGCCTAAAAATCCAAGTCCTGCTGCCCCACTGGTATTCCATGAAATGTTGGTCCACAGGATTTCGGTTGCTAGTCATTTTCTTCTGTGTTGAACTCATGGATATTATTCATATTGTCCAATCTCATTATAGGATGTTGTCAGCAGGGCATCACCGGGATCACGAGATTTGGACCACAGACATAGAATTCACACCATCCATTGCAGTGTCTGAGACCAGACGCAGGCACTGCTTCGACCCAGATATAGGATAAAGAAGTAGGAAACTTGCCTGGCAAAGCAGATGGCTTGATGTACTTGTTCATGGAACCTTCTCATGTTGAATGAAGTCCAACGATTCCATAACTGGTTCACAGGAGGGCAATGAACCGAAGGCTCATTGCAATTCCTCATGATTAGAATAGGAGACGATGAAGCACTTAAATAATGGCCCTTCTTCTCGACGGACGAGTAAGAAGGTCCGCAGGCACTTTCATGTACTATGTCGCCTTGTGTTTGACAGCACAAGTTGCGTTTCCAAGTAGAGGAGAATATTGAATGGCTTGCCAACCTAAATCATTTTACTCCATGCAAGAGACTGAGGGTGGCTGTCAATAATGAAAGCTTAGAACAGTGGCACTATGTTTGATGGCAGATGTTGGCTTGATGAGAGTAACGTTATTACTGAAACCGATAACGACGTCGATCAGCATCGACCGACGACAGTGATGAAGGGCTCCATTTCATTTTTTTTCCCCCTCTTCGTATTAGGAAATTGCACAGAAACATTTGAGTGATGATGGAAGACGATCACAAAAGTTTTCAAGTGTTACACATCCCTTGGCTCTGACCGATCTTCTTACTTCCCCACCTGCCACTCTCACTTGCCTTTCTTTTGGCAAGACATGGGGACGCCCAACCACCATGCCATACTCTAATCTTTTCTTCGTGAGTTCTTCCCTCGTCTTCTCTCTCTCTCTCTCTCTCTCTCTCTCTCTCTCTCTCTCTCTCTCTCTCTCTCTCTCTCTCTACGGTGTGAAGCTTCCTCGCACGGGAGGGGTTGACGCCGACCTCTCAGCCACAACTCCCTTTTCGCCCATTCTTTATCTTTTGGCCAGGAATAGCTGTTGTTTGTCTGTGATGCGTACACATTAAAGCCAGGGGTTGTTTGACCTGAAGTGAGTCACGTAAACGAATAGAAAACTAAGATAAAGCCCCGCGAAGTCGTGCCTCTCTTTATTCTGTTTCCTTTAGACCTTTATTTCGTTACGAGATGACATTCGATGAGCTCGTGCCCTCCATTCCTCTCGAGAAAGGGAAAACGATGGGAAGCATGTGAGCCCGAGCTTGGCTTCATGCGTCTTGCAGCATGTGGAGCGGATACAGGTCGAGATGGTGAGGACATGCATGGTGGGGTCTTGGGTCCAGGGATCGATTGAAGCCGGAGGAAGAAGACTTCAAGTTCATGGTCACTTGGGGATGCGGTCAAGGTTGAACCAGTGATGGCCACATTCCTTGAGTACCGGGCTTTGTCTTTCCCAATCTGATGTCAGTGGGCCCATCGTGTGTCTCAATCCCATTTCTCCCCCCCCCCCATGATAATTGCTGCCCAACTTTTACTGGGTCTCACACTCCAATTTTAATATCCATGTATTTTGTGCAACATATATATATATATATATATAGTTTTTCAAAAATAATGTAGGCTGAAATAATCTGGATCTTGTCACTATGTAGTTCTCTGTTCCTAATTGCTCAAATCACAAAGATATAATCTTATTATGCCATCAAGATTCATGCTCACATAATTATAAATTCAACGAAAAATAAGTTGTTGCTGTTTTCGAAATTAATTGATGCTAATTAATTAATTAGGAACCTAGCTAAGTAAAACATAGAACAATAAGATTAATTGATAACTTGAGTTGAGTTGGTGGTCCACCACCTAAAGGGAACAAAGGATATTGATGAACAATGGAACAGGTGAACTCAATTATTTCAATGTGTCGGACTACACATGTCCATTGGAAGGTTATCAGGGGATGGAAACAACAAGATAACTCCATAGTACATGTGCCCTCCTCTTCTTCCTCCCCAATTCTTTCCATCATCGTTTGCTTAATCTAATTACGAGGCAACTTCGACCAAGGAAATAGCAAGCCAATGTGGTTGCTGATTCAGAGATTGGAGTGTGCCAAAGTAGGGTTATTCTTCAGGCACTCGTCATGGTTTCTCATGATATGTTTGGGGCCTCTCTTTACGCCTTTGGGTGAAAGGAAAACATTGGAGGACGATCACGTGCTAATAGTTGGTGAAATGAGTACTGGGGAGACATCATTCTCACTCGGCCGAAAGGGTCAAGCTTGGTGTGTTGCATCAACATGGCAATGGAAACATTGACCAGTCTTTAGCTTAATCCAAATTAGCTTGATTGTACTCATGTCGGACTTTGATGTGATCTCTCTCTTTAGGGGATACATCATCAGCATTGTTTCGATTTATCTTGTGGAGAAGAAGATCTAAGGCCAATGGAGGAAAAAGCCAAAGAGACAAGAGACAGGGGATGTAGACGACCACTTGTTCTTATTCTTCTTCCTCCTCTTCGTTTTTGGATTAAGATTCTAATCATGACTAGAAAAAAAAAACAACTTAAAATATAAACCAGAAATTTCTTTTTGATGTGACAAATCATTTGGAATTACATATGGCAGGAATTTGTCTCTACAGAGAACAATAATAGAGGAAAAAAAATTAAAGAGATTAGGGATGAAGATGACATCTTTTTTTTTTCTTTCCTTTTTTTCTGATTAAGTTTCTAAATTATAAATAGAAAAAAGAATTGGTCTTAGAAACACTTAAATCCTTAGCACTACATAAACAAACCAGCAAATGATGCTAATTAAGCCTGTAATATGATATTAAGAATGGCAATCAAACTTGTTAAAGATGCCTAATATATCAGAGTGATCCAGGAATTCGGACTCTTCTAATGACCTGATCCTATTCTCTCTCTCACACTCACTCACTCTCATCAGCACTATATTTGGTTGAACACATCCGGAGGAATCTCCTAAACAGTGTGCGATGCAGATGCAGTCAAGCCGGCAGGACAAAGTGTTTGACCCAGCGTTGCCCATGTCTTGTTTTCTAAGAACTTTGTCTGGGTGTTGATCCTGGAACGGATGCCACCACCCGCATGGGGCCTACGTGTTCGTCCCCACACATGCTTTTTTGACGGTCAACTGGTTTGACCGGCAGGTAGATTTTTGGGCTCTCAAACAAGAATGGGAGAGAGAGAGAGAGAGAGAGAGAGAGAGAGGGTGGGGCCGACTTGTTCACCCACTCATCCATGCTTTTTTTGACAGTCATCTAGTTTGACCACCTGGTAGATCTTTTGAGCTATCGGACAAGAACGAGGGGGAGAGAGGGTGGAGAGCACAGGGATTGGAGGTGGAAGAGGGGACAAAGCGGAGATTTGGGGCATAAGACGCGTAGTTTCGGCAGTGGGGATGTGACGTCTCCGTCGTTTATTAGGGTTTGGGCTGTGGGCCTTCCGGCCCGACGAGACTGTGAGGCCCGACCTGCGCAACATCATAGTTCTCTTAATACCAAGGAAGAAGAAGATTCCCGAGGGTGAAGTCGAAGAGACAAAAGGACAAACGGGTTCAGGGCACCAACCAGGGGGGGGAAGGCATCAACGGCCGCGCGCGGGGGCACTGCGCCTCCACCGCCCTTGTCCTGCGACAGGAGAGCACCAAGCCCGGGCGCAAGACCCACGTGTTGGACGGAGGCTCGTGCACCGGCCACCTTCCACAGTCGGACGGGAGCAGAGCCACGACTGTGGTGGCTTGACCAGACGAGTCCGGCTTGCCCCCTCCTCGTCTCGACCTCCCATGTGGCCGGGAACAGTGGCTGGGGCCTCGCAGGGTTGTCCGGGTACGTCTCGCGCCCAACCAAACACTCACATGATCCTCTCTGCAGGCGTTCCAGTGGCCGATGGCCGTGAGACCCATGTCGCTGGCCTCACTTCCATGGAGGCTCATGGGGCGCAAGGTCCACACCAGGCCGTCCCTTTTGCTAACAACAAAGCACACTCAGTAACTCCTCCTGCATCACAGTTCATGAAAGCTTATCCTCAAGGAATATTGGTACCGAGAAGGTGAATGATTTCATCATGTTCTGAGGAAAAGTGGACCAGATGTCAGACATCGTCAGCGCTTGTACTGCCATGCATCGATCCGATGAGATTTGGAGTCCCCCTGCTTTGACGAACAAAGCTTTTCCTTCTTCTGCCACCACCAAACTTCTTGTACAGCTCCAGAGATTTGCGATTCTGAAACCCAAAACCCGCATCGAAACACCGATGCCGATTCCTTCACCGTCATGTTGGTACACCAAATCTGACTTCAAATTAATGAGATGCATAAGAAAGATTTTTTATTGACCTTACGGTTGCTGAGTCATATCTAATACAAAAAAGATCACATCACGTCTGTATCAGTGCAACTAGTGCGGCAGTTAACCTTTGCTTTCGCCTCCCCGGTAGGACAGCATCGTAAAGGTTATCGACTTGGCGCTGTGCGAGAGAAGACGCTCCTATGCATCGTACTTGCGAACTGTACAAGGTACTACTGTATGGGGGATGGAGATAGGAACAAAACTTACCCATAGCCATCCCGTGCATGTATCATGGATGATGCCATGACATGGGCGCATCGCGGACGCATGCATGCATGCAAGCATGGGGAGCACACGTCTGACATTCTTCGGATGGCTCCGGGAATCGCTCTCCCATGTCCGCATCATGGTGGGATAGGGGTGACACGAACGCATGGGCCTTCGTATTTCTTGTCCATGGCCGACGACAGCGAGATTATTGCGTGTGGTCGGGGACCGGATGGCCCTACCCATTTAATGGCATGACAAATGTTGGGTTGGGATTGAGATGCTGACGCGGGAATAATCAGGTTTTCCGGTTGCAAGAGGATGGTGACGTGGCCCATGGGCCCAGGCCAGCGTCGATCGCGTCTGCCTCAAGAGGATTCTGGGCCGTCCATCACGATCACACGAGAGGAGCTCATTCTAACTCATCATAGCGCATGAAAAGATAAAAAGACGTATTTTCTGCATACGGACAAACAACAAAGAGAATGATGTGATCTATAGCAATAGATTAGTTGGCTATAGAAACAAAAGAAAGTTGATGCAACCCTCTAAAAGCGATCGAAGCATCGCAATCCAAGAAAAAGACAGAAACCGAACAGTTTTTATGAGGAAGAGAGACTTACTCTGGTCACCGATCTCGAACTTGAGAAGACAGCAAGAAGTTAGAAACGCACAGAATCCTGTCCACCAAAACACCTGCTAATTCTCAGTGGCCAAAACATGGTTTCCATATACAATGATGTCTTCCAACTCCAGTTCAGCCTCGGGGGAACAAAACAAATTAAATCCAGTTACCAGTGGTTGCACATAGATGTGAACAAACTGAAAACAAATGGGAAAACACAAAAGCAGTTTGGTCGTGATGCAGTATGAGATCAAAAATAGCTTTTAAAATCATGATGTTGAGTTTCCTCTGTGTAAGATGAAACATCAGGCACAGCTGCACTCCTAATACATACAATTTATTGCTTGCTTTTTACAGTAAACAAATCCAACAGGTCAATGCCAGGTAATGTCTTAAACAAAGAAACAAGTGATTCTTTATATTCAAAAGAAAAGATCCATTAGAATACACATGTACATAAGCTTCAAATTGACAAGCATAAGAGAACATATTTTTGTATAAAACAAGGTAATCCCTGAGGGAAAAAGGACATGTGGTAGTATGCATACAAAAAACACATAAACCAACTGCTGTAGAAATATGAGCAGGCAGGATTTAGGCACTGGCTTTGCACACAACAAAACCAGCCGTTCGTTATTACCTTCGGCATAATCTTCGGTTTTCCTTTTCCGAATGGACTAAGGTCTCACACCAGCCACACTGTGTGCAACTGGGAATTGAAACCCCAACAAAATGGCAGCCTCCTGGATGCTTAGCGACCAGGCTACCAGGGTGAGTGCACACGATCTTCAGTTAGAAACAAAAGCCTTTGGTTTGGTGTTAGTGATCACAGAAAACAGAAGGAATCGGCCTTTCTGTCGTCATGCTCTACAGTTATGTTGGGCTGGTCTTTTGTTTTAGTTGTATCATATGACTTTGTAGGCTGCATTGTGTCACCTGTTAACATGACCTTCCACATTAACAAGCATTACATGAAACAGATAAAGAAGAAAATAAACTGTATCGGCACTTACATGCATAGCTGCAACTGTGGACAAGAGATCTCTGGATTTTTCAAGTAACAAACGCTCTTCCACAGCCACTTTAGCGATTTCAGAAATCACAGAACTTGTCCCTTCTACCTGTAGATTATGTTGATTTAAATAATAAGAACTTGAAATGCCCTGATGGAAGTTTAGCTGTGTTTTAGAATCAGAAAATAGTATTTTGTCAGAGGACATTCGCCAAACCATATCATATGAGTTGATGCTAAGCACCATATTCTTCCAAACTATGTAAAATGAATATTAGTAAGACAGCGGAAAAACAGACCTATTCATAATGATAGTATGGGTTTAACAACACAAATTTTTTCTTCATCTTAAAGAAGGCCGCACTTCTCATGAAATTTGGCATTTGTTTTTCACTTTACCTAAATGCTTTGACTCCTTCAACCAACTCATTCTAGACAGTATCTTTTAAATTTGTTGGATTATCTTCACATCAGCCTTTTACTCTGGGAACATGGTTCTATTAAGCAGATCGATCGATATCTTCCGCTTATAATCAGGTGATCACACTCAATGCAATTGTATAGGATGGGATTTAGATGGGGAGTACAATGTGGACACTTTGAATGGTGGATGCAGGACAATGCAAATCCATGGCTCTTGTGATTACATGGGATGGATATGACACACCACAGAAAAAAAAATGATGACAAATCATTCATGATGTTGTGTTCATTCCGGGAACATGATGTTTTAAGATGTCTTACCTGAATTCGAGTTAGTTTGTCTGATTAAATCCAAACTAGAAGAATCATGGGGAACCATATTAGAGCTTGATTTTGACCCAAGATAAGTCGAAGCCCAGCTAAAGTTCATTGGATCACATAATTTGGCTGAGAACATAATTGAACACCGGACAAGCATGGAAATGAAGTAATGTTCTGGTGCAAACAGGTCAGGATACTGGGGATATTCCTAGAACTAATAATAACAATGGAGGGTTAGATTTCTAGCACCTGTGGCAGTGATGTTCACGCCATCCTTACTGATCTTCTATTTTAAATCACAAGTGACGATGACACAGTTATTCTTACTGGAGTTTGTAGTTATCATTGATCAACGAATGTCAGAAAGGATAAATGTTATATTTTAAGCAGGGTATCCTAGCCCAAAGCCCTCCTTGATTTTTCACTATTCATTGAATTGTAAGTCATAACATAGGGTGGAGGGTCGAGGAAGTCAGACTGTGGGAATAAGTTACTGTAAAAGAAGTCACTCCACTGCTGGCCAATAATTAACCACTAGCAATCATCACCCTGCAATCCACAATGACTGGTGCAAATGCCTCTAATGGTTGACTGCTCAAAGTCAATATGCAACTACTAGCCTAAATTGGTCTTAGCACCTGGTAAGTTTGACAATGACACTGGTTGCATTCTTCGCAATCAGCAACAGCTGTAGCAAGGACCGGATGGTAGTTGTTAAGATTATTGACCTTTATATTCCAAGTTATTAGTGCCATCACCTTTGACAAAAGAAAGCATATTGAGGATCCCATTGCCTGCATCACTTCTATGGCTGACCCAACAGCATGTTTCATTTCCTGGATGTCTGCCTGCACAATAGAACACATTTACATGACTTAAAAGTTGGAAAGAGATCACTAATCATATGGTAATGTTGCAAAATTAGAAGCACAAACCTTTACTCCACCAACAACTGGAAGACGGAGAGTTGTAGCATTTAATGCCTCAATAGCTCCAGATAATGAGCTTGAATGGTTGCTATGCATGAGAGACCACTCCTCCAGATAGGTCATCTGAGTCAATCAAGTTTCAAAAATATTCAACTTCATGTATCTCACAATTTATATAAATATATCTGCAACCAAACCTTAATTTCCTGAAAGGACCTCTGGAAATGTGTCAAAGATAAGCAAATGCACATTATCAGAACATATATTGAATATCTTACTTTTCACATTTTGCACTATGTGTCATTATTTCTCAGATCACTTCAGAGAACATTTCACTATATGCAAAAACATATTATATTTGTTCCTGTGCTTTTAGTCCAAGATATTGCCAGTAGACAACGTGTTCTAGATTACCAGATAACATGAAAAGATGCACAATTCCACAAAATACCAGTATCATAAGAACTTTTCATTGTGCGAATTTCCTTTACCTTTCTACTCTGTGAAAAAGAAAATATAAAATGAAACATGTTATCCATAAATTTTATTTTAGTGAAGGAATATACACACATTTTTCTGAAGGACTTGCAAACTACTCCCATCATGTAAATCAAGCAACATGGTAATATTCCATCGACTTCTAATACAATAATTAAGAATTTAAAACCCCAACCGTTGAAGGACTTCTAATACAATAGTAATTAATAATATTCCATCTACACTTCTAAACTAGGTCCCCGATGAAGGATTGGTTAACATGAATTTCATTAATAATCAATCCTTCTTCAGTTTTTTGATAAATACTGCCTACGAACAATTTTGAATTATTTCTTCTTAAGCCAATATTCATTTTCTAGGCTCATGTTCATAGCCACAATATGATGGCTGTATAACTTGTTTATCATTGGTGCATGTAACTATATGACAAAGCATAGTTGTCGCCCAATGCTAAGCAATGGTATTCTTGTGACGTGCTATCTTGGATCTAGAAGTTGAAGTCCCCTAATAAGGTCTACATTGACAACAATATGAGGATCACTACATGCATATTTCTCTGTTCCTGCTATTGTTAATTGATAACCTTTCACCACAAATTACTTGAAGTACATGCTTGTATCTATAGTTCTTTCCTTGATTGCTTCATATTGAACCAAAGAAACGATAGTAACTTTTGCCTAGGTTATGATTGCAGCTCACTTGTCAAATGATGTTTTCTTCTCTTGTCGCAAGTTTCCAATCCCAGTGGAAAATCTGAAAGGCGTGAGTTTAGTTCACAAAATAATAAAAATAGTTTTCCTAAAGTAGGTTACTTATTCAGTTTTCTGTTACCAAAGTCCCTTACTGACAGCTGACTGGAAAGCATAAAATTTTGATTTATAGAAGTTTTATTTATTAAGAAGACTGCATATACTTTCATGATAACAGGCTTTAACTGCAGGATATCAGTATGAGACACAGAACATAACAAACTAACAAACACTTTTGACATATATACCCTCTTAGATATCAGTACTTCCAGAAAACATAATGGTTGAGTAAAGATAGTCAACCTATTTAGTGCAGTGTACCTGATTTATGATTTTAGCAAATGGCATAATAGATAAGTGTTCAAGATTAATATTCAGAGAGAGAGAGAGAGAGAGAGAGAGAGAGAGAGAGAGATGGATTGTCATCAATTAATATTTACAGTTAATTGAAATTGACAGTGACATGCTGCTGACATGAATCATTCTGATCTGGTATTAGACCAAAGTTTAATAAATTTAATTGAAATTTGATTTACAAGAAAATAAATGAAGAAAAATTACTTACTTGCTCATGAAGAACAGATTTTAGCTTCAGATTCTGTGTAAGAAGTCGTAGCTTGGTCCTCTTAAAGGTGACAGAATCACGCAATTTTGAGGTTGCAGCCCATACATTATATATAAGTTTCTGTTATAAATAAAAGATAAGCATTAGCAGGATTGTATTTGATGCCTCACCACAACATATAGGACAAAATCTGTGAGCAGGACAACAGAGAAGGTGTTCAATTGTGTGTGAATATATATCAAGCACAATACATTAACTAGGCCTTTTAGCCAGAATCTTCCGAGGTTAATGGGCTTAAAACCTTTCTTGTCTGATTCTTTCCAAAAGTAGGTTATTGAATTTATCTAACACTTGGACAAGTAGCATGTGATTGGTATCGAACAAGTTGACAGAAAAGCATTGTTGAGTTACCTAGCTTGGGCAGAAGTATGTTAACAGAATTTTAGAATGAGGGTAGTGTAGCCATTAATTCTGCAGAACAATGACAAGAGGCATGCAAAGTGCTCTCCTTTTCTTTGCATTCCCACTTACCAACCTGTGCTAAATCTAGAGGCTTCAGGTACGTCTCTCTCGCTGCTATGATGACACCCCGACAAGCAAAGCCAGAAGGGAGTTCATCTCCATCTCACCATTATTTGATCACTTTCAAGTTTCATGAAGGCCACCAAATGGAGGTGTCGTGTTTGCATTAGGTTTTAAGAAAGCATAGACATTTATTCTCAGTTAACATTGAAATCATGTAGACTTCAGTTTCACTGAATGCATGCTCAAGCGGTCAGAGTACAATAAAGAAAGCACCATTGATTTAACTGAAGTTATGCAAAATACTTATTCTGAAAGGGGCATTTTTTGACTTGAAATTCTCTTATTAAAAGTGGCTATTACTGCATCAACACTACTAATCATATCATCTATGCAAGTTCAGCATTGTATCATGTTCAATGGTCTTCTGGAGAAATCTAACAAAAGAAATTAAGTAGCCAGTAAACTTTCTTATGATCTCCAATTGGCAAGGCTGGTGAAATTCATTATGATTACCTGTTATACTGTAAGACATCCAGTAAGACAAGACATACATTTGACTCTTAGACTCGAAAAGTTGACTAGATGAATAAGTTATCATTTTTGGCCACAGGCCCTATCCTATTCCCATTCTTCTCTCTTTTTTTATTATGAAACTATTCCTATCGGATTAATGATGTGAAATTAATTTTGCAGCATTTTCTTTTTCGAACCTTGAAACCTTCATAGGTCCACATGGATTAAGAATGTAGTAGAATTGACTAGGAAGGACACATGTACATATTATAGAAGCCAGTACAACTCTTGAAAATTATTACAAGTACTTTTAAAGCATAAAAGACAATCTTTCTATCAAAATCTTTATGCAATGCCATGGATGATGAATCTCAAAAGAATGCAGTATTGGGATTAGAATAGTTAAATCAAAATTTACAGTTTTAACAAACGATGGGATGATGGGAAAACTACTGATTGCAAGAAAATTCAACATATACGAATAAATTTCCAAAGTTCTCTAGAAAAATCAAATTTTAGATGCTTCACCAGTACCAAGTATTTAAAACAGGTTATAATGATATTTTTTTCATCACTGGTTACAACATCGTACGAGGCGGCAGCTGCAGAAACAAATTGAAACTTGGTGATGATAACTCAGAAACTTGAAAAACAAGTTCGATTGGACCAAGGAAAATAATACCCAAAAATGACTGACAGAGCTTAGTTTCGAACCATGGTTGGCTACTTGATAGGGATAAGAACTAAGTGGATATACTACATGTAAAAAAGCAGAATATACATATTGGAGCTCTTACAGCCTACATAAAGAATCTACGTATAAGCAAACTCTGGAGGAGTTTATGATATCAACATTACCTCTGCAGTCACCTTATGCAACAGCGATGCTGCACTGGCCCTTGCATTTACGAACCGCCATTGCAAGTGTTGGTTATCGAACAGCCTCAACAGGTGTGCCTCTTCGATTCGATTCTCTCCTTTCTTTGCCCTCCTCACTTCAGCAGCAAAGCTTATAATTGAAGGTGCATTAGCTGGTTGACTAACTGGAGATGAAATCGGGGTCCTACCACTCCTTGACCTCGAAGGACTAACCATTCCCCTTGATGGAGAAGCCATGTGCTTATCAGGTGAATATGGTCTGATGGGTCCATGGAGTGGCGAAGGAGCCAACCTTGTCGACGGTGACGGGCAGTCAACCGGTAATTTCTTCACCAAGCCCTGCTGCCGGTGGACCATGGGACGTGAACCTGAAGAAGATGGCAGCGATCCTGAGCCTGGCAACTGGCGCAGCCGGCTATTGTTCTCCTGCCAAAATCTCGCCGGCACACTGATTCCTCGAGGAGCGACCTTTGACCTTGGGGCCATGCGGAGCTCCGGAACCGCCGAATTGCTCCCTGATGACATGCTATCAGTGTCAGAGGAAGCGGAGAGATCGGCCCCATCGAACGACGCCCTCCGTGTGCCATCGTCGAACACCAGCGACTGTTGCATCAACCGGACGGTGGCCAAGATCGAGTCGTTCTGCTCCAAGGAGCAATCCAAGCTCCTCATCAACGGATTCGACGCTCGATGTCTCGCGCCAGGCCACAGGCGGTGATTGTCCGAGGGCCTCTTGTTCTCCGAGTGATCTCCAGCCCTCGCTGGTGTTGCGGCCACCGCACTAGCTCGCCGTCGCTCAGGGCTAGGCTTCCGAGCTGGGCTAGGGGAGGCGGTCTTGGCGTGGCTGGTCTGGTAGAAGAAGGATTCGCCCTGGAACGAGACCGAGAGACTCCGAGTCATGGTGCAGAGTACTCGAGCTGCCGCAGACGGTTCAGCCGAGGCGGGGCAGGGATCGGGGCGTGGCGTCAAAGGCCGGACACGATCGACGGAGTGGGATCGCTTTTGGGCCGCAGATTGGGACAATGTCGGCGGCGTCGATGGCCGTGGCGTCGCGAGAGGCGACGGGAAGCGGCGGGAGCCGGAGGAAGACCCGGAAGAAGATAAGGTGGTGGCCGTGGAGTAGGAGGTGGAGGTCGAAGAAGAGGAAGACGACGACGAGAGGTAACGAGAGGAGATCTCCCTGGAGCGAGGCCGCCTAGGGGCAGGGCCGCCAGCTGCTGCGTCGGTGACGGAGACGGCATTGTCCTTCTCCGAGGGGACAAGCGGCGGGCGGCGGGGGTTCTGGGGATCGTTGCGATGGTGGGGTGGAGAAGGGTTCTTGCGGTTCGAAGGCTGGCGCCGGGAGGCGGCGGCGGTGGCAGGCGGGATGGCGGCCACCATGGATCTCGCCGGAGCTACCTCGATCTCGGGCTTACCGTCCCTTCTCCACTGCCACCAGCGGAAAGGGATCACATCACCGGGCGGAGCACCGGACTCGAACTCCTCCACCAGCGCACTTCCTGAGAGGAGAGAGAGTGAAGCAGAAGATCGAGGAGTCGTGGGATTTATTTCCTTCTTCTTTTTACTCGCAGTCTGTTTTCTCTCTCTGTTATTGTTAAGTATTAACATGTCTGTTGAGACATTTGTAGGTTTAAGTTCAAGTTTATGTGAGCATTATATATGTTGTTTAATATAATAAAAATATTTTTATTTTTTAAAAACAAATTATCAAGTATAAATAAATACAAAAGATTTAAGGATATAAGAAAATAATCACACACGTCTACCGGAAAAAAGTATGAGACATGAGGATGGTAAATTGGAATTGACTCTTTGTTCCAATTGAGTTGTGGTCAACATGACATGTTACATCAATAAATATCATAGATTAAATCATTATTATTAATGGTACGAAGAGACATAAAATAAGACTAAAAAAATTAATTAAATAAAAATTATAAATACTTTTAATAGAACTAAACCTATGACTTTTTAGTGTTGAGGATGAGTTCTTCTTCTTTATGCCAAGTGAGTGGATGTGGAAGCTCAACAATCTTTGATACCAAATTTTGCTTAGGAAGGAAAAAATGCAGTGGAGCCCAACTGATGTGTGATAATAGCCTTTTTGTAGGTCCATCAGTCACACAACTAGGATCCTATGGCCCCTGATGCCAACATGCTTGCAACACCCCCAATCTCTTCTTCTTCTTCATCTGTCTCAAGTCATTTCAACATTAGTTCAACCGCTGCAACGATGCATGCAGTAAGGCAATGGATTGAGAGAACAACTTGATCTGTAAAAACTTGTGTATCATTCCAATGAGGCTCTCTTTTTCACATGCAAAAAAAGGGTGATCACAGCACCAACTGCAGATGAATGATTTGTTCTACCTTCCATTCCAATATTTGTCTTGTGTGGATGGTTGCTTTTTCAGGAGACCATCCGAAATTTGATGGCATGCAAATGCAGGATGCAGTTCTATGAATGGGGAATTCTTTAGAGAATCAAATCAGAATCTTATTTTCTTTGATAGCAATAGATCACAATAAGAGCTCACATCAGAGACGCAAATCCAAAGCTTGGAAACGTCCCGAAAGCATGCATGGATTACCTCCTCCTCACGTCCTTTCAGATGTGAGCAAGGCGGAGAGAGTGTTTGCAAGAACAGTGGAAGGTCGCCTGATGAGCTGAAGTGACCTTATGCCTTACCCAAGAAGAAGAAGAAGAAGAAGAAGAAGAAGAAGAATTTTGGGACCTAATGAAAAGAAAGCCAAGCTAACTTAAAAGCTCTTGTTCCATGCACAGTAGTAGAGTTCAGGGGACCAGTTAAAACCATTGCACATGCCTACATAACTCACTCCCCTCCCTTGGTGTCTTGGACCACTTGAGCTCTTCTTTCTCTTCTCCCATGATCTTGAAATTTGAACTTGAAGGCACAGTTCATTTGTCTTCTCCTGCAATTGATCTGGCATAATATGATGCATATAGTCAATTCTCCTGCATAGACTAACACTCTCATGCCATCCATGCATTTTAAGATACATGGAGGAGGAACCTAATTGCCCAAGGCTTCTTGGAAAGGTTGATCAAATCATTAACCCACCTCTCATGAGTTGACTTCTGTCAACTCCATTCTCGGGGACCATGAAATAAGGACAGCTAACATGGTTGTGGTGTGTGACATCCTAATATGGGCCAAAGTATCATTGTCAAATGGAAGGTCCATGCGCCTAGGTTAATTATATTGGCCCATAGCCAAGAGAGCATGCCACTGTAGAGAACAGTCTCTTTAGCTTGTGAGAACAACAGCCACTTTCAATGTGGATTGAGATGCAGGTTATTAATTAAGGTTAACATTGCAAAATTTATCAGAATTGAAGAAAAAGAAGAGAACTCCATGTCAAAAACCCAGCAGGAAGGATTCAATTTTTGCTTGTGGACTCCTCCTTCCATTGGAGTCTGAAGACTCCTCCAAGAACAGTACAAGATAAATGGAGAAGGTAAGACGAAAGCTCTTTGTGGTTTATTCTTTAGAAGACTTACCGTGGTTTGTTCATCTCTCTCTCTCTCTCTCTCTCTCTCTCTCTCCACTGAGGTCAAACAACTCTACTGTGAAGAGAACAGGTTTGTTTGGTGTTCTTGCGAGCACAGACATGCATTGAATTCGACATTTGAACTCATATTAGGAGCTGGCTTTTACCGTGGGGACAATGGGAATGGGACGTACATTACTTTGGAAGCTTTCAAAACCATTGTTACATGGGAGATGTTAAAGAATCCATTGCTTTCATATATCAAATGAACTTTTTGCTCCACAAAGGAAGAAAACACCAGTTTATGAAGGAACTAGGAAGAAAGAGAACGACGAACTTGTTCTACAAATCGTAGTGCAATTAATCGCATACCTTCACGTTGACGAAGGGAATGCAACCAAAGAGAGCCGCTTCAAACTAAGCATGGATTACTGCTGCCATGGCTTTAGATATGTAAGGTGAGGCCTCTAAGACAACAAACAGTAGGCTTTTCTAGCCTTAGGTCGCTGTGATGTGCAATCTAAGCTTTCCGAGTTGGTCCCATCTTCTCTTTTCCCCCTCTTTGCTTTCAGTGAGGTTTTGTTCCCGACATTATTCTTAATGTCGGGCTCTGAAGGTTCCATCGTTGCCATCTTCTTTCTCTTTTCCAACCATGTTCTCAACGTGGAGCTTTTGTCCTTTGCATGACATCTCAGTTCTTCTCTATAACTTTTACCATATGTATGAGTATTGCTAATGTAGGATATGATTTACACGATTGTAGTTGATATGATGTATGAAATGCTCGCACATAAAGAATGTTTTATTGCTCATCACCACTGATATGTCTTGGAGTACAAAACATCTTTGGCGACAGAAGATAGTTCAGGAATCATAGGACCTATGAATGAGTGACTGGAGTCAGCAAAAAGACTTCCCTCGGTAAGCCATCTTTGCGTGCTTCTGAATTCTTAACCTTAATAACACATTTGGTGTGACATCCTAATCAATGATAAGGTCATCTTAACAGAATGCAAGTCTGCTGTATCGGTGAAATGATGATGCAGTTGAAATAAATGCTCCTTGCTTTTTTTTTAATGACTAATCAAATCATGCGAGCGATTGAAATGTATCATTTGTATGTATCAGGATGATTGATCCATCGTCATGTATAATTGAATCAACCAGGAAAGCGAGTTAGAAATTCGTCAGACAAGCAAGTTAGGAATATTCTGACGTCAACGATAGCCCACCAATTGGCCGCCGCTAGGGAATTGATGTGGAAAGGCCATGTCATCTCTCTCCGTTTAGTAGCAGAGTGATAGTCGATTAGTCATTGTGGTCTGTAAACCATGACGGATGATATGACTCAGCCATCGAGGGCAGAGGTCCCTGGATAACTGAGCCGACCTACACCCCCCTTTGGTTGATCTCTACGGGCGATAGCCTATGGGAAACCTACTCAACTGGCAGACAATGCCCTTGATATCATCCCTTGCTTACAATGCATCATAGGAGGTCGTATCGAATAATCATCTACGTAAATAAGGCACAGAAGAAGGACGTATGAATGAGCAACTTGTTAGTCACAACCTCCCTCTGGCTTCCCAGATATAAAAGTCAATCCTCAGTGTCCAAAAAGAGAACCAGATCTAGTATACACTAAACCTCTTATTCTAATTCCCTGCAAAAGCCTAACTTAATCGTTGAAGGGATCAGGTCGGGAGGGATTTCCCGACCTTCGAGATCAGATTGAGCCATGACAACCGTCAACTATTGGCACCAAGGTAAAAATAAGAAATTATTTTATATTTTACTCGTTCGACATAGAAAATGATTTAGATCTAACATTGGTCTTTTCTTGAGTACGACGCAGGTAGATGAGGAGTGAGAACGTCGAATCCATATGCTGAAATCATATAAAACTACATCGGAGATATGTGCAACGAAATCCCTTTAATACATAAGTTAGTAAATGAGTTTGAATGATTCGATGTAATGTCGAATCTAAAGAATCAGATGCTAAGCGATGATACATTTGAGGGCTTTTATGGTCATGATTGCTCACATAATGGTGTGTCAAATTCAATTATTGTATAGTTGTTATCAGCTCCTCTGTTGATCCAAACATTTACCTTTGATATAATGTAATGTTAAGATATCAATCACGTATTACTGAGATGTTTGTCATATGTCGTTGAGTTATCGGCTTGTCATGCGTGTGTCATCTTTGTGATCCTTTTCACTATTATGATTATGTTAAATGATTTATCATTTAGTAATTCTCGTAACGCATAAAATGGTCAAAATTAAAATTCGATTATGAACGTTTTCAATGTGGTATCGGATGTTGCACAAGATTTGTCTAATTATCGTGAGAAATGTCACGATGAAGAGCGTCGTGGATGGATTCGGAGAGCCATGAGGTGGGTTTACACAGATCAGATGGGCCAAGTTCAATCAAAATGGGCTCGGGATCTAATCAAAGAAGGCCGAGTCTTTTTGTGACAGTAATTACTAGAATCAATCGAATAATAAACTAAATCAATTGATTCAACTAAAACAATACTACTTCCAAATAAAATTCATATATGATTATGAGTTCATGATATTAAGAAAGACCATTTTTTAGTATATTTTTAGTTTAGTGTCAAGATATAATAATAATAATAATAATAATAATAATAATAATAATAATAATAATAAATGATCGGAAACGATCATCATAAATGGATTAGAATCTGAAGAGAGGCAGAAGACTTACGGCCTACATAGTTCATCAAATTTAAATCTTTTTGTATGCACCATTAATTTAAATCTTTACCTATTCCTTACTCTCCAAGCATATCTCCATATAAACATATTATTCATCTCAAATAGAGATTATATGTTAATACTTGGTAACATAGACCTTAACTTGAGATGAAGATACAGACATAATAGGGATTAGTTCAACATATATTGCCCATCTATTTCTTCATCATAAACACCTGAACATTTTCTAGCATTAGCATGATCTCAGCCTGTTCTTCAAGTTGAATGGTGCTATCAGATGAATGCTGCAGACCCTTCTCTCTCCTAAGAAGCGAAGCCGATGCAAAGGCAGCCACCATCGAGAAGAATCCAGCGAACACCAGTCCACACTCCTCAGTAACAAAGGTGATAGCAAGTTTCATGCATTTGGTTGTATCCTGTTGGATAGACCACTGCTCACAATTCCATCAGCCAAACTGAAGACTTCCTCCATTCCATCTTTCTCACTGGGTGACTGGGCCGCCATTCTACGCTAACATGCATGAAACCAACAGCATAAACTCGAGTGGAATCTTTACGGAAGACCTACCCTTCTTGCACAGAGATCATTGTCTTCATCTCCTTGGCTTCCTCATGTCCCGGGTATATATGCACTCACCTTAAAGCGTTCCCTGAGCTTGTGTGCTACTTAAATCCCGTTGTCTGTGAGTTCTCGAATAGATGAAGGTGATGCCTCTAGCACATGCTCTTATTCCTTACTTCCATGTCTGAGCTCTTGACCAATATCATGTCCTGTTGGAAGCCAACAGAGAGTGCAGCAAAGCAAGTGAATTCTCCCTGGAGAAAGTTGGCGTTTCAGTTTAGCTGCTTGTCTGCTACTATTTGTACCCCAAGCTCGGGAATCCATTCGGTACTGTCATCAGGGAATTAACAAAGCTCGAAGGCTTAACTTACATTGTTCTCCGTATATGCTTTCCAGCGATTCTTCTAATGCTCTTTTCGGTGTCTGCGCCCGTGGATACCCTACAAATCATGCAACACATACGGATGTGTATAACAACGAAGGTGGTCAGCTTTCCATGCAAGAGTTGATTCATTGTGCCCTCTAAGTGGGGTGAGTGCATGTCTTCAGCTTTTGTGAGCTTTCTCACTTGTCAGCAACGCGGAAGCCAACGGGCTTCAGCTTTTCTACCTTCTAAAAGTTTGACTACTTATATCTTCCTGTTCATATATTTCAATACCTCCCATATCATATAGTCATGCAAAATGAATAAGATTATACGATGGGCTTAATACGAATTGAAGTGGTCCATTCAGGAAACTTAAGATAGAATGCCGTACGAGAGGCAGAGATGACCTATTGAAGCTTAATCTGAGACAGTTTTGTGGTCCTTGTCATAATTATATTGCTCAAAACATGTCATCCTCCTAAGATCCACCTTCCATGTGAAGGGAAGATGGTAAGATCAGATCTAAGAGAGAAATTTCTTGATGCATAGAAGTCCAATCTAGGGTTCTTATCAGTGAGGTGAACATTCCTCCCACATGAAATTAGTTCCTTCTCGTGGTAAAGATAAAAAATGACCTGACTGTATTAGCACACCTACTGAAATAATTAATATGAAGGTACAGTTTAACCCAGATTTGCTCGAGTAGGTAGGTAGATTTTATTTCTAATGCCAATATAGACTCCCCAACATGAACCAAAGTCTTCGACATCGACAGATCGCTAGATTTCATCTCTGCAATCCTGCAGCGAACTTAAGCTTTGAAGATTGTGTTGCTTGGGCTAAAACTCAATATTGTTGTTGTCATGAATATGTAGACAAGAAGAGGATTAAAACCGAGAGACTGATGACGCAGTCCATGGAAATTACACACCAAGCTCGGCCATCGATCCCACCCACCCGTAGGCCATGCCCTAAGGGAGCGTCCTTTCCCGCACGAACAGAAAGATGCAGTGTATCAACTCACATGGCCTTCTTGCGAGAGACTTGCCCCTTCAGAGGCCGTGGGACCTCGTTCCTCTAAGCATGCCCCTTCCATGATAGACCCCAACATGGGCATTCGTACGCAGCTCAATCACATTCACAAGGTCATATCTCTGAGAATATCTCATGTCTGCACCACAGCACGGGAGAGAGAGAGAGAGAGAGAGAGAGAGAGAGAGAGAGAGAGAGAGAGAGAGAGAGAGAGAGAGAGAGAGGTGGAATGGTTATGTTATCTTGACGACAAAGGTCAAGTTCTCTCGCTTTTGAAGATTAGCGAAGAAACAAGTAATTTACATGAAGACAAGCATAACCCCATGATCTTGGTGTCAAAGATTAAGATCTTTAGTAGTGAACCCTAACTGGTTCATGCATGCTATCTGATAGAAGATAAGACGAGGAACTCTCTCCTAACTACTTGATCTTGATAGAGGAAAATTTTCTTCTAATCTGTACAAACAGGATTCATGTTAATGAAACTTGTCAAGCTTTCTCATCACGTTTTAATCTGTCACTATCGCACCTCAAATGATCAAGAATTATTGCAGGACAAATATTGCAGTACTTTTCTCATCATGGATGCATATTTGGTGCAGGTGAGCGGGTGGATTTTGCCCTAATTTGTCTTTCCCACGCATCTAACATCGCAATTATTATGGAGGAATTTTGACTAAACCATGCTTGTGTCGTTGCACTTGAGCTCCATTGGTGTATTCTAATCAATGACGTGACATTTCACTTGCTCGTCTGATTTGTAACATAGTGAACTTTCGGGTATGAGAAGATTGCATGCCCAATTTTGATTTCTCGGCTTCTTTATTTCCTATTGATTTGCTTCGTAAGTCCCTACCGGCTTCAAACATTCCTCATCAATCCAGTTATTCTATTATCTTAGATGCTCGTCCACTTTGTCCGGGCGTTGCCCTCAAAGATTCTTATATCTAGTCTTCTTTTCACCTCCCTCCTTTTCTTTCTCTCCCTCACTTTATGGGAAGATTACATGCGTGAAGAATCATCCAAGCTATTTGGCCATCCATGTTGTTGTGCTACGCATGGATGATATGAGCAAATGATGTGGCAGATGAAGATAAGAAGGGGACCCAGAGGACAAACACAAAGGTGTGGAATTGAGTGATGGCTATTTTAATTGGGGAGTAGGTGAAGTAGCGGGCAAACTTGGCAAGATGTGGTGAATGATACAAAGTGTCGTTTTAGTGCATTGTCACACTAGTTTACAGCAGCTGCTATCAACATAGCCAGGAAACTACTGCACCATATGATTTCGCCATGATTTGGCCGGCCCGTGAGCATCCCCCTCTTCCTTGAATCATTGTCACCTTCCTCCCTGGAAAGGAGAAATCCCACAGTCCGTGTCCTGCCAAGCCATACCCGTCCCCCCCACATGCCATCATCACAGCCATGTAAAAGCTCACTCTCCCTCTAACCTACATCGTCTCTCTCTCTCTCTCTCTCTCTCTCTCTCTCTCTCTCTCTCTCTCTCTCTCTCTCTCTCTCTCTCTCTCTGTGACACTGGACTCAAGCATCTCTGGCCTACTGGAACATAATCATCGTTTGCTTGGTGTATAGAGTGAAGATTTCTGGTTTTGGTTTCTATTTGGCTTCAATCCTCAAAACAACCAGCAACCTTCCATGTTTGCATACAGGCAGTAGGATGATCACTGTATTTTTGGGAGCTGTGTAGCAAAAGTTCTACTCTGTACAGGCTGAACAAAAGTCTTGTATCTTGAGTCAGTCATTCCTTGGGTTTCTTCAAGGAAACCCTACTGCAACTTGGAGCATTGGAATGTTCACATATAGCTGTTCCCCCTTTCCATCCTCCATAGCTCCTACAAGAACTACAACTAGAGATCCCAAAACACACAGCCCTCTATATATGCCTTGTACAAACACC
The DNA here is from genome assembly GCA_024322285.1 of Musa beccarii. Classification (NCBI taxonomy): domain Eukaryota; kingdom Viridiplantae; phylum Streptophyta; class Magnoliopsida; order Zingiberales; family Musaceae; genus Musa; species Musa beccarii. Next base: position 1,531,432 of record JAIWVJ010000011.1, read on the forward strand.
AAATCCACTCTTCTGCTGCTACTCCTGTACTAGTTTGCCTCCTCCTCCTCCTCCTCCTCCTCTCTCTCTCTCTCTCTCTCTCTCTCTCTCTCTCTCTCTCTCTCTCTCTCTCTCTCTCTCTCTCAGCATATGATGCAATTCACTAGAAGTGCACCACCGCTTACTTCTATCCACCCCAATGGGCTAGGCCTGTGCTTGGACGACGACGCATCGAAGCACTCCTTACACCGTTCGTGGCCGTGGCCGTGGCCGTGGTCTGGCCTCCTAACCTCCTCCAAGTCCCTTGGCCGCCTCAACACCGCCAGCTGCATGGAGCAACTGCTCGTCCACTGCGCCAACGCCATCGAAAGCAACGATGCCACCCTCGCTCAGCAGATCTTGTGGGTTCTCAATAACATCGCTCCCCCTGACGGCGACTCCAACCAGCGCCTCACGTCTGCCTTCCTCCGAGCCCTTATTGCTCGAGCATCGAGGACTGGCTCCTGCAAGATGCTCACCGCTGTTGCGGCCCGTGCCGATGCCGACCTCGCCCTCCACCTCCATCGCTTCTCCGCCATCGACCTCGCTAGCTTCATCGATCTAACTCCCTGGCACCGTTTCGGCTATGCTGCGGCGAACGCTGCGATCGTGGAGGCTGTCGAGGGGCTGCCTGTGGTCCATATCGTTGATCTCAGCACCACGCATTGCATGCAGGTGCCAACACTTATTGACCTGCTAGCCAATCGCCCCGAAGGCCCGCCGTTCATAAGGCTGACCGTCCCAACCTTCACGACAACTGCGACGCCGCCGATGCTGGACATGTCGTACGATGAACTCGGGTCGAGGCTGGTCAATTTCGCGCGTTCTAGGAACGTAGCTATGGAGTTCATAATGATCCCTTCCGATCCCAGCGATGCATTTGATTCATTGATCGAGCACTTAAGAGTTCAACGACTAGTCTCTGAAGGCGAGGCCGTGATCGTGAACTGTCAGATGCTGCTGCACTACATCCCGGAGGAGACCGTCGGCGCGATCGTCTCCACCATGAACGTAAACTCACCGATACCCTCCCTCCGGACAATGTTCCTCAAGGCTCTACGAAGTCTGGAGCCTACACTGGTCACGCTGGTGGATGAGGACGCCGACTTCACGGCGTGCGACGTGGTCGGGAGGCTGCGGTCGGCGTTCAACTACCTGTGGATACCATATGACGCGGTGGACACGTTCCTCCCCAAGGGGAGCGAGCAGAGGAGGTGGTACGAGGCCGGGCTGTGCTGGAAGATCGAGAACGTGATCGCGCAGGAGGGTCTCCAAAGAGTGGAGCGGCAGGAACCGAAGGGGAGGTGGGGGCAAAGGATGAGGGCGGCGGGGTTCCGGTCGGTGGGGTTCACGGAGGAGGCAGCAAGGGAGGTGAATAGCATGCTGGGTGAGCACGCGGCCGGGTGGGGGTCGAAGAGGGAAGACGAGGATTTGATGCTCACTTGGAAAGGGCACAATGTGGTGTTCGCCTCAGCTTGGATGCCATCTTGAAGGAACAATATTGCATGATAAGAATGTTTCTGTAAGTGATGTTTGGTGTTCATTCATTGCTTAGGTTAGCTTTTTTTGTCTAATAATGATTATTATCTGGGATTAGTACCAGTATTGAACTCTCTATCTATCGATCCATGTCTCACCATGAAACGCATGCAAGTCTCCCAATATTTAGAATAATGTTCAGGATAACAATCACCTAAACATTAAGCTAAATGAGAAACTCTAAAATGAAGCAAAGTAATTTTCTCCAGGATATATATATGTGAATGAAATATGGGACAGTTTGTCTAGAAATCCTGTAAGAACTTGTTTGTGGTGGAGCAAACTTTCGAGAATCCATGTTAGAGAACTTATAACAAAATGGACTTTGATCACCTTGCAAATTAATCTACTCCATCTGAATTTTCAAGAGATTGTGAGGATTTGCCTTGGTAGGATATTAAAACTGTACCATCTAATTTGGTGCAAATGGTAAAACATCTACTTTTGTTTTGTTTTTTTGGTGTAATGGGGAGAAAGAAAAAAGATCTTAAGCCTTGTATCATAGTTCCTCCTTGCACCATTTACTTTCTTTTCCTAATTGTAGTTCACATGTTGTGGTTGTTGATGTTTTTTTTTTTTCCCAGACAAAAGACTGACATGAACTGAAGATTAACCTAAATTTAAAAAATGAGCTTAAATTTAGTATTAATCTTCGTGAGAAGTGAAAGAAAATATGTTCCCTATCTACATGAAGTCCATTCTTTCTCTATAGAACATTCTTCTGATATTTGTTTTTTAACAAAGAGTAGATGATAAAGTGAGATTTGTGCCTAGGATCTTGTAAAACCAGTTGACACCTTCATAAAAAATATATATAGAATGCTGTTTTGAACCTTAATCTTTGATAAATAAATTTTGTATATTATCATCAGATCAATGTTTAAAATTATAGATTAAATTAGTGTACGATTAAGAGCAACGAAGGCGAACAATGTGGTGTTGGGTTGTGTATTTGCTTCTAAGGTGTACATCGATTGCTGCTCCCACATTTACACAGATTGCCCAAAGTTTTACTTGCATCTGCTACTGCAGCTGCGCGTTCTCACACCGTGCGAAGGTTTAATTGAGAAACAGATACCGATTCAGTAAATGCAGGAATATTTGTTTTAAGAAACTTAAGGTCCAACCAAAGACTGATTCATGTCAATGGAGAAATAGATGAATCACTGATTCAGCTGTGATTACGGAACCTAAAAGCCATAACCCACAACAAAATTCCCAAGTTTCCATTGCTTTAGTGTTTAGATTAGACAAATGATTAGACAAATGCCATGGAAAACTTTTCTATGCCATATAATATCCATATGGGAGTTCATAACTGCGATCAGATGTGGATTTCAGTGGAGGAAAGAATCAGAAACATCCCCCGCTCCCATCTCCTCACTCTTATCACCGCAACGTCTGTCATCAATCAACGTGGCCGTAAGAACAAGTTCATGGCGTTCGAATATTGTTTAATAAACCTCCCCAGACGACAGCCATCATTGAGTTCGTCGATCACCATATGTTGCATAAAATTGTAACCAGGTGACCGTCACCAAGGTGTGTAATGGCGTTCAAGCTATTGTGAATGCTATGAACGAAGAAGAACACGTATTGACAACCACAAAACACGCTCTATGTTCCCGCACACCTCGGCGAGACATCTTATCCGCTCTCATCCAGAAGAATGACAAAGAAGAGGCCACAGATAGCATTGACAACCATAATAGTTCCATAGAAATGACATAAACTCACTAAATCGTTCCAATTAAATAAAAAAGTTTAATGGGCGAACAAAAACCCAGCGGATCAGATAAGTAGAGTTCAGTAATAAAATCTCCAAACATCATAAGAGCTGCATTTTACAGGCTCCACCTCAGATGGGCATCTTCAGCGGTACTGCACAGGGCAAAAACCAAAAAAGTTTAGTGAAGGTCAATAGAAGAAAAAAAGTGTATCGTCATATCGTTGTACACCATAAATGCATCTTTGAAAAAGAAGCAAAGGACTAACCTAAGTATCCTAGCAGCACAAATGTAAAAAAAAAAATAGAACCACAAACTAAGTAAACATGACATCAAACTTCAAATAACCATGTAAACAACCAAAAGAGAAATAACATAGTTTATCACCATCTATAGGCTCGGCTCAATTCAAGTGGACGAACAGAGCAGCAACCTTTGGATATACAGATGACTTCAATAAAGATGGATAGCTTAATATGAATAAAAATAGCACCCTTATTCCTTCCATCATCATCATGCTATATCAGGCTTGCATACAACAAGGCAAACAAAGAGCAGAACCACAACCCAGAAAAACATGATCTTACAGTTGCTACACTAAGTGTTTACGATTTGTACATTCCAAACACCTTTATGTTCCCTCCAAAACACAACCACAACAGCATCTTGGAAGACACGAAAAAGGACAGATCATTTTATAGAGCAGAGTTCACAGAAAGGCAAAAAAATAAACAACAATCAGCACGACCAGAAAATAATAGTAACTTCAACTTGATATCTAAAAACTGAAGAAAAAACCAAAAGTCAATGTAAACAAGAATAGAAGATAGAGTTCCTATGAGAACAACAACATTACCAAGGTGGGAGTACAAAAAAAACAGCAGCAGCACCAGCAGCAGTAAAACATAATCTGATGTTTCAAATGATTCTCATTGATACAGAATAGTCTTATAGAAACCTCTACAGAGATTAAATATAAAATCAAATAAAAGATCAGCAAAAGGATATAACATATGGATACAAGTATCTATAGCTCTATATACTTTTGACACCTATCTCATTGCCAACCAACACAACCAAACAATCAAATTTTAGGATAAAGTAGATAATATGAGACAACTCTATGACACAATATTTATTATAAATGTTCAACACCAATTTTGTCTTCAAGGAAGTTATATATAGATAAATGTCCTCCTCCAATGAACTCAAACACTCAGGAAATGGCAATTTCATACACCAACTAGCCAAAGCATTCAGAAAGGACAAAAGACATTTAAGATCTTTAAACCAAGTACATGCTCTGAGCAACTGAGAGTTAAAGCATCAAGCTACCTTGATGAAGCCAATTTCCTTGGCATTACTGCGGAAGCACTGTCTGCAACACATAAGTCCATACTTCCTAATCAGTCCATGCGGGTTTCCACAAACTCGGCTGGAGAAGAAAGAAAATAAAAAAGATGATATCGAAAGAGGTACAAGGCAATAACTTAAACATAACGATGCACATTTTTTATGCTATCTTTAAAGAAACAGAACTGCGTGCTACAAGTACACAGTTGACTGCAGTTGTCTTCTCGAGCACATAGATGCATGGAAAATACAAGGTCCAGTTGAATCATCCTATTTCATCTATAAACAGTTCGCTTATGTATGTTAATTTTATTTTCTTCACGTAAATTTGGAATATGACAACAAAAGATTAGTACTCAAGAACAACGATGATATGACATCAACTATCCACAAAATCTCTCTTAAACACAATACACCTCGATCACATTCGTGAGGAAAAAGCTAAATATGCAAAATGTTACGCAAGAACCAAGAAGACGTGATCAAATTCCTTATGACAAAAGAGAAAAGACCAAACTATATATTTCCTTTGAAAGTTCTCATTTTTAGCGAATCACTTCGACAACAATATCAAATCTGGGGAAGAAAAACAGAGACCGTTGCAAAGTGCGAACACTTAGAATCACGAAATCATTCAGCGAGAGAAAAGGAACACTGAATCTGAAGCAAAAACAGAAATAATGCTCACCAAACTCGCGATCCCGGTCCGTAGTTCTTCGGATGCGAGTTCCAGACGTTCGAATGCCCCATCCCTCTCGTCGCGCCGCTCTATCGCTCGAACAACCCAAACCCTAATCTTTCGCCAACGAAGAATCGAAGTGGAGGCGTCGTTTCTTTATATGCCCACTAAAAAACCTAGGCTTGACCGAGTCCAAAACGGACGCGAACGATCCGCCGTCGGTTTCCCAGTTTATCAATCTTGCCCGTGCTTTTCTGATCAGACGGTTGAACTTTCGCATTTCCATCAAAAGAAATAAGATCACCCGGTCGAGTATATAATTTCTTTATTTTTTATTTTTATCCTCCCTTTTTTTATTTATACATTTTCCTTTTTATATTTCTTCTACTTATATATATATATATATATATATATATATATATATATATATCTTAATTGATAGTGTGGAAGCTACTTTCACAGCTTATCGTTAACTATGCTTTAAACACAACTTAAAGAAGGATATGATAATTTACCGGCTTTATAACTTTCAATTCATTAGAATGTACATAATAAATACTCTATAATTGACAAACTAAAGAGTCTCATTCACTTTCGCAAACTAAACATACTATCAAACAAAAGAGAAGAGGCTCCTGAACTCGGAGGTTTGTTAGATGATGACCAATATTGCAACAAACACATAGTTCCCTCACTGTTAACAATCTCTTCTCATATGAAAATAAAAAAAATAAAAAAAATATTTCAATCATACTAATATGATGGATGATGAAGCATTAATAGGTTGAAGGAGATTAGGAGAAGAAAGTACATAAAGGAAGCTTTGATCCATAGGAGAAGATCAAATCTATGAAATTGTAAGCTGACAAGCATCGACGATGATTGTGATTGTTGGAGGTGGATCAATAAATTCTAGCCTTATTAATCCTAAAAGAAAATAGACTTAGAATCGAAAACAAAGGAACATTCTTATAACAATGACAGTAGAAGATCAATAGTTATGATAGAGTCACAAAAAAGGATGATCAGAGTTCTTGCAACGAAGAGAGTGCCACCAAGCAGAATAAGTTTTTTGACAGTATGGCGCACTAGTAAGATTATCAAATGGAGCATATTGCAAATAGGAGATTGCGTAACATGTGAGTAAGATCACGTAAATTATAAAGGAGATATCGCATAAAGGACTTACGTTGTATAAGGAGGAGGTATTTGATGGGATAAAAACAACATGGAAGAACTTTTGTATATAAACAAATACTAGTAGGTTGTAACTCACAATAGAATTAGACAAAAATTATAATAAAATAAAACACTAAGATTTACATGGAAAACTCCTCTATATGAAAGGTAAAAACCATGGGGTAAACCAAAGAAAATCCACTATAAAAATAATGAATGTATAATTCTCTAAGTCTCTTATCCAAAACCCAAACAACAATAACAAGAGAATAACTCGGATACAAGGATCACGTCACTGTGCATAATATCCAAAACCTCCCCAAGCAATCACAGTAAAAATTTACTACAGATCTGATCTAACATAAGATGAGAATACTGCTTGGATGAATGAGAACAGTCATTGTGTTTTTCTTGTCTTCTTCCCTTTCTTTTTCTCTTTTTTTTGCCCTTTTTTTTCTTTTTGAATCACCTTATTACTGTAAAATTTTTATCCTTTTACTATAGTTTTTCTCTTATTTTCACAGTCACCACAGTCCCCTAATTAAACCTAGGATTTATATTAAGGAGAGGTAGGCTATGGGCTATTATAAAGCCCACTATGGGCTGAATTTGGGCATCTACCCAACAACCTTCCCCTTTAGCCCATAAGAGAGGTTGTCCCATAACTCATCAGTGTAAAGCCATGCCGACTAATTGTCGACACATTTCTTGTCTTCCTTTCGGTAAGGTCTTTGTTAACATATCTGCTCCATTATCATCTGTATGAATTTTCTAAAGTTTCAATTGCTTCTCTTCAAGTACATTTCAAATCCAGTGGTATTTAACATCTATATGCTTTGACTTGGAATGAAAAGTTGGATTCTTATACAAATGGATGACACTTTGGCTATTGCAATACACCATATAATTTTCTTGTTACAGCCCTAATTCTTATAAGAATTCTTTCATCCATAATATTTCTTTGCAAACCTCTGTAATAGTAATATATTTTGCCTCTATAGCAGAGAGAGAAATACACCTTTGCAATCTGGATTATCATGACACATCTCCTCCTATAAAAGTAAGCATAAAACATGATGAAAATTTTCTCGTATCAATATCTCTAGCCATATCTGCATCTGTGTAACTCGTTAGTACAAGCGATCTACCTCCAAAGCTTAAATAAACCTTAGAGCTTCCTCTGAGATATCTCAAGATCCACTTCACTGCTGCCCAGTACTCTTTGCTTGAATTTGTAAAAAATCTACTGGTAACACCCACTGCATATGCGATGTCCGACCTTATACATACTATTGCATACATCAAACTTCTAACTATTGAAGCATAAGAAACTTTTTATATTTTCTCTTTCTCCCCATCACTTGACGGACTCTCCTTTGAGCACAACTTGAAGTGAGCTGAAAGAGGAAAATCAACTGGCTTTGCATTGCTCATACTGAACATTTTCAATACCTTCTCGATATATTTCTTTTGTGACATCCAAATCTTTCTATTTTTCCTGTCATGAGAAATTTACATTCTCAGTATTTGCTTTGCTAGCCCCATGTCCTTCATTACAAATGATTCCCTCAGTTCCTTCTTTAACATATCAATTGTACACATATCATTTCCAAGAATAGGCATATCGTCAACATAAAGTAAGAGAATAATAAAATCCTCACCAAATCAATTGATGTACACATAATGATATGAAGCCATTCTTTTGTATTCATTTTCAATCATAAATGGATCAAACTTTCTGTACCACTATCTTAGAGCTTGCTTCAACCCATACAAACTCTTCCTCAACTTGCAAACAATTTTTTTTTACTTTTGACTTTGAAACCTTCTTGTTGCTTTATATAAATTTCCTTCTCCAAATCATTATGAAGGAAAGCTATCTTTACATCTAACTACTCAACCTCCAATTCTTGGCTAACAGTAATAGCAAGAGTAATACAAATAGAAAATATTTTAACAACAGGAGAAAAAATCTCTTCAAAGTCAATACCTTTCTTTTGACCAAAGTTTTTCATAACCAATCTAGCTTTGTACTTTGGTTAAGAATAATATTCTTGAGCCTTCAACTTGAAAACTCACTTGTTCTTTAAGACCTTCATTCCCTATGGTAGTTACACAAAATCATATGTGTGATTCTTCTATAGGGCATCAATCTTTTCCTGCATAGCAACTAATAATTTTTTTCTACTCACTTTCAACTACTTCCTAGTAACTCTTTGATTCACCTGCATCAATAAGCATCACATACTCATATGCAGAGTATCTTTTGGAAGGCTGATGTTGTCTAGAAGATCTTCTCAACTGAGGTTCTGCGGGAAGCTACTCCTCAACTTCTTCTTGCTCAATGTGTCGTGCAGGTTGATTAACATCTGGCTCTACACCATCTTCCTACATATCTCACCCATCATCCAGATATCCTGGAGGAGTAATTGGGTCACAATCTGCTAATCATTCTGTAGAAGTCTTTGATCTTCAAAGAAGACCACATCTCTGCTTATAAACACCTTCTGTTTTTCTAGATCCCAAAGCCTGTAACCAAATTGATCATGTGAGTAGTAAAAAAAAAATATATATATATATTCTTTTATCTTACCATCCAGCTTGGACCTCTCATTGTTTGGAACATATGTAAATACACAACAACCAAACACTCTCAAATGCCTATAGGAAACATCTTTCCTTGACCATACATGCTCTGCAACATCACCATCTAGGGTTGTACATGGAGATAAGTTGATCACATCAATTGTAGTCTTTAAAGCCTCATCCCAAATCTTTTTGGGTAGCTTTGCCTGTGAAAGCATACATCTGATCTTTTTCATGATGGTACGATTCATCCTCTTTATAATTGCATTATACTAATGTGTACTAGGAACTGTCATCTCATGTTGGATGTCATGTGACCTGCAATAATCGTTAAATAATCTTGTGCACTCATTATCATTATCTGATATTATGCATTTCAGTTGTCTTTCTGTCTCTCTTTTAACTTTGACATGAAACTCTTTGAAGACATTAATAACCTGATCCTTTGTCTTCAAAGCATAGGTCCAAACTTTCCTGAAAAAGTCATCTGTAAAAGTAACAAAATATAGTGTACCACTAATGTCAAGAACATTAATAGAACTACTATGAGTTTTTATTCTCAAAGGACCACATACATCTGTATAAACACGGTTTAAGACATGTATTTTTTTAGACAAAAGAAACTCGATGTTGTTTACTAGCCAAACAATCAATACAATAGTTCAGATATGTACCTCTGAGGTCTGGTAATACCTTTCTCTTGGAAAGAGCTTGTAGTCCCTTCTCGCTCATATGTCCTAGTCGCCTATGCCACAACTCCATGTTGAAGTCTTTCTCTGTAACATTCAGTTGCTTACCACAAGCTTTGACTGGTAACCTGTATAAAGTGTAGCATTTCTTTCCACTGGCTATAACAAAAGAACCCTTACCGAGCTTCCATTACTCTCTAGAAAACCTGCTATCATAGTCTTCCGATTAAAATTAGATTTAGCTTCAAGTCAATTACATGTCTCATATCCTTAAACACCAACTTACATTAAAGATTAGTCTTTATGTGGATGTCACATACGCCAATGATGTCTGCCATGTCATAGTTGTCCATCTTGATAATATCAAGATTTTCAGACCTATAGGTAGCAAAGAACTCTCTCCGTGGTGTAGCATGATAAGAAGCTCCTGTGTCAATTATCCACTCGAGATCCTGACATACACAATAAAAAATATCATCCGAATGGGATAAAATCAAATAATCATCATCCCGCACTATATCCGTGGTATTCTTTTTTGACTCTGTAGACTCTATTTCTTTTTCTTTTTTCTTATTTTTCTTAGGTTGCTTACATTGATTCTTATAACGTCCTTTCTCACCACAATTGTGGCAAATAATATCTTTCCTTGATCTTGACTTGCTTTTACCTATACGTGAACTGCTTCTATCTTTAAACTTTGACCTTTCTCTATTCTCTGAGATAAGTGCCTATGAATCAATCTGAGATACCGTTGAGTTTTTTCTTCTCAACTCTTCATTCAACAAACTGCTTGTTACTTGACTCATTATGACAATACCATCTGGTATAGAATTACTAAGGGAAACCATCAGTGTCTCCCAACTTTCTAGCAATAAATTAAGAAGTAACAATACATGCAACTCATCATCAAGAGACATTGTCATAGAGGATAACTGGTTAGTAATACTCTGCATTTCATTTAAATACTCAGCAATAAAAGCACATTCTTTATATTTCAAGTGTACAAGTTTTCTAATAAAAAAGCTTTATTACCGACTGTTTTTCTTTTATAAAGACATTTCAACTTTTTTCAAAGAGAATATGTAAAACTTTCAGTAGAAATATTATGAAAGACATTGTCATTAAGCCACTATCGAATAAACCCGATCGTTTTTCGATTTAACCTCTTCCACTCATTATTTGTCAAAATTGTGAGTTTTGTACTATTCCCTTGCAAAAGTCCATACAAATCTTTATAATACAAGAGATCTTTCATTCTTGGTTTCTATATCATCCAATTATTTTCGTAGAAGCTAATCATGCGAGAAACACTACCAGCGTTCAAATACAAAAATTAAATCACCAAAACCTTGCTCTGATACCAATTGATGGGATAAAAAAAACAATAAGAAAAACTTTTATATATGAACAAATAATACCAAGCCGTAACTCACAACGGAATTAGACAAAAATCATAATCAAATAAAACACTAAGATTTACGTAAAAAATCCCTCCATGTGAAGGGTAAAAACTACGGGCAAATCAGAGAAAATATATTACAAAAATAATAAATATATAATTCTCTATGTCTATTGCCCAAAACCCAAACAACAATCATAAGAGAATAACTCACATATAAGGATCACATCACTATACATAATATCTAAAACATCCCTAAGCAATTACAGTAAGAATTTACTACAGATCTGATCTAACATAATATGAGAATACTATTTAGATAAATAAGAATAGTCTTTGTGTTTTTCTTGTCTTCTTCCTTTTCTTTTTCTCTTATTTTTTTTTACCCTTTTTCCTCTTTTTGAATCACCTTATTATCGTAAAATTTATACCGTTTTGCTATAGTTTTTCTCTTATTTTTACAATCATAGTAATCTCCTAATTAAACTTAAGATTTAGATTAGAGAAAAATAGATGGTAGGTTGTTAAGCTTATTATGGGTTAAAGAGATAGTCTTGCTTGACAACAAAGAATTTACTGTAAAAAGGATTAATTTTATTTATTAAGATAATATATTTATACATATTTCCTTTCATCATGTACTTAAATGATATATTTAAATATATGATTATTCTTAAATCATATATTATTGATTAAAGATTAAAATATATAGAAAATACATATTAATTAAGGATTAGAATATATATGGATATACTTAAATCTACGATTAATTCATATTTCTCTCTCTTTTTATCACCATTAATCATCAACAGAGGTCGTGTCCTCAATTGAAGAGAGCGCAGTCGCGACGGGTGTTGCCGTTGGCTCCGGTCTTGACGCCGACTCGGCCGAGCTTGGTGATGGCCGCCACGAACGCCCGGTCGAAGGCCGCGACGCTCTGCGCCCACGAGTCCACCACCGGGCGGGACCGGGCGTCGGCGAACAGCATCTGGTCCGAGGTGAACAGCCCCATGCCCTGCTGCAGGTTCTTGTAGTACTGGTTGTCGAACGCTCGAGGCGTCACGGGGTCCATGTTTACGGCCACCTGGGGATCCACGTCTCTGGGGCACATGGCCTGGAGCTGAGCCGCGTACGCCCTGTTCATGGTCGGATCCACTGGGTTCTGCGGGCTGAAGTCGTAGATGCGGCTGGCGAACCTGCTGCAGTGGGAGAACCCGAGCGTGTGTGCCGCTGCCATAGAAGCGTAGACACAAAAGCTACTTCGATGGCCAGAAGAGAATGCAGCAATGCCAAGACATCAATTCATTTCTCTCACTCCGAATCTAACTTTTCTAGTAAAAGCATCGATCCTTTTTCTCATTCCACAGGTCGTGCCTCCACCCCTTGGATTGCAAGCATGTGAGGAGCCACGCAGGAAAAGCAAAAGGTTCTACAATTATTGGTCGATGATTGATGACAAGTTGGTGACTATACCTGACAGAGCGATCATATCCGATTGCGAGAGGCCGTTTGCCGCAAACAGAGAGGTGAGCTGGTTGAGGTTGAAGCCGGGCTGCGGCAAATTCCCGGTGACGCTTGCCGCCGTCGACCTCAACCCATTCATTCTTCCCAATTCCACAGCATACGACGGCCCGCCGGTCTGGTTATAACGCGCCCATGAATTAGAGAGGCAAAAGACTGTAAAGCTGATTGCCCGAAGGTCAAGAGTAACAAAGGAACTAACCAGGGCTACAACATCTCGAGCAGCGATGGCAAGGATGTCAGCGCACGACACCTTATTCCGGCACTGAGCCACCGCGTCGACGGCCGCTTTGGCTTTGATGACGGTGTCGAATCCGTCCCCGGCGAGGGAGATGTTGTCAGGGTGGTCCTTCTCAGCCGTGTTATTCCCCGTAGACGCCACTATCACCGACGCGTCACAGCCCTGCAAGGTTGACCGCACGAGAAGCTCAGAGTTCTAAATAACTCAAACAGAAAGCTCGACGGTCTGCAGCGCGCGTGACACTTCACCTCGACGAAGCAGTCATGGAAGAAGAGGCGGAGGGTGGCAGGGACGGTGACGAAGGTCTGTCTGAACTTGGCGGTGACGGCGTCGCGCACGATGCTCTCGACGTCGGGGCAGATGTTGGCGTAGTAGTTCTGCCGCAGCTGAGCAGTGGCGAAGCGAGGAATTTGGCAGAGAATAAGGACGGCAGCCGCTGCTATGAGGACTAACTTAGCGTGTGCCATCTGCTGCTGCTAATGAAAGAATCGAGTGGCTTCAAAGAAGCAGTAAGAAATAGGAACAGTTGTTTGAAGAGAGTCGGCATTGGATTCTTCCTGTTGGATGTACTCGAGCTCGAGAACAAGATGAAATGTGAGAAAGCGAGACAGCCCAATTTGCCCGAGAAGTGGTCGGCCCCATAACATAAGGGAGCCATGGCAAAACGAGGAGAACGTGGCTTACACTGTGCAAGAAGGACATGAAGAGAAGAGAGGGGAAGGAGACGGAGGAGACGACCGAGGTCAAAGAACGGCAGCAGCTTGGTCGTGCGATCCAAACCGGGCCGGACGTCTCAAGTAGCCCAACAACGGTAACTATAGGCTCGTGTCAGCCCCCGACCGAAATGAATACAATGTCAGCCCACTGGCAAATCATGTCCAGTCCCAATCAACACTTCAAAGTCATCGCCTTCGTTCAATACGAATAAAGATATGCCCCAGCTGAACCCAGAGAACCTGGCAGAGGCAAAATGCCTTCAAGCGCATCACTGATGCAGATCTCTCGTCGGCTTCTGCAACACTTCAAGTCATTGCCGATTGCCGCTCCCATCGGTAGTGCTCAGTTGGCGCACGCCATCAAAGACTCCGAGATGAACAATCTGCCAAAACTTTGGTCAAAGCAGTGGTTTGCTGCAGGGAAATTGGGTACGTCGGCCACGCATCCCCATCCAAGATAACAAGTGGAATCAGTCCTATCTGTTCCAGCCATTGAAAGGATATAAAGGTTCGGTTTATTTTGTCCATGGAAATCTCCACATGTCCATGCATTGTGGGTGCTCGAAAGCTTTCCAATTCCTCCTCAATATGCTTTCTGACCATCACATCTGCCAACTAAATGGCCATGGCAGACGCCCGAAAGCCACTCGTAGAATCAAACAATGGCTGTCCCCTTATTCCCTCAAAGAGGTAAAAAAAAAGGTGGAATAAAAGATAAGACTTGTTCTATCCTCCCCACGTCTCAATATCTATTGTATATTAGTTAGAACCCCTCGAATGCTATAGAACGATCATATGATGCATTTCATTCGCCTATCGTATGCTTTGAATCATTTTCATGTATCACAACAACGATAACGTACAACATCAAACGTCTCCGTCGTCTCAATATCGTGTAATCTCGAACGTCACATGTTGAACGAGGCTCTCCACTCGTCGCTACTCTATTGTGATGGCTTCAACGTTGCCTAATTTGATTTCTAAGATCTAACTTTAGGGTTCTCATGTTCTGTGTGGTGACAAAGGCGGGCCCTCCACCCACTTATAACGAGGGAAAAAGAGCTTGCGTGACGACAAGCAGCAGATGTATCTGCCCACTCTCAATGCATATTGGACTGTCTCAGTCTCCAAGAAGACCTCATCTTTAGCTTTGTCTGCTTCTGCAACTTGAGAACGAGTCTTTTCCATCCGCAAGCGGGCACAGACAGTAGAGCTGACGTCCAAACGCACCCACCGTCTTCATGGGGTGCAATAAATGGACTCGATCTACCACGATGCACACTGCCGTCCCAGCGAGCACAACATTGGACACAGTTCTCTTCAGATACGCCCATGTACGACGACGGGGAAAGAGACAACCATAAAGTATTCTTATGCATCTAAAAGAAGAGACTCTTAAAGTAGTATGCATACCTTACATCAAAATCATTGTAGCATTCTCTTTTCCGAAGTACACCTTTTCTGTGACTACGGTTCAGGTATGCTAAGAATGAGATCTCCGTCGGCCATGGATTTAAAGCAGTATGCGGCTGGTAGTACGTGAAACTCCAAGACATACTGAAATGATCTCATTAAGAATACATGATAATATGTGAAAGCCACTACGAGATGTTGATGATGTGATACTATGTGAATAAGAGACGGCAAGCATCACAACCACCGGTGCTGCAGTTGTCATCAAGCTGTGTACATGTCGTGTTTACTGGTGTTAGTGTATCTCCTCGTATTCATCAAACACATAAATCTGAAGAATAGTGTTCGGATTACAGCAAGTGCATGGGTTCAGTGACCTTTGTGACCCTTTCATTCCATTCCATCAAGCAGCAACAATCAATCATCCTCATGATGACCACCAGAATATCTCCATCACTGTCACCTCCAAAGTTGTCTTCTCGGGTCGAGGAGGAATTGGTGGCAGTGAACCCCACTAGGCTAAGGTGATAATGTTTCTACTCGTAATTTCCTGCCATGTCATATCCCAAGTAACTTAGGCCCTTAACTATCGAGAAACACTTTCTTTTGACCTGATCCCCAGTCTTCATTAGGCAAATGAAAGCAAGAGCGGCTGCTTTCTTCCTTGATTGAGCTCATTCATGCTTGCATGTACGCTTCCTGGCGCCTGCTTTACTCTCCACCCAGAGCAGATGCCTGGGGCCCCATACGCAAAGTCATATGTGGGACCCATCGGTAATACACCCGACCCGGCAACGCGTGCTCCCTCGTGGGCCCATCCTGTCGCCTGCTCCCTCTGGGCCCACAGAACAAAACACAAAAGGGGAGTGGCGAGATGAGGAAAGGGTGCAGTTATACGCTGCACCGAGGGGAACAAGACGAAGAGTTCATCCACATAACTCCGCACCCCCTTCCGCCTCCCCCACTTGTGGTGGACGCAACCCAACATCTCCATCTCTGCATCTCTATCTCAATCTACTGTGTTCATAGCTTTTCTTTGGAGTCTTGTAGTTCCCAGATGCTCTGTCCGTATCCATCCACTCTGCAATCGGATTGTTTTGAGAGAGCCTCCGTCAGTACAACAAGGACAAAACCAGAGAAATATAGCCTTTTGTATCATTAGGGCAATAATGCACACCTCCTCATGAGTCGTCCCTTGTTCCAAGTGATGCTTACCAGGTTGTTTGGAGCATGATCACCGGCCTGTGCTTGCAGATCCATATGCAGCAGCCAGTGGCAGCCCTTTCTCAGGTTAATTAACCTGCCATGGCCAGACTTTGATCCTCTTTCCTGGTAATGCTAAACACAAGTATGCATTGTGACACCAATGTGGGATTCTTTCATCTAGATCTTATCCTATTGGAATCAATTCAAGGATCACATAGTGAACATGTACCGAGGACTGTCTCCTGATGATTGAAGTTACCAAGTACATGGTCGGATCCACTAGAATTGCATTAAGATGTAGCAGTACTACCTGACGGCACACATGATATGATGGACTACTGATATGTTCTTAGCTCACCCACCACAGACAGATCCAACTAATGGCTGTTGTAATCTCAACCGACAACACAATAACATACGCCGTGTGATACTAATCACTCTGTATCTAATCACCTTACATTATGGCTTGGTGCTTAATCCAGTATGAACATGTAGATCTTGGTCAAGTCATAATAGAAAATGTAGATCTGTACAAAGGCCTATTGACTTGTTTGTTCAGCATATCATCACCGGACATGTTGGTATAGAAACGTATGGAGGGACATGTAGGTATCCGGAGAATAATATATGCACTGAGACACCTTGTAATGATCATAAAATCCTAAGGCAACACATGTGATCTACAATGGGAGGTATAGCTGTCTGTCCAATGATTCTTGTGAAGTAGTGCTCCATAATTTTGAGAAATAGTATGTAGAACGAGTGGGTCTTCTTATTCTAATGCTATCCTTTGTTGGTACTGTCTTGGGCATCTTTCACCTTCATATAATTGAGCTGCACTGGCCGAGAGACTGGGATTTGTTTGGCATGCCTTCAACCCATTGAAACACTCTGGTGAGAGGGCCTGTGAAGAGGATCTTGCATTCCACAGGTTGGGTGTATCGAGACGGTTTTGTAGGTATAACCAAGGACATACGCCTTGTTATGACAGAAGAGGAGCGTCTTCCCCCAGGCTGCAGTTTCTAGCAAAAGAATTGAGCTGCTAGCAGATCTCCGGTGAGGATTCCCTCTTCCCTTATCATTTGTATGTTTCTGTCACAAATCATAAGATTCTTTTTAGAGTTCATCTTGTTTCACTTCTTATCCCATCCTAATCTGCATTCTAGCAATTTTGCGTGAAGGTCTCATGTTCTTGATTGCTTCCTCTGCCATAATTTCGAGGTTGGCAAATAGTGTGGAGATCATGAGACAGTCTTTCACATCCTTTTCATGATCATAAAGCTTCTGATGCTCTCCTGTGGCCTTCAGCTTACAGAAGACAGAATGGATGTATAAGATCAAAGCGGTTTCCTTGTTTATTAAGCCTCCGTCATAATTGACGGTGAGTTTTAACTTCAACAGATCATTCAGCCCACAACAACACACCGAAGTCATCTCGCAGAGGGCCAATGGGGAGATACATGAATCAGTATGACAAAGAGTACTTGAAGATGGCCATCATGAAGCAGGAAGCCACCTTCAGACAACAGGTACCTACTTCTTCTGCTTAGAACTCCGTCGAATCAGGATGAGGTTGCTGGAGATTCTGAGTTTTCTTCCACTGCCCGGTCCAGGTGCATCAACTCCACCACTTGTACCATGTCCAGCAGCGGTTGATGGGAGAGATGAACAACACCGACAAGAAGGATGCACATAACCGGAAACCTGATCTGATGCTGCCTGCAGGGGAATTCAGTGGGAAGACTTGCCGGTGTACGACGGTGGAGGCTTGCCGAGAGAGCGATTTGGAGCTGACGCTTGCAACTGGAAGCAGCGCCCGAGGAAAAAGGAAAGAGACATCGTCGACTTCAGATTCTGGATCAACCTTTTCTTCATCCTCGACGCAGTCTGGTGGTACCATACGAAGCAGCAACGGATCTGGGCAGTGTCAGGTCCGGGATATGAGATTCCAACATGGGATCGAGGAACGAATGAGGGAGGATGGGATAAAGCAACCTCCTTGGTTCTCTCGATGCTTGAGCCTCAACATGGCATGACTGCCTCTGTGAATTGTAATGAGATGTCATTGTAGTTATCGGAAGACAACCAATTTAGGTGAGCAGAGAACTCGTATAAGCAGTAAAGGCAAACAACCTTGCGCAGCTTAAACTTACACATACTTGGAGCAAGTTCGGAAACTTTTGGTAGTCATTAACATTGTTGTCTATGAGATGCTCTTGGCGTTGTTCGTTTGATCATTGGTTGATGATGCAAACCCTTTCAGCCTCTCACCTTGTTGACATCATTCACGCTATGGTTTGCCATGTCAAGATGTATCTTTGGCTTCAGATATTGTGTAGCTCAATGGAATGTGCAAAGTCAAATGACAATAGCGTGTTGTTCTCTGAGCTACTGAAGCCTTGCGCAAGCAAAGAAGAACAAGCTGTCCAGTTAAATGACAAATGACATCAATAGAGA
This sequence comes from Musa beccarii, assembly GCA_024322285.1. Lineage (NCBI taxonomy): Eukaryota > Viridiplantae > Streptophyta > Magnoliopsida > Zingiberales > Musaceae > Musa > Musa beccarii. The sequence continues at coordinate 1,550,155 of JAIWVJ010000011.1, forward strand.
AGACCATACAGAGTGGGAAGATAACGTCGTATGTGGTAGCTGAGCGAGGCTGCATGCACTTTGTTCTCTGTTTCATGAATTCTTCTGACTGCCAAACATGCGAATACGGCCAGCCTTCTGTAGAGTAATTTGTTCTCCGAAAGATCATCACACAACTTGTTCTCTGAAAGATCATCACACAATTGACAAGAAAAGCCATCTTAGACATGTGTATGGATTTTATTTCATTCGTAAGGACAATGATGCGGCCTCAAGATGCACCAGTATTACAATAATCAAAACCATTTCTTTAGAGAAACAGCTGAATAATCTTTGACATCACTATTCAAACAAGGGACACCAGGTTGCAATTTCAACCAGTTCAGGTTAAAGATAATAACAGTGATAACTGAGCCTCTTTGAAATCTCTGCCCCCCTATTTTCAACTTGAATTCATAATCCTAAAGAACAGCAAATTCTGATAGCAGTTTGCCACTTAATTCTTCTGAATGCTTACTTTCTGCAGGCTTGCCATGTATGTGAGGTATATTGTCCAAAGGAAAGAGAATGAATTGCATACCAAGGGCTGAAAAGACAGTGAATTGCATTATTGTATCAGCAGAAGACATATTTCAAGACTATACATGATGGTTAAAAGTAGACAAGAATATATGTACCTGTAAAAGAACAGGGACAAATTTAAATGTGATGAAATCACAGACAGGCCAGTACATAAATCCTCTTTTAACCGTAGGAATCATGTCTCTCTTTAACCTGGCAAATATCTCGCCCCTGGTTTCACCTGATGTCAAAAACATATCATAAAAAAAAGCAAAAACACGTAAGACAGGTATTTCTAATTTGTTTAAAAGGGTCAGATCCACATCGGCTTGTATTAGATTAAATAGTATTGTTAATTTCTTCAGAGATTAAATGAATTTACAAAAGGAATATGAATAGACTGAGAAAAGTTACCATATGGTCGGACGAAACATCAGCCCAGCAAAAAAGCAGATGTAACTTGATTAAGCGTTAAATTGCAAGTTAAAAGCTATAATACAGATAAGCAATTCAAGCTCCAACAACAACGACCTACCAATTTGTCCACCAACACTAGACAGGATTCGTAGACAACTTATAAAACTGGGACTATTTTGAAACAAAGCAATAGCATCAGGTTTGATTTACATGCCCTATATAAAATTAAATTCAAAAGTAGTTCTTGGGTTGCTTCAAATATGAAAAGGATTTACCCCATCACCACAACTTCACATGAGAATTGGCATGATGAACCTCGGAAAAGATCTTTTGCATCATTTTCCATCAGAGAAGAAATTTACATCTTCTACTTCATAGTTCATATCTATGGGAATAATAAAAGCAGCCATATACAACCAGCAGCAACATTTAGCTGACAGAAGAATAAACATATATGCAATAACACCAATAGTTTTTTTTTGCAATATTAATGCCTATATTTTCATGATCTGAATATTAGTGCTTTGCTATTCTAATTTGATCTAATGACATCCCAGGATATAACAAAAGCTAATCCCTGCTTAATCTCTCATGATGCTATGTTTAAGTTTATTAGGAAGAAATTTACCTATATGAAGTGAACTTCATAGTTTGAGGGTGAACCTTGATATAGTGATAAGTTTGTCCCTTTGCAATCTGGTTGACCAGGGGTTGAGTCATGGAAACCACCACTTTATTCATAGGGATAAGACTGTGAACATGAACTCTCCCTTAACCCTGAACTGGGGGGAGCTTTGTCTTAACTTTATAATCTAATTTAACTTGTTCATCCAATTGCTAATTTAAGGTCTGGTTAAATCTTCATCAAAAGCCAAAAAAATCCAAAAAAACCAAAAGGCATATTGGTTTACTACTGGAGTAATTTAGCTATAATTAAGAAGCCAGTTACAAAAAAAAAGTTTAGATAAAAAACCATGAGATGTTCACTTCAGCAAAATAAAGATAAATATGAAGACAAAAAATTGTAGCGACAAATCTTTAGATAATATCATGATTAAGCTATTAACAATGATTAGAAAACATGATGATAAAGACAAAGCATAATGTTATGTTGACACTGTGAAAATAGTGCCAATACCTTGTAGCACTGCATTTACTGAGAAGAATGCAGCAGTCATCAAAGGACCATAAGTAGTTTGACCGAGAAACATCTTCTTCAAAGTGGTGATCATATCTTGTTTTGGTAGAATTCTTGCAACAAAATTGAACCAGAAATGCAAAGAAGGTCCAAGAATTATCATCCCATAACCAGCCATACGCAGAGTTCTAACCAAATCAAGGTTGTCAGGAGAAGTGAGTGTGGTGATCTGCGAAGTAGTCAAAAGTTAGGAAAAGTTCTGTGAAATCGACTTGTACTGCTTCAATATTGGAATTCAAGAAAATCTGACAACTATAAGACAAATCAAAAAAGAAACCTACTCAGAGAAAATTTGCCATAAATACTCTAGTGTTTTTTCATTCTTTTAGAATACCACTGAGTATGGACATAAAAGTAATGTTGCAATTTACAAGACATCTATTAAGTACTGATAAACCATGAAATTAGTTGCAAAAGTCAGATGCTTGCAAATTTTCTATTTGTGTCATCCTTCTAAATCACTTCTTGCTAATTTTCTTGTAGCTTGCAAAGCATCTTTATTGCTTTTGGAAAATTTTCCAATCAAGCTTTGCATGCTCATTCCAGTAATACCCAGTTTGATATAGATTAAGGTCTCTTTTTGTGTTCATACTTCCTAAAGAAAACAGGTAAAATTCAGAAAGAGTATCACTAAACAAAATTCGTGGTAAGATTTGGTTCTTCGCCATGCCAAACTTGGTTCATATTCAAGCATGGATGAATATGTTTTATGTGACAATCTATACGAACACCGCCATACAGCTATCTGCACGCAGAATGGTTGTCGAAAATTTTACTTTTTGTTGATTTTGTTATATGAAAAACTTCCAAAGTCCAACATGGACTACAAAATAAATGAAGGAAAAGTTTATTCCAATTATCAGATCAAACACTATCTCATGTTTTGCAGCAACTTTCTCATTAGTGAAATAACCTATGGTACATTGTGCTCTGCTACCACATTAGATACAATGCAACTGAGAAAAGAAAAGAAAACATTTCCAGTGATGTGGCAGAACAATCATCTACGCACCTATATGCCATCCATCCATTATTTCAGCAAGAAGCAACCCAACACTATTCAGGTCTTATTTCTCCACAGACCCTGGGTCAGTTCTAGTCAGAGGTACATCTAATTAAGAACAAAATAATGTACCCTTGCTCTGTTATCTAATGTGATTTTTCCTTGTCATTTTCTTATTTCCCATGAAATTTGACCAACAGAAAATTATCACCACATAAAAACTTCAAACAGACTAATGATAGTCAATAGTAAATTTCACCTTGTCAATCGGCACTATGATTCATCAATCCACAAATTTGACAGCTTTATTTAAGCTATATATTTCAGAGCATAATTCATGGTATAGTAGCAAAGCTCAAAACAGCTGCAGTCAGATTAATACTATGAAGAAGCAACTAAAAAAAATTAAGTCATGCACTTGGAAGAATCCAGCTATATGCACACAGAATTCAAATATCAAAACAGATTTCAGCAACAGAAGATACAGAAGACACTTCTCACTTTATGTGCAATTATGGGTTTTAGGCAAGTTTATAGCATCTTAGATGATGATTCTCCTTCGATCTTATCCCCAACTATTGCTACCTCTGGCTTCAAAGGATTCAAGACTTTATCATCCAACTTTCCTCATAATATCAGTGCTCCATCTCAACATTTTAAGTATCAGCAGCACAAAGAATTCTAATATGGTTTTTTGCTGAACAAATCAAAAAGTTAACTAGCCATAGTATAAAATAGTGGGACAGGCACAGCATGGTTGATAATGAAACCATGGTTAAGCCATAAGAAATATAATATAATAACCTTCTTGATATTTTCTTTTCTTACTAGCACTTTTGTTGGTACATAAAGCATGTTTGATAATACAAGTTCTCTTACAAACTTGCCAATTAATTAATGGCAGCCTAGAGATGCATAACTCCTAGACCACATCAATAGTCTGTCTCCACTTAGCTATACCATTCTTGTTTGATAGCACTATTCTGTTCAGAACTTTTCTTCATGAAACTTACATGGATATATCAAATGATTTCACTTCTTCTGGTTCTTGACAAAATATTACAACAAAACTTGTGTTTTCGTTTCTTTTTCTTTTTTGATGCTTTCATTTCTTTCGCATTATGAAATTCACATTCAATATAGTCTAACTTGCTTCTACTTACTTTTAAAAATTTTAATTCTACATTTTGGTTTCAATGCACTATTTGGAATTTGATCTATTTTGTTATCGTTGGTAAAAATAGTGCTAGTGGCAAATTGCACATATACAATGTCAAACATCATCCTGAGTATGGACTGTAATTTTATACAAAATTTATCCACAATTATTGCAGAGTGCTAAAAGTTCCTGCTTAAGATATCTCGCTCATTGTTTTAGCACTAGTAATTGCTACATCTTAATCACATCGACGATCTTTCATCAGATCAATAAAAAGCAAGTCTAAATTAAGCACGTTTAGCCATAAACTTCTGCTACGTAATGAGAGATAAGAGCCTTCTACTTGTATGTTGCTTGATCTATAAAATAGAATCCAGACCTTTTCTGAAGCCTTTCTATCACAGAAATACACAAAGGCCCAATCAATATCTACTTTTCTTCCAGTGTTTTCTATTAAGTGATAAGCAATCTGTTACCACAGTTGACAACTCATGATCTTCACATGAAGGATCTAATGTAAAGACATCAACAAACAAAGGCTTGCATAGTATTCAGCGTCTAAGGCACATAGACCGCTGAAAGAGATAACAATACACATGAAATAGTCGATCCTTTTTAGCTATTACATCAAGAAACTAAACCCTAAAATCTTAGGGAGACATATTCTTTGCCAACCCCACCAGCCAATGGAGCCCAAGATCAACCACACAGTGCATTGCACTATTCAGTTTCCCCAGGGACATTGATGATAGAAAAACCTAATCTGTAACATGCCGAATCAATTGTAACAAGCAAATCACCAATAAGAAAAGGCAAAATTTCTGCAAAAACGGATACAAAATGGAGGGCAGGCCAATAAAAGAACCTGAGAGGAGATGTCAGCGGCGGCGAAAATGGCTGCGGCGGTGAGGCTCTTGGTGAGAACCGGGCGCGCTTCGATCATACCTAGGTACCAACCCACGAACCCGTTCCGAAGAAAAGAAGAAGTTGACGCCGAAGAAGCAGCGGCGATGGTGGAAGCGGAGGGACCAGAAAGGAGGAAAGAAACAGTAGGGGAGACCCGCAAGGACGATTTCCTGGGCTTGGATGTCAAGAGGTGGGATCGTACGTACGCCCTCGCGTGCCACATTGAGGGCTTGGAGAGGTCGCCTGAGGGCGGAGCCCGAAGATGGTGGAGCAGGAGGCGGTGCGCGCACCGGCTGCCATTGTTTAAGAAGAGGCCGCTCATATCGCTTCGCTTTCTTCTTCTTCTCTTGCTTTCTCTGTTCTGCGGCCTTCGCCAATCTCTACAGATTCATAGCCTATACGCTCACCCGCTCGCCTCTTTTTTTTATCACGGGAAGGCAGGAAGCGAGGCGGGGAAAAAGGAGGAGCGAGTCGCGTGTGATACGGCCGCCCGGTCACGACCTCGTCGAGATCGTGATTGGCGCACGGGAGGTCCGTTTGAGAGGCTTTTTCACTCCAACGAAGCAGCCCACTAAATAAACCCAGATAGTTACCCAGATGATCCCAACCGTCAATTCTGTTGCGCTCTCAACTAAGAAGGAATATGGGCCCAGCCCAAAGTGATACTTAGACAACAGACCCCAAAAGACTGCGGGCCCAGTATGTAACCATCGCTACGCAGCTTTCAGGTGAACTGGGCCCGCCTCGGCTCGCGTCACCTTCCAAACTCATACTCACAGGTGCGAACGGGGTTGGTAAATGGAAAGCAAATGCTTACACGTGTGAGAGAGACGTTGTCACGTGTCGGAATTTTATCTCTAGAACGCCGTCCCCATTTCATCCACTTCAGATTCGGTGGCTCGCACCACCGACGCCGCTGGCCCGAACCCGACCTGTATCGGCCTTCTGGTCGCACCCGTGCTCGCCACAGCGGCGCGGCCGACCCTTCCTCGATTTCCTCTCGGCTCCGCTGGTAAAAGCTACGCCCTCCTCGCTTATAGCGTGCGATCGCCAATAAGAGTTCCGCTCTTTCGGCCCTTTTGCCTCTCGCCTCCGTGACGGGCGCCATCTCGGTAGAGTTGGAGGAGTAGGCGGTCCAGCCATGTCGAAAGCCCGGGTATACACCGACGTCAACGTCCTCCGGCCCAAGGAGTACTGGGATTACGAGTCGCTCACCGTCCAGTGGGGGTAAGAGTTGGATTATCTGAACCCTAGCGCAGAATTAGCCCTAGGTTATGTTTTTCCCTCTTTTGGGCCCTCTCTTTCTTGATCTGGAACCAATTTAGCCGGTTCATGTTGGCGTGCTTCTAGCGCGTCTGGCGTATCGATTGATGATTTTCCATCATAATCTTCAATCTAGATGTTTCGTGTTCTTTTCTCGTCTGTTGATATTATCTTTTTCGCTGTTCTTGGTTGAATAGGGGGCAATACATGAGTTTAGATGCAAGGAAGGGTTGCAAGAAAAGGAAAACTGGACCTCAAGTGGAAAATTAGGTCTTTTTGGTCAACTGAGTAATAGGAGCGAGGAGCTGACCTGGCCTTCATACGCTCCAGGAGATCTCCATCTTGGGTACAAGTTGTTTGGTGCGTAATTCATGGGAGATCCTTCACCTGCAAGCACAAAGGAGGAGAAGAGAAACGCCCTCCATGACAAAGTCAGTGCCTGGTGGTGATTGTAGCGGGAAATGTAGGGAAGCAGGTGAAGAACATGGACGTGAGCAGGATGAAGAAGGCCCTTTGATCAAGATGGCCAGCTTCCTTTATACCTGTAGGAAGGGTTCCCGTTTGTCTCAGAGATTCAATGCCTGCCTGCTTGCATGTGGGTGAGAGGCAGCCTCTAATGGCATGTCGCCTTTGTCAAATATTGTTTCCTTCAGGTTGAATGGGGAGGTAGTTAGGAGGCATCACAGTCAAGTCGAGCCAGTCAGTGATTGTTGGCTATTGTGATACTCAATTGTGTCTAGTTATTATTGCTTTTAGCCATCATCAAGAAAGAAGAGCATATAGGAGACCAAAGGCACCAAAATTTTCCTGGGGTAACCAGTAGTATATCAGATATGTTTATTTCAGATTAGGAGATCATAGGTGGTAATGAATGGTGTCAATCCTGCTTATTAATTGTTCTTCATCATAGATATTTTTGTTATAAATTGCTTATCAAGTGTTTTATATTTGATACAGGATCACTATCGTTCCTTAAAGATTGTGACCCAAAGAATAAAGGTTACTTTGTGAATTGTGGCAATCGGTCTTGTTATTCCAAGCAGTGGCTATATGTTTGTGGGGCTTATAGAGATACTAGTTCGAGTCTGTAGAGAACACAAAGAATCTGACATGATGGAATAGAATGTCAGCAAATATGACCTAAAAGAATAATTTTATGAGCTCCCAATTCTTTTCCATTTCTCAACTAATAGCAATGATAGGAGAATATAAAGAATAAAGAATTAAGATGGAAGTGGTGATATATTAGTTTCTTGGGTAATTCTTATCAAAGAAAAATAGTCGACTTCAGAAAGAGAGGAATGGTTATAGAAGATTTACTAGTGTGATAGCATCAATATATTTTCCTATTTATCTGGAGACTAGCAGGCCTGCTTGACTTTGTGACAATAATATTTACAGAACCACTCATGAAACTTGTTCTGACCTTAGCACAACTCACAATACGAATGGTCTCATGGTGCAGAATTAGTGGTTGCTGGTTCTTGTAAGGTTAACCAAACAATTTGGCAGTTCTAGTAACTTACCAAGTTTTAGAAGATCAAAGTCAAATTCTCAATTCAGATTTTTCTCAAGATCAAAGTCAAAACTTACCAAGTTTTAGAAGCTACTCTGATCATGGAAGATCAAAATTGTTTGGCAACAATACTTTGAAAAATGAAGATACTTCCTTCTAGAGTCAGCTACATGGTTTTGCAGCTTTTTTTTTAACTTCATAGTTCATACATTCGCACACGAACTCATTACTGTGATCAGGGAAAACTTCTAATTGTTTGGGAAATAAATTAAAGATAATTACATTCAGTGATTATACCATCCTTGAGGTTTTTGATGCCATTTCTGATGTTGTATGATATGTTCTATTCTTTCTTAATATGTGTGAATGCATAATTTTTTATATTGATATTGTAGTGGTAGTTTTGGATTAGAGGATTATACCTCAAGGTTCCATGGTAAAATTGTTCCATTGTGATCTTAGTGTCAAGGGCTTGAATTATAATAAAGAACCATTCTGTTCAGAAATAAGGCTGCATATATTTGACCATCAGATCTTTCGTTGGCAGAAGCTTCATGCACTTTGCCCTGTTGATTATCTTTTTGGATTCTTGCACATGTTCATTGTATGTGTACTAAGCTGCTAAGAATTTTTGTAAAAATGATCACTAAACACTAAACAGTTTCAAAAACTGTTGTGTGTGTGGTGGTTTCTTCAGATCTTTATGTTCATTACCAATGACAAGAACAAGCAGTAATATTTCATATTCACTTGGAAGAGAAAAGAAATATGCTGAATGAGGTTCAAACTATACTTTTCTTCAGAAATCAAGATGATTATGAGGTTGTGCGAAAAGTTGGAAGAGGGAAGTACAGTGAGGTCTTTGAAGGCATAAATATCACCAATAATGAACGGTGCATTATCAAGATCCTGAAGCCTGTTAAGAAAAAAAAGGTATTGATTCATATGCTGATACCCGTTGTTCTATTATTTTGTTAATTATCTTAAGTTTTTCTTTCTGTAAAGCCCTACAGGTACTTTTTTCTTATTTCATTGCTAGAAAATGGGACCTATCCTTTTATTTGTATGTAACATAGTAGCCTGATAGAAAAAAGCATCATTTAGATGCCTTACATGATTGACAGGCAGTCAGATTCTGATGTGCACCTGGAAGTTAGGTTAAGCCAATAGAAAGTAGGATGGATCATACGTATGCACCATTTGAAACTATCTTCTTACATATGCATCATATGAAACTCTCTTTTCTTTATAACAATGAAGTTGAAAAATCTTGACCTATGAAATGCATCAGCTGCACCAAAACACCAAAAAAAGGGTGTCAACTGACAATCCATGTCATGAGTTTGCAGTAGGTGGCTTGAAGATCAAATTAATAGTGAATTTCATTGGCATTCTCATGATTTGATAGTCTTATTTTTTTTTCTTTTTGTCTTTGCTTAATATGTCTGGGAAAAGAGAGATTACATGAATTTATAAAACTGATTCTCCCATTTGATATCTCTCTAGTACTATGATGAAGTACAAAGAATTTTATGTGTTTCACAGTTTTTTTTGTTCAAAAATTTTGTGGATTCGCTGGATAATTTATTTCTTCATTATTTTTGTTGCTCGCTCCAATATCTTCAAATTAAGTGTATTCATTGTCAAAATATTCACATTCACATGAAACAAATTAAATTGTGATGTTTTAACTGATGTGGATTTGTATATTATAATTACAAGGATTTTTGCCTTTCTTTGTTATACCCTCTGGATGAGAGTGATTGGTTTGACATCGTTTCATGGCCCTATTTTCCACAGTAACAGAATTCTTGCTAATGATTTACATCAAGCAATTTTTTTTTCACATATTATTTAATTGGAATGTCCTTCCTTCCTGTTCTTTTCTTAAACTAGCTGTTAGTGTTTCATTGTCATGTTTTACCAGTTCCTGCAATTACACAACCATTTGTTAAAGCTTTTGGCTGAAATGGTGTTTTTATGTTGTTCTGTTGAACTTATTTTTCTTGTCTCCTTTTGCAGATCAAGAGGGAGATTAAAATACTTCAGAACCTTTGTGGTGGTCCAAATGTTGTGAAGCTTTTTGATATTGTCAGAGATCAGCAATCAAAAACTCCCAGCTTGATATTTGAATATGTTAACAGTACAGACTTCAAAGTCTTGTACCCCACACTGTCGGATTATGACATACGATACTATATCTACGAACTTCTTAAGGTTTATTATCTGGACCATTTTTCAATATGACCATGCATGCGTCTTTTTACATGCTTATCTCCTGAGATATCAAAATTTGTGAATGCTAAATATTCTGTAAAAAGTGATGTATTTCACAAATCATAATGGGCATAGTTAACTCATGACACCTTAGTAACCTCACATCTTTATTGCTGATTATTGAACATTAAGGTTTTGAAGTGCTGCATGGGTACGAATACTTCAAGTTTAGTTTATTCGCAAGGAAAATGGAAAACGTATTTTTCCACTAAAAAATCTTTTCCTTGAAAATGTATATGAGTTAGTTGAATTTCAGGGAAAGGAAATGAAAACTGTTTTCTGTATTTCTTCATGTTTGAGATGCAAGAAAAACTAGAAGTCATAAGCAGGTTGTTCTCAAAGTTTTCTTTTTTGCTTTCTAGAGAAAAAAAAAGAAAACTAAAAGATAACTTCCTATAAATCTGGAAAAATGTTTTTCACATATTTTGGGCTTCCCTGTTAAATGAACATCAGAAACAAAGTTTTCCTAAAAAAATTTCTTTTGTGAAGTTATCCGTGCAACCAAACAGGCCCTACATATAACTAATCTGCATGTCTAAACCACTGGAAATAGATGTGTGAATAAGAAATTGTTGTTCGAGAAACTAACTTGGGTGTCTCAGCTAGCCTACAATGTAACTTGCCTAGACCATGATGTCAACAAATTTGTATTCATATGTCCTAACAAGGATGATTGAGTTCATGTGTGAAGTCAATGTTTATATCTTCTTTGCAGTTTAGCATTTGCATATTAGTTGGCTAAGATAACAGTGATACCTATAATAATTGATGCCTATAATAACAGTGATACCTATAATAACAGTGATACCTAATTACTTTGACAAAGTAGAAACTGTAATATCTCTTCCAATTGTTTTCAACTATCAGTGTTACTTGTTTTAACTATAATATGTAAGGTATATTGAATTGTAACAGATTAAGAAATATTTTTGAAATTATTTGTTTTAGTTTATCGCTCACGGCTTAGGTGTGTAGGGCATTGTTTGTCCTTTAAGATAGGTTTGCCACCTAAGGTATTGTTTGGGTTTTAAGACAGGTCTATCACCTAGGGTATTTTTTGGGCTTTAAAATGGGTCTGTCACCTGGATTCCATAGTCTGTTTGACAACTAGAATTAATTAATGGGAGGAGATGGTAACTATGGAGTTTGAAGTCTGGTGGAATTCATGGAAGCAGCAGCAAATTAAATGTTGGTTCTTGCAACTGGAGGACATTCAGTAATGTGATTCTCTTTATAAAGGCTTGTTGCATGGGTTTATCATTTGCTTGTGATAATAGTTCATTTGATGACTAGAAGGATCAGGTTAAGAAGGAGCATAGAGGTTGGTGAATTTCATTGCAGAAAAAGGCAGTTCGATGCTTTATATCATAGGTAACTGCTTGATGTGCCACACTTAATAAAGTTTTATTTGTTGGTGATCCCATATGCTGCTAGTGTGTTTTCCCTGCTTCATTATTGGTTCCCGTTAGATGAGGGCTAATGTGTGTTGATAATCAGGATAGGAGATTGAGTTTCAGACTACCAGAAGATTAGAAAATCTTGTTTCTAATCACAGGGATTGGGATTTCACTAAAAGCAGTTTGGAGTTTTAAAAAGGATTTTAGCCAACTTGGTCTCATTTTCATTGCCTGCAGAGCTTCTAGGTATTGGAATAATCTTAAGCATAGCCACCAAGTGTTGGGGAGCTATCGTGGTTTGATAATCATCGTCTTTAAGGGTTATATAAGCTATCATACTGCAGAATTATGAGCATGAGTTATAATCATAAGATTTTTTAGTTAATGCATTCATGAGAAATATATTACTGTCTGTTGTCTTTGTTGTTTATGAAAATTGGTTTCTTCCTGATCTAGTGGTATGTTTAAACTTCTGAATTTCTCCTTTAATCTTATAGATTTATGAAACAACAAGAGTATTTTGGTCTTTCAGTGAGCCCATTTGCGAATGCAATGATCAAGCATTGTTGCTTAGTAAATATTTTAGCTACAGAAGAGAAAAAGTACAAGTGCATAACTGATGCTGCAAACAATTTTGAACTTGTCCAACCTTGATATTGTTGTGCTGCTTCTGTGTTATTCAAGTAATTCGAATTGTTCTCTTTGATGCTACCACGAGATTTATTGTTCTTCATTTGACTTGTGAGTTTTATACTGCTTTTCTAACCTTTTGCACTTTCAGGCACTAGATTACTGTCATTCTCAAGGAATCATGCATCGAGATGTCAAGCCACATAATGTTATGATAGATCATGAGCTGCGCAAACTCCGGTTAATAGACTGGGGACTTGCTGAGTTCTACCATCCTAACAAGGAGTACAATGTTCGCGTAGCTTCAAGGTAGGCTTGGCATGCTAAAGTTTAGATGATCCTTACTATTGACTACAAAAAAAAATTATCTCATGCATAAGATAATTGTCATGCTTAATCTATCTGCATTTATAAATAGGACGGGTCATAGGCAGTAGCAATTATTGCCAATTGCCTATTTGGGTTAGTGCATGTCATGCCAACTGTGTGCTGTCACAAGGATGTTGATATTGCCCATATAAGGGCATCAGACGTGCCTGACTATCTTAAACAGCATGAGCAGTACATTCGATAGCATGCTGGGTGCCTATATTCCTCAGCAAGGCAATTGCAATTGTCATTGATTATCAGAACATGTTATGGGTAAAATCCTACAAGATATGTATTACAAAGCAGGGATTAGAAGAAATATGTTACTTTTGTTAAAAGTCATCCTAAAATATGCACATCTAACACCCAAAAAAGAGATTTACCCACAACTTTTTGTTTATTCACAAATGCGATGACTTAGGAACCACAATTTATATCTAGACTCTAGAGGTTCCTGTTTTTGAATTATGAGAGCACTTTTGTGGAAAGATCAATTGATATTATGGATGCTGACCAATATTGATAAATCCATTACTTTTTTGTCCTCTACAGCCTCTATTAAAAGAACGAGCTAGAATATATCAGAATCTTCATGATTTAACTTTTTAGCCAGACAGCCATTTCCAAGGTGTATTTTGATGTTCTTTTCGAAAAACAATTGATTAGTGAATAACTACAATTGGTTTAGTTTTGTCAGCCAGACAACCATTTTCATGTTTAACTTGTTTCAGGCTCCATGATGTTTTTCCACCAGAGGCAAACCTTTTTCTGATGTATGGTGAAATCCTTACATGAGTATATCCTCTCACATATGTATACCAAAGAAAAAACCCTAAGTTCAATAGGTTACCTGAACCTTTCCTCCTGCTGACATAAGAATGGCTTATTTCCTTTTTCTGGAGTCAGGGGCTCTGGTAATTTTATATTTAGTAAAAAGGTCAATCTTGATATCAAAATGAGTAATTATCTTTTTATTAAATAGAAAGGAAAATGATATTAAGAAATAAGAAGGAAGATTGGTTTACTTCATTATACATAGATCTCATTATAATTAGGTGCATCTTCTGTCTTAGTCACTCTTCTTTTATAACTTGCTGGAGGTTCTTGACTGATGTCTCACATTTGAGTTTCCAAGAAAGTGGCATCCTTCGATGCTTTTTAGATTTTTGTAACATCATAAACAAGACAATATGAAGTCCAACTGTACCATGTTTTGTACATTAAAATAGTCCCAAATATCTGGAACTGCTGCTCTCTCATTACAAATGTAATTTGGCTTGGGCACCAGCTCTATTTTGGCATTTCTTTGTAAATGTGAAATTCTATGATCTTGTATAAACAAAATGATGAAATTTAAAATGAGTTTTCTATTAGGGATCTTGGTGAATATGCAATATTCTCATGTTTAATCTCATTTGAAGAAATTTAATGAATTGGTTGGGATCCAGATACTTCAAGGGTCCAGAGCTCCTGGTTGACTTGCAAGATTATGACTACTCCTTGGACATGTGGAGTCTTGGTTGCATGTTTGCTGGAATGGTAAGTGGGAAAATCAATCTGATGAAATGCTTTATTCTTTTAAATACAATTAGCTTATTTTGTACTATCTGATTCCATTTTCCAAAAAATTAGATATGGTAAACATATCTCTGCTGGTTAATTACAGATATTTCGCAAGGAACCATTCTTCTATGGTCATGACAATCATGATCAGCTTGTTAAAATTGCTAAGGTAACAATCAGTTATATTTTGTTGTTTTTGTTTTAGATGTGAAGTTACACATTGCAGTATACTTACATTGCCTTCAATAAAAAAATGTCATGCTTGTATGTTAATCCTTTCTGAAAATGTACTTTTAACAAATAAATATCTGATACTGATCAGAAATGTGTACAAGATGACAACTTATTATAGTTTTGGATATTGTAGTTGATAAAGACTTGACCTAATTATAAGGTGTCAAACCACAAATATGGGTTCCACTTATTTGTTGAAGATGCAATTGGATTATCTTATAAAATTTTTGTGACATCTCATTTAGTGAATTGCTCATGTGGACCTACCATCCATTTTAGCTAGTATACCATGAGGCTTTGTCCATGAGCTTCATTACATGGTGATTCCCAGAACTGCATCTATTTGTGGCATAATTTTCCTTTGTTTAGACATCTTAATCTGATTAGGATATTAATCAGCCAGACCTTTTTCCTTATTTTTCTCTTCTTCATCATTCTTCTTTTGTCTTCCGAAGCCATTTAGATACTCGACCACTTATTTGTCATGTGTTCGTATGCTGGCTTGCCATTACAGCATCATTTGTTTTCTTTATTCACATTTTGAAAGGTTCATAGATCAAGATAAGTTTCAAAATCACATTGATCGGACAGGATTTGACGGATCAGGTAGTCTTGGAAGATTCATAATGGTCTGACTCAATTTGGTGAATATTTGCCACAGTTGGTGGGACTGGCTATGATCAATAGGATTTGTTTATCCTAGCTGATCCAAGCAAACCTTTACTTGAATCTGATTGATTATGGGGCCTCAAACACATACTCAGTAGAAATTTGGGCATTTGCGAGTTGTTGTGGCCCGTCTCAATCTACGTCGGTTTAATTGTATGAAGATTGTATGATGTCAAGAATTATCTATCTTCTTTTACCTTGTCTATTGTCCTTGACGTGGCAATGGCGAAGTTCGTATTGAAAATGATTCTGCTCTTGGTTGAAAGGGAACATAACCATATGCAATCCATTATCGGATCGGCACTGCACCTCATGGGCCAGATATTGGGATAGTGTGTGGCCTGCCTACCTTCGTATGAAGCTTGATCGAAAAATTTAATCATAGTGCACATACATGCTATCCTTATTTTATATTTTCTGTGGAACTTCAAGTTGATTATCAGTACGCCTAATCTTATTGGATTTACTTGGCTTTGCCCTTGGTTTAGCTTATTAGGTCCTAATTGAAATCTAATTTGCCAGTTTCTTTGTGCCTGTTATTTCCAACAGATAATTTGAATTGCATCCGATGTTAGATTAGTTTAAACTTTAAAGATAAGGGGTGCCCAGTGGTCAACACCAAGGGGCTTGATGAGACTTTATTTGGACATAAAGTTCTTTTTCGCTGGTGGACTGCACCCATCTTTGCTCTGATCTAGCCTTTTCTTCTTTTTTCCCCTTCTGTCATCAATCCAAATCCTGCTTTGATTTTATCTCTAAAGGGAAATTCTACCTGGAGCATCTATAGGAAGGAATTTCACTGGAAACCTGTACTCAGAACAGGTTTTGTGCCAATGTATACCAGTCTGACCCAGGATTTATCCTGACCATGATATATTTGCACTCAACTAGGTTACATGAAATATCTTTCTATGAATTGGAACTCAATTTTACAGCAATGGTCTTAGATCTCTTCTATTGGCATGCATGTCTGTTAGCTAGATATTAAATTGGAAAAAAAATGAAGCCTGTAACTTCATTCTCAACACTTAGCTGATTGACTAAAATTATGCAACTGGGAGGTCTTTATATGGTCATTTTGTTCATTGTGGATCACAATCTATTTCAAAATAGTGTTATTCTTATCTGATTTCACTTTCTCGCCTAGACACCAGATCTTTTTGCTTTCCATGGTCTACACCCATCCCACTTTGTGATCAGTGCAGCCAAATTGTCACAGTGTCTCTATATAGACTTACCAACTATTTTAGGTAGGAGCACAACTGTAGCATGCATAAATAATCACAACAATTTAATGAAAAACATTAAGTTGAAAGTAAATCCAAGTTAGACTCAACTTTACCTGAAGTTGAATTTAAGAAAAACACAGTAGACCAAACCCTTATTAAATCTGGCTCCATCAGTACTGAGGGGAAATTGGAGTTCAAGATGGATGGAGTACATGATTTAATAATTCATAGTGGAGACAAATGGATAGTTATACGTGGAAATATAATTAGTATTTGTTGTTCATTATCGTATTCTTGTTGAGGATGGATATAGGTTCGATTGTAGTTGATTCTTTGTTTTTCCAGGTACTTGGTACCGATGAACTTAATGCATATCTAAACAAGTACCGCTTAGAGCTTGATCCACAGCTTGATGCTCTTGTTGGGAGGTACGTTTATGTTCTTTTTTTTTTTTTTTTCATGTAGACAAGATATCATTGGCTATATGGGAGTTACTTCTAATGAAAAGGGTTAAAATCCTGCATTTTTCACAGTATTTTATGCTTGTTCTATGTTCTGCAGACACAGCAGGAAACCATGGTCTAAATTTATCAATGCAGACAATCAGCATCTCGTTTCTCCAGAGGTTTCTTTTTGCACCCTGTTTAAAACTTTACTATGCTGTACACATCATCTTTTTGAAATTACCTTTGGCTTTTATTATCCTCAATGCATTTATATCCTGTCATTCCATTAGTCTTTCATCATGACACTGGCTGAAAATTGGATGCAGGCAATAGATTTTCTTGATAAACTCCTTCGATATGATCACCAGGACAGGTTCACAGCACGAGAAGCAATGGTAGTATCTCTAAACGCATATTTCTTGTGATGATATTACTTTTGTTTCTAGTGAAGTGTTCTTCTGATTGAGAACCCTCTTTCTGATGCCCAACTTCGTGATAAACTTATCAGCATCTACCAGCAGCATATTTTCAATTAAGCAACTTAATTTAATTCTTCCTTCTTCTTTGAGAATTTTAGTCTCCAAAATTTTTGGAGGGACTGAGTAAAATATAATCATTACTTGACTTATCATTCTTAGGAGTATGATCGAGTGAATCAACGGCTAAATAATCAGCGGAGTTGATATGATTTATCTATCTATAAATGCCAGATTGTGGTTTACTTGCCAAACTCTACATGACTCAGCATACATAGGTGACTGTCTTAATGTTTGTTTCTTTTTCTTGTGCAGGCGCATCCCTACTTTCTTCAAGTGAGAGCTGCAGAGAATAGCAGAATGCGGACACAGTAAAAGTCCAGGCAAGTTTAATTGCAACTTGTAGAATATCCCGATAATGATATTGATTTGGCGCACCTGTTATTTATACCGCAACCTGTAGTACTCCGATGATGTGTGGCGCTTATAACACCATTTAATTGAGCGTTCGTTATCTTCTGTAGCACTCATCATCATAGTGCTATTTACCAATTCTGCAACTCGAACATGGAAATGCATAGACTCATCTTTATTTCCGGAATTTGTGTTTTGAGCCCCTGCGATCTTTTAGTTGCCTTCGGTTGTTCAACGGTCAATCGATCATGGGTCGAACTTTGACCTTTCTCGGAATCAAACATTTCTCCTGATCTTTTGGCTATTCCAAAGGTCGGGGTTAACAGTTTCACACTCCCGCAACTTGTTCACTAGCCTGCGTCAGGTGAGAAGGTTTGACGAGGCACCCGGTCTCAAGTTATCCAATTACGTGGGCAGGGTCCCGCCACCAATTAATACACGTTGGATCTAGAACCGTATGCCACCTGTTTTCCGGTCAAACCAAACTAGCCCGCCGGATCCCGAATAGGTTCGTCGAAGTTGCCCGCGACGCTGGGAGACGCGCCTGTTCACAAACCGTCTGATCAAGATCCGACAGTCAGCATCGAATTCTTTCTTCCGCTTGGTCAAGATCGCGTCCCCTCCCGCGTCATCGAATTACGTAATTTTTGGACTCCCCAAAATCCAAATCGCGATATAAGCTGAACGTCGGGATCCTTTCGGCTCGGGTATTTCGGTCGGCGCTGTTCGGAACGGGTTTTTGTTTCCCGGAGAGGTTGGGATTTCTTCTGGCCTTCGCTATTCGTCTCGATTCGCTTCGACCTTTGATTTCGGGGAGGATTTGAAATGGCGGCGAGCTTCCGTCAATGGGAGAAGGATCCTTTCCTCTCCGCCGCCGATGAGGTGCAGGAATCCGCCGATAGGTACCGAATCTTCCGTCGGTTTCTTTTCTTCTTCGTTGAATTTGATGGAGTTTTACGGTTTCTTTTCTTCCACGATCTGTAGGATGGAGTCGCTTTACCGATTGTGGATCCAGGAGCGGAATGACGCAGCAAAGGTTACCACGGGAGTCGAATTCGCGTCCGGCGTGCTCCGTAGAGAGCTTCGCACGGCTCTTGGGACCGCAAAGTGGCAGGTGATTTCTGGTCCATGTTGGGTTGCATTACCTAGGGTTTCCTGCGAAACGAGATATGTTCCAAATGAGATATTGATCCACCCCTTCTTGATCACGCAGCTTGAGGAATTGGAACGGGCTCTGAGATCGAATGATGATGCATGCTCAGCGGGAGAAGACACGAGAGTTCGGCATGACAAATTCATTGTGGCTATTCGGAGTCAGATATCCATGGTGGAAGATTGTTTGAGGCAGTCGAATTTGGAGCTGGGTGAGACTGCTGTTGCCTGGGTCCGTTTGGATGACGGAGAAAGGGATGAGCTTGCACGTTTTCTATCTGGTCCACTGCCAGCCGAAGATGTGCCCAAGTTTTCTTCGTTTGGTGGCGTTGAAGTCGGGAACAGTACTGTTTATATGAATGGAAAGGCTTCTATTGACTGTATGAAGAATTTCTCTTGCCAATCAAGTGAGTCTTGTAGACGGGAGACCAGGGATGAGAGGTTGCATGGTCATGCATCATGTGCCACAACTGATGTTGGATCATGGGCCATTGGGATCCCTGATGACGGTGAGGATACATCTGGGAGATTACCTGATGAAAGACCTAATTTTGTATCCCGAGCGGTTTTTAGTTCTGCTGCATTATCAGACGCTTTGGAATCAACAGCTAGGATGAGGTGGCTTAGAAATGGAGTTAGGAATTGGAGAGGTCGATTTCAACATAGTTTATACATCCCGTTGAAAAATGATCAATTAGGTCAGGTGAGTACATCCTTTTGTGTTTCTTTAATTACACAATGTTCATTGATTTTGATGTTAGGTGCAGTTTGCTTTAGAACATCTCATTTGGTTGTTGCTATAGGAAATCAACGCATGTTACGAAAGAAGCAAGAGCTGCCTAAGATACTGTAGAGAGGATATTAATGATAAGCACCTTTTTGGGTGTCTTGGAGCTTTCCAGAGACAACTGCAAAGGTCTCAGTATCAAATTCAGTATGGCCATCCTATCCAAATTTTTCTTTGGGCAACACTTGCTGTTACCTTGATGGGTGAGTTTCTTTGATTTCTTTAGTTTTTTTTTGTAGTTATCAATTAGATTGATCACAATAAGGAGTTTTTCTAATTGTTCTAGCATACCGCATTAAGTTGATCTGGATAAAGGAAGAAAATTTGAGTTTATGACATAGTAATTAGTAATGATATAATGATAAAAACTATCAAAAATAATGGAAATATGCAATGATTATGTTGCACTGGAGTAATAAACAAAGGGTGGGAAGTGCATAATAAAATGAAGAAAAGGATAAAACCTAACTTCACGGTGATGTGTTTGTAGTACATATACGTAATACATGTCAAAATCATGTTTTTCTCTTGGATTGTTGCTTAAAATGAGTTTGTGATCTTAAACTTTAACTAGGTTTTTCGTATATGGGATTTTTTTTAATATTTACCTACTTGTTTTGATCTAAGAAACTAAGAATACATTAATTTTTAATAGGTAACTGGACTATTATGAAAAAAATTGGAACGAAAAAAAAAAATATAATCTGTACTTCACCAAGTTCAATAATTTAAGAATCTATTTTATGATCAATATGATTATATGTTAATCAATAATTATATTAACAGCAAGTTCAATAATTTAACACGTCTGCCAGCCAACTACGGTTTTGACCACTCTTGTAATTAATTAAATGTTTATCTTTTTTCTTAAAGTGAGTATTTATAATTATAAGAGCATATGAAGTTGCAAAATCCAAAATTATACGACCATCCTCATTTCTCTTCCCATAACCAAAGTCCTCATGCACCCCTTTATATTCACTATATATTTTCCCTATATGACTATTCAATTTTTTTCCAATTATAAATTTTTCGGTTATATCATCTAAGCTTTCCCAAAATTATCTTTGGGTTTAATCATCCAATCCGACTCAAGGGGTATAAGCACTAATCACATTCAAAACATTTTGTCCTTTCATAACCTTTAGAATTATAATTTTATCTCCAAATCTGTTTATATCTACAGCAATCTTTTTAAGATCCTTATCAACAATAATTCCTATTCTATTTTTGTGTTTAACTTTTTCAGTATACCAAATTCTAAATCCAGTATTATCAATCTCTCTAGTTTTGCCCTTAGGATCTTATAAGCAAATAGTTTTTATTCGTCATCTGATCATAGTGCCTATCGATTCTAATCTCTTGCCTAGAAGTGTTCCTATATTCCAAGTTGTTAATCTAACTTTTTGTTCTTGGACTAAATTCTTTACTCCCATTGATCCAAAACAATGAGAGAATCTTTGCCTACTTGGCACCACATCTAAGTGTTGATGTGATGGACCGCTTCTGGGCAATCTAACCCACCATTTGCAATTCGGGACACTTATGTGGTAAAGGTACCTTGTGTCACTTTTGGATGGCGGCCTAGCTCTATATTGAAATCGGTTAAGATCCATACTCCTTTTTTTATGCTATTTAAGAAGTTGTCATGAGAAAATACATTCCTAGGTTCATATGTATTTAATAGTGCTTTATCAGTAAAAGGGATCTTAATAAAGCTATTAGAACTAGAAATGTCACGTTTAGAAAGGGGCTAGAATTCTTGTTAAACAAATGGATCATCAATTGTGTGATTTGTCTGTGTCTATCAAGCAGATACTTTTTGTTTTTTTTTGTTGACAATTAGCAGACCCCAAATAATTAACGGTTTATTGTTGTTTTACCGTTGTTGATAATTATTTTAGTTTCTTGCTTTTTCATTAATTGCTCAACTCATTTGTGCAGTGACTTTTGTGCGGTATATTGGTTAGTGGTTGCACCATGGTATTTGGATCTGGTACATGCAGCTTGGACGCATCAGTGGTGGCTTGTATGTTGCTTTCTTTGTTGAATCTTTTCTAGACTCCTTTTAAGCATGGATAGTTTTTTAGACAGTCTCCTGAAGGCATTTTAAACTCAAGCTTTTACCCTGTTCCTAACAAACCTTTCTTATATTCTGCAGCCAATTTTGCTGGGTTTTGCATGTTGACTTTGACTGCATGATGATGAATACTGTCAGAAGCTCCTTAGTGGGCTTAATAAATTCAACTGGGTCTTATTCCAAGCTTGCGAACTTGAGACCTATTGTTAAGACATGTGTCCCTTCCAAAAAGAGAGATAAAAAGAAAGAAAAATGTTTT
Organism: Musa beccarii; assembly: GCA_024322285.1. Taxonomy (NCBI): domain Eukaryota; kingdom Viridiplantae; phylum Streptophyta; class Magnoliopsida; order Zingiberales; family Musaceae; genus Musa; species Musa beccarii. Next base: position 1,572,139 of record JAIWVJ010000011.1, read on the forward strand.
TTTTTAAATTGAAAAGCATTTTCATTATATTAAACGATGTACATAATGCGCACACGCGGACTTGAATCTAAGATCTATTTATTACTTGTGCACTAACCAACCCAGATCTCTCAACAGAGACTAGAAAGAAAAAAGTTTGATATTTGCATTATAGATTTTTGTTGAAGCATGTGAGCATCTAGATATTCACTCACATACACCCAAAACACTATGTTTCTTTAAAGCATTGTTTTGCATTTTATATGCTCAGGGGTTCCTTAAACATTATGCTTTTTTAATTGCAGCATCCTGTTGTACAATACTGAAGCTGACACTTTCTGGACAAAATTTGCTGCAGACTTTGGGAGCAGTTTCACTGTGCAATCTGCAGCTCATTGGAGGTTTCTCATGGTAATGATCTAGAAATTTTGGCCATGTCAGGGGACCATATGTTAGAGTTAGATCTCTAAAAATAAGATCCAAGTCCAACATGGAGGCCTGTGCATTGTTGGTTTCATGGCACACACGTGATCCTTGGATAATGTAAATTTTGGAAGTTAGCCAAGGGAAGGAATTTACAAGTAGTATAGATGCTATGAGTGATGACCTTCTCAAGTTGAATGTGGTTCTACAAGTGAAATGCTGAAGAATTGGAAGGATTTAGATTTAAAAGTGTTACCCCTTTCACTGATTAGACTTAACAGATGGTGATTAACTACAATGTGACTCTCAATAGAGGAAATGTCTACAAATCATGGATATGACAATGATTAAAATACTCCTAATTTTTCAAGAAAATAAATAGAGGACGGTTCGTCAGAAACCGAATAAAAAATGATATGTTGTTGTACTTGGAAACAGTCCAAATGTTGACGCACTAGAAAATTAGAAATGAGTTGTACATGATTCGATAATCTAATTGAAAAGGATCCAAATGATGACGCGTTTGAGAGTGATTATAAAGTAGGAAGTCTTCTTATCTTATATTTCTCCCTCGTCTTTTCTTTATAGATTATTGAATCCTATCAAATTTTAAGTTAAATTCTCTTTTCTGCAGTCGGTCATGTCTTTTCATTCTCAAAAGAATTAAAAAAAAAAAACTTTCCATCATTCTCAATTTGTCAACGGAGTACTTCAGGACATCATCAAACCACAGATTCTTTCGTGACATTAGAAGAATATATATATATATATATATATATATATATATATATATATATATATATATATATATATATTTGTATATATTCAGGAATATTTTCTTCTTTTTTTTTTTTTGTCTCGACTCCCTCACGACACGTCGCAAAATTAATAACCATGGGCACAAACTAATGCTAGTGGTTCTAAAAGATGCTTCCTTGAATGCTTATCTTATTGTTCATATGGCTATCAATAATGGAGATATAATTTCCACAAGTGGGCCGCAAATTAAATGTTGACGTAGCAGCCCAACCGCTACATTCTGGCACAGCAGCTCCCATGTCCCTCCTGTGAGTTGGATGATGGATTCGGACCGGTCGTTTCTTGCTTCGACTTGTCTTATTCGGTATAATTGCCAAAACGTACCTCTTTAATGTATAAGCAATATGAATTTTGTTTAAAACCCCCCATAATTCTTGGCCGAGCTTTGTATCTCCCATTTCGTCTGATGAGCATACTGTCTTGTCATAAAGAGGATGTAATGTGATTAAGTAGTGTGTGGGGTCCAGTGTTCGACTGGTCCAGTCCGTGTCATCAATTCGGCTAACGACTTCGGTGGAGTGGAGTCAACGGAGCGGTCCAAGTGAGGGACGGACGCCCTCCTCATATCGATCAATCACCGTACGTGTGGCGACGGCCGTGCCGGAGCGAGGTCCGATAGCGCGACGGCGTTCCTGGCTCGACCGACATGCCGGATCCGCACGTATGGTGGTCTGTGCGAGGGAACCCAACTCGACGCAATCTAACGAGCGGTCACGAGATCCACATCCCCAAGACGTCGGGTACGGATCCTCCGTTCGTTCGTGCCGCGACACGCGGGGGGCCCGTTCGAGCTTTCCGAAAACGGCACGGGTAAGACGACCGCGTCCCTTCATCTCGTGACGCTGATCTGAAGGGCACGAACGCTCCACGTTGCCTCCTCCTCGTCCGTGCACAGGGCGCCAGATTTTTCTTTATTTCGACGGAACCTACCCGCCTGGCGGCTGGAGGAATGTTGATCCCTCGGTGGGACCCGTGCGGGTCCAGGCGTTACCGCCACTCACTTGGCGACTCTCGTCTTCAGATCGGTGCGTTGCGGTGCGGTGCGGCGCGGCCAAACCCAAACCTTATCATCTCGGACGCCCCGTTTCCCTCTGCCTCGTGGGATCCGTGTCCCGTTGGCGATGCCTGCGGTCGAACGACGAATCATTAACAAATTGCGGTTTTTGGTCTATTTGCTATTCGAAAAGAAGATACTTGGGTGGCTGAAAGATTAAAGAAGGTACCGTAGCAGTGAGGGAAGGGAAGAGGGAAACCGAAGAGGAAGAGAGCAGATGGGGATCGTGGAGGAGGCGCACAACTTGAGGGTGATCGGGCGGGCGGATGGGGAGCGGGGGACCATCGTGCTGGCGCATGGGTTCGGGACGGACCAGTCGGTGTGGAAGCACCTGGTGCCTCACCTGGTGGAGGACTACCGGGTGGTGCTCTTCGACAACATGGGTGCCGGCACCACCAACCCCGACTACTTCGACTTCGACCGCTACACCACCCTCGAGGGTTACGCCCTCGACCTCCTCGCCATCCTCGAGGAGCTCCGCCTCGGCCCCTGCATCTTCGTCGGCCACTCCGTCTCCGCCGCCATCGGCGCCATCGCCTCCATCTCGCGCCCGGACCTCTTCTCCAAGCTCGTCATGCTCAGCGCCTCCCCCAGGTGTGCGTGTGCCCCTTATCGTATTTTCACTTTCTTTATTCTTGTTGGGTCTCTTTTCCTACGCAACCATACGCCATACCTCATTGATACCACCACGAAAAGTTTGGGAGGACCTTATGATGGCGGCGGCCGCCGCCGCATATTTTCTAATTAATCTGTGACTATTATGCTGGTATACCTCCGTCTTGTGGCTCTAATTTTAACGGTGATCGGTTTGTTTGTGCAATCTCGTGAATGAAATTTACATATCATTTGTAAATTGGGACTATTCATGATGGAAGTTCCACTTCTAGCTTGGACATCTCCGTACCAAGTGTTCTTGAGGGAAAGACACAATCTGAGGTTTTATTTTTCCCTGAAAGGACGATTGAATCAAGAAGACAGAGGCTTCTGGAACTCCTAGTTTACTATTTTCTTTGTGGGATTGTGGAACAAAATCAAATTTTTAGAAGAAATAAAAGATGCATGAGGGTTTGTTTCTTGTCATTCCAATTTTTTCAGAAGATCTTAAACTAAGGTACTGTATATTGGCATTCTTTAGCATGAGGATTCCATGTCTTGCTTAGATATCTCCATAATTTAGGTAGTACTTTGAGAAGTTTGATCTTTAGTTTAGCAGGAGAAGGGGCTGAAATAATGATGGACGACTCTGGGACAACTAATTGACTAATTTCTTTTGAGATTCAAGAACATATATATATATATATATATATATATATATATATATATATATATATATATATATATATATAATTTTCTTGGAGTGAAGACCTCAGAGAGAACATGAAAAATTTATAATTTGATGGAATGATCCAGTGATTTGAACGGACATGTTAGACCTAATTTTTTGTGATCTGATTCGGGGGAGTACATTAGACGATTCAGACCTCCACTGTTATAAAATTTAATGTAGATTTTGGGTTATTCTGCTGTTGGAGGATTGAGATGATTAGACAAAGAGCCAACAAATTACCAAAAGTCCAATTTTTGACTACTTAAATTACTATTATGGTTTGTGGTCTACCAAATTCATACTGAACCCGAAGAACCCAAGCGCTTTGCAGTCTCAAGCTGAAACTTGTAAACGCATAGCGTTGATGGTTACATGCTTTATTGAAAAATTGAACTTTATGATGCAGACATTACTATGGCTTTTTAAAGTTGAATTGTGAGTTGCTAAAGTTCCCCATAATGAACAAAATAATAGCATCTACATGCATGATTCTTCTGATTTGCAGCCTAATTACTCAAGAATAACTTTTAATTTTGAAGGGTTTGTGTTGCTAACAATTCTGGGCTCAAAACATCATGACACAACATTCAATTCTTAAGTGCACGTGGTTGTTTCTGCTTATGGCTAGTCAAACTCTTCTAATTCATTGTTGAGGTCGGTGATTATATCTTGAACAGTCTGCTATTTTGAATTTGCAGGTATTTGAATGATGTGGACTACTTTGGGGGTTTTGAACAGGAAGAGTTGGACCAACTTTTTGATGCCATGAGATCGAACTACAAGGCTTGGGTCTCTGGATTTGCACCACTAGCTGTCGGTGGAGATATGGACTCCGTGGCAGTCCAAGAGTTCAGCAGAACGCTTTTCAACATTCGCCCTGACATTGCCTTGTGTGTGGCTCAGACAATCTTCCAGAGTGACCTGAGGGAGATACTTGGGCTTGTTATGATACCGTGCCATATCCTGCAGAGCAGCAAGGATCTCGCAGTCCCTGTTGTGGTGTCTGAGTACTTGCACAGGAACCTTGGGGGCGAGTCAATTGTCGAGGTTATGCCCTCCGAGGGCCATCTGCCCCAGCTTAGTTCTCCAGACATTGTCATCCCTGTTCTACTCAGGCACATACGGTATGACATTGCAGTTTAGAAACGGAATCCGAGCCTTCAGAACTACAATGAATCACGCGATCTCTTGCTTTTAGTTTCAGTGGCATCTTTGTGCTCTTCACCGTAAAACATTTTAGATCGATTGCAATGCTTCAAAGTGGTTGTACTCGTAACATTATCTACAATTCTCATGATTTAAATCGATACCAACCTGTTCCAGGATCTCTGTTTTTCCTTAATGGTTGGCGTGCAGTTTTCTGTGAATCGCTGTTTTATACATGTTGACAGAAAGCTATCGAGCAGCTAATCATGGTTCATATTCTGGTTGTAATTTTCTCGCAAGCTTGTTGCGTCTCATACCAGTGAGTCCACCATCAATTCATGACGAAATGGCAAATTACAAGTCCGATTGGACACTGAAATCAGGTTGTTAATCGCATAGAACACTTTGGATTGAGGGCTGCACTTATCTGTGTCTTCCTTTGAGACGGTCTTTGGATCTGAAATCCTTATGGTGGGATCAAGAAAAGTCTTCAAAACAGAGATTCTTGTTATTAAGCCTTTTCTTTTTCCTCTCTCTTCTCTTTGAAAGAAGGAGAACATTGGGATTGTTCTTTCTCATGGAATCGTGATCTTTATTCGAGTCAGGGTGTTTGGATATATAATCCGCTTAATATCTCCAAATCAAAACAGTTTGCTGCGCTTCATATCGGTAACGCGACTTCAATTACTGTATGTGAAGCTGTCCATCGGTCCAGTGCTGTTCCCGAGATTAAATCTCAAGAGTAGATGTATTTATATTCCATGTTCTTGCCCGGTTCCAGGTTGAAATATATACAGATACTGGTGGAGGATATTGAAACTGTTCGATTAAATTTCAATCTAAATCCATTGAAGCACAAGTAGATGATAACCAAACCAAGCATCGCCGATGCGACGACGATTCCAAGATGTTCTGCCGGTGGGCAAAGAACACTTATTGGACTAAGGGGCTCAACTTCACTGGGTCATCCCTGTCAGGCCAGCAGAAGAATAATGATACCAGAAAGCAAAGGAAGCAACCACGAGAGGCAACACGAACTCGATCGCCCCAAGGCATCTGGTCTTTTTGTCATCCTTGATGGCGGAACCGGTCATCACACATGCTCGTGCCTTGGTGCCTTCTCCAGCGTCATCCTCCGCAGGGGCAGCATTGGCGTGCTTGAAGCCCCGCATGACTCCCACCTGGTACTCGAGCAGAAGGCCGTATGCTGCCTTGCTGTGCCCGATGGCCTCGAACTCTTTCGTCGCGTCCTTCCCGGACGCCTCAAGCAGCACCTCCTCCCCCCCCGGGTGCTCTTCCAGGAACTTTGTCACATCTATCACCTATACACATAGGCTCCCGAGAACATGTCATCAAAACAACAAACACTTCGTTGTGTGTGTGTGTGTGTGTGTGTGTGAGAGAGAGAGAGAGAGAGAGAGAGAGAGGACCTGTCCATTGATGACAAGCCAACAATCGTTCCTGGTGGTGTGGAGGGCGACGTGGGAGAGGTCGAACACTCGGGGGTTTCCTCCCATGGTTGTGTGATAGCTTGAGGAGGTGCAGCAGCTGCTGTAGAGAGAGAGATTTATGAGGGAGACGAGGATGGTTCTCGTGGTGGTTATAGCGGTCGGTCCGATCGAACTCAATCTCGAGTTTGGTTGGATTGTTTGGGCGCGTGGGTGGTACGATAACTGATGTGTTTTCCCGAGTTATTGCTATTTGACTATATAATTCGATTTTTTTTTTTTTTTGGGGTGGGGGGAAAGATTAAGGGTTGGACCCAAATCGAATTAATTCGATCACAGATTTATGGAAGTAGGAAACTCGTTTAGTGTTGGAAATAAATAATGAAAAGGTGTCTTTTCAGAATACTGTATAGGATAATTCTTGTTGACTTCATCAACAAAAAACCATAAAAAGGACGAGTGGTTGATCGCAAGCACGAGGATCTGTGTCTTGCTCTAAAAGTCGAGATCTATCATGTTTGCCAGATGGCAGAATCCAATGGCCAAATGGGACTTCGAAGGCGACGTTCCAATAAAATGTCGTGGCAAATGGGGCAGAAAGATGGGAAGTTTGTGTGGCTAACAAAGCCAGTTTAATTGGATTTAGACATATAAATCCTAATCTTACACGACACTAAAGGTTGCATTATGATTTCGGATACTTTGAATGGTATGAGAAATACACCAAGGAGGCTCTTTGTCCATAGTTAAATAGCTGCATTATGATTTCAGAACTCATCTCTGGAAGGAGATGCTTCGATTATTTGTTGATGCTTCGATTATCTCTGGAAGGAGATGTGTCTAATGGCATTGATAAACTTGTTCTCTTCGGATAATTGCGATCTAGCTTGTGACCAAGCCCAATGAATGGAAGGTTTCCTCTTATTGAAAACTGATCCATTTCTCATTTTTCAGATGAAACATAATTAGGTCACGACAACCACTCCATATTGTCAGATATCTAAATTGTTTCCCACACTGTTTTATTATTTTAGAGTGGACCTCAGAAAGAAATAAAGAATGACTCTAATTCTTTTTAATCTTTTTATTCCCCAATGGATTTGAGATTAAACATGTTTATCAATACCTTGTAGAAGAGCTGAGACACATTGACTCTTATCATATATTTCATTTAAAAAATTATCATTTGTCCTTGTCAGTTTGAACATAGGGCTAGAGCGCAATTGTCTATTTTGGTGGGATCATGCGAGTTTATCCTTTCAAGATGAATCCCAAAAAATACCGAATAACTCTCACATTTATAAGACTTTAGTTGGATTAATATATATTTGATAAGCATGCACTTGTGCTTTGATCTATCTTGATTAAATTCATTTGATGCTTCATGTTCAAGCCCGCTTAACTTTTTACATTTAGATATATCATTTGAGATTCCGATTGCATAACTAAATAAATTAAAATTTATTTTTCGGTGAAGTTGGGGTCTTGGGGGATAAACATGCCAAGGTTACTTAGGATTATCATTGGCATGAGCTTTTTGATAATTAAATCTATCCATAGTTTCTATAGCAAAGTAGACTAATCATAGATGGAGTATTTCTTGAAATAAATCATTTTCATGTGATTCGAGTGACATCGTAAGATAATATGGAGGTTACTGACATAAAGGTTGAATATACAAATACCATTAACATTTTACGTAGAATAGATTTCCTTTCAAAGTAATTTCACTACAAAAAAATTTACACTTAAATATTTTTATCCTATATAACCAGAGATTCATTTGTTGAATTACTAGTTGTAGTAAAAATCTAATATTTTTCAAAACATAAAAATAATACATAAAATATTATAAAAATAAATTTTATAGTAAAATGAACGAGAACAATAGGGATGAAAAAGAAAAAAAACATATACAGAGGATGATGTATCTATGAACAAATACAATTGGATGACTTTGAATATTTGGAAAACATATCTTGAGAACTTTAATCTTTTTAGAAATTAAATGATAACTTATCCGCTAAGCCTTGTTCTATGTGATAACATGGTGCATGTTTCATTAAAATTCATTGATCCTCAATTACTGACAAATAGAAATCTACTTCTAGATTTGCTTTACCAACCATGTTCAATGAATCAAAGAAAAAATTTGGCTATAAATCATCGATGTTTTCAAAGAACCTCAATCTATCTCCATCTTTATATTCATCCTAATTTTAGGGTAGAGGAGAAATTATAACGACGAGTCCTGATCTTAGTGAATGTTGGGGGATTTCAACCCTACCACTCCATTTTTGAGGTTCAAAGTCCAATCCCATCACGCCTTTCATGAAGCAAAAAAATGGTACATTTAAAAACTATTTTGAATTTAATCTTTCTCCTAAATATATTTTATAGTTATGATTATGAATGAATATGTTTTTTTTGTATATAATTATTTTGCACTCAATTTCTTCTTTCTTCCAGCATCTTTCTCTTTTCAAGAGAAAAGAGATTAACTAATATAATGTCCCCTTGGAAATTATTGAAGGGGTGGTAATGTAAGTAAACTTCCCTTCTACGATTTCCATTAGCTTTGTCTCTACCCCTATTATGATCTTATGCTAATAGTCTTCCATGTTTTGCAGCTGGAAGAAAGCAGGAAGATTGCCACATGACTCAAGATTTGAGCAAATATGTACTTAGAATATTGCTTTGTGCTTTCTCTTGCAAATCAACCTTGAGTAAATTATGACTCACAACATGTATCAATCATTTCCTTTGTACTTGGTCCGAAGTTACACAACAAGGATCCATCATTTCATGTGGTCCATTTTATTGTCCATTTCATTACAAAGTTAGCTGGTTCTGAAACTAGCAAGGATTTCATTTGCTTCTCTAAACACAGGTTGATGAATGATGATAAAAGCAATGACAACTTGTATAATGCTAGTGTGACATCACCAATCTTATGAGGATGTGAACATGAAAGTATTTACTCAATGTTAATTGGTTTCAAGTTTCCTATCCATTTCGCAAAACGTAGTTCTACGATAATTCTGCCTCCTATGCTAAGGAGAACAAAGTAACAAGCACCAAAGATTGGCAAGGGGAACTGCACTAATCTCTAAGAATTTTTTTCGTCTCTAACAAGTTCAATTCAGCGCATGATGCTCTCAAGGGTCAATATTTAGAAACATTATTTTCAAGACTTAAACCCTAATCTCCAAGTGAGAAAGGAGCAATCTTATCCGTTTTAGCAAAGGAACATAAATCCTTTTATTCTTAGCATTTGAATGTCAATCACTGAGTCACTATTGTTGTGTAAACCCATAGGATTTCTAATACAATTGATGGCTTCACACATTTCACTACGTGAAGTAAGAAAGATGTACATGGTTGGTCTCTAAATAACCTAAAAATAATATCTAAGCTCTTTACCATGGAAGAGAGGCCATGCCATGCTTTATCGTTCAAAACTTATCAGATATCATTAAGCGCATGAGTTCGTTTAAATGATGGCAAATTGAGGCCCAACCATTCGAGCAAAGTCTAATTATGTAACACACCATCTCTTTTTTGAAAGGTATAAAACTATCAACTTCTGCCAAGAATGAAACACTTCAAGTTTTGTTGGGGACTCACGAAAAGAAGAAAAAGGAAATAATATTTTCATCTTCGTATCGAAAGGTCATTGTGAAATTTTCATCCAAGTTATTGCTTAAAACCAAAAATAACGTGTGTGTATCAATACTAACATTTAATAAATTTTTCTCATCATCGTAATTTTCCATTTAGAAAAATTATCATGATTAAATTTGCTTTTCCAATAAAGTATATTACTCTTTAAATGATTTCTATGTCGATGAAAGTTAGGATTAAAACAAGGATTTGCTCACCCTTGTGCATATCTTTGTGTCGATTTATTGGTAAACATTTGTGCCTTTGCCCATCAATTGATCTCCAATATGGCTATAATCAATTGGTTGACTAATCTTACTAGGAAAAGTAAATGATCATTTTTTTTTCTTTTTTTAAAGAGGGGAGTGGCCTTCTTGATTACATGCTTTGTTTTGCTCCAATGCTAGAGGCAATTTGTCCTCCGTTTTGATATAGTAATAGCTATTTCAATTTTAGCACACACACACACACACACACATATATATATATATATATATATATATATATATATATATATATATATATATATATATATATATATATATATATATATATATATATATATATAATATCTGAATCTTCACATACAATGCATTAGAGAGTGATTTGGACTATAAATTGTGTTCCCAGATTTGAAAGAACCAAGTCTCCATCAATAGTGTTAAGAAGAAATTATTTTATCACATGATGGTTTTTGAGGTTGAGAGTTTGATTCCCATCTTGCCTCCCAAGAGGCAAGAAAAAGATGAATGTAAAATGGTTTTTATGTGCTTCTACAAGGCAAGAAAAGTATGGTAAAAAAGAGTTAAGCTACATTTCTTCTTTATCTCTGAAGGTAAGCAGAACTCCCATCTATAGTTGTTCGTGTTTTATGTTATTTGCGGTCGAGATGGAAAACTAGTCGCCAAATGTTCTTCCAAGACGAGCATCAGATGCTGAACACAAGCCTCGTCAATCGGCTCAAAGAGATTCCAAAGTTTTCACAAGATTGTTGCGAAACTATGTGATCAAAACAATCAAAGTAGCATCAAGCTTTCCTTTTTGTTGATTGTGAGCAAATATGCAGTGGTGATGAATGCTGCAAAGCCACGGGGATGTGTTTTATACTGTAAATACTAGTTTGAATGGTTTTTTGAATTGCTCTAACTCTCGTCGCATCGGGTGATGACGGATTATTAGTCTAAACCCAATTTGAGGATTAATGAGCAACGAGGATTGACTTGGGCATCATCAGCAAAACAAATTGATTGGTTCAGATGAATCGATTTGGTCTATTTTTTGAAAAGTGGAGAAATTTTGTATAAACATTGGCAAAAAAAAAAAAAAATGAAGCACTACGAGGAGAATTAAAAGACAATAAAGGGCTAATTTTCTTTTAGAGAAGTGTAGAGAACATACAGCAAATAATAGATGATTCATATTTAATAATAGATGAAAGGCCTTCGTGTAAGAATTTGCAGCCAAATATTCTCAATCTAAGCAATACCGAAAGCCTCCACAACCAGCACCATCGATCCTCTGCATTGATAATGTAAATGTTGATATGCAAGCTTACAGATTATAAAATCTTTCTTATTAGGTTTCTAAAATAAAAAAATATTATATAGTACAATAGGTAAATCCTATTGGGTCCAGCCCATATGTGAGCTTGGACCAGATAATTAGGTCACTAAGCCCAAATCAATAATTAAAAAAAAAAAGACGTGGAGAGAAAGAGGAAAGAGAAAAATTCGGATATTAAGTTTTCTAATTGACGATTAATAGTCAAATTTCATCAGTTTTAGTCCAAATTTTATATGAAAAATTCTTGTAGCAAGCTCTACAATCTTAATGTACTGATCTGTAGTTTAACCACTCTAATGTGTTTTTTTGCTATACCTATTTGGTGAGACCTAAACCTTTCCTTTGATAAGATTCATCCATGTGATGATGATATGCTATTCTTGAGTCAAGATACATAGTCTTGATGTTATTATGATCTCTTGTTATTTTAAAGAATACTTATTGGAAACCTGTTATCATTATTAGTGATAGTAGAATTTTAAAGCGGACTACGGTCCTGTGATTTTTCTCATATTGAATTTTTCATATTAAAAATTTGATCTTACTTGTGATTGATTCATTGTTCTGTTGTGAATATATTGTTCTAGTTAATATGTGCTTTCAATATCAAATTGGTATTTTGATAAAAACCCATTTTGATATACAAAGAGAAGAAAAAAAATATTCTACTTTAATATGTTTTTTTCCAACAAATCCAACCAACATATTGCATTAGTTTAGACATTACGTTTAACATTTTCATATCCCAACTTCTCTTACAAAATAAATCAAAACTATAGAAGAATTTTACGACTCAAAAACTTCGGAGAAAGTAGACTTATAAGAAAATGGAATATCAAAAAATTCAAGCATCCAAAAAAATTCTAACATTATAGCCACTATTAACAAACTTTGAAAAACCATCACATAAATTTTCAATAGCATTTATATAAAAAAAAATCATCAACATCAATTGTTCTTAACAGAACAATTTAAGTCCCAAATATCTACATCATCGTACCTAACTAAATATCTATATCCCCATGCTTAACCCTCACCATCTCATTCCACATGTTATCCTCACAATTTAAGCATTACAAGATCTTTCTACCCGCTCGTCTCATGATATAAAGAAACGAAGTGTTGCAAGATCCCGATACGCTTGCTTGTCGACTTCAATAAGTGAAGTATTATACTCATCTATCTTTCTTTTTTTTTTCCCCATCCGAATCACCCATCAAATCGTGACATGGATGAATGATTTTTAATTTTCTTTTACAAAATATCTATGTAAATGGGATGAATAAGAATTCTGCAGGCATCAATGATCAACAAAGAGATTTTGTTAATGGTAGAAGAATTGCAAGGTTAACGGAAGGAGATGAGATGAAGAAAAAACACAGAAAAGTGGTAGTCGGAAGGACATGAGAGAGGGAGAGGAGAAGGTAATAATAGGGAAGAGACGTTCGGAGGAACAAACGGGGACATACAAGACGAGCAATTGGATGAGAAGGCAATAGGGAAGAGATGTGCAGTACATTCATTTCTGAAACTAGCAAGGACTTCAGCATTCTTTTCTGAACAGAGTCTAACAGATGATGATGGATGTTTTGACAAATTATTCAGCATTATAAGGTAGATGGCACTAATCTTCTGAGAATAGAGGCATGCTCATCAACTTATATTAGCTTAAGATGGGCTGCTGAAGCAGAGGTTGTCCAAGGTTAAAAGATATCAGTCACTGTTAGTACTATAATTTCGATCGGCAGAAGCAATAGCCACCAAAACTTTGCAGGGAAAACATGACATACGTCCTGTCTGTATCTTCTACTTATCTTCCACCTTGCATTTCTGGTCCATAGTCTCGGGATCGACAGAAGTGTGCATGGCGTTGCAATGGTTGAAATTTACAGACCCTTGGCCGGATGAAGCCTCACTCTCATCACAGCACATCAAGGATCTTTTCTAGCTCAGGGAGACTCGCAATCTTCCTAATTAATTTGCTATTGTATGTCCCAGGATAAAGACAAGCATTCCCATCAGCATTTCACTTGGGATTTGAGAGGAAAAGGTCTCAACATACCATCATCAGTGTCAATTTCTTCAGCACTGTCAAACGAACAAATCTTAGCTTTTTTGTTTTTTTTTTTATAATTTGGTTGCAGTGATCTGCACAAATAGTGTTGAGCACCTCAACACTGTATACTTTGCTTAATGGAGACTGAAGCACATGGGATATAGGTGGCAAAGTTAATGCCTGTCAAAGATGACTGAGAGTTCACCGGGACTGAGTCGGTGGTGGTTCAGAAGGCGAAGACAGCGTGATCCGTGCAGTAGCTACAAAATGCTAATAGGCTGATGCCACACTATCAATTATATACATTTTAACTGGTACTTAGGGCACTTGGGCATAACCATTGTTTTTTATTCTTCTTCTGTAGTTGTTTTCTTTTTGGGTTTTACAGTACATGCTTGGTGATTGTAACTTTGACTCCTCGGAAGACTAAAAGATGGGTACTCACTTGTGTCAGTATGATCATGGGATTGGCATGAGCTCAGAAGAATCAAAATACCTGCAAATTCAACAATAAAAAAGAAAGAAATTAAACTTGAGAGGAATATGCATGTGAAGGCTGCAGGTAAATACAATATGGGTGGCATAAACCTTGTGTGGCCTACATGTTTCATGCAGCTAAAAAGACATGCATTGTTTGATAGTAATAGTTGTTGTCTGCACATACTAAGGCTGTTACTTTAAGATGTAAAAAGAACAACAGCAATCAATTTATATAGTCATTGGAAAACAAGATGCTCATTAGTTCAGGTGAGTCTTATCATATTTCTTCTTTCTAAATCTGAATCAAATGATTCCTCTCAATTGGATTCAAGCAGAAAACATCCTTCGTGAGTGTCTGGGTCTCATCAATCTAGTAAACAAGTTAAGCTTGACTGAGGGCAAGGCCAATCAGTAACTCCCACATCAATCTGTAATGCTTGATTCAGACAGTGGTTGAACACATATCAGACAGAATTTTGTGTAGACCCACTGATTAGGAGATAAAAGAATCAGCTGTACCATAATAAGTACCAAATTAGATATAATAGCTAAGATCCATATTACTATTGTTAATAATGTCCTCTACATTGATCTTGTTGTAGAATGCTGACGAAATTGTGCATCTTTGTCATCAAGTTCACATCTTTGATGCAATATGTTGTTTTCCTTAATCACTATCCTCTTTCTGGTCATCAATGATATTATTTCTGGGAGAGAAGCATCCAGAAGTGGAAGACCCCCCCAGTGGAACAAATACGAGGCACTCAAATGGTCAGATTAGGGAGGAGTTGGACAGCATCTGCAGAGAAAGTGAACATATCAGATCCACCCAAAGATCTGAGTGAAAAATAACAAGGCAATGAATGAGATGGGATACCACACAGCCTTGAGATCCCCATGTCCTTGACGCAATGATGCTTTTTACATTACCCTGGCCCAAGGCAAAGCACAAGGTTCTGGTTCTTGGTCAACAAAGGTAAATAAAGACTGGTAAATGCCACCATTTCCAAGGCACCAACTGGACATGACCTGTGGACCTCTTTTCCAGTGACCAACACGCTCAGGTGCTGTCCCACCACAAGAGAAAGAGAAGACCATCAGAGAGAAGGATGATCAAAGCAGGAGACACAAGGCCTGGAAATTAGAGATCAATATAAATTACACACAAAGGTAAAGAGACTTACATGTAATTGAACTTGATTCATGAGCTAATGAAAACTTCACCCGGTAGATCTAGCAGAAGTACACAACCCTAGAAGATCTCTGAATACAATTGACAAGGAGTTCTCGTACCTGTGGAGAACTTCATAACATCTATAGATTTGAATTGCTCGACCAATAATTAAACTATAATTTGAAGGTGCCAGTCCTTGCATGATCATCCTGAAGATTGAAGAGATTTAAGACAGAAAAGTTCAAGCCTTAAGTATCTTAAATTTGAAAACAGATCTGGGCACTGGAATTCCATAATCCAAGTCAGTATCAGAATCAAAAAGGAGAAAGGCATAATAGGGACAATGTAGTTGAACCTGAGAATATAGGAAGAAAGCATCTCTCCCAATTCAATCTAACCAATCCTACAACACTAACTGCAATCAGAGTATAAGTATTCAGCCAGGCCTATGCGAATTAAGACCTGTGAACAATTATGCTCTTGTATACATAGGACATCCCCTATTACCAAGCCTCCCAGTGCTTCCTAAAATTTGCATCAAGTAACTAGTACTTTGCTGTAAGCGCAAGAAATTGTGGTGATATGAACAATAGCATCAGCTCCTTGACACTACTAAACTTTGACCCTCCAAATGATCTTATCACTCACATCTTGTGGCTTCCCAACAGCTGCAACCTTTCTCTGGTGTGCAACACTGGTCTTCCCTCTGTCCCCACGAGGAAGCTCACAAGTTTCACTGACTGAACCGCAGCTTATGTCAGCAGGAGGAATGAAGCAGTCCATGGAGAGGCCGGGGACGTTGAAGACCACTTCCTCGATCTTCCACTCCTCCTCCATCCTAGTTTTAGTGTGGCTCATTGCCGTCTCATCGAACCTGAAGAGAGTGACGTCGGAACGACCCGAATGGGCAACCATTATACCTTCAACGGGGCGGTAGTCGCTGAGGAAGGAGTTAATGGTGGTCTCCCAGTACACTGCATCACCTCCGGCATTGGCTTGGATTCTAGTCAAGTGTGAATCTTCTATGTGGACGAGCAGCCCGGTCCGCTGACTGAAGCAGCCGAACAAGACGTGCCGAATGATCTCTGCGGGGCCTTCACTCCGAGCTTTCAGCGTCTGTGGGTCGGCACAGAGCTTGAGAATGAAGCAATCCTCCCCATTGACTTTCTTTTCCCCAATACAACGTGCATTGGCAAACATGCTTGCCGTGGTCAATGGATCAAGACCCTACTTGCAAAATTGCCTCAGAATTAATCGAAAGATAGCGCCTTTCTCAAGCAATTCCAGAATTACTAGACGATGTGGGATGTAAGCGCATCCAATGTTATAAATTGAAGTGTTCCTGTACCTGGAGGGCACGGCGGAGGGGCCGAACGGGGCCTTTGGCGGCATGGGCGCCGAGCCAGGGGGTGTGACGCCATACAACCTTGCCATTGGAGCCGGCGTGGACCTTGCTGCCGCCGACGGCGAGCTCCACGTACCACATTCCTGGGGCCATCTGCCAGAGGACGAAGCCACCAGACTCGGGGGAGCGCGATGAGCTGCCTCGGTTCTTCACGATTTTGGTCGCTGTCTCGAACTCGGACGCTGCCATTCTCAACTTCCCCATGGCGTAGGCGTTGTGGATGGATCTCTGGAGCTTCAGACCCCCCGACGCCGCCGTGTACTGCTGCAGTATGTACCGAGCCGACGAGACTTCCTAAAAAGAAGTATACGCGACAATAAACTAAGCCCAAAAGGAACAGATGCATCGATGTCGAATGAAATGCATCAACATGCCATTTCAGAACTACAGAGGTCACAGATACACGCGGGTGGGCGATACATTTGTAGCTTTTCTTCTAAAAATGTTGAATTTGATATCAACGAACGAGGAAAGAAATCAAGGGACCAGAGAGCACCAAATTGAAAACCCCATTAATGTTCTGATATAGCTCGTACCAAAAAGAAGTAGCTTTTGCCGAGGAATGGAAGAATGGAACCGAAAGAGTGATGTAAACAGAGTAAAGGAGGAAGAAAAAGAAGGCGAAGCTTACAATGGGAGCATCCTTGATGGTGAGGTGAGGCAGAAGGTCGGGAGAGTTGACATGAACGGGGGCGAGCGGCGCACCCATGACTCCGAGAAGGAGGCGGAGGTCGGAGCGGCGGAACGAGGTGGACGCGCCAGCAGCGGCGGAAGGCAAAGACGTGACGGAGGGAGCCCGTGACAGCTGGTCCCGCACCCAGCGGCCCCACCCTTCCTTCCTCGGGCCGCCACCGACGTCTCCGTCGCCTCCATCGTCGGGACCCTCCATGAGGGGGGAAAGGGTCTCCCGGAAGCTCACGGACCTCGCGACCAGCGCGGCGGCGTCCGGGGGCAGCGTCAGCGACGAGTGGCGACCATGAGCCTTCCTCCGCCGCGGCAGGAGCATCGCTGCGGCCTCCGCCACTGGTGACTGGCCCCTCCCGGAACTCCTCTCCCGCAACCGTGCCGGAGACAACCCCCGTACCACTTCTTCCTTCAGAGCCGAGAAGAAACCCTGCTCCTTCTCCATGGACTTAGCTGCGAAGCTTGGTCTGCAGAACGAACTTAAAAGCGCGATTTGTAGGCGCAACTACAGCCGAGAAGCCGTTGTTCGTCGAGGAATTTGAGGGGCTGGAATGTGATACAACTTCTCCAGGGATTTGCAGAGAAGAATAGAGATCTAAGCGGACGAAAGAAAGGGCGGGAGGGAGAAATGAGAGAGGAGGGAATAGCGATCGCTACAACTGCAGTACTTGATGGTGGGAAGGAGGAGAACGAAGGGAACATAAACGAGAAAAATAAATAAATAATAATAATGCAGGGTGGGATTGGAAACATGGGATGAGCTGCGGGATTAATTTGATCTTCCGCCGACAACGCACGGTGGAGGATGGGCCCCACCACCTTTTAAAGTTGCCGAACCGATTTGTATGCTGCTCTTGCACTGACCATTGCAGACGAACAGGAGCTGGGTTAATCCTACGGCTAGGGATGCCCTGCAGAGGACGTGTAACTGAAATCATCGAATTCTCTTGTCGACTTTGGGATTCCAAGATCGCTTTTCTTTTTACACGTGGCCACGCGAGCATCGTACGGATTCGAAGCCGGAGTTCGACTTGGGATGGTTTGGGATGGGGTTGGCCGGCCCGATCTGAAGCCCCACCCACCACGGAGGGGAAAACGAGAAACACGACCATGCAAGCTCGGCCGCGGTCTCCCTGTACGAGAGCCGGAAGTAGAATGACAAGGGCTTGGCTATGGTCTCACGCCTTTCCGCTACTGCCGCTTCCCGTCTCAATTGCACTTCTTCCCTTCAATTCCAGAACAGCAAGGATCCAATACCGAGCAGGAGAAGGAATCGCGCAAAGCGCCTCGTTTGGACGTCCCCTCCAACTTTAATTTCCATTCCGATGTCAACGATTCCAGCTTTTCATGGATACGAGGTCTCTGCATTTCAGGTTTTGAGTTTTCGTGATAGAAGTTCAATCTCTGTTTATTGAGAAAAGTTCATGATTATTTCCCTTTTTTTGGTGGAACCCAAGGGAAACAGACCACTCGATTATCGCATCGAGTCGGTTGCCGGGGGGTGTGGTGGTGAATCAACTTCTCCGGTGACACCATTTACCTCACCATCTCATCGATGGCATTCTTTTGCCCGGGAAGGGTTCGCATTAAATGTAAAGAAAATAACTCCCACCAAAATGAAAATGATAAGTTACTAGGTATAATCAGGATGTAATCATCGTGGAGATCTTATGTTATTCTCGTCTTGACGAAATTTGGGTATGATTAAGCCGGATAGCCCAACGCATCGCCGGTTTCTGGTTTTGTAATGTCGAAATTCTTAGCATTAGTGGCTGACTCCAGAACTTCAGGTATACTCTCCTATTTAGTTTTCTTTTGCTCTTTCTTTGATTTGTGATTATCACTTGTGAAATATGCCACACTGTAATATGCCTTTCTTCCTTGTGCAATTCCAGAATGTTAGTACATTGATCCTTTCAAACCTCTGAATATTCAACTCCAATTCGACAAAGCACCAGCCAGTCACTAGTCACTCTTGTGCAATTCCAGGAGGTTGTGGTTTTAGACTCATCTTGTTTGTGTTTGAATGTGAAATGTCGTCACCTGGCACCTCAGTCTCCATCCGTACTCCATAGTCCACAGTAAGATGTGGGTTGACTTAGAACATTTATGTTTCTAATGCTTTATTTATGATGCAGAAAAAGATTTTAAAATTATTTGGTCTGCAAGAAGCATATTTCTATATTAAACTGATATTTTTTCTTATTGATATGTGAGATTAGTGAAGCATAACAGATGAAATAATATAAAAGAGAAGGAAACTTTTTAGCCTACTGCAAAATGTGACCTTTTCATATGACATTCTTTGATAGAAAATAAAGAGAAATAAAAGAGGGGCTTGTTTGAAGTTACTAAATGGTTAAGGTAGTGGAGAAGCAAATATGATCTCTAAGATGATATGAGGACCTAAAACTATTTACAGGAAATGACTGGATGCTCCTTCTAGGGATCTCAAGTTTTTGTGCGAGAACTGTAGAACACAATTTTTGCCATCACCAAAAATCTGAAGGAGATCCAACATACATTGTGATTCTTATTTTAGTTCTTAAATGTGATGCATGGAACAACAAATAATTTAATTTCTTTAAGGACTAAAGGCTATGATTAGTATTACCATGTTTTAATCTTTAGTTAGCATATTATGTGCAAAGTGCATTGCCTTATTCTTTTTTCCTTCATGAAATTCGTGTTCTCATATATGTTTTCTTTCATGGGCATGAGCAGGGTTTTGAATTTCGAATAATACCTCCCGGTACGGGCAGTACATACCAGTCCAACAGTATACCGGTATGTCGATCGCCTACTACGAGGCAGAACGCTCAATATCACCTCGTATCGGATGATACGGGGTTATATCGATTGGTAACGGTCGAAATCGACCGTTTTCAATCCATAACAGTGCCCCAACGATCAAATTAACCATTGGAGCCCTTTCTCATGGGTTTTTAAACTTATCTTCTCCCTTATTTCACTCCATTTCACATGAGTTTTTACACATGCTACCTAAGATTCAGATCATGGAACTCGATAAGGTACTAGTCAAGTTTATGCGGGGAAGAGGAAGGTAGTGGATGAATTTGAGCAAATGCGACAGAACCTACATAATGTAGACACAGAACAAAGCTCGTTGTATTCATAGTCGTTGTATTATAGAGAATCATACGGTCAACAGTAGTATGGTGATAATTGGTCATACTTCTCCGAGTAACAATATGATACAGAGCAGCATATTAGTAGCGAAAGTAGAAGCTCTGACATTCACCAATACATGCCTCAGGAGTTGTCTCGGATAAATATGATTCATGACAATCAACCTACGATCATCACTACATTGATGCACCAATGACATACGGTGTATCAATACGCTATATCGTGTTATCAATTTCATGACTGGGTCCAACAAACATATCATATTGATATGCAGATGTATAGAATCGAGGATCCCGATCCACCACCCATGGAGGCCCGTCGTTCGTTTTGGTGGTAGAATCAACAATTAAGTATATTTACATGTGTGATTATTTAGTTCGTTTGAATTTTAAAGTTTACATTATAACAAAATAATCTAATATTTTATATGATTTTTCTGTAGATATTTTAATATTTACGGAAGGACAATCCATAATGGACCAAAAAACAAACCTTGCATGTGGTTATTCCTCAAAGTCTGAAAATGATATGTGATACTATTCTTATCAAATTTATATTGATTTTGCTAAACTTATACTATTACGATATTTATTTCTAACTTAAAAACTCTATCCTGACCCCCTTTTTTTATTTTTCAGGTATTTTCAAAGAATTTTACGTCTAAATTAGGTGTACTACTCGGTACACCCTAGCATACTGCTCGGTATATAATATTGTACTGTATCGACGAAGCTCGAAACTCTGGTACGGTATGAAATTTTAATCCATGGGCATGAGCTCATTTTTTGGGCTATTTGATTTTGAATGTATAAGTGTTACATGGACTCTAACGTTCAGACTCACAAATCATGTCAGATACATATTCGCTCAATAATGATTCAAAGGCTTATAGAACTCTTTAATTTTACCATTACAATATCTAAAGGCTGTAGAACTATAACAATTGGTTCTTTTTATGTTTGTAAGGCTTAATGTTCAAAAAGCAGCCATAGAAATGTGAAAGATCAAGGTCTATCTTGGTGCTCATGACATGTGGCTGCATATGTGTTCAACTAAAAATTTAAGATATTATTTAATTAAGTATATATAAAGAATTATACAATCAAATCTAAAGTATTAATAGGTAAGGCCAAATTATAGTATTAACCAAAATGATCCTTATTTGGTGGAAATGTAAACCACATATGTGACTTCATTTTCATGCTTAGACCAGCCTCACATTCATGATAGGTTTCACATTAACAATAATGCCACATACCCTTATGTGAGCCATTCATATAACCACAAAGGTATATGGAGTTGTGTCTACCGCTAGATAGACCACATTTTGGAATATTGTTCAGTGACTTAGGCTTCTGTTGCACTTCCAGTCTTTGATTTTTCACAAAATTGTAACATAAGTATTATGTTTTTTTCTATTTTTTTTCTTCTCCTGTTTGTTTCCATATATCTTTTCTCTTCTCCTTGCCAATTAGAACATCTGGACCCTCATCCATATCATATTATTGTGCCTCTGTCCTTTCAACACTGTGTATAAGAAGAAACTTTAACATACCTGCCCCAAAGATGAAAATTAGAGGGTGGATTTGGGTGCAGCTTAGAAGCAGAACAGAAACATGGTGGTTTCCTTCAAAAAGCTTAAAAAATTTTCAAACACTTGAAGTAGATTAAATGCTGGTTCATAACCAAACCAAGATGCATTTACCATTACAAATTTACTTATAGGGGGATCAAATTGTCAAGACTTGAGCAATCAATCACCTTACTATGCTGCGAGTGTGATGGATGAAAGGAGAGGCTAACCATCAAGGGAGTGAGGGAATCGAGATGCTAGAGAGGGTGACTCCAATGGAGAAGAAGTTTAGGTGAGTTAAACATAGGGATTTAAATGTCAAAATAATATCAATTCAGGTAACCTCTTGGACCAATATGGTACCAGTATACTGAGTGGTATGCTGATCTCTATCACTGATATCATTGAATAGGAAATAAAAATGAATACTATTCTACTGGTATTAAACTATATGTTTTGACACATGGTTGAATCAATAAATACTGGACTGTATCAACTGGTACAGTTGAGATTTAAAACCTTAGTTAAAGCTTCTCTCCTTTTCTTTCTTTTATTTTTTTTTCCTTTTTTTTTCTTTTTTCACTTCTCTTTTCCCTTTTTTCTTAGTTTCCTCCGATACCCTTGTGTCGGCATAATAGCTTATCGTGTTGTGCTAATGGTACAAACTTGCTAGCCTTTAGCTGAGACTTGCCATGCAATAAGGATCTTGCTGTAATGGTCTTAAATCACTGTATTCAGTGATAAAACTGCATATGTTTGATCCACCCCTGACCTGACAATTGTAGAAGCAAAAGTCGTCTGACTGTCTGCCCTTATTAGTCATATTTAATGTTTGTATGCTGGCTTTGACACTGGTCTTTGTGTTGCATTTGGTGTTAATTTGGTAGGAACCTACAAGGTAGATGGAATTCCAGATGCCAAAAGTCAGTGCTCTTTCACATTTTTTCTATTCGTTGCAAGTATACATATGAAATTGGATAATATGATCTAGCTTTTCCTGTTATACTTCAGTGCTGATTTGGTTCTGTGTCAATCGCATTCTTGCTTGGGTCAAAAATTGTAGTAGAGACAGGTGCTTTTTCTCATTAAGACATGGACAGAAAGGAAACATTTAGGGAGAGTATTAATGATATAATTTTGCCTTTGCTTCTACCTAGTAATTGAAAGAACTACTTGAGGCTGCTAGTACAATGAACACAACTAGAAGTATGCTTTCTGGTGCTGCTGTCAGGCACAGATCAGTAGGATTTCACACTTGTCTGTAAACAATCTCACCTCTTGCATTTACCAAATTATGCAAATTTTTTGGCTGAAAACTAGAAGTTCACTAAAATTTGTAAAAATGATACTAAGTGTTTTGATTGTTGAACAACAACATAATATTCTTGTTTTTGAACTGCAAACCATTACTATTAACAATAAGATTCATGTATATTATACATTCCTTTCCCTTTGTGCTGCTAATTTCAGAGTTCTTTTGTGTGACTCTTGCATGGGATAAGCTTGATTTATACCAGAATTGCAAGACTCAATTCCTAGTATATAACATCAGAGTTGAACTCAGAGAGAACTTGAGGAGGATATAAAATTGTGTTTTGCTGATCAAAATGAGTTTAATAATGAAAGCCACATTCTCTGATGCCATTGGTGGTTTTGAAATACAACACGTGGTAGCAACCAATAAGCACTATATTCAGCAAAAGGACGAGACCTAACACTTTCTGTTGCATGATGATATCTAATGTTTGACTTGAAAATCAAGTATAAATGACAAGATGATACCCAAACAACTTAGCTTTTCATAATTGATTCATGAGGAAATCTGAGCTGAACAAAAGTACAATTACCTGTTCTGGAGATGGCATGTTATGGTTTAACTTACTAAAGCCTTAGACTCAAGTCAAGCTTTTGTTGTTCCAGTGGTTGATTTGTCGGTTGAGAATCCCTTTGAAAGCTTCCTGGCCACTTTGTATTTATAACTTCATCAAGTGCAAAGGGTAACCTTGTCTCTTGGATATCAGAGATATTGTGATAACATCTTGCCACTGTAGACATACCTCTCTCTGGATGCTGCTCATGAACAATTGAATGAGAACGAACCATAAGAGATTTGAGAGAAGGTGCATAGAGGGGAAATCCCATATTTTGTGACTGGTGAGACCTCCTAGTGGCACCTCTCTCTCTCTTGTGTGCATTTTGATGACCCCCCAAGGCCTGTGAGCTGTAGAATTTTCTCTTGCAGAAGTTGCATGAGAACATCTTGCGGCTTGGAGTTGACTGCAAACTAGAAGAGCTTTCACCAGTTGATGAGGTTCTCCCACCAAGCGTCAGATTCAGCCATGCTTGACAATCTTCAATTAAAATTTCTTTGCCATCAGAATCAATTGTTTGTTGCCTTGGCTTCTGATTGCTTGCTTCCTCCTCTTCCATTTCTCCCTTTTCCAATCTGGAAGTACGTCAATTAGTGTTGAAGAGGAAAAAGTTGTGAGAGGTTACAGAAGCAAAGGGATCGAAAGTCGTACATCCCTTGTCGGGATTGTGTTGGTTTTCCTTTAAAGAAACAGAATGTGGTAAGATGTGGGAATGATTGTAAGGGGGAATGCTTATCAGTTGGAACAGAAGTGGTACTGAAGTGACCCACGTCTGGTGTTTTTAAAGTGGCAAAGTTTGTTTTTGTTTACTGTTGTCAAGGTCAATTTTTCAGACTCCATCTTTTTCCTTACCAGTTCATGTCCACTTTACGTGATTCTCTTATGTGAAAGTATAATACTAGGTTGTCAGTCCAACGGCAACTCTATCCATTGGCATACCATAATTTGTTTCTCCATTTTTCTATGCTGAAAATATTTTGAATGACTTGTAATCCATTATCTTTATGAGAAGTTGTTTGGAAGAATATTACATTAAAAAATGGTTTCCTTCAGTTGGTGGAAGATAAAAAAGATTTATTCGTAATGTGTATCTTTTGATCCTCTAACATCCTCCAGTAAGCTTATCAATAACAAGCATTGTATACATCCACTTCTTGAATGATCCATGGCCAGAAAATTACAATTTGAAGTCTCTTTATCATCAATTATTCCCTGCAGAGTTTACTTCACTTGGGTAAATTTTGTGCTGTGTTGTTTATCTGAAGATATGGTCTTATACCATGAAAATGATGCTGAACTTGGAATTTCATTTTAGTGAATTCTGTCAAGCATGAGAACAGGCTCAATAGCACACAATATACTTCAAATTGTGAATAAATTCTTATGTGAAAGCTACCCTATAGCTCATCTAAAATTGCTCTTTTTCTAGTTGTAGCTGTGGATGTGTGCCTTTCAGAAATGGTTATTTCATTCCATGGCTACATTACAGGTTTTCATGAAAGCATTGAGCTGAGTGGAGATGCCATTACATTGCTATCATTGTTTATTTTGCATCTTAAGGTCCACCAATAATTGCAATAAAGCTTAGTCAAGAGGTGAGTGCTGCATTTATGTTAATTTGTTATTTCTTATTGGAACATTTGGATGGAGGAGTTCCAATGGAAGTTGCTTGCACTTCTGGGAGTGGAGGATGTTCGAGGAGTACTTTAGGGACCACTTGTTCACTGCAAGTCGTGTTGTTTCAGTGGCATATCACTGTTAAGAGGACAATGGGGGACTCAATTCCCCTGAAAGGTCAAGCATATCTGTTCCTTTCTGCTATGTGATGGTCCAAGCCTTGACGATGCTATTTTCTTGTGGTTAATAGTTATGGTGTTGGCTGATGAGTCAGAGAGTCTGATCGATACAGATTAAAGAAAGAGCTTCTATTTCACAATTTTTTTGCCACATGCATGCAGGAGATATGGACAATGGCCATGCTATATTACAGGTTTTAGGTCACATATTAGTCATGGATACAATCACATCCATTCAGTAGTTCCTATAATACCTGGCCAGATGATAATCTATGACTATGATACCAAGAAATCAATCTTAGGTTACAGGTTTTCTGATATGGATAATTGGTCTCTGATATTTTGTCTTTGGAAAGATTACGTTGGTCGATATTTGATAAAATTGACCACAGATCTCTGATACACCTCAATATTTGATTTTATTAAGAGGTTTTACCTGGTAATTTTGAATGTCATTTCATATAAATGTTCTTCTGTGATGAATATATGAATGCTTATGATATTTATTGATTGTCGTTATTATGCTATCTCTCCTATCATCTCTTTTTGTTTGCAAATTTTTCGCACATTACAACATAAATTTCTGTCGAGATGGGACCACATTATAATAATTTGGCAAGTGGTTTCAGGTGAAAGAAAGGAAGTGGTTCTCAAGACAGATTTTTTGAGTTCTAGCGTCCAAATGGATGTGTGAGGGGCAGGACGTGGCCACCAGCTAAAAAGTGGCAATGCCATTGGTGGTTTCTGCCATCACCAAGCTACAGGGAAAAGAAGTGTTATGCCCCCCATTATCTTTCAGGTGAAGTTCAATGATGTCTCTTTTTGGTTGCATTCCTTCCAAGTGTTTGATGCGGTCCTCCTCACATGGAAGAATATGGGAGGGAGTTGAGGCTGTCAGCAAGTGACCAGAGAACAAATCATAACCATTTCTTTCAGGCTTCAGCTCTCCTGATTCTTGTCCTGCCCAGGTCTGCTGTCTCACCAAGAAGGCCTTCATGAGTTGGGAGTGCTGTTCATGACCAAAACCAAGATAGATTTTCTAACTCCAAGATTGACAGGAAGGTGAAACATTCTGTACATGACTTTCTACAGAACTCTTCCTATTGCTCGTCAGCTGTGATCTACAGTTCTTTCCTGTTGGCTAGGGTTATTCAAGGGCTGCTGAATCCACTGGATATGGAATTTAACCCTTTGGGCAGACTGATTTCACCAGATCCAACAAAAGCACGATGATGGTGCCAACTCGGAGGATAATGTGGTGCAGGACCACCTGATCCTAGTCAGAGATAAGTACAGCTCAAAAGAATCTCGAGGGTGGATCATTTGATGATTTTGTTCTCCCCCTGCAGTGTCATGTCAAGTGAAAGAAACAAGCGCACAACCGGTCTCGAGATGGAATTATTGCCATGCAATTCTGCTTGCTGCAACAACCACCGTTGAATCCCTGCTGACAAATTCATCTCGTTGGTGCTTTTGCAAATGTGATGGTGAGGTTTCACCTCTGTCATCCAAATGAACATGAGATCGCATGGCCTTTTCTCCGTCACCTGCAATGAGACAGACAGACAGACAGACAGACAGACATCCAAAGCTCCCACGGGGAACGGAGTTTCTTGTGCAAGTATTGGAATGAAATCGCTGCTGTACTCGACGACACCTTTGGAAAGTTGCATCCAATTGACATTTGCAGGGATGTGGTAGCGGAACTCAATTCAGACAGTATTTGCCACAACAAACACAAAGTGCCAAACTGAAAGCTTTCTTGTTAATCTGTTCTGGGCGTGCCATTATTTTTGTAAACATGTGCATCAATTCAATGATTTATTCACAACAATGATCCTAATCTTAGGAGTTGGGGACCCACTAAAATACATTGGTCAATCAACCTACCCAAGAACAATTATATCCCAACAGATTAGAGGATGATATCTTCTTTCACACAAATATTAAGGATTTTAAGTTTCAGGAAGAAGAAGAAGTAGAAGAGAAAGAAAACAGATTAAGGTTTTAGCATGTCCATGCAGAAACTCATCAAGGAAGGTTTATTCAAGCTACCATGGTCATCTCAAAGATGAAGAGACTCAGCAGCTGCTAGAAAGGCGCAGATAAGCAAATTTAAAAAATTAGGAACATATGAATTATTAGCTTCAGACTTTCTTAATCATACAATAGGCAGCACATGAAAAAATTTCTGTTCACAGATAAAGAGGTCAACATTTTCATAGCATCAATGTGAAACTCTTTTATTCCCGTGGTATCAAAACATCAATCTATGGTTCTAGAGCTAGCAAAACTCAGCTTCTTTCAGCATAAACACTGGCAAATAGTAAGCACCACCAAGCATCCTCTTCGGTGTCCACATGAGCTTGCAGATCTCGAGCTCGCAGTTCAGCCTATGTTGATCCTGAACATTTGTGGATAAATATTAGATTGGTGTCAATTTAAATAGAAATGTCAACAAGAGTGCAATGATTATTTAAGGTTAGAATCTGAAGATACTTGATTGTCTCCTGAATGTGTCACCTTCGTGATCCCTCCTTTGGAATAATATAATTAGATCGACTTTAAAATGTAATGTAGCCACTCTTAGCCCACGAGAGAAAATAAAAGATTTATAACTTGGTTTGAGACTCCCACATCTATACCTAGGCCTTTTAACCTTGCTCATGCAGATAGGAAACACATCCTCAATGACAGCTCCAATATAACCTATAAAAGCTAACAATGTGTAACATCGTCTAGCAGGTAGAATCTCACAACAGATATTAATATTACAACTTAAATAAAACTGTCTTATTTATTATCAGGAATAATTCTGAGACCTTTCCTTTTCACCAGTCCTAAGCCCATTTACCTTGCTGTTTGGGCCGAGAAGGTGGCAATTGCCAAAAGAAATTGGTTGACGAAGAAAACCCAAGTCTCAAACAAGAACCTTCAATTGAAATTAAATTAATATTCAACCAACCAACCGTTTTTGAGAACACAGGTACTTATCTGCCAACCATGGATGTGAAAGATAAGAAAAGAAAGTGGCATTAGCAGTAGAAGAGAAACCCAGCCCTTTGCCCTCGCTTTCCCTGCAGCATTGTTTCTGGTACCAACTAACGAAAGTTCACAATAAAAGTGAACCAACAGTGCACAATCAATTCAGAATGGACACCCATCAAGTCTTGTGTGGCAACCATACCGACAAGCTTGTAATCCAGTTGAAATGATCCAACTATACTATTTTATTTCAATTATATATATCAGCTAGACTAGTTCAAATTACAAATTACTGTCATGCATATTTCGGCAACATTCTTCAATAAAAAACTTAAATCATATTCTGGATGGTACAATGTAATGATAAGTGGACATAATTACCAACATCAAAGATGAATTCCAGAACAGAGAACAAAAGCAGGTCCCAGGAGACAATTAGTTAAAAGGATACCAAATATTATGAAAGAAAAAGGTCGGCGAATTAGGTGGAAAGTATAACACACATACAAACATGCATTTGAAGCTCTATTGATCCATTGAATAGCTGCTCCTGTCGGTTTCTCAAAAATGTAGACTCCGTAAAAAAATATAATCATTTTATTTTCTGACATATTTCTTGATGTATCAACTCTTATCTAACCGACAATCAAGAAAAATCAGAACATGTTTGGCACATTGGTATGAATATAAACTTACTATTTTACTGTATTGATGAAGATCCAAACAATGAAGCTTATCACAGTAGGCTGGCTGCATCTGCCTCTCCTCCCTCCCTCTTTCATGCATCGAACCATGACCATATGTTCACCGATAAGATTTTCCTATGTGTTTAGAGAACAGACAATACATGATTGATCCTCCTGGAACATGGACCATTAGTCTTTCTACTTTGATGCTAACTTTCTCCATAACGTATTTTCTTCCTGTCATATGTTTACCTTTCATAACTTAAAAGCTTATAGTGAACGCATCATGTGCTAAAGACAGATGACATTGATCCTAATGATATTATGGTATGGTACAATAATGTCACATGACTAGAAAAATATTTCCTATAAGAAGGTAATAAAGTCATTGATCGCCACTTATAAGGGTGAATGGGCAAGCCGATGACACGTCACCTTATGGGTCTAATGATCGCCAATGAGGATGTTTATTATTCTTAGCACATCAACCAGGACTCTTTGATGTTAGCATGAGCAATCATGTTATAATTGTTACATCTAATAGTTCAACATGCGCCTTCACAGCTGAATGATGATCGAGGATGTCGCATAACCATCTCGTGAATTAACAACTCACTTCAATTTCAGCGGTTACCTAGTCCCCCAGGTGCGTCCTCTAACCCATCCGAGAAAATCATACACTTCCACTCTCGAATCCTTCAGATATAGATTAACTTAAGATCTTTGTTGGATACATCCTGATGCAGTTTTTGTAGGCTCACCAGCCAAATCCCGTCTTCACGACACCGGACTTGTGACAAGCCTAGACTCAGAACTTGGGTTGGATCCAAACTTCTCTGATGCATCAGACATCTGTAATCTAAAGTAACAATCACTTGAAGTAATTTGGAATAGAACAATTGGAACAAATGAAAAATGACATATTCGTAATCTTCCTTCGAAAGGACTGATAAAACAGAAGCCTCAAAATGACAAGGATACATTACCAGGAGCATCCATCAGTATATCCACTCTCGGGGGCGCTGTGTTTGTCAGAGCTTTGAGAGCATCGTTGCTAGCTGCTCATCGGACACCTCCACTTCCACAACCTCGCCTACGGCTTCTGCCAGTCGAGCCGCTATTTGATGCTTGCACTAAAACAAGAACGACAAAAATGAGACCGAAGGCAATTTAACACAACCAAGCCATCAAAATGGAACCCAGAATCTCCAAGAGAGCTCACGCAGAGCTGCTCTCCACGATTGACGACGTCGTAGAAGAAGGAATAGCAAGTGCAGTGGTGCTCCGGGAAGCAGATATACTCCTCCTTCCTCTTTGACTCCCCGACAACCTGAAATCCCCTTCCTCTCTCTTAACACCAGCCGAAGGATTTCATTTCATTAAGAAAACAAGCGAGAGAGTGTGAAGGGGGAGGACGGGGACAGAACCAGGAAGAAGGAGCGGCCGCTGGCCGCGGCGGAGACTTTACGCACGCCGCCCTGGTCGACGATCCTTGTGGCGCGCTCCAAGTTCCTGCCGAAGAGGAATTGCAAACTGGAACGTGGTAAAGAAGAACAAAAAATCCTTTAGTTCATGGAGTAAATGCGTGCGAGAGTGATGAGAGAGGGGAAAAGGGCGAACTCACATAGACAGGTGATCGTCCGAGACTGTGTTCACGGAAACAACCCAAGGATGATGAGAAGAATGCCTGGAGACGGATTGGGAAATAAGGAAATAGGAGGTGAAAAGAAACTAAGACCTGATCGTGAGGATTTGATCTGCTCCCAGACGGCCTCTGCGACAGTAATGCTCACAGCGGGAGATGTCATGGCATCCGCAGCCTGGGGAAGCAGAAGCGCCGTGGAAGGAGTTGCAGACCAGATGCTTGATCCGTGAGAGCTCAAGCTCGGCCCCACTTTGTTGTGGATAATAGAGAGTTAATCAAATTTCTCGCTTTAATGATAATATTGTAGCAACATAAGCTAACCATAGATTATCCCTTATTTAGATCCTATTAACATCATAATCTCTATACTTAAAAAATTTATATTATGATCTTTATAATTTTAAAAATAAAATAAATAACTCTATTTGTCCTAATATCTTTAATTGCATTGATGAAAAACACAATATGTGACATCTATGTTGGATCGATATGAAAATGATATACAAGAAGATAATTTTAATATTTTTTTATTTTTAATGATTTTATTGAAATAATAATAATTTCAATATCTCACGTGTCGAAAACAGAATGATATAGAGTCTTAATAAAATAGTTGACGTGCCTTGAGCCCGAGTCCCGAAGCATGCCTTTCGGGAGGGCCAAATGATACGGAGAATAATGACACAAGCATTAGCCTACTGACTCACCCAACAATCTACTATCACCTAGACAATGATGTGGGTTCCGTCATCGTGCGAAGATCAATGCGTAAAAACAAATTCGTAAATTTGAAAACTATGTATGTAAGATAGATAATACATAGGGAGATTGTATATCCTGGAATTCCCACAGATCCATGGGTAGAATGAAGGTCAAGTGTCATCCTCTCTAGTGATGATTCACATGGTAAGGACTACGAAGATGCTCATCTCTAGAGAGAGAAGAATAAGAGGTAGCCACTGAAAAGCCCCAGTCTATGAACCTTTGGTTCCCTCTTATTTATAGAGGCTCCATTATAAACCCTAATAGATCATGCCCTATCGGGTATTGGATCTCCATCCAATTACCCAAGCCTCTTAGATTAATGGGTCTCTACCCAATAATCCAGCTCTTATTGGATCTGATCCATGGGATCTAATAATATAGGAGATTATTAGATATCCAATAAGATAGAGGCTCCGGCAAATATCTCATATCTGAACCTCTACTCGTCGCAATACCTACTATATGTGTGTGACTCTCTAGGCTCAATATCAAACTGACCGTGAGTCATACCTATCATAACTCCTTCTGACTCAATGAATTATTATCTCCATAATAATTCACTCGACTCATCGACTGCGGACGTACTAGGCTACTATGCCGTAGTCCCCAAACAATACAGGGGAATCCAATCCTTTGGATCTATCTGTCTTAGTTACCATGTACCTATAGTTCCTCATCCATCTAATATCCCATAGACCGTATATCGGGCATGGTGCTATCAGACCCATACAGTTTCCACTCGAGTCTCACTCTAATCGGATTCTCCTAGAGAACTCTTTCTCTCTTACTCCGAATGACAATAGCTAGGGATTTGCTTAAGCAAGAATACATGGAATATTTCTCTCATGATACCGAGAGTGGATGATCCTCTATTGACACTCAATATCCCTCGTAAGATTGGCTACCACTCCCAATAACAGATTGTACTAAATTTGAAACTTCCACACCTATAAGTCCGTTATCAAAAGAGTGGAGCACTCATATAGGACATCCTTGGTGTCTCATGTCTAAGAACCAGATACACTACTAGGACTATAGAATCACTGTCTGACATGAGGTATATAACTAGCACACACAAGCATACCGCAAGGAGCACTAACCCCTAACGACGAAGCTCATTTCCCCCATTTATGATCGCCTACCCCAGTTTCAGGAAAGTCCATATGGGCAGACCACAGGGAGCATTAACCCATGGTGGCAAAGATCATATTCACTTACGAGAATTCAACAAGTCAAATAACAAAGCTAAGTAAACAAACATTACTTCTAAGGAAGCAAAGGAGAATAAAATAGACATAAGCCCTATAACATGATGGTAGAGGCAATATATAGGAGTTGTAGTCTATCTTTCCATCGACCAAGAGGAACTATCCAGATAATATAAAGTCTTTGAGGCAAGTAGTCAAAAGGGATGAGGAAGTGATGATAGATCTAGAGGGACTTAGCTATTTAAAACCCAGCATCGATTAAAATGGTGGTAAACTCGGAGGAGTGTCATAGCGCTATAAAGATAGATCTATCGATCATAAAAAAGGGATACATATGCGAGATAACGAATAATAAAGCTATGAGAATAACAACATCATGATACCATAGAGGGAGGACTTTCATGAGTCATCGATCCCTTGCTCTCATAGAGGGAGAGCATATGGTTATAAAGAGCCAAGAAGGTGGAGAATATAAAGGCAAATTCTAAGTACTAGGACGAGACTTAAAAATAGATATCATAGAATTTTGTAAGACCAGTGTCAATGGGTTTCTCATCAAAATAGCTAAAAACAGGGGACTTTAGGTTGATGCAAGAGTGCTTGATTAGGAACGAAGTAGGTAATATGTAGTGACATATCTTTTCTACCTAGAGGAGTAGGTTATAGAAATGATAGAGAAGATGGTAAAATCCCAAAGGCGACCAAAACAATTGGAGAGTTGCTCTTTGTCTGGGCATATTTTATTCTTTTCGGGCAAAACTTCTTATATTCCAAAAGGTTGAATATAATGAAAAGGTGAATCATAATAGCTAATTCAATACAAGAAGTGTAAATACTTTGGATGCTTCGAAAGTATGAACAAAAAGCAAGCGAAGGCTTCAATGCTTAGAGTACAACCTTTAAAGAGGTAGACGAAGTCGAGTAACCTTTGCCTTCTCTATTCTTAAGAGAATAAACAAAATATAGTATCTCAATTCTCTTATTTATCCAACAGAGGAGCCATGCATATGTTCAAAGACTATTCAAAGAAAGTAAAAGGCAACAGTTGTCAAATTCTCACCAATGGTAATCGGTTTCATCCAAAGTAACTTGTCCATTTTATTTCTCAATAGAATGTCAATCGAAAACGAAAGTGAAATAAAACTACTTTGAGGTGATAATTAAGTAGAAAAAGAATCGATGAGCAAATTTTGTAGATGAAAGACTTTAAAATTTTTAAAGTTTGCATGATAATATTTGTTAAAGCTTCAACAGGCATCCACACAAGTCAAGTTGTGTGAGACATTTGAGAGACTAGTATATAACAAAGAAAGTATTTTCCTTCATCTGAAGGATTCGCAGGAATCAATGAAGTTCAACATAACTTGATCGATCCCATACTAGAGTTATAGTCATTGGCGAGTTAAAGCAGCATAGCAAATCAAAGTTCGACTACTCAATAATAATAATGGAGAGCAATTGATGATAGCAGTTAAGGTTTCCCTTGATAAACAGTTAAGATTGCTCCAACTATATGAGAAAATATCGTAGCTCTGTTGAGAAAAATTCTCTATCCTAACGTGTATAAATAGAGAGCACCATCATATCAAATATAATGTATCTCTTCTTCATACTTCATTCTATCATGGTATCAGAGCTTCTCTTGCCTTAAGCAAGATTTTCTCTTCTTTACTTCCTCAATGACAGTAACTTGATCTCCACTATTGCACGGTGCACTCCCATCTTCCCTGCGTTTCGCATGCGTCGCCGAAGTTGCTCGACGCACCCTTCTCCCCCCGGCTCCCGTGCACTACCAAAGTTGCTCGAGGCACCCTTCTCCTCTAACTGTTGCCTACCCCTAGGCCTTCTTCTTGATCTCACTACCATTGTCATTGTCACTACTAAGGAACAGTAGTGATTCTCACAAGTTTGAGAATCTCACCGCCATCGCTGCTAATGCGGTATCCTCCACTTGTTCCACCGAGCCGATGCCGAGAACCCTCTCTCCTCTACCGTCGCTTTCTTCCCTACGGCAACTGTGGCACTTCTTTGATGAACAATGACTATCTTTCCCGCTATCATTCTGCGCCAGCATCTCTGCCCTCGTCCTCCTAGATAGATGAGTGGCTTCACTGCTTCTTGAAGCCTAGTGCCCTTCATCGCATCTTATTATCAAACTAGATTGAACGGTGTGATCTAAACCGATTGAGCCTTCATCGCCTACTCTGCACCAACAGAAGTCACCTATTTCATTGCACCACTCACAGTAGAACTGACCTACTACTCCAGGTCGCACGCTAAGCAAAACAGATTTGCTCACCCCGAACACCCTCCAAAGATCGTGGTCTCTGTGGCGACTTCAACAATAGAAAAAGAAAAAAAAAGGCGGAGCAACGCATCTAAAAACTCTTAATCCCCATCCATCACTATCGTCGCTACTAAGGAATAGTAGTGATTCTCACTGGCGACATCAATCGCTTTCTACGGTGAAGCCTCTCTATTCTTCCTCACTGGAGAAGCACTTGTGCTACTCTGCAACAAGGTTCTATGCTACAATACTCTTATCGTTCTTCATCGCCTAGATTCTCAGCTGCAAGAACTGTTGAATGAAGAACTACTAAGGAACAGCAATGATTCTCACTGATGACATCATCTCTTCTTCATTGATCACTTTCTATCGGTGAAGCCTCTCTATACTTTCTCACCGGAGAAGCACTTGCGTTGCCCTCCAATGAGCTTTTCTTAATATCCTTCAAATTGCACAAAGCTAAAACGTCTTGCATCACACTGACTTGGTATCGTCGCTATAGTAACAATCTAGTTCCCAAGGAAGAAGCATGGCTTACAGCGCCTAATTGCAACAATCTTCTCACCCACCTTTTGTCATTGCACACTCCCACTTTGCTTCCTCATATTGGTACATATCCTGCAAGCAATTTAAGTCTCAGTCATTGGATATCTTGCCCACTCATATTTTTATGTAACATTGCTGCCGAAGCCTGGTGCAAGTTGCAAACCATCTTAGTAAATCATTCCTGAACTCGTATGCTCAGTCTCCTATCCAGCCTCATGAAAATAAAATAAGAGAGAAGTATTATTGTCGATTATCTACAAAATATAAAAGTTATCATCGATAACCTGGTCTTGATAGGTCATTCCGTCAATGATGAAGAAGTCATTGTACACACTCTCAATGGCCTAGAAGATGAGTACAAAGAACTAACAGTAGCAATACGGGCACGTGACTCACCGATGTCATTTGAAAAAATCTATGATAAATTGACTTACTTTGAAATATATCTCAAGCGAGAGGATAAATTGCTATGATCATCCATTATAGCTCAAGTCAGTCAAAAATCCAAAAGGAGGGGCAACCAGTCTAACAAGACTATCAACAAAGGTTTGACCAAGATGTCTCCTGAACTTATAAGCTTTAAACAAACCATCTCTCCTCCACAGCATCAGCATTTTAGTCACAAATATCAAGGCGGCTACTTAATTATCCTCAACCGTGACGTCCTAAACATCCAAGTCAACAAAGAGTTTTCTGCCAACTGTATAATAAAGTCGGACACTCTGCAAAAGTCTATCAAACTCGACCCAGACTTCCTCCTCTATCACATCGGCCCCAAGTAAATCTCACGACTACTCCGGATACCAATCAATACAATTGGATTATGGACTCTTGTGCATCCCATCACATTTATAAAACTTGTCCATCCATAACAACTATGGCGAAAATGAAAATATCATCATCGGTGACGGTAAAGGAATTCTCATTATTCATACTGGTTCTACAACGCTTAATTCACACAACAGAACTTTTACACTTGATAATATTTTATGTGCATCTCACATCAAACGAAATCTTATTTTCGTTTCTCAATTCTATAAATAAAATAATACATTCATTGAATTCTTTCATAACTCCTTTCTTGTCAAAGATTTGAGCATAAGGGCATCCTTGGTCCGAGGCCAAAGTAAGGACAACATTTACAAGTGGCCGTTAATTCCACAAATCACCCAGCCCACTGACTACTCTTTTATCGTAGCTCCAATTGATGTGTGACATCGTCGTCTTGGTCATCCCTCATCCTCTATCTAGCAAAAATTATTTTATCATTTTTCTCTTTCTACTCTTAAAATCAATAGCATTATAACTCACTATGATGCTTGTTTAAGCAATAAAAGTCATAGACTCTCCATTAGAATCTCATCCATATCCTACTCTAAACCTTTTAAAATTATTTATACTGATGTTTGGGGCCCTGTCCCAATCACTTCTTTTGATAAGTTTTAATTTTATGTTATTTTTGTAGACTACTTTTACCAAGTATACATAGTTATACCCTCTCCATCATAAATCTGAAGTTTTAACAATATTATCTAACTTTAGAAGGTTGGTCGAGAATTTCTTTCAATCTACAATCAAAACAGATTACTCTGATGGTGGCGATGAATATCAAGCCCTTACATCCTATCTCTTAACTTATGGTATACAACACATTAAGTCACCCCCATATACTCCTCAACTAGTTGGTTCTGCTAAACACAAACATTGACATATAGTTGAAACTGGTTTCACACTTCTCCATCAAGCCTCTATGCCAACAACCTTTTAGTCTGCAGCCTTTCAAACTATCGTCTACCTCATCAATCGTATGCTCACTCTAGTACTTCGGTACTAGTCATCATTTGAAAAACTATTTTATAAATCTATAAATATTTAAAAACTCAAAGTATTTGATTGTTTATGTTATCCATGGCTACATCCCTGTACTTCACATAAGATAACATCAAGATCTAAGCCTTGTATTTTCATTGGATACTCTCTTAAACATAACGTCTTTCAATACTACGAACCCCACACTCAAAAACTCTTTATATTATGTCATGTTATTTTTGTAGAGTTTATCTTTCCGTTTCAAAATCCTGAGTCTCCTACTCTGCACTCTACTCCAACAAATATACATTACTAGAGTATATTGTCGATCCTGTTAAACGAGTCTCCCATAACACCATCTAGTCCTTCTTCTCAGGATCCACAGTCTCTTCTCCTAGTTCAACAGCTCCTCACCCTCTTCATTACTCCTCTCCCTTCTTCACAAGGTTCTCATATTACTAAAGTAATGCCCTTGGAAACACAATCACTACCTTTATCCTCTTCTGGCACCAATAACACTGATATATCTCCAACCTGTGTCAATACATCTCCATTGTCCACACCTATATTATAACCTATAGCCCCTAGACATACAATGACAACACGCTCCAAAAATATTATCTTTAAACCATGACAATTCCTTGATCTACATGCAATCATAAAGTCCTCATTAGAGACCAATGAACCTACCACAATCACTCAAGTCCAAAAATCTTCATACTAGCGTAAAGCCATGTGTGAAGAATATGATGACCTCATCTATAATTCTATATAGACCCTTGTACCCTCTCATCCTATACCAAATATCATCGAGTATAAGTGGGTCTTTCGAATTAAGCAGAACCCAGATGGATTCGTTGCGAGATATAAAGCGCGTCTAGTGGCCAAAGGGTTTCATCAACATCTTGGTGTTAACTTTATAGAGACATTTAGTCCTGTTGTTAAACCCATAACAATCAGATTTATTCTGAGTTTAGTCATTTCAAAAGGTTGGCATTTACGATAACTCGATGTTAATAATGCTTATTTTACAAGGGACTCTAACTGAAGATGTCTTCATGCAGCAACCTCATGGTTTCATTCACCCTCAATATCCAAGGCATGTTCATAAACTACAAAAAGCTATTTATGAACTTTGTCAAGCTCCAAGAGCCTGGTACATCGAATTTGGCTCATTTTTTTAGATTAATTGCCTTCATCAACTCTAAGTCTGATACCTCGCTATTTCTCTATCACTAAAGTGGCAATACAATATATCTTCTGGTATATGTTGATGATATTATTATCATAGGCAATAATCATATGGAAATCAAGATATTCCTCAAGCATTTAGCAGATCATTTTTCCCTTAAAGATTTAGGAACCTTGAGCTACTTTTTAGGAGTGGAAGCAGCATACACATCTTCAGGACTTTTCTTATCACAAAGAAAGTATATTCAAAATATGTTATCAAAGACGAACATGCAAGATGCTAAAGTAGTTGCAACTCCTCTGTCTATTGACGAGTCACTCAAACTATATGATGGAAGTCCTACTACAGACTTAACTCAATACCGTCAAGTACTTGGCTCCTTATAGTACTTATCTCTCACATGTCCAGATATCTCATTTGCAGTCAATAAATTATCACAATTCATGTATCAGCCATCTACTGTGCATTGGTCTGTAGTTAAATGAATCTTACGATATCTTCATGGGACCCTCAATCATGACCTCTTTTTCCGTAAACACTCCTTCATTCATCTCTATGCCTTTATTGATGCTGATTGGGTAGGAAATTTTAATGATAGAACATCCACACCATAGTATATTATCTTCCTTGGAGCTAATTCAATCAGTTGGTGTTCTAAGAAGCAAAAGACAATTGCACAATCTACAATTAAAGCTGAATATCGTGCTATTGCAACCACTGCTACAGAGCTCAATTAGGTCATGAATCTACTTAAGGAATTTGACATCAACTCCACCTCTACTCCTACAATATATTGTGATAATATCAGAGCCACTTACCTATGCGCTAATCTAGTATTTCACTCACACATGAAACATATCGCTATCGACTTTTACTTCGTGCGAGAATAAGTTGTCAGACATCAACTACGTGTTTCTCATGTGCATACAGTTGATCAACTAGCAGACTCACTCATGAAGCCTCTCGCCCATAAACCATTTTCATCACATCGATCCAAGATTGACATTGTTAACAAGAGCACCGTCTTGTAGGGGCATGATAGCAGTTAAGATTTTTCTTGATAAACAGTTAAGATTTCTCAAACTACATGAGGAAATATCATAGCTTTGTTAAGAAAAATACTCCATCCTAACATGTATAAATAGGGAGCACCACTATATCAAACATAATGTATCTCTTCTTCATACTTCATTCTATCAGTTGAGAGTCAAGAGGTATGTTATCACTAAAGCAGAGGATTGAAGATTCAGCAAAGGTGAGGAGATGCAACATCTACAAAAGCTTCCATAAGAATGTCAAAAGAATAAGTGCGAGAGAATATTATGAATAAAGTTACAAATAGAGTATTCGATGTAGTGTTCATGTATATCTATATCTTTTAGTTTTGTTTGTGATCATTTTAGATCTGTAAATATAGGTTATGTGTAGTGATTACGTAGAGACAAAACCACCCAAAAATAGGCTATCTAAATAATCATTTTGAGAATTTTTTAGCTTCGTAAAGTGGTACGAAATATTAGATAGCATAGCACCTGAGAGCTACCTGGTGGCACATAACTGGATGGGCTTTTGGGATAATGTCTAGTGCTGGTTTGTTGTTTTTTTCTGTAATAATATCATGTAGGCATTTACAAGAACTTTTACCTATGGTAGTCGCATGACTATTCAGAGCTTACAAAGTCTATGTTTGAAATTTACATTGTATATCAAGTGTTTGCTGAAATAGTTACTTGGAGGATCCCGAGTTAAATATTTTTTCTAATCTGTCTTCTTTTTTGTAGGTCCTTAAGGGACTATAGGAGGTTTCGAGAAGGTTAACCCTAAATGGATGGACATATAAGAGTGTACTTAAGCAAAACTAACTATAACCATGACAATGCGATACTAAAATATCAATCACATAACACTAGGTATTGATCAAGTTATATCATGATGTTGACCATATGACATTGGATATCTAGCAAGTTGTATTAAGATGTTAGATACTTAAAATCATGAATCCCTAAGGGACTCTAATTTATGAAATAATAATAAAATATTTCAAATAATAATTTTTGTATACTAACAGATCTTATTGTTTGAAGTAGAACCTCTACATCTTGTATTAAATTAGTGAAACTAGTTAAACGATCCTATTATTATTATCATCAATAATAATAATAACAACAACAACAACAACAACAACAACAACAACAACAACAACAACAACAACAACAACAACAACAATATCTCTTTCTAGATATTCAATGAGTGTATTGTCTTACATAAGCCTAAAGGTGACGTACGTTATTTGATTATAATGAAAATAACTGAATGAAACATAATAAGAAAAGGTCTTCTTTTTTTTTGTTTATCTTAATATACTAAAATCCATCAAAAAATGACTTGAAGAATTTTTTTTAATCTCAGAGAGAAAAATATCTAATATTTAACTTTATACTGAAATTTTTTTTGACATTTTTTTCTCAAAATCAAATAAGAAAAATTTTCCAAATCCTAGCTAATTTCTTAACAGAAGAGAACCTTTTTTTGTGAGATATTATGCTGAACGAAACACATTACACGTTGATTTCAAATTTCACTTGATTTTGTCTATGATCTGCAGAATTTTTTACCCATGTCCATTTTTTACCCCTAAAAATTTCTAAATCT
Organism: Musa beccarii; assembly: GCA_024322285.1. Taxonomy (NCBI): domain Eukaryota; kingdom Viridiplantae; phylum Streptophyta; class Magnoliopsida; order Zingiberales; family Musaceae; genus Musa; species Musa beccarii. Next base: position 1,613,525 of record JAIWVJ010000011.1, read on the forward strand.
TTTTTACTTTCTTTTTCTTTATTTGCAAGCATAAATGTCTCAATGCAATGTTAAGACTTCTATTGACATTTATAATTATATCATAATATTAAAATATTATGATATCAAGTCAAATAATCATTCTAATATTACAAATCAATTATTATTATTTAATTATATATTATTTAAATCAATCAAAAAATAATTTATTTTTTATTTTATTTATTTATATTTTTATTTCATACATAAAAATAGACATAAAATATGTATTTTTTATGATTCATATATAAAAATAAAATATGAATTATTTACTTCCTAAAAATCATATCACTCATTAGAAAATCGATTAATAATTTAATTAATTGATAAAGTTACTAATTTATTGACATAATTAAGGAAAAAATCAATCTTAATTATACTATATAAATAAGGAAGTTAATAATTTAAATAAAATAATATATTTTTTATAGTAATTAATTTATATTAAGAAAGAAAATTATCGGTGATTACGGACCGACCTCTCATCATCATCCCATAAAACACATGCGGCTTCAACGGGGTCGAAAGGGAAACTTTTACTCGAGCGGGATCACATCCGAATCCGGTAGGACCGCAGGAGACAACCATGCTTCAGATACCGAGGACACACCACGCTTCTACCGGCGTATAAATCAGCTTGGACGTAACCCTCAAACCAAAAAGAAAAGATAAAAGAACGCTACCCCGCTTCGTGATCTCGCTGTCGACGAACGGACCAAAAGCAACTCTCAATTCCGTTCCATCCCCTCTCTCTCTCCGTGTGTCGCAATGGATAGAGCGGAGCCGGGGGATTGGGTGTGGGTGCGGCGGCCGCGGGAGGCGGACGCGGCGGAGTGGCGGGCCGCCGAAGCCGCCGGGCTCCAGGCCGAGGACGAGCGACCGCTCAAGGTGGTGTTCACCTCGCCCGCGGCGCACTGGACCGACGCGGCTCCACTCGGCAACGGCCGCCTCGGCGCCATGGTGTGGGGCGGCGTCGCCTCCGAGACCATCCAACTTAACGGTAACCTGCCTCTCCCAAGCCTTTATCGTTTACTTTTTCCGCTGGTTAACGAAGCTAATCAATCGAAAAGCAAAGAACGTGATGAACTTTATGTTCTTCCGGTTTCTGCGGTTCTCAGAATAATCTACGGTTGAAATCTTCCTACGGATTAAAAAAAGAGTTTCTTTGTTTACATTTGGTTTATCATAGAGCTGAAACCAGGGACACGCGGATCTTTTGTGCAGATGATACGCTATGGACGGGTGTGCCTGGCGATTATACGAATCCAGATGCGCCTGCCGTGCTCGCTAAAGTTAGAAAACTGGTGGACAGTGGAGATTATGCAGCAGCTTCCGTCGCTGCCTTGGGCTTATCTGGTTTCCAATCTGTTGTACGTTAATCATCCTATTTTTGCATAATCATGGGGAATGCATTCTGTTTATTGGTGTTTACTGCTTGTATGTTGTACTGGTGGTGAACAAAAGTGGACAACTTTCTCCGGTAAAATTCATCTTAATTCTAAACAGAGATATCTATGGCCAATCAGACGTAGAAGATCAAGCGGCAGAATGTGTTGTCGGATCTGAGGATTAATTGCTCGTGTTGTGTGTTAAACATGGTTGCAGTGGCCAGAATTAAGTTTTGCTGCCTGGGTGTCATGTGTGCTAGATGAGAAATGAAAAGATATATTATTTTTTTTGTCAATAATCCTGGATCAAAATTGTTCTTTTCAACTGCAGGTCTACCAGCCTCTTGGGGACATCAATCTAGCGTTTGGAGATGCGCATACTGGATATAGTGCTTATTATAGAGATATTGACTTGAAAACTGCGACAGTGAACGTCAAGTATACCATTGGAGATGTCGAATTTACGAGGGAACACTTCTCTTCAAATCCTCACCAAGTAGTTGTCACCAAGTTTTCTGCAAATAAAGCAGGGTCGCTTTCCTTTGTGGTGTATTTAGACAGCAAATTACAACATCACTCCACCGTAAGCGGGACAAATCAGATAGTCATGGAAGGTAGTTGCCCTGGGCAAATGTTCTCACCTGGGGAAATTAAATCTGAGAAATCAAGTGGAATTAAGTTCTCGGCAATTCTTGATCTGCAGTGCGGCGGTAAGGGTAGCAAGGTGCAGGTCCTAGACGAAGGGAAATTGAAAGTTGACGGTGCAGATTGGGTTATTTTGCTTCTTGCAGCTTCTTCCTCGTTTGAAGGGCCGTTCACGATGCCTTCAGATTCAAAGAAGGATCCTACATCGGCTGCCTCGAATACAATAAATTCTATTAGGAACTTGTCTTACACTCAGCTATATGCCTCTCATTTGGATGATTATCAAAGTCTTTTTAATCGTGTTACTTTGCAACTGTCGAAAGAATCTAAAAATGCACTTGAAGAAGAAGATTTGGTGGCTGTTCAGAAAGGTCATAAAACAAATCCAGATGCGCCCGGAGTAGAAAATGGAAATTCATCAAGATCTGCTTCTTCAGCCATTTCTGCAGCAGAAAGAGTGAAATCTTTTGTAAATGATGAAGATCCTTCCTTGGTAGAACTTTTATTTCATTATGGTCGTTATTTGCTTATCTCTTGTTCGAGGCCTGGAACTCAGATTTCAAACTTACAAGGAATATGGAACCAGGATACTGCGCCAGCATGGGAGTATGTCTTACTGTTGTCTTTGTGCTTATTTGTGCTATTTTTTACCTATCATCTGAACTTATGATGTTTAGGGTACCATACGAAGTTCATTCTTGCAAGTACCTAGATATGCTTGCACAAAAATAGAGTTATATTTCATAAGCTGTTGACTCACTTTTGACTCTGTTAACATCCTCTTTTGCCATCGGAATCAACTTTCACCGGAGCTGACTAGACTAACTTGATAAACAACCGCAAACAATCATTGTTTTCCTGTACCAGCGTAGAAGTTGAAGTTAAAAGGAGAAGAAAAAGAACAAAACATGGCATCGAACTTGCTATATTTCTCATTGATAAAATGTGCTGTCTAATTTGCACATCAGAAATTTCTGCATTTCTGATTTTTTACTGCCACTAGACTTTAACTAAGGTTAAATTATACAGAATGCAAAAAATTTATTTAATCCATCAGACCATTTTCTTTCACAACTTCCGGAGTACATGGAAACAGAATAAGAAAAGTCAAACAAATTGTTTAGAGTTGCACTCATGGTTTTATCTTAACTTACCATTCAGTTGATCTTCTATGTAATTGTATGTCGTTTCTGTATTTACATAATTATTTGGTCGTAATGTTGGTATCAACGACCTATGGAACAATTTATAGTTTCTGTAACAAAGAAATTTACTGAATATTGATGTCTAATATATTGACATTGGCATATGTGTAAGTCAACTATAGATGCTGCGCTGATTTACTGTTGACTTTTTCTTTTTTTATTTCCTACAGTGGAGCTCCTCACATGAACATCAATTTGCAAATGAATTACTGGCCATCTCTTCCTTGCAATCTTAGTGAGTGCCAAGAACCGCTGTTTGATTTTATAGCTTCTCTTATGCGTAATGGGAGTAAAACAGCAAAAGTAAGATTTCTGGTCATTCTTGATCATAATTTTGTACCTGATACGAAGCTGTATGGTTTGGTATTTTGAAAAGCAGCATTAGGTTGAACAATGAAATGTTTTTTTCTGGATAAACTTTCAGTGCAATATTTGGAGACACTACCTTACACTTGGACTGTCTGTAATGTTTCTCACTTAAATGTCAAGATAACATTTGATTGATTTGATCAGAATGATAATAATGTTTTACTTTGCCATATATATATATATATATATATATATATATATATATATATATATATGCTGTGGATTTTAGAAGTTCAGCTGATATTGTTGGATCAGACATTGGCTTAAATAGCAAAGAATTTCTTGGATCAGAGAGATTTGAAACAAGATCAATTTTCACAACTTTTATGATTTGCCAATGAAGATTGTATTAATTTCCCATCCCGAGTTAACATGACTTGTCAAAATGCAACAGTCAAAATGCAACAGTAAGTAATATATTACTTAGTGATATCAGAGTTTCTAGATTTTTCCTTTATAGCTACACTAACAAAAGAGTTTTGTTACCTGTTCTGCCTTTTCCCATCACCTCCCATCAGTAAGTTTGATTTTTAAATTATAGAACAGTAAAGCATGGTTCTCCTTTTGAGGCTCAGTTTAAAATCCAAGACTATCTGATCCTTGTGTTTCCCCTCTGAAAGCATGTCTCCTCATCATGCCTATTAGCATGTTCCTCTTGAGGCTCAGCTTAGCAGGGAGTGGTGCTATATACGATAATATGGCTTTTTGTGTTACAGACATTATTGATATTACATGCTAACAATTGCATTAATGAATGTCTAGATTTTTATAAGAATTCTGAGTCCAGCAAATGTCTGAAATTATTGAATGTGACATTTAACATTGGATTGTACTATTAATCAGGTAAGTCCTTAAAGTAAAGTTGAATAGTTTGCAAAACTTACTCTTGAGAGGATCTTTATGATGTATAGTTTGCATTTCTACTCATGGTATTTGGAAATCACCTATCTGGTAACTAAGCATGAGACCAAAATTTGCAAGCATCAGTCAATATTTTGGCCCTTTTACTCCTGCCAAAATCATCTGTTTTCTTGAACCCAAATTTAGTTTTAATGTCATTACTTGTCAATTCTCAATCTGTCCAAACAGGTCAATTATGAAGCTAGTGGTTGGGTGGCTCATCAAGTCACCGACATATGGGCAAAAACATCACCTGATCGTGGCGATCCAGTGTGGGCTCTCTGGCCGATGGGTGGGGCTTGGCTTTGTACACATCTATGGGAGCATTACAGCTACTCAATGGACAAAGTAAATTTATAAAGAATTTAATTTTGTTATACTACTATTCTGTTTCCATGCTAGGTTATGGGACATCTTACTGTTTTCTGAGTTTACTTTGCCAAACAAAACTAAAGTATGACAACTTGTGTCCTTCATTTTTTGAGTTATAATATTCCTCTTTATATTTCCTGAATGCATGAAATTTTTAGTTGACCAACATTGAATCCTCAATTTGTCTGAGTTGATATATATGCAGTGGCTATTTCCGGTAGTCATCATAAATTGAAGAAAAAGAAATTCCATCATATTTTCTTACTCATTTGAAAAATTGAAAAGAGTGCCAAGATCTTACAGCATATTAGTCGATATAGCCAACAAGGAAACAGTAGTATTTTGTTGTTTGACTTTGATTATTCACTGCTCTTCTGTTCACTGACTATTTGCATGTATTTTTAGAACTTCTTACAAAACACAGCATACCCTCTTCTGAAAGGATGTGCTTCCTTTCTACTGGACTGGCTGATTGAAGGCCGTGGAGGTTATTTGGAAACTAATCCTTCAACGTCTCCAGAGCATTCTTTTATAGCTCCAGATGGCAAGACTGCCAGTGTTAGCTATTCAACAACAATGGATATGGCCATCATAAAAGAAGTGTTTTCTGCGGTTATCTCTTCCGACAGGGTAATTGTGACTTGAAACCTCAAAGCAACCAGGACATTTATGATCTATTGATGCCACTCTTGGTCTATTATTCTTTCAACAAATACTGATTTTTTTACACCACAATCACAGGTACTGGGGAGTTCTGATAGTGCATTTGTCCAGCGGATCGAGAAGGCACTTTCACGGCTACCTCCAACTAGAATTGCTAGAGATGGTTCAATCATGGAATGGGCAAGTAGAAGTCTACTTTAATTGCTTTGCATTTGCATTGTGGTTCTCGCAATGATCTATTCTTGTGTTGCAAGTTTCATGCAGGTTTTGAGGTTTTACATGTGTTTGTGCCATTGCAGGCACAAGATTTTGAAGATCCAGATGTCTACCATCGACACGTCTCACACTTATTTGGTCTTTTCCCTGGGCATACAATAACAATTCGAAAAACACCTGATTTATGTAAAGCTGCTGCTAACAGCCTTTACAAGAGAGGTGAAAACAAATAGAACACCATGACAGATTTTTCTGTTCAAATTTGCCTGCCAGATACAATGAATTATTTCTTAACTTGCGTATAGCTAATTAACAAAATTAAAATTTTTATCATCGTCACTAAAGGTCAGTATATGCTGCTTGAAACAACATTAGGACAGTTACAGTTTCCAACTTTTCATACTATATTATCTAGATTAATGAAATCAACACATCTTTTATGCAAAAATTTGACCATCTATAACTTATGTTCACTTGTCTTCCATGACACAAGGAACAAAATTTAGAAAGCATAATGAAAAATCATGTGATATATCTAAGTGTTGCAGGATGTATTTTTTTAATTATAACATCACGATAACATGCTTGATGATCATATTGCATCAGATACAATTTGACCATTCAAAAGCATGTGAGTAGAAAGAATATTGTTTTTACATTGACAAAAAAAAAAAGTAAATTATGATGATCATTAGAGGATATGACCTGTCAACCTCAAATTCCTTGGACTAAGCTTTGGTTAATTTGTTTCAGGGGATGCTGGTCCAGGATGGTCAACTACGTGGAAGATGGCTTTATGGGCTCGTCTTCGCAACAGCGAGCATGCATACAGGATGATCAAGCAGTTGATTATGTTGGTTGATCCTGATCATCAGGCAACTTTTGAAGGAGGATTGTACAGCAACTTGTTCACAGCACATCCTCCCTTCCAGATTGATGCAAATTTCGGGTATAAATGTTGTTACTGTTAGATGTATAGTGTTTTAATGTTCCTAATTCTGCCAAGTTGTGATTTATTTTCGCAGAAGAAGTTTCTTCTTTTTGTTAATACTTAATACCATACTGTAATTTATTTTATTTTCAGCTTTGCAGCAGCAATTGCAGAAATGCTCGTACAAAGCACCGACCGTGACCTGTATTTACTCCCTGCACTCCCACGGGACAAGTGGGCTACAGGTTATGTAAGAGGATTGAAAGCACGAGGTGGTACGACTGTTAACATCCACTGGAAAGAAGGGCAGCTCCATGAAACCTGGCTTTGGACTACGAACAAAAATTCCATCACAAGATTGCATTACGGGGGACATGTAGCCACTGTCACTCTCACTTGTGGCAACATTTATAGATTCAACAAGCATCTAAAATGCTTGAAGACATACCCCTTTGGGTAAGAGAGATGTCTTCGACCTCTGGGATTAGGTAACGATTGCTATGGAGTAGTGACCATACCACATTTGTCTTACACAGATTTTATTTTTCCCTGTTAGACTCCTAGCAAGGAACTTGTGTATGATGAGTAGCATTTTCTTTTTCTTTTTTTCTGCTTTGTAAAACCAGTTAATGTTGTTGGCCGGCGATTTTTGGATACAACTGAGATTATCAGATCCATGATGCAGAAATAAAGGTCATATCAGAAATGGATTTCTCCTCTAGAAAAATCGTCAAGGATTTTTATTCACTAGATTCCTGACTAATTCTTGTAGGATTCTGACTGTATTTTAGCCAGTTAAATTCCATGTTATCTTCTGAGTGGGATTCAGAAAGCTCTGGCAGAGCATATTCTTGTCGACTAAGCCTGCATGCATTCACTGCAGAGGAGAGAGAGAGAGAGAGAGAGAGAGAGAGAGAGAACGACAGCCATAGATGAAATCTTAAATTTTTTTATAATTTCTTGATCTTCATAGTTAATGATATATAAAAAAGAAACTATATCTAATGAATGAAGCAACATTTAGGTCCTCGGAAAGATGTCATTCTGGGTGAAGTATGTGCATTCTCTCTCCTCGTGGCAAACATGAATGATGATGCATCTGGTTCACTCGAAAACTATCTTCACATGCCCTTGCCCACCACCGACGCTACTAGTTGTTATATATTGGTAATTTCATATTATCTTCACTTGTTTCTATCATATCTAAAGGAAACGATGACAATGATAATGATTTCACCAACCTCCATCATTGTCAGTATTTCTTGGATTTGAAGTCATGTCACCACCATCCAATCCTGTCTGCTGAGAGTGATTTTGTTCATTTGGTCAAGAATTTTAATCAGATAACCAAGCTCGAACACCGAAAGGTAAAGCTGAGCGAAGTTATTGGGCTCTTCAACGTCCACTGGTTGCTTTTTAGTTCGTGCTAATGGTGATGATGTTGGGAGAATTAATTAGTGGCGGACCGTGCATTTCACATCTTTGATTTATAAAAAAAATAAAAATTATTATTTTATTATTCATAATTTACAGAAGATATTTTTTACTCATAATTCAAATCCATGTCTTTATCGTACTAAATATTTTATAAACTAAGAAAATGATCATATCTTTGGATAAGATCATAAGTAACGAAAAAATCTCTCTCATCTGGACTTAGATCTATTATAAAATAATAAAATATTTTAAAATCAAATATAAGATAAAAATATATCAATAATTATTGATAAAAATCTTTAAAAATTATAAAAATAATTTTTAATATTAATTATATATATATTAATATAAATAATAATAATATATCGATTCATCATAAAACTCATGCATAAAAATAATGATAATTCTTATTTAATAAATAAGATCATACATCAATCATATGCAATATATATATATATATATAATAGTTGGATATACATCATACTCAATGGTATATTCTTCCAACAATGAATAGAGAAGCATATTCTACGGAATGGATTCTTTTTTATAACGAATGGAGAGAATTTATACTACACTCTTAATAGCATATTAAAATGTATCCCTTATCCGCCCATGCAAAGACATGTTTCTCCCAACAACGAATAGAAAACTGTTTATTCTAAATTGAAGACTATCAAGCTCAAAGAGGATCAAAACTATTGAAGACTTGCTCCATATTTGAGCAAAATTTTATTCCTTTCGAATAAAACTTCTTGCATTGAAGTTTAAATACAATGAGAAAGTGAATCACGATGGTTAACTAAACACAATGAGTGCAAATACTTTAGTGTTTCGAAAGTATGAGCAAAAAATAAGTGAAGACTTCGATGCTTGGAGTATAACCCTTGAGAAGACAAGTGAAGTTAAGTAACATTTGTCTTATCTGCTCTTAAGAGAATGTGCGAAATAACATATTTTAGTTTTTTTATTTATCCAATAGAGAAGCTCTACATATGTTTAAAAGTCATTCCAAGAAAGTGGAGAGTTACGATGTTAAATTCTCACCAATATAACTTAATTTTATGGGAGTAAATTATCCGCTTTATTTTTCAATAGAATATCAATTGAAAGTAGAAGTGATATGAATCTACTTGGAGGTGACAACTAAGTGAAAGAGAAATCGATAGACAAATTTTATAAAGGAAAGACTTCAAAAATTTTAAAGTCTACAAGATGATACTCGTTAAAACTCCAACAGGCATTCACCTAGTTCAAGCAAAATGAGACGTTTGAGAGACTAGTGCATAATAAAAAAAAGATATTTTGCTTCATATAAAGGATTTGTAAGGAATCAATAAAGTTCAACACGACCAACCCATATTAGAATCATAGTTATTGACGAGTTGAAACAACATGATAGATTAAATTTCGGCTATTCAATAATAATAATAAAGAATAATTAAGAGTCAAAAGGTGTATTATGATTGTAGTTGATAATTAAAGATTCGATGAGATGTAGCATATGTAAAGAGTTCAATTTAATAACCAAGTCAATTCGAGATGTTATCAAGAATTGAAAATAAAATAATGGATCCTTAAGGGGCTCCAATTTTTCTATACTGACATGACTAGTTTTGCTGATTGGAATTTATGCATATTAGTCTTATCAATAACCACTTAAAAAAGATACATGGATATAAAAAAACTCACATCAAGTAGACTGATTATTACCGTAACTCTGAGTGGAGTAGTGTCAGGGTTTCTGAGGCACCTAATCCTCATGATAAATGAATTTACAACTGTGTTCCGGACTCTTCGTAATTTACCATTTTATTTTTCGTAATATTTCTTCTTTCGTATTTGTTTGACACTTCAACCCAGCCAAGACATGGTTTGCAAAGGCTCGGTCAAAGCTTAACGCAACATTACTGGCCCATTGACCTCCATTAAATTAGTGAAACAAATCAAACGATCATTTTATCATTATCAATAATAATAATAATATCTCTTTTGAGAAATCCGATTAGTGTATTGACGCACATAAGTCTAAAGGTAACGTACGTTATTTGATTACAATGAAAATATCTGAATGAAACACAGTATGAAAATGTAATTTTTTTTGTTTATCTTAATATACTAAAATCCATCAAAAACAACTTGAAGAAGTTTATTGTTTTTTTTTTATCTCAGAGAGAAAAATATACAATATTTAACTTTATACTGAAATTTCTTTTTGACATTTTTTTTCTAAAAATCAAATTAAAAAAGTTTTCCAAATCCTTAGCTAATTTCTTAAGAGAAGAGGACATTTTTTTTGTGAGATATTATGCTGAACGAAACACATTACACGTTGACTTCACATTTTACTTGATTTTATCTATGATCTGCAGAATTTTTTACCCATATCTATTTTTGACCCCTAGAAATTTCTAAGTCCGTTTTACTTTCTTTTACTTTATTTGCAAACATAAATGTCTGAATGCAATGTTAAGACTCTTATTGACATTTATAATTATATCATAATCTTAAAATATTATGATACTAAGTCAAATAATTATTCTAACATCACAAATTAATTATCATTATTTAATTATTTATTATTTAAACCAATCAAATAATAATTTAATTTTTATTTTACTTTCACACATAAAAATAGAAATATAATATTTATTTCTTATGATTCACACATAAAAATGAAATATAAATTATTTACTTCCTAAAAATCACATCACTCATTAGGAAATAAATCAATTAATAATTTAATTGATTGATAAAGTTACTAATTTGTTTAGATGATTAAGGAAAGAAAATAAATTTTAATTATTTCCGCAATCATACTATATAAATACAGAAGTTAATAATTTTAAAAAATAACATATTATTTATAGTAATTAATTTATATTAAGAAACAAATTATCGGTGATCACGGACCGACCTCTCATCATCCAAAAAAAAAAAACATGCGGCATCAACGGGGGTTGAAAGGGAAACTTCTTCTTGAGCGGGATCCAATCGGAATCCAGCAGGGCCGCAGGAGAAGTTAATGCCTCAGATACCGAACACACACCACGCTTCTACCGGCGTTTAAATCAGCTTGCACGTAACCCCGAACCTAACAAGAAAAGCTAAAAGAAGGCTGCCCCGCTTCGTGTTCTCGTGGGGACGAACGGGGCCACAAGCAACTCTGGAGGGCGCACGCCGAACGAGGGTTTCGTTCTGCTTCTCGCCCCCAAACACTGCAAGTCTCCGCTCCCCATCCGGCCGCGGTTCTCGATGTCACCATGCAGACGGCGCGCCCCCCTGACACTGGGTTTTAGATGAGGCCCTGTTTTGAATCCCTCGTTGCATTTGTAGATTGCCAGTGTCGTAGTGTTTGCAGAAAAGGAGGCTGGTAACTGAGACTTTCCGAGCACCAGGAAAAAGACGATGAACTGGATTGGCACCGAGTCTAATAACTGCGTCGTGCCAAATGATGCTGAGCCAGGCCTCAGGCCGAACTCGAACGGCGAGGCGTAGGACGAGTTTGATTGTTAGCCTCCGCCTCTCTCTCGCTCCCTCATCGCTGCACAGCTTCACGTGACGGTCGCAACAAAAGCATCAATTCTGCCATCAGCCTCTGTCCCTCTCAATTCAGTTCCATCCCCCCACACCCACAACCCAAACCTCCCCACCCTCTAACCACACCCCCGCCCCCCCCCTCTCTCTCTCTCTCTCTCTCTCTCTCTGTCTTCTGTCTCTCCGTGTGTTCCGATGGATAGAGCGGAGGAGGTCGATTGGGTGTGGGTGCGGCGGCCCGAGGAGGCAGACGCTGCGGAGTGGCGGGCCGCCGCAGCCGCCGGGCTCCAGGACGAGGAGGACCGACCGCTCAAGGTCGTGTTCACCTCGCCCGCAGCGCACTGGACCGACGCGGCTCCACTCGGCAACGGCCGCCTTGGCGCCATGGTGTGGGGCGGCGTCGCCTCCGAGACCATCCAACTTAACGGTAACCTGCCTCTCGCAAGCCTTTATCCTTTTCTTTTTCCGCTGGTTAACGAATCTAATTAATCGAAAAGCAAAGAACGTGATGAACTTTATGTTCTTTTGGTTTCCGCGGTTCTCAGAATAATCTATGCTTGAAATCTTCCTACAGATTAAAAAATGAGTTTCTTTGTTTATATTTGGTTGATCATGGAGTTGAAAACTGGGAGATGCGGATCTTTTGTGCAGATGATACGCTATGGACGGGTGTGCCCGGCGATTATACGAATCCAGATGCGCCTGCCGTGCTCGCTAAAGTTAGAAAACTGGTGGACAGTGGCGATTATGCAGCAGCTTCACTCGCTGCCTTCGGCTTATCTGGTCTCCACTCTGGTGTACGTTAATCGTTCTACGTTTGCAAAATCATGGGCAATGCATTCTGTTTATTGGTGTTTACATCTTCCCCTGCTTGTATGTTGTACTGTTGATGAACAAATGTGGGCAACTTTCCCTTGGTGTCATGTGTGCTAGATGAGAAGTAAAAAGATATCTTTTTTTTTGTCAATAATCCTTTCTCAAAATTGTTCTTTTCAACCGCAGGTCTACCAGCCTCTCGGTGACATCAATCTAGTGTTTGGAGATTCGCATACTAGATATAGTGCTTATTATAGAGATATTGACTTGAAAACTGCGACAGTAAATGTCCAGTATACCATTGAAGATGTAGAATTTACGAGGGAACACTTCTCTTCAAATCCACACCAAGTAGTTGTCACCAAGTTTTCTGCAGATAAAGCAGGGTCTCTTTCCTTTATAGTATATTTAGACAGCAAATTACAACATCACTCCAGCGTAAGCGGGACAAGTCAGATAGTCATGGAAGGTAGTTGCCCTGGGAAAATAATCTCTAGTGACGAAATTAAATCTGATAAATCAAGTGGAATTTGTAACCGTTTCTTATTAATTATGATTGAATTTTATTGATTTTAGAAATTGTAACTGTTCTCATTAAGTTCATCATTCATTTCTCCATTTATTATAATTTAATTATTTCGGTTTTTCATTCATTATGAATTAACCGTTATTATTAAATTTCTATTCATTATCATTAAATTTTTTAATGATGGTCCAAACGTTACAAAACTTGAATTAATTCTTTAACGTTATGAATTTGGTGGTAATGAATGTTCTTGATGGGAGAACATCTATATAAAGAGAAGTTTTGGTCCCTTGGCTCAATCTCTCAAGAAAGTCTTCAGAATTTCCTACACCATCTAAAGGGAGAGTTCGAGTCGAGAAGAACCAAAATATCAAGAGAAAGCATTTGTAGAAGTTTCTCGACAACAATGGCTGGAGGTACGCAATTTTGTTTCCGCATTCAGTTTCATCGTGTTTCTATTATAGTGATTAAGAAACACATTCTAACATTTGGTATCAGAGCCTAAATTAACCTCTGCCTTGATTTTGGTTTCTCTTACGAAACTTTTAATGTATTCGATATTGAAGATCATGAAGACATAAGATTTTCAATAATTTTAATGAAATAATACATTCATTATAGTTAAAATTGCTCATATGTTATATGAATATTTAGTCATATTGATTTATGCTTATGAGCCAATTTTATTCAAGAAAAATGTCTAGTGATGTATATAATCTTAATTAATTAGGGACTAGCCACAGCATCCTTAATTGATTAAAATTATATATAAAGTTAAAATTAGGATCACATAAGGAATTAGACATAAAATTATGATTGATTATATTTAATATAATAATTGTTATCCCACAGGATCTTTTATTATATTTATATAATTAATCAGGATAAAATATCAGATTATTTTCATAATTTACCCACAGGGATTATGAATTGGTATATAATTTGATAGTTTTATCATAAAGATTAATTGAATCTATTTGAATTAAAAATTTAGCCCACAGGCAATTTTTATGTCATGAGATTCAAATTTTTGGCATGTTTCACATTGGTAAAGCATGCAATTTAGACTATTAAGCCTTAAATTTTTGACATAAGCATTTTGGATTTTATGCAGTTTCTCAAAATATCAATTTCTCTGATATTCGATGTGACATTCCTGAACTTAGGGGTGATAACTATAAGATTTGGAAAGAAAGGATTCTCCTCCATCTAGGGTGGATGGACATTGATTATGCTATTAGGAAAAACGAACCACCTACAGTCACTAATACTAGTACTCCAACTGAGGTCGCGCTATATGAGCGATGGGAGCGATCCAATCGGCTCAGCGTGATGTTTATCAAAACTAAAATAAGCTTCTTTGGTATACGTGGTTCGTTGACCAAAGATGAGAATGTTCGAGACTTGCTACATGCTATCGACGAACAATTCGTCACTTCAGAAAAGGCATTAGCAAGTACCCTAATAATGAAATTCTCATCCCTTAGACTCACCAACGTAAAAGGTGTGCGTGAGCATATAATGCAAATGCGGGATATTTTTCTTTCAACTTAAGAAACTCGAGGTTGATATGTCAGAATCTTTCCTGGTGCATTATATTCTGAACACCCTTCCACATCAATATGGGCCTTTTAAGATTTCATATAATACACATAAAGATAAATGGTCAATTAATGAATTAATGACCATGTGTGTTCAAGAAGAAGAAAGGCTAGTGATGGAGTGGGTGAGAGTGCATTGGTAGTAACCACTCACAAGAAGAATAAAGCGACAAAAATCAAGCCAATCGCCAGGAAAAGGTAAAATATCACCCCAAGCCGATATCAAGAAAGAAGCAAAGTGTTTCTTACGAAAAGAAGGGACACATGAAGAAGGAATGCTTAAAATTCCAACAATGGCTTGAAAAGAAAGGTAAACCAACCTCGTTTGTATGTTATGAATCTAATATGGTTAATGTTAATATTAACACCTGGTGGATTGACTCTGGATCAACAATCCATATTGCAAACTCTTTGCAGGATACGCAAAACCTAAGGAAGCCGGTGGGAAGTGAGCAAAGTGTCTTATCGTGCAATAAGATGGGCTCACGTGTGAGGCGATTGGAACATGCATTTTAACTTTAAGTAGTGGTTTTGTTTTAAAATTAGAAAGGACCTTTTATGTACCAAGTTTCTCACGAAACTTGATTTCTGTTTCGGACTCGTACCATTTGGATATTCCTTTAATTTTCAAAACACATCATTTAGTTTATTATATAAATATGATTGTGTTGGGAATGGTATTTTGTCTGATGGTCTTTATCGTATTTTATTACAAAATAATGACACTTATAGTTCAATGCATGTTTACGCTGGTATTAAAAGGTGTAATATTAATGAGGACTCCTCCATGTTATGGCACCGGAGATTAGGACATAT
Source organism: Musa beccarii (assembly GCA_024322285.1). Taxonomy (NCBI): domain Eukaryota; kingdom Viridiplantae; phylum Streptophyta; class Magnoliopsida; order Zingiberales; family Musaceae; genus Musa; species Musa beccarii. The sequence goes on from JAIWVJ010000011.1 coordinate 1,628,962, forward strand.
CTCCAAAGAGAGAATTAAAATATTAGTTAATGATGGAGTACTTAGTACTCTTGATTTTATTGATTTTAGAACTTGTGTGGATTGTATTAAGGGAAAAGCAGGACCAACAAGTCTAAGAAAGGTGCTAATAGGAGTTCAGACATATTAGAGATCATTCATATCGATATATGTTGTCGACATGGACGCTTACGTAGTCGTAAATTCTTCATCTCCTTTATAGATGATTACTCACGATATATGTATATTTATTTGCTTCATAACAAAAACGAAGCATTGGATGCCTTCAAAGTCTTTAAGGTTGAAGTTGAGAACCAATGTGGTAAGCAAATTAAAATTGTGAGATCGGATAGAGGTGGAGAATATTATGGTAGATATATCTTGAGAATGGACAAGCACACTGGTCATTTTGCTAAGTTTCTTCAAGAACATGGGATTATTGCCCAATACACTATGCCTGGTTCTCGCACTGAATGGTGTTGCAGAAAGAAGAAACCGAACATTACTAGACATGGTGCGGAGTATGCTTAGCAACTCCAATATTCCTAAATTCTTGTGGATCAAGCACTAAAGACGGCCATTTGTGTATATATTAAACCGAGTTCCAACCAAGGTGTCCAAAAGACACCATTTGAATTATGGAAAGGTTGGAAACCGAGTTTGCGACATACGCGCATTTGGGGATGTCCATCTCGAGGTCGAATATACAATCCACAAGAGAAGAAAGCGGACCCGAGGACTATCGGTGGATATTTTATTGCATATCTTTGAAAAGTCCAAAGGTTAAGGTGTTTTATTGTCCATCTCATACGACTAGGATTGTGGAATCAAGAAATGCTAAGTTTCTTGAGGATGACATGATCGATGGGAGCGATCGGTTCAGAACATAGTTTTCGCACATGATCATATAGAATCTCAACCTTCCACATCAAATGATAGATTGGTTATAGTTCATAACACTCCTCAAGTACAAACCGGTGTTGAACAACCAATCATTGAGATTCCACAAGTTTCGATAATATTCTAATAGATCAACCGGTTCAGGAATTACAACAAACCTCGAACAATTAGTTGAACCACAAGTTCCTCAAGGAAACATTGGTACAACATTAAGAAGATCTACTAGAAATAAAAGATCAAGAATTCCTAGTGACTACGTTGTATATCTACAAGAATCGACTATAATATTGGAGTGAAAATGATCTCAAACATTTTCACAAGCCATGAGTTGCAAAGAGTCAAATTTATGGTACAATGCTATGATTCAAGAGATAAATTCCATGAAGAGCAATGAAGTCAGGATCTTGTAGAGTTGCCTAATGAAGCAAAGGCTATTGGTGCAAATGGGTCTTTAAGACCAAGAAAGATTCATTAGGTAATATTTATGACACAAGGCAAGACTTGTTGCAAAGGGATTTACTCAAAAGAAGGAATCGATTATACGGAGACATTTTCTCCAAGATTCTAAGAAAGATTCTCTTCGTATTATTTTAGCATTAGTTGCTCATTTGACCTTGAGTTACAACAAATGGATGTGAAAACTGCATTTCTTAATGGAGATCTAGAGGAGAAAGTTTATATGATACAACCTGAAGGTTTCTCCTCTAGTGTTGGTGAGCAATTGGTTTGTAAGCTTAAGAAATCTATATACGGTTTGAAACAAGCCTCCCGCCAATGGTATTTTAAATTCCATGGAGTGATTTCATCATTTGGATTTGTTGAAAATCCCATGGATCAATGTATATATCAGAAGGTCAGTGGGAGTAAAATATGTTTTCTTGTTTTATACGTAGATGATATTTTGCTTGCAACCAATGATAAGGGTTTGCTTCATGAGGTGAAACAATTCCTTTCTAAAAACTTTGATATGAAGGATATGGGTGAAGCATCTTATGTCATTGGCATTAAGATCCATAGAGATAGACCTCGAGGTATTTTAGGTCTATCACAAGAAACCTATATCAATAAGCTTTTAGAGAGATTTCGGATGAAGGATTGTTCACCAAGTGTTGCTCCTATTGTGAAAGGTGATAGGTTCAATTTGAACCAATGCCAGAAGAACAACCTCGAGAGGGAATCAATGAAAAACATCCCATATGCTTCTATCGTTGGAAGTCTTATGTATGCCAGTGTGCACTAGACCGATATTGCATTTTTGTAGGGGTGCTAGGTCGATATCGAGTAATCCGGTATGGACCCATTGGAGAGCTGCAAAGAAAGTAATGAGGTATCTTCAAGGAACCAAAGATTATATGCTTATGTATAGACATACTGAGATAACTGGATGTGATTGGCTACTCAGATTCAGACTTCGCCGGTTGTGTTGATTCTCGTAAATCAACATCAGGATACATTTTTATGATGGCTGGTGGAGCTATTTCTTAGAGAAGTGTTAAGCAAACCTTGATCGCTACTTCTACCATGGAAGTGAGTTTGTCTCTGTTTGAGGCTACTTCGCATGGTGTATGGCTTAAGAGTTTCATTTCAGGGCTTAGAATTATGGATTCTATTTCTAGGCCATTAAGAATTTTCTGTGATAATTCAGCTGCTGTCTTTATGGCTAAGAACAATAAAAGTGGAAGTCGAAGTAAACACATCGATATTAAGTACTTAGCCATAAGAGAACGTGTAAAAGAAAAGAAAGTGGTCATTGAGCACATTAGCACCTTGAATTGATGATTCTTGATCCTTTGACTAAAGGCATGCCACCTCGAAATTCAAGGATCATGTAAAGAAAATGGGACTTGGTTCCACTTTGTAATTGTATTGAAACTCTTATATACATTGTGATATTTTCTTATTCATGTGCACATTAATTTGAGAAAATATAATTTTACTGGACCAAGAATAAACATAAGGTTTATTCATTAAGAAATATTACCACATTAAGATTGATTCTTAAGAAACTAAATACATCGTGATACATGGATGATAATACTCGCTCTTAGAGGACTTATCGCTATGATTCATGTATTTATTTCTTAAGAAAAATGTTTGATAAGATTAATTCAAGTTATTAAGTTAAACGTATGGACCAAGTGGGAGAATGTAACCGTTTCTTATTAATTATGATTGAATTTTATTGATTTTAGAAATTGTAACTGTTCTCATTAAGTTCATCATTCATTTCTCCATTTATTATAATTTAATTATTTCGGTTTTTCATTCATTATGAATTAACCGTTATTATTAAATTTCTATTCATTATCATTAAATTTTTTAATGATGGTCCAAACGTTACAAAACTTGAATTAATTCTTTAACGTTATGAATTTGGTGGTAATGAATGTTCTTGATGGGAGAACATCTATATAAAGAGAAGTTTTGGTCCCTTGACTCAATCTCTCAAGAAAGTCTTCAGAATTTCCTACACCATCTAAAGGGAGAGTTCTGAGTCGAGAAGAACCAAAATATCAAGAGAAACTGCTGTAGAAGTTTCTCGACAACAATGGCTGGAGGTACGCAATTTTGTTTCCGCATTCAGTTTCATCGTGTTTCTATTATAGTGATTAAGAAACACATTGTATTCTTCAGTTTTTCTAACAGAATTAAGTTCTCGGCGATTCTTGATCTGCGGTGTGGCGGTGTTGGTAGTAAGGTACAGGTCCTAGACGAAGGGAAATTGAAAGTTGATGCTGCAGATTGGGTTATTTTGCTCCTTGCAGCTTCTTCCTCATTTGAAGGGCCGTTCACAAAGCCTTCAGATTCAAAGAAGGATCCTACATCAGCTGCCTTGCATACAATAAATTCTATTAGGAACATGTCTTACGCTCAGCTATATGCCTATCATTTGGATGATTATCAAAGTCTTTTTAATCGTGTTACTTTGAAACTGTCAAAAGAATCTAAAAATGCACTTGAAGAAGAAAATTTGGTGGCTGTTCGGAAAGGTCATAAAACTGATTCTGATGCACCCAGAGTAGAAAAAGGAAAATCATCAAGATCTGCTTCTTCAACCATTTCTGCAGCAGAAAGAGTGAAATCTTTTATAAATGATGAAGATCCTTCTTTAGTAGATCTTTTATTTCATTATGGTCGTTATTTGCTTATCTCTTGTTCGAGGCCTGGAACTCAGATTGCAAACTTACAAGGAATATGGAACAAGGATACTGAGCCAGCATGGGAGTATGTCTTACTGTTGTCTTTGTGCTTATTTGTGCTATGTTTTACCTATCATCTGAACTTAAGATGTTTAGGGTACCATACGAAGTTCATTCTTACAAGTACCTAGATATGCTTGCACAAAAATAGAGTTATATTTCATAAGCTGTTGACTCACTTTTGACTCTGTTAACATCCTCTTTGGCCAACGGAATCAACTTTCACCAGAGCTGACTAGACTTACTTGATAAACAACTGCACATAATTATTGTTTTCTTGTACCAGAGTAGAGTTAAATTTAAAAGGAGAAGAAAAAGAACTAAACATCGCCGCTAACTTGCTAGATTGTTCATTGATAATATGTGCTGTCTAATTTGCACATCAGAAAATGCTGCATTTCTGATTTTTTACTGCCACTTGACTTAGCTAAGTGAAATTATACAGAATGCAAAATTTTGTTTAATCCATCAGACCATTTTCTTTCACAACTTCCGGAGTAAATGGAAACAGATTAAGAAAGTCAAACAAATTGCTTAGAGTTGCACTCATGGTTTATGTTAACTTACCATTCAGCTGATTTTCTTCTTTGTAATTGTATGTTGTATCTGTATTTACATAATTATTTGGTCATAATGTTGGTATCAATGACCTATGGAACAATTTATAGTTTGTGTAACAAAGAAATTTACTGAATATTGATGTCTAATATATTGACATTGGCTTATGCATGTGCAAGTCAACTAGAGATGCTGTCCTGAGTTACTGTTCACCAGCTTTGCTCCATGAATGATTAAAAAGCTTACTGTTGACCTTTTCTTTTTTTATTTCCTTCAGTGGAGCTCCTCACATGAACGTCAATTTGCAAATGAATTACTGGCCATCACTTCCTTGCAATCTGAGTGAGTGCCAAGAACCACTGTTTGATTTTATAGCTTCTCTTGTGCGGAATGGGAGTAAAACAGCAAAAGTAAGATTTCTGGTCATTCTTGATCATAATTTTGTACCTGATATGAAGCTGTATAGTTTGGTATTTTGAAAAGCAGCATTAGGTTGAACAATGAAATGTTTTTTCCGGATAAACTTTCCGTGCTATATTTGGAGACACTACCTTACACTTGGAATGTCTCTAATGTATCTCACTTAAATATCGAGATAACATTTGATTCGTATGATCAGATTGATAATAATGTCTTACTTTGCCTAATTGATATATTATATATTAATATGCTGTAGATTTTAAAAGTTCAGCTGATATTGCTGGATCAGACATTGGCTTAAATAGCAAATCATTTCTTGGACCAGAGAGATTTGAAACAAGATCAATTTTCACAACTTTTCTGATTTGCCAATGAAGACATTGTGTTAATTTCCCTTTCTGAGTTAACATGACTAGTCAAAATGCAACAGGAAAAATCATGAATGTTGATTAGATTACTTAGTGATATCAGAGTTTCTAGATTTTTCCTTTATAGCTACACTAACAAAAGAGTTTGGTTACCTGTTCTGCCTTTTCCCATCACCTCCCATCAGTAAGTTTGATTTTTAAATTATAGAACAGTAAAGCATGGTTTTCCTTGAGTCTCTGTTTAAAATCCAAGACTATCTGATCCTTGTGGTACCCCTCTGAAAGCATGAGTCTCCTCATCATGCCTATTAGCATGTTCCTCTTTTGAGGCTTAGCTTAGCAGGGAGTGGTGCTAAATATGATAATATTTCTTTTTGTGTAACAGACATTATTGAGATTACTTGCCAACAATTGCGTTAATGAATGTCTGGATTTTTATAAGAATTCTGAGTCCAGCAAATGTCTGAAATTATTGAATGTGACATTTAACATTGGATTGTACTATTAATCAGATAAGGCCTTAAAGTAAAGTTGAATAGTTTGCAAAAGTTACTCTTAAGTGGAACTTTATGATGTAAATAGTTTGCATTACTACTCATGGTATTTGGAAATCACTTAGCTGGTAACTAAGCATGAGACCAAAATTTGCAAGTATCATTTAATATTTTGGCCCTTTTACTCCTGCCAAATCATCTGTTTTCTTGAACCCAAATTTAGTTTTAATGTCATTACTTGTCAATTCTCAATCTGTCCAAACAGGTCAATTATGAAGCTAGTGGTTGGGTGGCTCATCAAGTCACCGACATATGGGCAAAAACATCACCTGATCGTGGCGATCCAGTGTGGGCTCTCTGGCCGATGGGTGGGGCTTGGCTTTGTACACATCTATGGGAGTATTACAGCTTCTCAATGGATAAAGTAAATTTATAAAGAATTTAATTTTGCTATACTACTATTCTGTTTCCATGCTAGGTTATGGGAATCTAACTGTTTTCTGAGTTTACTTTGCCAACCTAAACCAAAGTATGACAACTTTTATCCTTCAATTTTCAAGTTATAATATTCCTCTTTATATTTCATGAATGCATGAAATTTTTAGTTGACCAACATTAAATCCTCAATTTGTTTGAGTTGATATATATGCAATAGCTATTTCCGGTAGTCATCATAAATTGAAGAAAAAGAAATTCCATAATATTTTCTTACTCATTTGAAAAATTGAAGAGTCCCAAGATCTTACAGCATATTAGTCGATATAGCCAACAAGGAAACAGTAGTATTTTGTTGTTTGACTTTGATTATTCACTGCTTTTCTGTTCACTGACTATTTGCATGTATTTTTAGGACTTCTTACAAAATACAGCATACCCTCTTCTGAAAGGATGTGCTTCCTTTCTACTGGACTGGCTGATTGAAGGCCGTGGAGGCTATTTGGAAACTAATCCTTCAACGTCTCCAGAGCATTCTTTTATAGCTCCAGATGGTAAGACTGCCAGTGTCAGCTATTCAACAACAATGGATATGGCCATCATAAAAGAAGTGTTTACTGCGGTTATCTCTTCCGATAAGGTAATTATGACTCGAAACCTCTAAGTCACCCAGATGATCTATTGATGCCACTTCTGGTCTATTATGTGTATGTCTTTTTTCTGTTATCCTTTCAATGAAGACTGATTTTTTCCACCACAATCACAGGTACTGGGGAGTTCTGATAGTGAATTTGTCCAGCGGATCAAGAAGGCACTTTCACGGCTACCTCCAACTAGAATTGCTAGAGATGGTTCAATCATGGAATGGGCAAGTAGAAGTCTAGTTTAATTGCTTTTCATGTGCATTGTGTTTCTTGCAATGATCTATTCTTGTGTTGCAAGTTTCATGCAGGTTTTGAGGTTCTACATGTGTTTGTGCCATTGCAGGCACAAGATTTTGAAGATCCAGAAGTCCACCATCGACATGTCTCACACTTATTTGGTCTTTTCCCTGGGCATACAATAACAATTGGAAAAACACCTGATTTATGTAAAGCTGCTGCTAACAGCCTTTACAAGAGAGGTGAAAACAAACAGAACACCATGACAGATTTTTCTGTTCAAATTTTGCCTGCCAGCTACAATGAATTATTTCTTAACTTGCGTATAGCTAATTAACAAAATTAAAATTTTTATCAGCATCACTAAAGGCCAGTATATGCTGCCTGAAACAACATTAGGACAGTTACAGTTTCCATCTTTTCATACTATATTATCTAGATTAAGGAAATCAACATATCTTTTATGCAAAAATTTGGCCATCTCTGACTGATATTCATTGTCTTTGATGACAAGGAACAAAATTTAGAAAGCATAATGTAAAATCATGCGATATATCGAAGTGTTGCAGGATGGATATTTTAATTATAACATCACGGTAACATGCGTGATGATCATATTGCATCAGATATAGTTTGACCATTCCAAAGCATAAGAGTAGAAAGAATATTTTTTTACATTGACAAAAAATTATGTAAATTATGATGATCATTAGAGGATATGACCTGTCAACCTCAACTTCCTTGGAATAAGCCTTGGTTTATCATTTCAGGGGATGCTGGTCCAGGATGGTCAACTACATGGAAGATGGCCTTATGGGCTCGTCTTCGCAACAGCGAGCATGCATACACAATGATCAAGCAGTTGATTATCTTGGTTGATCCTGATCATGAGGCAAATTTTGAAGGAGGATTGTACAGCAACTTGTTCACAGCACATCCTCCCTTCCAGATTGATGCAAATTTCGGGTATAAATGTTGTTACTGTTAGATGTATAGTGTGTTAAGATTCCTAATTCTGGCAAGTTGTGATTTATTTTCACAGAAGAAGTCTCTTCTTTTTGTTAATACTTATTACCATACTGTAATTTATTTTATTTTCAGCTTTGCAGCAGCAATTGCAGAAATGCTCGTACAAAGCACCGAACACGACCTGTATATACTCCCTGCACTCCCACGGGACAAGTGGACTACAGGTTATGTAAGAGGATTGAAAGCACGAGGTGGTACGACTGTTAACATCCGCTGGAGAGAAGGGGACCTCCATGAAACCTGGCTTTGGACTAGGAACAAAAATTCCATCACAAGATTGCATTACAGGGGACATGTAGCCACTGTCACTCTCACTTGTGGCAACATTTACAGATTCAACAAGCATCTAAAATGCTTGAAGACATACCCCTTTGGGTAAGAGACACATTTCTTCGGCCTCTGGGATCAGGTAACGATTGCTATGGAGTAGTGGACCATGCCACATTTATCTTACACAGATTTTATTTTTCCCTGATAGACTCCTGGCAAGAAACTTGCCTATGATGAGTAGCATTTTCTTTTTCATTTTTCTGCTTTGTAAAACCAGTTAATGTTGTTGGCCGGCGATTTTTGGATTCAACTGAGATTATCAGATCCATGTTGCAGAAATAAAGGTCATATCAGAAATGGATTTCTCCTCTAGAAAAATGGTTCTGGCTGTATTTTAGCCTGTTAAATTCAATGTTATCTGAGTAGGATTCAGAAAACTCTGGCAGAGCATATTCTTGTCGACTAAGCCTGCATGCATACGCCAAAACCGTGCGCGATGAGCAAGTACGGTAGGAAGGGAAGCCATTTCAACGGTGACTATAGCTTTCCTTGTTTGATTCATAAACAACTTACAACTATCACCATAAAATAATTACAGAGGAGAGAGAGAGAGAGAGAGAGAGAGAGAGAGAGAACGGCAACCAGCTACCTCCAGGTGTTTGAATCACCAATTTACCGTCACCGACATACATCGCTCGTGAATCCAAACTTTCCCGACAACCAGCAGATTGGCTTCGTCTTCCCAACCGTGCACAACGCAGGTACCGTCGGTGCGTGGGCGAAGTCACCACCGACACCGAGGACCGAGGGCTTTGGTTGTACGACAAATCAGCATCACCGGTTCCTGAAATCACTCGTCGACGTTGTTTTTGGTGTTCTTGGATCATATTTGGTAATTCAATTTCATCAAGACAAAAGCTTCAATTCCGCTTCGTGTAGGTTCAATGTAAGATATGAGATCGGAGTGGAATTCACGAACCACGGTGCATCAAACAAGCGTATCTACACGCGAAGCCTTCCAAATTGAAACCCAGCCCGATAGACTTCCATAAAATAGGTGGAGGTCGAGGTGGGGACTTTAAAAGTCGTGTCGTCATCAGCATCACATCTTAACCGGACATCAAGCGGCCCTCTCGCTGGTCGCCCTCCCCCGTGCCTCCCTTCGCAACGTTGTCGGGCAAGGAATGCTACGCCCAAAAGCGAGTCTTTTCTCTGTCTTCGTCTCCTCCTCCTCCTCCTCCTCGCCGGCGCGGTTTGGGATAAATGTGACGACTTGTTGAAATCTCTGACCCCGCGACGACGCATCTTGGTCTTCAAGGAGGAGGGAGGAGGAGAAAATAGATCCAAATGGACGCCATCGGCGGCTGGGTCGGAGGGGGGGCGCCGCCGACGAGAGCGCTGGAGATCCTGCGTGAGGCCGTGCGGATCCTTCGAGCTGATCCTTCCCCCTTCATGACCGCGCTCGCCCTCATCTGCCCCGTCTCCGCCGCTCTCCTCTCCGGCGCCCTCGTCCCTCCCGCCACCGCCGCCCTCCTCTCCCGCCGCCTCGTCCTCCTCGCCGTAGCTAGCGGCCTCCCCCCCGCCCGTCTCCTCTTCCAGCTCTGCCGCCACTTCGTTGCCATCCTCCTCTCTGCCGCCGCATGCTTCCCCGTCCTCGTCACCGCCCTCCTCCTTGCCCGCTCCTCCATTGCCTACTCCGTCGCCTGCTCCTACGCCGGCAGGAAGGTCCGCCGCGTCGAGTTCTTCGCCGCCGTGCGCCCGATCTGGCGCTGCATTCTCTTCACCTACCTCTGGATCTGCGCCGCCATTTCTGCCAGCCTTGTTCTGTTCCTCGCCCTTCTCCTGCTCGTCTGCAATATGTGCGCTATATTGGGCTACCCGCCCGAAATCATCGTCTACCCGGCGCTACTTGTCGTGCTTGTCTTCTCAATTGTTTACGCTCACACCATCATCGTCTGCAATCTCGCGGGCGTGGTCTCCGTGTTAGAAGAGATCTCTGGCCTGCGCGCTTTCCTCAGGTCGGTCAGACTGATCAGGGGGAAGAGACAGGTGGGGCTGCTGATGTTTCTTGGTTCGACGATTGGCATGGGTTTCGTGCAGGGGCTGTTCGAGCATAGAGTGAAGACGGTGAGCTACGGAGACGGTTCATCGCGGCTGTGGGAGGGGCCACTTCTCGTCTTCATGTATTCGTTTGTTGTACTTGTAGATTCAATGATGAGCGCAGTCTTCTATTTTACCTGTAGATCCTCTATCATTGAAGAAACGGATGAGAATGCCCATGAGCTCGAAGAAAATGAGAATGTTTCTACTGACTTGACCGATATCAAGTGAGCAGAATTGTGAAAAGAAAGCTTCTCAAACAATCACTTTGATTCAAATAATATGCAGTAAGGAGTCTTCGTTTTTTGTCAGAGAAGAACCAGCAAATATCTGTCACTAAATCATGGAATTTGTTAGAAAGGTTTTGTTGTAGAAGTTTGAGAATCGATGCCTGCAATTCGACCCGAAACTGCAACCTTTTGACATGGGATACTGTGCCTCCAAACATCCAAGAGAGTCTCAATTCAACTCCTTTGTGTGGCATGCAAAATCTCAAGTACATCAGTCACTGTTGTAAACATAGATTACTTTGTCTTGAAGAGGTGTCATCTGTTATTTGTGCAATTTCTTGTTAGAGCTTTTCTCATATATATTACTTCGCTGATGCGACATTATCAAAATGAGTTTTTGCATGTTGTTGATAAGCAATTTTCTGTGATCAAGTACAAAACTAAAGGTTTTTTGTGTGCTTCTAGACGTGGAAGATCCAATCTGGCTAGATAGGTGTCTTACTCCAGGCTAACATATGATGATTTGCTTGCACAATACAGAAACTTCAGAATTATCAGATCGTCATGGAAATGATTTGGTTACAATCCATGTCTTGAGTTACACAATCCCCAACCATAGTCTGTCTGCTGTCAAAAAATTGATGATCAAGAATGATAGGTACGTAACTTGATATACCTATGAATGCTTATTTTTGTACAAATTGAGATATGTGATGCTTTCTTTAGTTAGTTAAACTATTCATTATCTCATACCAACTTGAAGGTGCCTCATGTGTTTCAGGTTCTTGTTTAACAATCGAAATGAACTTGCTCCGCTTTTTTGTGACGGTTGCTTTGCCATAAGGCACCAGCTTTCATACTATTTTATCATGCAACTAAACATTGTGATAGTTCTCCTGTTGTGCTTTGTATTGGGGAAATATCTACCACTAATCATAGTATATCCTAATAAGAGGTCAAGGTTTTCTAATGATACATATACATCTATTAAATTAATTATAGCTAAGTCAACTTCTGGGTTTTTGTATGGTATCTTATGCTGAAAATAGTTCCATTATTTCATCAAAGTTTCCGATGTTTAAAATCCCACATACTTCCATGATAAGACCATAATGTATGTCATTCATGTTAGTAGATTAGTCCTCGTTCTAATCATGATACGTATTGGATGTGTAAGAGCGAGTTCACCCAGATGCAACATGTTTTTGCTATGGAGTTAAGGATTGTGCAAATGAAATATTTTACATATATGTAGTTTGTGTATGGTGACTCTAATATCTTAGGTGGCATAAAAATTTTCTATGTCAACTTGTGGGTGTTTAAAAGGAATCCAAGAGAATGAGATAGATTTCATATGGGAGTTGAGGCAATCAACAGGTAAAATTTTTTAAGAAGTATAAAAAATGTTAAAAATACTAGTTTTTGGATAATGGTGACTGGACAAGTTAATACTTTATGTGGTAGCACAGAAATGGTTCATTTTAGAATAGTAATTTAATCTGATCATGTTTAACATGCTAATCTTTTGTTATAGTCTCCTATCATTAATTATAAATAGGAAGCAAAAAGAGTTTAATGCTTTTAAAAGATTCATTGTTCCAGTTTCAAATTTGTAAGATAAGGAAGAATGTGTATGGCTTACATAGAAGAGACAATAAAATATGGAGCACCCCAAGTCCAAACTGCATAAATAGACCCACTGGATGAGGAGGCAACTCTGAAACTTTTAGATAACATTTCATCAAGCAAAAAGAATCAACTAGAGAAGAAGGATTTACTGATGTAACTCCGTTGACATTGAATTATTTGTTAAGAAGGTAATCTTCTGCTTGAACAGGTTTTGTAGCTTCAACCATGGTTTAGAAAACAGCTTGAAGTGAGTCCTTTTTCCTTGAAGCAAGTCTTAGGAATGTAAGCCTGTCAGCTAATAAGATGATCGAGAGCCACTAGTGTTCTGCTTACTATTCAACTTAGAATGAATTCCCTTATCTGCAAGTAATTCAATCATAACCTAAATGTTGTTTGCTCATGTTTGGCTCAATGGCAGTTGAAGCATGAACATAGAGGAGGTAATTTTGTACAGGTTTGGTGACAGAACAATTGCTACATGAACCTAAACCTCATCTAGCCTTGTCATGATCATAGTGCCTACCCTCCGTAGGAATGATATGTCATGCATAGATGATGCAGACAAATGCCTATGACCAGATTTAGGCTTGAACACATTAGTTACAAGTCACCATAGTCAATCACATGATCCGATGGTGGGCAGGGAGTCTCCAGAACTTAACATTTGATTTTGGTCTCTAGTAGTTTAGAGACTCTATTACATATTTTGTACCCCCATTTAGTATATTCAGGTGCAAACATATGGAACCTAAATGTTCAGATGCATAGAAAGATGTCAGACATCAAAAGGTTGATCAATTACTAATTGCCTTCCTAGTCTGCCATGAAATGTCATGTAGAAGTGGACCAAGGTCTTCCTTTCTGCAGTATAGTGGGTATACCACTTCCTACGTACTTACCTTCCGCTAGATCAAGATGCAGAAGAAGCCTTGGTTTTGGCCAGTATACTCTTCACTAAATAGGTGGTTGGTTCTGCAACAAGTTTTGGAGCATGCTAATTACTAATCAATCAACCACACAAGTGGCATCAATTCTTCAAATGTGATTTCCTGTCATCTCGGATCTATCAAACTAGACAATTAACTATTGGAGCCAAGGACAAAAGATCATGCTGTACCATGAACATCCAGTATTCTCCTTGAGTTCATCTAATGCTTGAAGCATTTACATGATTTAGAGTAGTTAAATTTGCCGTTTCGAGGCAACTACCATGCCTGGAGAAAATACATCTCTTCTGAGTTTGCTTTTCGTACTTACCAAGGTAGATGATATGTTCTGAGATTGCTTGATGTATTTGACAATTTTGATCTACTGAATCCAATAACTATTTTGTCCTCAACTTGGAACCCTAATTGAATGATTCATTTCAGGTGTTCCTGGAGCATTTACCGGAGTCAAGTGGCTTGCTGCCATTTTAGGAACCATGGGAACCCCACCATCATTCTGAGCCACTTCCCACCATAAAAGGTCCTTCCTATCTTATAATTGCAAGACCATAATGAGTCCTTCGTCAACGTGACATGCATGGTGGAACTGGTTATCAACCTGACCCAGCTCACACACTTTCTCCTGAAATGGTGATTCAGCTCTCTACATCTGTGTTCAACTTGGCACAGTTCTCATATGCATTGAGGTGGTCATTGACTCCAGGTCTAGAATGTACGCAAGGCGATGTATCAGAATCATTCAAAACTGTCTATGGTAATTAGTTTTATTTTTATTTTTGTAAGTACTTAACTTGGAAATTGCAATCTCACTGTAACTATCGGAGAAGCTACAAACGTGACAAACTAAATGAATACTGAATCAAAGTGGCATAGATGTTTGCTTCTTGCATATTATTTGTTTGTTACAACACAGCAGGCAAAACAGCGATGATAATTTGTATGCCGCTTGACGACCACAGCAGTCAATATTGTCAAAAGCTTCAAAAGAGATGCCAATTTTTTGCAACTGGCTATTAATAAAAGGTCCCTCATTAAATATTATCTCTTTAATTTTTCATTAGAGTTGGTCAGTATCAATCATACACCTGTCTGTCTGCAGATTCGATTGCTTCACATCAGTAATCACGTTGAATGTGGTCCAAAAAACGATCTGTTCTCCTTTGTTCGCCACCAAAAGATCATCAGCAGAACTTCCAACATTAGCAGAGAAGTCGGTTCATCTCAGCACAAACTCATCTTTGGTATCTAGTCTTGTATAACAAGGATCATTACTTATAGTATTTTTTGAAAAAGCTGGATATATTTTGCCAGTGACGATAGAACTTTTAGAAACTCATGTTAATAATCAAATTCTAGAGTATATCAACAATGTCAGTATGAAAACTACTTCAGTTGAACTTAATGCCAACACAAAGCATCCACAACAAGCCACAGTTGGGCAAATGAATGAGTATAACAATGCAAGTGTAACCAGAGAGTTTAGCAAATCTGACATCTGGTCTACCTTGATAACAAATGTGACCAGGTGATGCACATTCTATGCAGTAGTCACAAGTTCCAATACCAAAATACTTCTTCCAGATTTGTAGTCTCCAGCCACCGCCGTCTCCATGTCAGATGGTGTTCCAGTCGATATGTCATAAGAATAGCAATTGCCCAGCAGTTCCCAATTGCCCTTTTTCGATCCTTTATATCCAACTGAAGGAGATTAAAACATACTGTTCAGGCCGCATGCTGCATTATTGTGATTTCATGTATGATTGCAAGCTAACAGACGACGTGAACTTCAAATCATGTTCCATCTGACCATGTTCAGCACCGAGGGCAATGCTAGCCCAATTGGAACATCGGTGCACAATCCTGGATGGAATCCGGTCACTGTCTTCGCCTCCAGATGCTTCATACCCATCACTGGTTGATCTTGATAATTGAATCCCCTTTGGTGCAACAGTACCCAGCACAGATTGAGAACTGAGACCCTGTACTTCCTCAGCTCCTGACAAAGACATGCGAAATGGATGTAGATCAGGTGAGCCCAAACTGCTATCAGGAGAAGAAGCAACAACTCTAGCTGATGAAATTGGCATGTTAGGCCTAAAAGCACTCCTGGCTTCAAGCTGTAGAGGTGCTAAACTGGTGGATGTCTCGGGAACCAGGTCACCAACATTACTGTCAGTTGCACTATCAGAAATTTTTGCAAGAGGTTCAAGAGGAAGGTCCACTGGAATCCTTCCTATTTTGTTCATCTGCCTTCGGTTATCAGGCCACAAGACCATTCTGCCACTACTACTGCCAATACTACCATCTGTGTCATGCCCAAGAAGAATTTCTCGTCTAACAATTGGCTGCAGGATTTTAGACTTCTTCTTTGCCTGTGCAGCAGCTTTTGAAACTTCTTCAGCATTAAGACGTGCAAGGGTCCATGGGCTAATTTTCACTTTTCCAGCATTTCTCTTCCTGACCGGTTCCTCTGCTATCATCTTCTTGCTTCTGTGATTCATGGATGTGCCAGTCTCTGGGGGTACAACATCAAACTGGGAAAAAGATGGAACCTCTTGTCAACGATCAACAAGTAGCACAAAATAAAAAGGAACAAAATAAGCTCCTTTCTGCCACTTGAAGAACTTTTTAAGTTTTAGAAAACCATGTTTGAATTCTAGGCTATATTATTGTTGAGAGACTCTTCAGTTGGGATATTATGATGTTTATCAAACCATGCATCATTTGCCTTCTCATTTCCATTCTTAAAGGTAGCATGTAAACTAAAGAAAAGCTTTCTAACAGCCACAGAAGCCATGTGGCACATACTAATAATGTGTACTTATACAATATTGTTTCCTTACTGCAAGAGCCATTAGATCCCCTGAAGTAGATAAATTCTTGAAAATGTGGGCATAAATTGTGTTGCTTCTTAAATTAGCTGAATTGTAGATATATGCCTTCGGGATTGGCATTGCTTCCTGTAGCAAATCTTATCTTGTAGCAATTATCAATCAGGGAAATAATTATTTAAATGCATCCAGACTTGACAGTTCAAATAGGATAAGATAATATTTCAATTATCAAGAGACTAGGATTTAAGTTAATTAAGCTAAACTTACATTAACGTAATAATTTTTTCATATGAAATTTCATAATATGCAATTGCATGGAATCCACATTATATTGGAAGAAAGATAGCATGGTAAACAAGATTTGAAATACATCTCTGATCGGCCAGAAAAGTGAAAGAGAAAAACCAGGTTACATAGATAAATCTGCTAAAATTGTTTGCCAAAAGGTTTTAAATACATTTTTGTGTCTTTCTTTCTTCATTTTAGTCACCTTTTCTGAATAAGAATTTTTTATAAGAAATTTCATATAGTACCTGATCCTCCAGGAATAATCTTGGTGGAGTACACCATGCACCTCGGTGGAATGCATTGAAAGAACTGGCGCTGCTTAGTCCAGTGAAAGAACTCACTTGGGACATCTGTGGACTTTGCGGTTCACCAACAGCATGTTGCTCCAGCTCCTGCTCCTGCTCCTGCTCCCTCAGAGCTATGATGTAATCATAAGTACTGATTCCCTGTGCCCACATCATTTGGAAATGTTAGCCATTATGAGGTGGTTCAAATTGATGCTATTTCCAAGTCGTGGCTCATAAGTAAAATCAGCGACACAATATCACCCAGCTAATTGTTATTCCTATTTTGTTCCTCTGTGGCAGAGTTATTATGTTCAAATTACAAGTTGTAAAAGAGTCAGTTGGATGTTGATGCAAACATGATAACTTACCAAGTGATTCACTATAAAAAGTGAAACTTGAAAAATGAGATATTGAAATGTAAATTATGACAGTATCAAAGTTTTTGTTCAAGTTGGTCAATAAGGAAATCATACAGATAATGAGCTAAAATTTCAAGATTATAACTGCATAGAAATTTAGCAACTTAAGGTTGTTACCTTGTTCTCACAACAAGTGCAAAACACATTTCTGATAACTTAATCACTTTAGCAGGTGCATATAAGATTGATATCAGATCTTTCCTACCACCAAAAGGGTATTCAACAGATATTTGTGAACTAGCTGATCTTGTGTTAAATCAAAGTGCTTTTATTCATTGCATGGTCAATAACTATAATATCCAAATAGCTCCATCTATATTTTGAAAACATAGTACAAAAAGCACCCTTCAGCTAGTTACAAAAAAAGGAGATGTCATATATAAGCATATAATTAGGAGCAAGGGAAAAAAAAAGTATAGTGCTTTGTCCATGTGGATGCATGTGGAACCATATTGCAAAATCTGGTCCAATAGAAGAAAGAGAATTAAGCAATCATTTACCTTTTTTATTAGAAGAATGTGGAAAAACAAAAGTTGTGCAAGTGGTAGAGTGGCAACCATAGCTAAGCAAGTACAGGAAGCCTGCAAATTGATAATCACACTATTAGACAAGGCGAAGTCTAGGAGAGTCATGTTGTTAGCCATGTTTTCTCAATTCATACTCCAAAACACTATTAAGTAGAGCAATTAAATGAATGGTATGGTCCAGAAAAGAAAAAGTTGTATACTCACCACCACAACAACAAAGGGTACTAAAGAGAAGCTGCTTCCCAACTTTGAGATGATTTCGGCAGAGAAATGCTTTCGTTCAAGGAAACAGAAAATCAGGACTAGGATCCCAATCAACCACTGCAGAATAAGCTGGCCCAAGGTGGACAAAGCATGGAGACCTGTCAATAGTCAATCAGAATGAACAGGACCTGACATAAAATGCATGCTACATATCAGGTCCATGGTGCAGTTTGAAGTGTTTTCTGAGGTGACACTAGACACGCTGACAAGAGCATCTAATGTTCAGACAAATGGTAAAGCTCCTTATGAACACCAACACTGATTACCAGAAAAGGACTTGTGCTTACCAAGAGAAGAGCAGATGCCATGAGGATGAAGAACCTTCTATAGTTTTTTCTTCCTATACAGTTATTGATCCACTACAAGATCATGACAAGATATTTAATATTCCATATCACTGTAAGAATAGAAGAAAGAGTTTGAAGGTATGAAAAGCCTCACCCTGCAATGATGATCGAAGCCATCAACACATTTGTCACAAACTCTACAGTGCTTACTATTCTTTAACACCTGCGGAATGTATAACCCAAAATCAAATGAACGAGTCGTCAAATTACCAGGAAGTACTTTTGTTCTCATTGCCATGAAAGGGATGTGTGTCTTCTCATGATGAAGTAATCGTTCATCCATCTCAAGGTCCTGATGTCAGCTGTGTATCTGTTGCTTTCTAGATAACTAACATTCCGTTCATCAACCATGGCTGGTTACAGAATCATCTTAAATCAACCTAATTTTCATGAGGTTATTATGATATACCTTCTTAATCAATTATATGAGAAGAACCATTCTCGATCTTGTCTTCAACTTTACTTGGTAAATTGTTTAATTAAATATTGATAACAACAGAGTGCGCAACTTATCATCAACAATTATATAATTTCTTAATTGATGCACAATCCTAATTTTGGTAATATAATTAAGCAGAAGAGATAAGAAAAGGTGATAACCATAGAGGTGAAAATTTTGATCATGAATATCTCAGGCACAAGAGAAAATGGCAGGTTTTGTCTTAACAGAATATCAAGTAATAATTCTCCAGAAAATCCACCATTAGAACATCAATTTGAATTATTTATGAGGGCATAGTTCACCACCAGCTATGGAATCCCTAAATTTGCAAAGGATGTAGCTGACAGCTAAGAAAAAAATTGATACATAGACTGGACACTGAATGTCAGTACACAAGCAACAATTAAGAATTCAAACATAAGTCTGAGTTTACTAAATGCTTTCATGTGTAAACCAGGAACGAGATGATGGGTCAGTATTAGTTCTCCGCAACACAGCATGCATAACTTCCTATCACCAACTCTGATAAACACAAGCACTGGGGAAAATAAATGCATGTTTGATGCCAACAATTATCGATTGAAGTAAGAGGCGAAGGCAGATTACAGTGTGGTGACAAGACCTGAATGCTTAAAGAATCATGGGATCAGACCATAGAGAATTAAAGTGTCCTCTATTTAATGATTTACAACTTTGTTTAGCATTTTAATGCACAAGAGATAAACAACAAACCAAATGAAATTGATCTCAGCAACTTTAGCAATATGACTAGTAAACTTATTTCAAGTGAATGTTCAAGGAAGAAGTATAATGCAAAAGGATGGAAAATGACATGATTTTGTATATTTTTGCATTTTTGGCATACCTCAACTTCACATAGACTGCAGTAGAACATCCCTTCCTCACCCATTTGCTGTTCAGAAGATTTCTCATGTGATTGACACCAGTTACACATACAAGACATACCACACCAGCTCAAAAGAACAGCCAAGCAAGGTACACTGTAGTAAGGCAATCCCTCACTTTCATGTTTGGAATGTAATTCACCCCTGGTATAATCAGAATCTTTGCTCCCTTCAAATTGCTTTTGGGCTGTTGTTTCAACATTTAGTTGCTTTGTTGAACCTTCTTGCTTAGACTCTTTGGAAAGAATCTGTTCTCTGTAGCCCTCTACTTTAAGATTCTTCTTACATCTGAAAATACCAGGGTCACCAGGATCTGTTGCTGCACACCAGACATATAAGCAGAAGACACATGTAACCTGTCAAGAAACACCAAAAACATCAGTATCTCTATGTGGTCAACACCAAAAACATCAGTATCTCTATGTGGTCAACTCTCTCTCTCTCTCTCTCTCTCTCTCTCTCTCTCTCTGTGCAATTTGATCTTGAAAAAATAAATCATACGAAGTTTTATACATCTCGAGTCATGCATGGAATCATAAAAATTTTCGAATAGGATGGTTATCTACCAGATCAAAACTTAAGAGACTAGACATATTAATTTCATATAAAAATCATTAAATAATTAACTACAAATTTTTTGTTAAAGAGCATTATACACCGTGCATTTTCATGTTATGCAGGTAATATATAGTAGGCTCCAGAACAGTATTTATTCAAGAAATTTCTGGCTTTCTAAAAAATATTGCACAAATTTTACATCATGGAACATATTCCAAAATGGTTAAAGAAACAAAATCAACATGCAATGCTCAATCTTGTTAATAACACAGAATGAAGCAGCCCTGTTAAGTATGCAAACTGTAGCTGCCACGATGACCAGTCCTCTCTTCAGATTTACTCTGTTTACAATCTTGATGTCTTTTGCCATTATCTGTGTGCATTCTTTAGACTCCTCCAGAGATACTAGATACAGTACCTTGTTACCAAGTCCTACTGGTGGCTAATGTTAATGCACTTTACAAGATGCTAGATTAAATTCCAAATGACCAAATGTCAAACAAAATAAGTTTCAGAGCAAAGCAAGAATGAGAAAGTTGATGAACCTAACAACCTTCTAGATATCAATATCTACATTACACAACCCTCTTACTCGGTTTCCTCCTATTTTACAAGAACAAGCTGCAGAAAGGTACAATGCTGGCCAAAGAATCACCCATGCTTTCACTAATGGCCCCACTCTTAAGCTCAAATTAATGGTTCCAGAATCAATCAAGGTTCCTGCACTGTTCAAATTGGATATACATGTAAGTTTAGGAGATTTAATTAGCTAGAGAATTTACATCTATCTATTTACTGGATCTCCAAAGCTTTTTAACATTTCATGCCATGCATCAAGAATAACTCTTACACAAAGTGCATTTTGGAGTTAGACAATACGCTATTGGTTTTTTTTTTATCACTATTATAAAATCTATCTATGAGGGGCTAGTTACATAGGTTTTGTCCTGCAATTCCCCCCTATACAGTTGAGAATGCAAGAGCAAATTAATGAGAATTACAAGAAGTAAAGGAAGAAGAATCGTCCTTTAGAGAACAATTTTGGGGAATGCCCACATTCTTTCCGGTCACGTATCATTCAACCTATGCAACACGAATGTATGTTGCAGAGACCAAGAAACGGATGCACTTCAATGAACATAGAAGATGTTCAACAAATCCCCAATGAAAAGTAGACGAACATTGTACTAAAATCAATGGAACAATCCAATTTCTTGGTGGAGAAAAAGGACTAAAAGTCGCACAGAGATAGGTACAGAATTGTAGCATTCAAACAAAAGAAGATGAAAGCATAGGTAGACACGAATTACAATGGTGCTAGTAGAATGGCGTACCAGGGGAGTGTAAAGCCCCATCATCACACACTGAAACGGCTTTGTCGGAACAAATGGGACAAAGAACACATAGAAAGCAAACCCCAGCGCCAGAAACACAGCTATCGCCACCACCTAGTCACCAAAGCACGTCAACCGCAACGGATTCCGTCGAGGCAAAGGAAAGAGAAGGAGAAAAAGGACAGCAAATAGAACATGCCTGAAGAGGATGATAAGGAAGTTGCCACCCATGCTTCCTCATTTCCAAGCTCCTGGTTGTAGGGGCAGCGATTGTTGAAGATTTTGGCTTGGAGAAACCAGAATCTACCCAAGAAAAAAGTGCAAGACGTGTTCTTTCCCACTAAATCTCTTTTCTCTGTGAAAAGCAAATGGATGTGGCAACAGCTGCGGCTGTTGGGAGGAGGAGGGAAGAGGGAAGGAGGAGTGTCGCTTCAGGAACCATAAATCCAGTGAGGCTCCGACGTCCGAGGCAAAGCAATGCGCGGTTGGGTTTCTCGTCTTGCGAACCTTTCTTCCCGGTGGACGAAAGATCTGGTTGGTGTTGCTTGAGCTAAAATAGCATCAAGACTGAGATGATGGCTGGCTTGGATTGTGCTTCTTTTACCCTTGCATAACCAAATAATGACCTGGAACACCTGCCCTTCTCCTCAGGCAACCGGTGGGCCTCGAGGTGAGAGAACAGACGGTGGGACGAAAGTGCTGTGTGGTTCCCTGTTGACCTAAGCCCTTCCACAGTCACTCTTAACCATCTCTCTCTCTCTCTCTCTCTTCTCTCTCTCTCTCTCTCTCTCTCTCTCTCTCTCGCACACAGGTTCTTGGGCAGCCGTGGTCAAAGAAGATGGACAGAGCTGTCATCTCATTTTGTATAAATATGAATGGGATCCTGATAGCTCGTGGAGCACTAGTCCCTACATATTAGCATGTCACCATGCTTTTGGCTGAGCAAAGAAGCCGAATCCACCATTAGCAGACCTCTGGAAAAGGTTTAGGCACCTAAAAGAAGCTGATGTGAGTCCAAGCTTCAGCCACACTGGTCCTATTTTGCCCACCTTTTCCATGCAGATAGCACCAAAAAGCCTGTAATTGTGGAAGACTTGCTGCTGGTCATGGTCCCCTTGTGTTTGTCCTGGTACCAATCGGCGTATTGGAGTATGTACTGGGTTATTCTACAATCATTTGAGAACAAATACACAGGGATGACTTTGTACCCCTGCCACTGCAAATGCCTACTCATAGACGTGACTCCTCTGCCATCCATGTCCCCCCCTTGAAATAGTGGAAAATGCCAGGGATTTAGATTTGTTTCTGCATGCGAGGCTCTACATGCTTCCAGCCGTGTTGCAAGTTGAATCCTGGAATCTCTATATCTGAGTTCTGAGATTAGCAGAGATGCATTCTTTGAGACTGTGTTGCTGGAAAGAGTACATAGAGAGGGGTTATGGCCTTGTCTTGGAGGAGAAGAGAATGTCAGGGTGAGTCTTATTCCATTCTTGGCTGTTTAGGCCTCGGTGAGCTGTGATTCTTGGACTGTTCTTATCAGTGCTTAAAACGCATCTGGTGAGTTCCCTGTGTCTTCTACTGCTATCCGACAAAGCTGACTTCCCCACATTAATGGCATTTGGTGATCCACCCCGCACCCATTTCTAGCTGGTCTCTCAGGTGCGTAGTAAATTCATGAAGAAAAACTGAGCAGAAAGAAGAGAGACACATCTCAAGAACTTCTGCAATGGCCAAGGAGAAGCCTTCTGCTGAACTTGATTGCTGCAACTGAGGATATTATGCTGATTTTTCCCTGGTGGGGGGGAAGAATGTGTTGTGGTGAGAACTAGATGATGATGTATCTTAAACACAAAATTAGAGATTTGGGTATATCTCATTCATCCTAAAACTGGAGAAGGATTCATGTATGAGCCACTCTGATTGGAGTGGGCCAACACTAATGGTCAACATCAGAGGACAGACCTGGCTGCAGGTTGACCAGATCCAAAATCATTAATTGCTGCACTTATGCATCACATAGACAACTTCTATGTCAGGCACCTCATAATTCTTTGTCCAAGTTGTTCTTTAAAGGACCCGTATTTTCCTCTTATTTTAGGCCTCCATTTTCATGTAAGTAGAGAAAAAAAGAGCACCTTCATTTTCTTTGTTCACTCCAACTTTACTGAAATCACCAGCATTTCTTTTCCCTCTTCGTTTCATGATGTTAGATCCTTTCTTTTTTATTAAACACTTCAGTCACAGAAAATTTAGATGTGCTGCACCTTTTGCTTCTGTAAATATTTTTTAGAGGGGGAAAGTTTTCGTCTACAGCTTCTTCAGGAGATAGAAGGAGAGGAAGAAACTTTAGCATCCAAAACTCTCGAGGATTTTTTTTTTACTTTAATTATTTGATCGATGACGATATGTAATCGACTTCAAATAATTAAAACTTACGATTTTATTATTATTGTTATATTTGATCACTGCCATCGTTCCATCTAAAGGCTCAAGTCTTGAGAGGAGATTATGTATGATTTGACAACCTCAACACTTCAGATACAGAATTGCTCATCGGTCTTCTGCATAGGGTTTAAGATCTTACTGGCCAACAACAACAACATTCTTGGTAGTGTTCTTCTTTTACTGTTTCGAAGAAGAAATGGCAGCTGAAGTTGGACAGTAGTAGTCTGGAGGAACTCAAGCCATGTGATGCTAAGTAGAATAGGTCGTATGGTTTCTCGAGCCCAACCCCTACTTTTTCACGTGAAATTTTTTCATGTAAAAAAGTCTATTAAAAGACTCTCATCTTCCGATCTTTTGTTATTGTTGCATGAAATTTTTGATGTGAGTTTAATGCTATCTGTATTGGATATCATCTATATACATCACATGACACACCAAACTTACCTATAATAATATATGAAATCTTGTTATTTCACTGGTTTTCTGGAACAGTGTATTTGATTGTTTTTGTCTTTTCATGTAGCGTCCTATTTGACAGAGATATCTGTGTCCTGACACCCAAATCACCAGTTGCTCGACAAATTGCAGTGGATGATTGTTTCTTATCCAAATCTCATCCTTGTCAATGCTGCAGATGTCCCAACAACTGGTGGCAAGCTCTTGGAGAAGCAAAGATGCAAAGATCCCACCACCCAATCATGTCAGCTTCCTCAGTGGTATGCTAGTTGTTGTATGGCCATTGCCAAGCTGGGTGAAAGCCAATGATGAACCTGTGAACCATTGAATCATCTCATCCAGCAAAAGGAGAACAACCCTCGATTGATGGAAGAAAAGGGAAGGCAAAAAGCTTGCGTTAGCACACCATGTGAGAGAAAGCATGGTTTCTCCATTCATGTTGAACAATTTTGCTCATGCTTATTTGGCCTCATTAGAATCTAAATAGCATTAGTCTCATTGTTACAATGAAAAGAATATGATAAAACAGGTCTAATTGTTCTGCTTGATTAGCCCAAACAATTGCTACAGAGTGTGGAAGCCATTACTGAATCATGTACTCTTGTATTTCACACAGAAGAGAACAATGCACACACTTTGTTGTTCATGGTGATGTATATGCAAACAAATTTTATTAAAAACCTTTTCGGGAGCTAAAATGAATACAGAGATTGAATAATATCACCAAGGACGTTACCAGAACAGTAATGTAGGAGGATGACCTTCTAATTAACAGCCCAGCCAAGTGAAGACCCTTCCACGTCTGATGAGTCTGAGATTACTACTGGCTTGTTGGTGTATTATCCATCAGTAAATCCACTTAATACGGTATACTGTCGCATGAGCTTCGGTTCAGATCTTGAAGCAAATTCCAATAAACTAAGTGATCTCATGTTCTTCTTTAAGCTGCAAAACTGCAACTGGTCGCTGATCGTTATTTCTGAAGTTGGTGGTCGTAAAGAAGCCTTGGTTATTAGATTGCACAGTGCTGGAAGCGGCACCAGCTCCTGCCATGTTATGATTGCTGTTCCTAGCAAAGGGCACATCATGATTATGTTTCCCCTCGTATGTTGTTATGACTGCTTTGGGGTCCGTTGCAGCTCTTTCAATATGCTTCCTGACAGTGCATCCATGATAAGTGCATTTGTAATAGCTCCTGCACATTGAGAGGAGATATATCAAGTTCTGCATGGCATATGCTATAGAAGACAATTTACCAAAGATGTAAGATTCAAAATGAACAAGAACTTTAGACAAATTTCACAACATTAAGATCATATGGTAAAAATGAATATCATCATGATGACAACGCTTGAGCAAGCATAAAACACGTATGTATTTATAAGTTTAGTCAGGAGATCACAATTCTAGAACCAGTGATTTTCATTCCCTAAAACCAGGAACCAAAATCAAATTGGCAGGGGTCGGTTTTGGAATCGGAACCAGCGGTTCCGATTATGGTTCTAGTTCGAACCATCAATTTTTTATTATTTTTTTAATTAAAAAATTAATATTTTTTTAAATAATAAACAAACAATTTAAAATTAAGAAAATGGCAGTTTGAACCAAAACCAAAACCGTTGGTTCCAGTTTTCCAAACCTAGGATCCAAAACCGAACCACCCAGGGTAATTCTAGTTCAATTTAGAATCTAAGGTTGGTTCAGTTTCAACTCAAACCGATCCATGATCCGGCCTATACAGTTTTTTTTCATGATAGTGTAGTTTCTTGAATATGAGGCCAAAATTTTCAATTCAATCAAACTCACTTGTGTTAGGTCTTAGTTTGCCAGTTTCTCACTAAGAAAATTCTATATGCATATTTATTGAAGGACCATTATTAACTCATTTTTATCAAATAAAAAAGTAAATATTGACTTTGGCACTTCCGTCAGGTTCATGTTGATTCTTCAATTGACCATCATTTAGGATTTATTGTATGTTTATTGGATTTTAAGATGCAAATGCGTTTCTTAGAAGGAAGATCAACACCATTTAGCTTGTTTAACATTCAAAATTCTGTAGCCAAATAAAATTCTAGATGAGAGGAAATCCTCAAGTTGGTGCCAAAGTGCTATATTATTTTTCACCAAAAATTTTAAAAAAGAGTATTATGTCATAAAGACAAGTCACTTGGTCAAAAAAAGTCAAAAAAGTCAAAACGAATAAGCCACTTTGGATCGTAAAGGCAAATTACCCTCTGTCAGTGACCCAGAATAGTCTGAAAAAGGGCTTAATAGTCTGGATTACGACCAGAGCACTATATACTTAGCTCAATTTAGCTCAAAAGCGAAATATGCCAAGTTTACACAACATCTACCCCAGAATAGATTATCAAAATGGGAAATTATAGCTTCACAGATGCTATTTGTTGCAGTTTGCACAATAGCAGGTTCATGATATTATACCTTGGTTAATCAAGACCGACAATAGCAGCACAGTAAATTGTGACTTGTCAAGTCTTTAGTCTCATACCGAGTATTTATTGTCATGTTTATGATTTATGTCATTACCATCCAAAATGACCACCTAGGCACTTGAGGAGAAAATCAACATTGCATAGACCAGTATATGAAGAAAAGCATATTGAAGTGCCTAATTCATTGAGAAGGCAAAATGGAGATAAAAATGACATATAGATAAAGAATAACTTAAAAGGGAAATGTAGAAGCTCTAAAGAAACCTTGAAATCATAAAAAGATGTACATCTGTATTGTAAAATCATTCGATGGTGGAATGGTAAAATTGAAGTCCGGTAAGTATTTGGCATGGGATGGCATGGGAGTGTGTGAACAAGATAATGATTGGATGTGAACCCTTGTTCCTACATCCAGTATGCACCATGTTTTATAGAGTAAATGAAGCAATCCACTAAAGGCAAAATACTTGAGGACATAGGCTAGACTGTGAGTATCAGAAGAATCGGCCGTAATGACATGATAATTGTGTAGTCTATGCATCCAGGTCTATCTTATACAAATAGAATCCTGGTACAGTGGATATAGTGGATTGTCTTATTGCTACATTGATGAAAATGACAGTACTATGGTGGATTTTTTTATTGTGAGATCCTTGGCCTTAATAATCTAGTGCTTTTTCTCTCTTTAATAAATACCTCACGTGCATAAATCACTATACAAAGGATTGTCGTGCCAATTGGCACATGTTGAAACATACAATGATCAAAAGGTCAGCAGACTCCATATATACCCACGCTAAAGGCACCGATATATAGCTAGGCCAACTATCCGCTTGTGCCTGCTATCACAAGAGTGTATTGACCAGCATCATGCAACTGTACCATGATGCAATCTTTCCCATGGCGTGCCACAAGGTGCCATGAATTTGCAATTCAACACTAATAACAATATGCAGTGCACATTTTCATGAATTTTGAATATGAGGATAAAATCTCAAAATGTCAAGAAAGAAGCCTTCAATCAGAATATGCCATACAAACAACTGCACCTTTGTCAAAGAAAAATAGTAGAAAATTGTTAGACCAGGTCCTACCTTGGATTGGGATTTCCTTTCACAACTTTCTGCCCATACTTGCGCCACCTATAACCATCATCCAAAAGATCAACCTCGCTTGTTGTCTGCACAACGACCTTAGGTTCTGTTGATGCTGTTTGTGAAGAAACTGACACATTCCTATCAAACAGCAGAAATTTTCTCGTGAAATAAAAAAAGTTATAAGAATGATACTTTTAATATATTCTTACTACTTACATTCTTTTGGCATCAGCATCGTTACCATCCCCTCCATCTTTCCGAATTTCAGATGCTTCTTCCCTATCATATGAACCAGATAATTGTTGAGGTGCACTGTAGTCAGATTCTCTATCTCTTTTGAAAGATGAAGTAGCAGCAGTCATGCCACTTGATCTCCTGAGATTCCCAAGATGACCATGAGAAGCTGATTCAGATGTCGTAGGATTGTTGACAGTTTCAGTAATCTCATTTGACCCACTGTGAAAAATACCACCTTCCTTGGATCGCTTATTTAGTACAGGACGTTTATGATTATGCTGACCCTTATAAATTATCTCAGTTATTTGACCATCTAAAGAATGTTCTACCTTTTTCTTGACTGGACAATTTGAATGACTGCATTTGTAGTAGCTCCGAGGATATTCACTGCCTTTTACCATTTTCTGGCCATATTTTCGCCAATTATAGCCATCATCTGCAGGTTTATCAACTGTTATGGCCATAGGCTGAGATATTTGATCAGAATGAGGGACTCCAGCAGATTCATATGCAGCACTGTTTGGATTTAGAGTAGAAATCTCCTGGATTGGTTGTTGTGATGATGAAGTTGCCACAAATGTGGAAGGGTATTCCGCCTGACTCAGCATGCAGTACTGAGAATCGGATGCCTGAGCTGTGACTTGAGCTAGAGCCTCTTGATGAGACACTCCAAAGGTTCCCTGTCAATATCCGATTTGGAAGTGATGAAACCAATAATAGGAGTTGTTATGGACCATGGAGTTCTATATAACCAAACTCTGACAGAAGAGCAAAAGCACCATGATATTTGACTCAATAAAAAAATTATCATGTTAATCCCAATTTGAATCCTGCCCCCGGAAAAAGAAGAGACAAACAAAAGAACATGAATTCGACTAACACCTCATTTCTAGGAACAACCCTGAGGTGACTTGCACTTGACTAGGATGGAAAGACAATATGTAAATAGTTTAGTACAAAGAGTAATCTCTTTATTCTCTAAAGCAAGACAGTTTATTGGGGAGGACACTAATTTGTGGGCTGGTAGGTGCATGACTGAAAAGACAGCAAGAGAGAGAGAAAGTTCTCTTAACCAATATAAACTAACTCCACAATCTAATAAGAAAATCATCATTGGTTAGGGTGTGACACACCAGTGATTCCCATGTCGAATATGGGAGTAGAATTGAATTAGTTTATAAGACTAAGATAAACCTATCATATTAACTTGGAACCATTGGTTCAATCTATCAAGTTAATAGGGCAACTATCACATCGGATTAGTGATGACAAATGATATCAATACTGACCTAAAATTTGATAGTTTCTAGAGAAGCATTATCCATGGATAGGACACGAGGCATATCATGTCGTGAAGCACGTGCATCCACTGATATTAATCTGGGTCTACGTATTTTGGATAGGACTAGAGGCATATCATGTCGTGAAGTTGGGTTAGACCACACATCCATCCACTGATATCAATCTGGGTCGACGTATTTTAGGTCAGTGATGTAGGTCTATCAAGTTAATGTGTCAATTATCTCATTGGATCAGATCTTCACATAGGGTACAACAAAAATCAGTTATAATTAATAATGAAATACATAATAAAATTTACTAATGGAGGTTTAAAACGAGTTAAAAATGAAGCCATAAAGATTTGTAGCTTAAACTAAAACTTCCCATTAAGTCAAACTTCACTATTGCAAATTTTTGAAACATGAAATATTAGTCCCAATATGGTCAAGGTCAATCATGTTTCTTGCTACTGGTTGTCACCCCTACTACATCATGCTCGATCATGCCAATACCCAGCACAGGAATCAGGGTTGACTTCCATTCTGCCAAACTACATTAAAGCATCTTTATTCACAAATCCTCAATACTATTTTCAACCCTTAATCAGCATCTTCGGTGTGCAGAGCAGTTTTAAGACCAACTTGAAATAGTATGATATTGACAATAATTTAACTTGATAGGAAACAGGATCTATTGACTTGTTATTTGTGTTTCACTACAGATTCTCTGTCAAAGTAAATAAAATCTAATCCATTTGGTCTGCTGCAAAAATAGAAATATTTCTTATTTGGTAACAAGATCCCTTGTCTCAATAGATACCAAAAGGTGTAATCTTACAACAAGTAACACAACATCAACGCATCAAACTTGTTAACTCAAATGCCAAATCAAAGAAAAATATCATTTCCATCAGCCAAAAACTTGTTCATCCTTCCCAGGATAATTATTGCTATTATTGAAAGAGCAGCAAGAACAAAAGTCAAGTTCAATTTGCTACGAAATCAGAAATTAAGATCGAAATTTATGAACCCATACCAGGCCGGAAGAGAAGAACCCCGGAGAATCCAGCAAGCTCGCGGGGCTTAATCCTGGAGGAATCGCGAACGCCTGTGTCTGGCTCACTGCCAGGCTCGCCGGCAGGTTCTGCCCCAACCGAACCAATCCACTTCCGCCGCCGCCGTCACTACCTCCGCTTCCTCTCTCCGTCCCGCCGTCTTCCGAGCCACTCTCCATCACCTTCTCCTTCTCTTCGGTGATCCCCGCCGGCCTCCTCGCCGCCGACGCCGGAGAATTCATCGCTCCGACGAGCAGCTGAGTGAAGGAGCGGCACTCCGAGTCGGGATCGTCCGCAAAGAAGCTCGACACCAGCGTCAACGGGCCGGGGCTGACCTCCGAGATGCCGCCGCCGCCGCCATGGAAGAGACTCTCCAGTGCAGAGCGGGGTGGAAGCGTTATGGTGGGCCTCGGCGGCTTCCCTGCTCCAGCCGCAGCAGACGTCCCGTCTCCTCCACCTGCCCCTCCGCCCGCGCCGCTCTCCGCCATCCGCCTGCCGAAACCAACCTCTCTCGTCCTCCTACGGCGTTCGATTCCCGGCAGAAAGGGAGCTTAATCTAATTCCTTGACTTCTTCTTCTCCTCCTTTTACATGCGATTTTTCTCCCTTTATTTTGGCTTCTTCTTCTTCTTACATTTGAGAATAAAACATGCGACACATATTGAAGGATATAAACTCCCTCCAAATTTGAAGAAAAAGGAACGTTGACTTTTCGGATGGTTCGATCGGTGCTTGCCAAGAGATATACCGTATCTAATGACTAAATTGGCCCCTTCTCTCCTCTACATTCCCAGTCCAGCCTGCATCGTGTGGATTCATAATGGACCACGCCAGCAATTGTAAGGTTCGAGGTGCGACCCAAGTCGACCCCGTCCAATAATTAAGTGGCTGAAGCTTCACCAAATTGTACCAACTGGGACCCGAATTGACAAGACCGACTCTCCTAAGTACTCGAATCGATGAAACCTGAATCGTATACTTGTGATTTCATCATGAAATCTCGTGCCTTGGGATGTGGTTGTTTTCGGTCCAATTAGGGCAAGTTGGGTCAACTGTGAGACTTCGCCATGTATGGGGGCGGAGTTAGTATTGCAGCTCATCAACCAATGCGGAGTACGGTACTAACTAACCTAACCGGTAATAGCATCCGATGACTTGCAGTGATGAGAGTCTTCGCATTTCGCTCATCGTCTGCTTTCTTCCCGACCGACCGCTTTAAGTTGAGTGCTTCCTGTCCTCGCTTTGTCAACGGAGGTAGATACACTTCACCTGCTCACATACCTAAATAAATGCACAACGCCACCACCTTGAAGTGAGATGGGCTTTCTTTTCTATCTGGTGAGGACTGAGGCTGCATCCAGATCTGTCTTTGCCACTGTCGTGCTCAAAGCTTGGGGATGAGGCTTTTTGTGGTCACAACCGTCGGAGTCAATCGTTCATTTTAAATGAATATAATTATCATGTGAAAAATACATGCCCAAGATCAATTAAAGTTAGTGGTCCAGTAATAAATACATTGACCCCTCACATATTTAGCATTGCCGAAGTCTCGTGTACTGGGTCCAACAACAAGTGCAACATGATGCTTGAGTGCTTGCGAGGGAGAAAAGAGAGGAGGATCAATATGTCATAAGACCTAGGCAAACACCCTAGAGGGTCAAAGCAAATAAATATCATGATGTTTGAGGTTTAATACCGACGGTGAAAGCCCAAATGGCATGACATGTTTCATAATTAGAAGTCCTAATGACTCGCCTAGTCGACAGACAAGTACCTTGCTTGAACACCACACAAGCTCCAAAAGGAATAAGGAGCGGAGAGGGTCGCAGATATCATGCATATCCTAGTTTCGATGAAGATTTTAGCCTGCATTGAGGAAGCAAAATCTCAAAATTAGTGTAGCCAAGAGCAAATGGATCACCTGCGCATGTTACTTGTGTCAATTGCCACAGATGATTGGTGAAGCTCAATGATCAGATTGTTCTAAGCAATTAGGTTGTCATTCAAGTTACCAAAAATTAAACCATAGTTTTTTTTTTTTTTTTTAGGTTCAGAATGGCAGTTCATCACGCAAATGTTTCATTGTACTGCAGAGAAATAAGGGGGGTACCAGATGGATAAGGCATTCATTCATGATAGCAGTTCATTGGTTTTCCTTGTATGGGAGTTCACAAGCAGCCAACGGGTTCTTCAACTTCACTTTCCCCAGCATTTCTGCTACAGTTCTGCAACGGCATTGATTGCCTGGTCGAATAACATCCCCATAGGCAGCCATCTCGATGATATCGAGCTCCTTGTCTGCAAGATAAATTTCATGTGCCAAGTGAAAAACCACCAACATAAGAGCATATCAGGATTCAAGGGCTAATGCAACAAATTGTTCGATATCATCCACCATGTGGAACTGACTGCCAAGATGAGTAATCGCTACGATGATAAGCTGTAGCAACAATGATGACAATAAACTCTATAGGTCACCTTAGGCAAGATGCATCAACTCTCATCAATTGTGAGCCATGTTGGTACTCAGGTTACTATTATTCATACAACAGAATAAATTAAATATTAAATGCAGTAGAAAATGTTGTTGAGGTAGAAACCCTACTGTTTCCTATGTTGCTTCAATTTGGTAGATATTTTATTTCCTGAAAAGTATATAAATTGGAATTGTCACAATGGAATGCTGATTCCTACTTTTGGCCTCATAATATTTGTAAGTGGAATGAAAAAAATGCTATATTATTTTTATTTGCAACAAGTCATTGAAATCACTACAGCATGGACGAATATTTCCATTGTCATCAACATTCCTTCTGTTCTAATGTCTTTCTTAAACTAAATTAAAATAATAGAGTACTGAAGAAAATCACAGAACTTTTGCAGCCATAATTCTAGTACGTGTACAATAGTCCATGGTGTAACACATTCGCACATCAGATAAAGAAACCTAACTCCATCTCATCTGTATATGAGATCTAAAAGAGGCAACCAGAGACAAAAGACTGTTGATTTGAGGTGAAAGCCACACCGTTGAATCATAACTTCTAATTAGTGAAAGTCTCCCTAATCCTCATCTCCAATGGATGTAGACCTATCCACCGAACTTACATGTATCTGTGTTATGTGTAATTTCTCTACTTCCCATCCTCTCATTCCATTTATTATCTAGGGAGACCTGATCTTGTTACCGTGCCAAAAAGAAAAATCTGATTCTCTCATTGAGTCTAAAACTAATCTTCTTACAAAAAAAATAATGTGAAACCCACATATAAAAACGAAAGTAGTGGTTGTACATGCCCAGCATTTTAGGCAGCTGATAAGCTAAACTATCAAACCTGGCAGAGATAACTCTTAAAAATAGCTCCTGATAAACCAATAATGGGATATCCTAAGCTGTTCATGCTGAACTGCTCTAAGCTTTTTATGCCACAGGCTAACAGCTCATTTGGGATCCTTGCAGTCAATTAGAAAATGTCTGTATTGTTGATATATCTAATGTACATACAAAAAGTTCCTACTCTTCATGTTTTTGCACAGGGTAAGTGACGAAAATGGGATTCGAGCTCAAGACCTTACAATAAACTATCAAATCTTTCTCTACTATACTAACTGGCACCTTCCCTAGTTATCATATTATTAAACTTAAATACATGCATATTTGTATTCTTGGACTTTATGATGGCCATGTTCAGTGAAGAAATGCAAGCTCTTCGGATGACTTGGAGTCTTTGACACCAAGGTAATGTTTGAAGAAACGAAACTTTAGCACAAAAATTCACCCTTGTTATCTTTTGTTGATATTAAACTCTTAAACTCAAGAATCAGTCACTATCAACAATGCCACCCTCCTAGCCCACCGTTCCTCTTTCATGATGACGCTTTCTTCAAGACAATACCATCAGTTCAGCATTTGAGTATCAAGTATCTTTATTGGGAGTCAGTACATGCAACATAAGTCATGAAAATCCAAAATTTTGACATTATGATTCAAAGCCTCATAAAAGCTCAACAGGCACAAACACCTATATTTCCCCTTGCAGCCTTTGGCCATCTTTGATCTCTTCAACTTACCTTTCATGTTCAACACATTATGAGAATGTGAAGGTTACCTATGGATACATCAATGGCAACCACAAAGCTAATGATCACCCTTGCAATTCTTGGGTGACATGATTAGAAAATTTCTCCATCGAATTCATTAACTAAGAAAATTTAATCTATGCTAAGCCATAATTTGACCAATAAATATCCAGACTCACAAAGTAAAGCAAGTTTCAATGTTTGACACCACCTATAACTGTGAGCTTCATAATGAATATCCAAAATTGTACTGTGCATATACCAAGACATCCATAATCTTTTCAACAAAAATTTTCCGAGATGGTTTTCTCTAGAGTAATACATAAACGGGTTTGTCACTGCTTGCAGTTCTCAAGTGTAAAAAAAAGAAATAAGATTTGTCCATGGGAACAGTCTAGGACCCAAAACCATAATTGTTTTTTCGTAATAGTTAACTATTAGAAAATAACAAGGAAAAGGCCCTAGGAAAGCTTCATTTGACATAGAATATTACTTCCATGCAACATAGAATACAAGTAATCCTGTAGCATGAGAAATTTATGCGAGTGGGGAAAACATATTAAATGAGATTGGTATATTAAACTTAAGCATAAAGTTATTCTCGGAAATGGACAACTTGGGTATATATATAATACAAATGTGTTTGCCTGACTTTAGATTGATATAAGCAATGAATTTGATGTGCTATCTTATTACACTCATCTTACACAAAAATGAATTTGATGTGTTATCATCTTACACTCATCTTAACAAAAGTCATATAATGATAAATCCACAATGATGTACTTCAATAAATTCTTGTTACAGAAGCTTATCTTTTTGAGTTTGATTAGCACATGAAATTAGTGGATTCCATCATCTATGACTTAAAAGACATGAACACTGTGCCAACTATACAAACTTTAGCCAAATGTTCTAACTTTCTAACTGGAAAACGTAATAATAAAGAACATGCTAATATGGGATTGGAATCACAATAAATCATGTCACTGTCACCTTAGATTATATTAGGTGATCTTAGAGAAGAAAGAAGAAGGATTGGAGTCCAACACTAGGACACTCAGTATGACACTCTCCAAATCGAAGTTCTTTGAGAACAAAGTTTAATTGCAAATGAGTAGAACCTCATGGAAAAATAAATCTCATATGAAATGCATAGTATGCAGTAAAAGAAAGACAGATTAATGCACATAATATTCAATATTAAAATTATTTATAACATGTAAAATGAGAGAGAGAGAGAAACAACAAGAGAACAGGTGGCATACTTGCTAACAAGTTTGCAAGCTACAAGGCCTTACAAGCATGATCCAAACAACCAACAAAGAGGAAGGTAAGTATACTTCAAATTGGGTACAGATAGGACCAATTATCTATACAATTATAAGATAAAATCAATAATAAGTGCAAATGAAAAAGGCTAACCAGCCAGAGAGAATGGGCATGTGAATCAACATACAATATAGATCAACAAAACAAATATTAATCCATGTGTCCAACAGCAAGATGTACTTGATCCAAGTTTGATTCTATGCACCAGCCAGATCCAATATCATATAAGAAGCCTTCTAATAACAACCAATTTAATATATATAATAGTTTTAATAAAGAATTTTGATCTGAAAGATTTACTTTTCTGTGTTTCAAACTTGCTCTTACAAAAGTAATGTGGAAAGGATTAAAAAATTAACAAAAATTAGTGATGAAGAGATCTATGGTGAATGGGATAGCCTTTAACATCTATCAATAACTAATCAAATATGATATACATTGGAGATTCGAAAGTCTCATGCATGTTTCAAAATAAATAAAAAGAAGATGAAAACTGTATCTGGCTGTAACTTTTTCACAATAGTTGTTCCGTCTTTTACTTGAAGGTAGATGCTTCCACACCATCCATGTAACTTTTGGCATTTTTTGTTTAAAAACTCAGTTATTCTTGTCATAATATCCGAAACTTCTATTTTCATTGTTACTTAAAAGAGTTCGACTATGTCATCATCCAGACAACAGGGTTTTTTTTGTCATTAATATTCAACGAGTTTGAATTTTTCGTTACCATAAAAATCATCCACAACGAAAACATAGATTTTGAAGGAACTTCTTGTAGCATGATAACAAAACAATTGTGTGTAGATGGAAGAAAACAGCACCGGTGAACTTGACGTCACATGAGAAACCTTCCAGTTCTGCTTTGTCCACCAACTGCTTATCCGACTTCAACCTGTTCACTCTCGTCTGCAGAATCTGGCAGTTCTCCGCAGTTGTATCCCCACCTACATCAAGGTAATAAATTATAAGAAGAGTAGGTTCAAGAAACGACAAGTCTCAAAACACGATTTTGATGACAACACCAAAAAAACATTGCCGAAGAAGGCAAACTCTCTTTTCACCAAGCTCTCTGTCAGAATAGAAATTTCCTCGAAGACTGCCGACGACGCATCAGGATCACCTTTGGAGAAGGGGATGATGTGGTCGTACTCGTAGCAGATGCATCCGTGGCAATTCCAGAAGCGCTTGCATACGACGTTGCCGGCGGGGTCCTTGCGCCACCGCTCGGGGTGGCGGCCGGGTACCACCTCCGCCTTCTGCCAGCACAGAGCCTTGGCCTTGGCGTCGAACAACCTCGGCCGATCCCTCTCCTTGCCCCCATCCATATCGCTTTCGCGACGAGGCCGAGGAGGCGACGGAGTGCTCATCCCTCCGCCCCCACCGGCGCTCTCGAACCATCCCACCAATCCACCACTCTTGCTTTATGATGGTTCGGGTTAGGCTTTTCCATCCTGAGAAGATCCAAGTTCAACCAGGACCCAAAATTGACTGAACCCATGATTTGGTCACATCTATTTCGAGTAATATTTTTATCCGATTACTTTTACAGTGGCCATAGGCTGTAAACTTGATCGATATACGAGTTGAAATACTATCTGGAGTTTGCCTCCTACGATTTTTTCAGTTGGGATCGCGGCAACATAATGCCAGAATAGCAATTATTTGGGCTTTAATCAAAATATACAAATTGCAATCTACATCCAAATCTTAGTCCATGAGACCAATTCTGGATCTACGTAATTTTCTCTCCAATCGCCTACCTTACCGAGGGGTAAACGTAATTTTGTCTCCACATCTTAGCCAGAGTCTGTCTGCGGTTGGACTAACGAGGTGTATTAACAAAAACTAGTGAGCAAGGCAAACCATGAAGGTGGAATCGATCTCACGTTTAGTTAATATATCTATGAATCAGAAGAGCATTTTGATGTGATGAAAAAGACAATGTTTAGAAATATATTATCTGAGATCATTGTAAACGCTGTTAGAGTGGCAGATTTAAACAATGTCGAAACAAACCTAAAACATAAACAATTAAAAGGCAAAGAATAAAGAGAGATATTTAGCATAAATACCAACACTGTAAACATGTGTACAGCTTTTGACAGCATTCGGTTGGAGAAAGCATGTCCTCGAGTCAAATATAGCGGAACACGAAATCAAGTTATCGTACGTTGCACTTTTGTTTATGGGGGCAACAGCCTGATCAAACGGATTAAAGTCTTATGACAGATAGGCATATATATCTTCTTGAATTCACACACGGCTCCACCATGCTCTTACAGATCCACTGCCCGGAAAACCAAAGCCAGCAGATTACTTGGGACCAATGTCCTTCAATGCGCAAATCTGCTCTTCACCCATTGCAGACATGACAGTCACCACCAGGTCCTTCCCTTCTGCGAAACCATCTTTAAGCTGCACCAACCATAGAGATACTCAAATTAGCACATCTTAATTTTAGGAGGAAAAAAAAGCACATGAAGGAACAGACTGCAAATTATTTACAAAGTAACAAAGCAATAGATGTGAGTAGCTTGCGGGAACACGTAATAAAGGATTATTCATATAAACAAGGCTTTTCAATATTGAAAGTGCTGCAGACTTATTATCGCTTGACTACTGATTAGATCGATCGACTACTGACTAGATATCGATATCAATGCTCCCCAAGAATTCTAGAGATACCATTGGTATACACCCACAATGGAAACCATAGTTCTAGTGATCAAGCAAAATGTAGAGATATACTTCAACTGTGAACTAAGTTTAGCCTATTTCCACAAAAGACCTGCATACTAGTGCTGATCAGAAATAAACCTAAATAGACACATAAGTTGCACACATGATACATAGAAATATAACTGGTTGCACTGAGAATATTCTTCACCTTGAAAAAGACCAAGCATTTTGCTTAAATCACTACTTGCAGCAATTTTCAAGCTCGATCGTAGTGGGTGCACCCACTGATCTCTGTTCTAGATAAATACAAATCCTACTGTTTCTGATTGCTCATCCTGTTCAAGGGGACCCATGTCACATATATAATTCATATCCCACCAGAAGCTTATTGTCATAACTATAACTGTATAAATACTAGTCAGAAAGTTAGCACGTGGCTAACATTTGTCATTAACCTATACATTTTTCTAACAAAAAATTAAAAATTGGAGAATCCGAAGCAAAAGATCACTGCAGAACCATGACTGAGAAAAAAAGTTTAAGAAAAGCAAGAATTATTTCTTATTGTGCTATTATGCCATATACCTCAGACATCCCTATGAAATACACCAAATCACAAAAAAGCTGTCCTAAAAATGACTAAGACCAGTTGTGCAAGCATAGACACTTACCAATTTGAAGTTTGATTAACCTTTTTATATACATTGCTAAAAGTGTGTTCCACATATTTATTTTTCCAGAGCAAACAATCACCAAAAATATATTGCAAATACCAAGGTCACATGTTTCCACCATCAACTACAACAAAACCATATCATATGCGTAAGGCATCAAGTCATCCTAATAGAACAGAAGAAGGGTCAATTAAATAAGAAGTTCATTGGTTGATGTTTTTTATCCTTATTTAAGATATTTTATTTTAAATATTCTCTATTTTTATACCTCAAATCATATAAAATCATATAGACAATTGATCAAAGATGCCCAGAAACAGTAACAAAATTTGTTCAGAACCAATGTTAATTGCCTCCTAAGGTACAGTTGCAAATTTTAACACAGTTACAAGTTTGTATAGGACATATGGTTTGACAATAAATCGACAAGTGTGGAAAAAAGATGCAGGAGACTGAGAGATACACAGAGGTCAACTGAGCTGTCCACCGTAATCTCCCTGCTCTACCAAATCAGAGCTACACACTAGTCAACTCTAAGAATCTATGAGATATGTAAACAAAGTTAATAACTAAGTAGAAGAATTAAAAAAGATAAGACAGTTGCATGCATACAATAAGTAGAAGCAAATGCATCTAGTGCAATAACCTGAGTGAGAAGTGTTTCATCAGTGGGAAGTCTCAGATCATCCTTTGTGTTACCATTTTCAGTCAACAGACTAACCTGACACATGCGGCAGAGTCAAACATATAAGTTCAATAAACTAACCAAAAATGAAAATAACATCATATCTATAGATCATACAAAACCATCCTCTGAGATGTCAATAAGTTGATAGTCAGTACGTGTGACATGGGGAACCTGCAAAACCAATGAAAAACCAATGTTGAGAAACTGGACGCATATATATTCACCCATGGAAACTAAAAAGTAACTTACATCACAGTTGTGAGATGACGGAACAATATCTTCAAGCTTCTTGGCATTGAATATATCAATGGCAACAAAGTGACATTTTGCATGGCCATGCTTTCCAGTTTTGGAGGTTGAAACTTCTACAACCTAGTAGAGCAATTACAGAATTTGTATCAAAAAATGGCGCATAAATAAAATAAGGTCCACATGCTTAAATTAAATAAACATGAAGCCTGGGATTTCATATCATGCAATCACTTATTCCAACTTACTGAGAAACAATAACGATTTTTGGCAGATTAGATTGATCCTTTTCTTTCATTTAGTTTCAATAGGCAAAGTTATAAAGAAGTAGACTATGCACATACATCTGGACACTTTAATGGCCTACTTAAACACCATGTATATGATCACATAAACACGGACGAGGTCTGAAATGAATATTCAGGGGGAGATAACTATTAGTGGATTCTAGTCAAGATACAACTACAAAGATCAAGTTAACCTGATAACATTTATTATATAAGCTAATTAAAAATTGAAAAAAGCATTTGATAAGCATTTTTCATATCATGAAGTGTCTATAGAATTGAGATATTAAATAAATCAATGAGAGATAAAATGTGAAGAAAATATATTATCATGGAAATTTTATTAGAGGTCATTTAAAGATTCTAGAATAAAAATGATTATTCCAACATAATCATCAAAACATCACAGATATGCAAAAGAGATTATTTCATCTTTTCGTTGCAAGGATGACCTAATATTACATAATTAAAACAAACTTTTGCAAAAAAAAAGAACATAAATAGAAGTTCCCACATCCAACAACAGTTAAGAACTCTTTTGTGATCAAGAGGTTGATAGCCTAAACTTACAGAAGACACACAGATGGGCTGTTTTTGCACCTCCAAGCCAGGGCGATAACCCCACTAAAAGACGTTCCAGAACATTTCTACTATTCTA
The DNA here is from genome assembly GCA_024322285.1 of Musa beccarii. Classification (NCBI taxonomy): domain Eukaryota; kingdom Viridiplantae; phylum Streptophyta; class Magnoliopsida; order Zingiberales; family Musaceae; genus Musa; species Musa beccarii. The sequence continues at coordinate 1,670,297 of JAIWVJ010000011.1, forward strand.
TTATTTTCACACTAAAGAACATGATCAAAAACATTAGATGAAATACACGAAAAAAGATTGGCTGTTTCAAGATGTGTTCAAGAAATATTTCTACGAAATATTACAATAGAAACTATTATGCTACTGCTTACTGCACAAGTAGCTGAAGCAATCAACGTTTGTCATTCAGTGATCTTCATTTACAGGACCGGATCCAAATGCAAAGCTTTGGAATCGTATATTATGCGTTGACTCTCAAAACAAGGCTTCCTTGTAAACAGTGTAACTTGCATGAAACCATTAGCCCTAATGAGACCTCAACTCCTCGGAGAAGGATCCCCAGAAGTCCTATCATCAACAAACATAAAGATCCACATCTATCTAATAGATACAATAAACTAAGATTCAATAGATCTATAAATAAACCACGCAAATAAAAAACATCAATAGTTGCGACAATTACTCAGAAATGGACAAAACTCGGAAATAAATCAAAATGCCATAAAAATGGGGAAGCCCCAACAAAACTCGTCTCCTGACCAATTAGCGTAGGATGAAATCCATCAAACAGTCAAAATTTTCTCCAAAGCAACAGGAACCAATGAACATAAAACAGACTAGGTCAGATCGGATCGAGATCAACCTTGCACGGCCTCCCCTTTATGACGATGTACCCATTCTTACGGATGGTTCCGGCCTGCTGCGGATAGGTCTTGGAAGCCCCAGCGTCGGCCTTCGACTCGAAATGATGTTCCTCGTCCGACATGCTGCCTGACTCCGAAATCCGTACAGGGAGAAACGAAACGAGAATTAGACCGATCCAGCGATCCAAAAGAAATAAAAAATTAGATCGGGCGATCGAAAAATCGAAAAAGTGACTAGAGTTTGCTACCTGTATCGATCGTCAGGGAAGAAGCCGGGGAAGCGGTGGTGACGGAGGTGGCGGCGAGGGGCAGCGGAAGGGCTTAAATAGCGGCACGCCTCGAAAGGGAGGACCGCCCGGATTCCAGCAGCGGCCTAGGGTTTCGATTAAATTCGCCCCTATCCTCGAGTCGCGTCCGCAGCAGATCCAGCCGTCAGATGCGGATGAGCTTTTATTAACGGCGGGATTTAAGCCTGACATATTTATGCGTTGAACGTATTGGAGTCGAAGAAGCGAGGAATGATAGCCTCAAGTTTTGCTGTGATGCCAAAAAATATCTCGCTCATTAAGCAAATAGATTAGGCTTCGGCAAACCATCGAGTAAAGTCGTGAGATAATAATTGTAAGGATTAGTTTCATAGGTCCAAATAATGTGAAGAATAACTTCACATGAACATAAATAATAAATCTGAGTTCAAACTCAGCTATTATTTCTTTGCTGCATATATGAACAGGAAACAGTATTCTCCAGTTGCAGATCGATTTTTGTTCTTTTTCTTTTCAGGCATTCATCTGCTTGCTGTAGCAACAAACAACCATGAATTGAGACTCCAAGTATTCCACCTCAGTTACAAATTCATACTAGAGCAATAGAACAAATTACAAATTTCCCTACTAATTTCATAATAGCACAATACTTGTTGAGAATAGCATAGATTCTCATTATTTTTCTGCAAAGTCTATCTCAAAAAACCTAGTTTTGATGCAGAGCAGTATCTTATCAAGCGTGGAAGAATACAGTTCTCAGGGTAGTAAGAAAGCAAAACTACTTCCATTTGTTTGCAAGAACTGGGACGGAGAAATCAATGCAGTGAAGAAGGCTTCACAGAGATGACATCGAAAAAAATTCCATTTTCTTCGAGGCGCCGTTGAAGATTGGTGTGGCTGAAGACTATTCCGGATGGAAGAACTCCACCTTTTGGTAAGTTGTCACGCTCTCTCAATACAACAAGAGCACATTGAAGTAGGATGATTGGAGTAGTCACATATCCTGCTTCAGGGCCAGATACCCTGGTAATTACCTCTGTGTCTGGTTTCCGACCCCTTTGCGAAGCCAGGTTGGCGTCGCTGTAGCCATGCCCGATGAACCACATAATGAAAGAAGCACTTCTGACCTCTTCCTCTGTAGGTCCAGTCTTTCTAAACCACCCAAGAGAAAAAACTGATGGAAATTTCAACAGAATTGATCTCCCAAGTGCAAACATTCCAAAGAGCCCAAGGAACAATCCAGTTACCATGAGCCGCAAAATGCCCAGTATAGATTTCGCACAAATCTTCACACCAAAATGCACAGGCTTCACCGTTGACCAGTACAACTTCCTCTTCTCTACACACTCATCACTTTCGCTGACGCCTGCAAGGCCATGAGGATGCTCTGCTAGCATTTCATGTGTTCTTCGAACAACTGCAGCATCGACGGAAGGTAGATTTATTGCCCAGAGCCCGAGTGTCTTATTATGTTCGATCAATGGTCCTTTGGCAGGTGGGGGGCCTGCAATCTGCAATGTGGGATCTTAGCAGTGCTACCAAAGGCAAAATCATACTGCTCAAATCTATAAGGTTTTTGCTGCCTGTTATTTTTACACAAAGTCTATTGCATGTTTAATGAAAATAATAAACAAGGCAAACATTTTGGCAGAAATTTTGGTTTTAATTCACATAACCATGACTATTCAATCAACAAACTTGTCACCAAAGGTGGACAGAATGTTCTTCACAAATACAATTGCTTCAAATGTCTAATCTAAAGTTACCAACCACACAGATGAACCAAAGAAATGAAACAAACTAGTGCCATCATCTAAATCCTAAAGCACAAACAACCTTTGCGTATGAAAAGATTTTATCACATGAACAATTTCATATCTTAGTGTAAAAAAACCTTTGCCATGTTAAACCATCTGCTCTTATTATATCTTACAATCCTTCTTCTTTTAAAAACGGATGCCTTTAGTTGGAGTGTGACTTAAGAAGAAATGTTTGGAGGCAGTGTAACAACTGTCATTCTTCCATAGTAAGGCAACAATGGCGCCATGAAAATATTTCAAAACCAATAGTTACACATAAAAACAACAGCATATTCTGCATGTAGGTTTTCTGCAAAGAGATTTAAAGTATCAGTGGTCATTTAAATATATTCTAAGATCAATTAGAATATATATTAACGAAAAAGAACGAGATTTCTGACCATGATTATATAGTGCTGAACCATGTCTCGATGCTTATGAGATTGTGGAATCAATTCTGCACGTAGGCAACTACGTTTAATAGGATTGTAATGAGGGCATGAAATAGAGAGACAAGCATTGCAATCTGAACAGAACATTGAGAAATAACATGGTTACAAATATCAAGAGGATAAATTCAAATTTCTTTAGAACATTGTACAAAAAGACTCCAGCTTCAGGGTTCGGAGAACAGATTGAATGTTGCTAGATTACTAGAACCAACTTGGAAGTGGAAGCACAAAGATAAGTGTTTAGTAATGAACAGAAAATAGATTATAATGTTCATAGAATCTGTTTCAGGTGCGACAAGGATCTCCAAAAGGATTCATCATTCATCTAGTGCAGTGGAATTGAAGCTAAACACTTGGACAGTTCGACAAATGCAAATCAGAGAAGAAGAATTTGAGATCACACGGGTTAAAAACCAAATCATGACATGCTCAGAAGAGAACAACCACTTTCTCAGCTAATATTTATAGGTCAGATATCACATCTATAACGAGGAAGGTTGCTTACCACAGGCCGAGCACTCTTCGGCCTCGACCTCCTGAGATCCGGCAACCGACCCACGTTTGCCATGCCGACGACCATCGACTCGTACGTTCCGATGTTCAACGCGATGCTCCTTTCCGACTCCACGCTCAAATACGCTTCCACCCGGTTCGGCACCGCCGGAGGCACCCACTGCCGGGAATGGAACATGAGCCCCAGCTCCGCCACAACCGAGTCGAACCCGCAAGCCGAAACCACCAAAGATCCCGCCTTTTCGGCCCGCTCGTGGTACTTGGTCTCCGTCCTCTCGATGAACTCGGGCTCACCTGTGATATCGAGGTAGTCGGTTCCGGCCTCGATGCAGGCGGCGACGACGGGATCGCCGTAGAGGTGGAAAGGGCCGACGCAGTTGAGGATGATCCTGGTGCGGCGACATAGAGCGAGAAGGGAGGTAGGGTCGAAAACGTCGGCGGAGATGATGGAGAGGGGCGGAGGGGGGGAAGCGGCGGCGGCCCATTGAAGGGCTGCGGCCAGCTTGGAGGGGGAGCGGCCGGCGAGGGCGAGGGACCTGAGGGGGCCCGACGCGGAGGAGAGGAACGTGAGGGCCTCGCGGATGACGTACTTGCCGGTGAATCCGGAGCCGCCAAGGATGACTACATCGAACTCGCGGGCTTTCACCGTCGTCGCCATGAGTTCGACTCCTTCCACGGAATGGAAAACACAGGCAGCTTACAGCCTCAGGGAGAACCCACGCATCACACGACTATTTAATATTCCGGAAGGCGCTGAAATCAGATCAGCTGTCTGCATCCATTCAGCATCCAGCAAAAACTTGCCACCTACGCGACACCTCCACATGATGTATTGCGACCCGCATAAACGAAAGAAGACTTCAACAGATCCAAAATCCTGTACTCTGTTTGGATGGGACAGCTCTGAATCCGTCCACATATAATTTTGCTCGTGAATAGTGATTAATCCAATTTTCTACGTTTCGGTTCGATTCAAGAAGAGAAAAAGGAAAAATAAAAAATATCAATTCTTAATATGCGATAAAAAGTGATATTAAAATAAAGTAAAAAATATATAAAGGCTTCTTAGATAAATTTTTTTTTATCAACTTATTAACCCTTATTATAATATATTCATCAAATCCTTATAACTAAATTTTAACCTTGTTCATTTTTGGATTGTTTCACAAAGCATCCAAAAAATACTCTATATAATTTCATAATCTAAAAGAAACAAATTTTGAAACCCTGTACAAAATAATATACTTACAATCAACATGTGAAAAAGAGAAAAAGATGAGACTAAATCAGCTATTTTAAATATAGGGCGTAAAAATGTGAAAGAGACAAAAACATGAAGCTAAATAAGCTATTTTAAACAAAAACTTCATCATGGATTAATCATCTTCTTCCCTGGTATACAAAATATTTCATTTATAAAGATAAATGCCAATCACACACTTAAGAAGTTGAAGAGTTCGTTAAATCCGATGGTTCTTACAGTTCTATTTTCGGACAAATAGTTCATGAATTATTGCATGAAATCTACAAACGCATAAAAGCACATCGTACTTTTCTCAATCAACAGCCAACATGTACAATGCATCCGATGTCTAACTCTAGCGATTAATTGAGAAAACTATCACTTCGTCATCTCTGACAAGTATACTTCATTAAGAACTACTCTTGAGGGGCGAATGCATGACCCAATGGTATTCGTTGTCTATGACACCTCCTTGTCGTCCTTCCCCATGCCATAATGTTCTTCCCATCATTTTCCAAATCGGTACAAGTAGGCTGTAACTGAGGGGGACTGTCATCACAAACCTCCGCAATGGTGATGGCCAAACTCCTTGGTCGTCCCCTCCCCCTAGATCGAGAACTTGGCATGTTTTGACTTGTGCTCCTAGTGGAACCGGTTTGCCGGGACTTACCTGCTCTTATCATTCCACCGAGAGCCTGAAGATCCTCAGTCACTTCATGCCTCGACAATGACACAAGTGCTGGTAGAATATCTCTCTGGAAATCTCTCCTCTGCCTTCTTTTTCTTGCCTGGCCCCTACGAGGCCTGGGAAGAAGCAGCGAGGCCATGGACTTCTCATCATCCTTTGGCTTCTCCTGTTGACATGGTTTGCAATAGTACTCATCTGGCTTGAGTTCTTCCAGCTTCATCGTCAATGACTCAAAAGCATCTAATCCACCATCATCATCTGAAGCCTCAATTTCTGCATTGGACTTAACCACCTCTGCCAACAGATACAAGGAATCAAATGATGAAGGAGCAAAGGAGCAAAGGGGCTGCATATGATCATGAACATCCACTGACATGGAAACAATAGTATCTGCTGCCAGTCTTACACAAGTATCCCCATAGGATGTCTTCTCTTGTTTCCCTTCAACTTGCGTCACTGGGCAATTCATATCTACAATCTCAACCCGTGAAAAATTATTTGCTTCTTCCATTTCATCAGTTGGTGCTTCCAAGTCAATTTTGCTAGTTAGCTTGTCAGCAACCCTTGCCAGAGAAAGAGATGATGGAGTCTGTCTCTCATCTTCTGCTGTCATCCCAAACCTAACACCATCAGCAGGCATGAGATCAGAATTCAGATTGATGTCATTTCTTAAGCCTGGGTTTCTAATTGCCTTTCCTTTCGCATGCCTCTTCAGATCATTACCAAACAATTGCCCATCACATGTAACAGAATTTGAGCAGTCAAAAATCCTATGGGAGTTATCTGGTGGACTAAAATTTCCTTTGACATTCAAAATGTCAGTTGATATGGCTCTATAAGTTCTGCTTTCCTTGATGTCAAACGATGACAAAGAATGCCTCAAGGGACAAACAGAAGAACCTTTATCCTTGACTTTTTCAGCTAGAAATTTAGAAGGATAGGCATAATCCTTGACAAATATGTCACATTCAGCAGAACCTTTGCAAGAAGGCTTTTCTCTAAGCCAAATTACATCATTTGATGATTCATCATGCTTTCTGGCAAAAAATTGTCTGTTCGTGAAGCCATCTTGAATACCACCAAGGATTCCCTGGTTCAGATTCAAATCCTTTACAGAGTTTATATCTATAAACTGCAAGTCCCTTGAGCACTTAAGTGGTTCATGAATTTTGGAGTTTTTGTATGGTGAAGCATTGCAACTAGCATCAAGGTTTGGCTTCTCTAGATTACATGGTGAACAGTGTCTTCCTGTTGAAGTAGAACACATTTGGATACCATGATGATGACCATTCACGGGGGAGGAGGACTTATAATCAAGTCTCTTATGTGGCTGCAGATCACCATTGAATTCTATTTTGTCACAAACAGGCCTGTTGCTTTGCTTTGCTGCATTGTAGTTCTTGCCCTCTCCATTCAACGTTGATGATCCAGTGAAGCATGGAAATGCTTGAACTGTAATTGGAATCTGGTTAACACTCTTGGATGGCATCCTCCAAGGAGTCAATGCAGATGCAGAAGTTGCACAGGGAAAAGGGGATACAAGTGACAATGCAGAGCTAACTTGGGAAGATGTGCATCCTGGATAGTTCGAGGTAACATAATCTTGACATCCAAAGGTTTCAGTGGAGTGGGTAGTTTTTTCTCCAAACCACATCTCTGTTTGATTCTGATCAGGCAGCAGAGTTTCTCGAGCTTTATCAAGTTTCAGCTTTATTGACTCGGATGACATTGGATACTTCTCACTAAAGAGGCCAGAATCGATGGAATTGACAACAATTTTGCTTTGACCTGGGAATAACAAAATAGATATTTTGAAATTTTGAATTATATACAAAACATCTTGGAGCATTAAAACCTAATAAAAGATACAAAAAGAATTAGAGATGCAGCGGAAAGTGAGTAATAAATAAGTGCATATGACATCACTTGGTAGAGGACCTGTGGTTATAGTAACAAAAATAAGTCAAATGTGCAAAACAAATGTCATTAAGGAGAACAGCAAACAATATGCCCCAAAAAGCTAAAATCATGAATAATCTTGAGGCCTGAGATTTAGAAGGTTTCTATAGCTGAGGAATTGCATCAATATAGACAAGTTACCAGATCATTATAAATATGAGCCGTTTAACTTACCAGAATCACTATGTGATAACAGCCATTGATGTCCCCTTTCAACTTTGTCTGTGTCGAGGTAGTTCATGCTAACTTCATTTATGTGTTTATCCATGAAAAGGTTCCTTTGTGGGGATTTATTTTTTGATCTTGTCAGGTTCCATGGCTGTTGAAGTTCTTCAACATCCGAATTCAAGCCACTGGATTTATAAGAACCTAAACTTATGGCACCTTCCTCACATGAATCTTTAAAAGGCTCATTCAGATCAGCCAACCTGTGAATGGATAGACCATTTCTAGGATGCAAATCTGATTTTGAAATACCTTTACCGGAGACAGGAATTTCAACATTGCCAAGAGTCAACTTGACATTGTTATCAGCCTTAATTCCACTAATCCTCTTAAGAGTTTCAGCAGCCATGATGCATGGCTCAGAGACATTTTCCCCTTCTGCTCTTTCTATATCTTCATTTTCAATGTAAGCATCAGCAGGAAGATCAAGGTCAAACATTCTTTTAGGAATTGTCTTAAACTTAGTATGTGGTCCATCATCCTTCAAATTTCCTCCATTTTTAGTTGAACTGCATTGTGTTGCACCTTCCTTCAGAAAGTTCGAGACTCTGTCATCATCATTGTCTCTGACATTTGCTGTAGTGTTACTGGTATTTGCTCGAGAAGGATGGGGTAGATGCCACATCTTTTCACCAAATTCAGGAGGCATTTGAGACAGAAACATACTTGACTTAGATGTCTCCGCTGGTCCACAAGATCTGTTCGGTTGTTTATTCCTAAGCTGATGCATTAACTCCTTTTGTATTCTATAAAGTCGATGAAGTTCATAAACCTGGATCAAAGAGTGTAACTTGACTGTTAGAAAACAGTTTCTGCTGGAAAAAATAAGGCAAATAATAAATGTTCATTTTCCTTCCCTGAAAAGGACCAACCAGTATCTTAGAAAAATACATCCTCCTATCCTGAAGGACCAATGCAGTAACTTCAACAGAAAGAGAACAGAAGACATCACATGCTTCAAACTACCAGAAGTTTTTAACAAGTTTCTTTTGTTCAAAGGGTTTCTAATGGACAATAACTTGAGACATGAAGATACAATGAGAAGCCATATGGTAGTTTCTATTACATGTGATTTGCTCGCAGTGCATGTATAATATCTAGAAAGATAGCATCGAGGATTCATCATAATGTTATAATCAAAATTTTACATTGATGTGAAAACAAACCTGTTTCTGGAATATAGCTTCATGTTCAATCATAGTTTGCTTCAATGTTTCTTTGTCATAGTCTGGCCAGCTACTGACTCCCCTTGACTTGAAATTATTGCATAGTTGATCGTTCAAGGCTTTATCCTCGCAAAAAGGATTCCAACTAAAGTTTGTGTCCTTGATTAGATTCCTTGCTGGATGATATCCTGGGAGGTAGCTTTTACATTGCACTTTTGTTCCCATTCCTAAGAAAATTCTAGGTCAAAAGAAGTAATTATAACAAAATCTCGAGAGATGCAACAGTTTCTTAAGTTCTATTGATTGTGGATCTCCAAATTACAAGTTACTTCTATTCCAGTAGTGAGATTCATGAGCACAATGCTTCTTAGCAAACACAAAAATGACTGATACAAGTATAAAAAATATATATTAGATAAGCTTATGGTAGTCCCATACTTCTTAGTTCTTACCACTCTTTAACGTGCAGAGAGAATGAAGTCATTTTTAGAACAAACAACTTGGATACTGAAGAAAATTTGTGATGAGATTAATGACTTGTGTTCTTCATGATTTTCAATGTTGTTTTCAGCAAGCAAAGTACTTAGTAACGTAGCAAGTAATCATTAAAAAAAGATCTGATTGGTGACTCACTTCCTCTTCTTAGTTTAGAGTATGATAAACAGAAATATACTTGATTCAGTTATTGGACACTCTTACAAGCTGTCAAATGTTCATTCGGAACTCTATTAAATTATGGGCTCCAAATCTTCCTCATTCATCTACGTGAAATGTTAAATGAAGAACCTGAGCTTTAGTGAAAGTATTATAGAGCCCTAGAAGTTAGTCTTCAGTTGACCTACTGCATCAAAATCAGCTCTGCATTTGTGCATCTGTTGATATTATCTATCTACATGTCCCTTACATTACTTTTCAGATATTTCACATAATATGTTTACGATAGGAGAGCATGATCTTAACATTTATGTAGTTTATGCACTTTTTAAGTTATAGACAAGGAAAAAACAAAGCTAACAGACAATGTAAATGTAGTTGTGTTTCACTAATAGCCTTGAATTCAGATTATTGAGAACTAGTTTGTGATGGACTCATTACTATAGAGTACTGCAGCAAAGTGATATTAATGGACAAACTTAATTTAGTTAGCATACATATTGCTACTTTTGTTATTACTGCTACCACTACCATTATCATCTTAACCTATATAATGCAGAGGGTCTTCAGACTACTAATGGCATCTCACGACAACTTCTTCTCCATAACTAAGTTTCCAATAAGTATATTAAGAAAACAAAAAATATTGAAGATTAGAGCACAAGTAAACAAACTGTCAGCTGTATACTGGATTAAGTTGGTACAAACATAAAAGATAAGCAATAAAATTTCTTAGAACAATTAAAATTACCAGTTAAAGAAGACTCGCAATAGAAAGTGTCCAGAAGAACAATCTGCCAATAGGCTCAGCTGCTAGAGAATTAGCACACAATACATTGCTGTTTACATTGTGAGCTCAGAAGTTTCATATATTTCATGCCTGGGACAACAATAAAACCTGATTAATTTGCTATTTACCTACAAAAGAACTACCATAAGATAATTATATGCAAGAAATGTACAACCCCGAACATATAATTGAAAATAGAAAGATGAATAAGTGAAAGGATTGTAAACTATGTAGAAATCAGAAAAGTATGCAATTAAAAAAATATCAACTGATTTCAATCAGTTTAAATTTGCATAAAATTTAAAGAACATATTAGCATACACATCTTCTGAAAATTGTCATCAGCAATACTTTCATGCTGGATCTGTTGATGAGGTTATCAATAACAGTTTGTTTATGCATTAGTTTTACAATATTCAGAATTGAATATCATAGCATTGCTAGAAACCAGCAGACAGATTAGGGACTGAAAGAGCAAAAGTAATGCAGGATTTTAACAAGGAAACTCCATATGGTTGGTCCTGTTGTCAGCACTCACAATTACAACATTACAACTATTTGAAACATAACCGTAGCGAAGTTACCCAGGTGCAGAGTGAAGATCATCTTCCTAATCATAGTTGTAAGAAATAAGTTATCTAAGAGAACCTGGGAAAATTTTAATGAAGGAAAATCTATGATGGCCAATTAAAGGTGGTTCATGCACGAGTTATTCGGACATGACCTTTATACATATAAAGAACGGATCAGGCTTGTAGTTTGACAGATAGCTTAAACTATGAAATGTGCAAGTGCACATTCATACATACTACAAAGTATGACGATTGAGGAGAATGAGATAACATGTAAAAGGCAATTCAGAGGCTCTGTTCATCTTTCAGTTCCGAACCTCAATAATGTATAAGATATATCAAGGTAGTTTTCCAAAACTTTACATAATTGTATGGCTAACAATAGAATATAACATCTGCGATATGGCAGAGATAGAGAGAAACTGTCAGCAAGATTTACCCATCAAGTCGTTAATTTAGATTGGTTCGCATTATACATCAAAGTAAAAGAAGCCTTGAACAATGTCAACTTGAAGGACCAACCTCCTAATTCTGAATTAACAATTTTGGAATTTCCCTACGCTATTAGTGCTCGGGAATGTGAGGCCTCTAGCGTTGGCATCAAATAGAAGTCTCCATTCATCGACGAAAGTGGCGAGTGTTAAGTAACAGATCAGAAGCAACATGCTTTTCATGAATACTGTTTACAGTAACAAGGAACAAGAGTCTAGACTTGACGCGTGATTTTACAACTAAAAGTCAACCCCTAAATATCATAATTTAAGCCCAGCTGTAAAATACAACGCAAAATCTACTGCACATTGTGATTAGAATCATAATCTAAGCACAACATTTTCTAGATTGAGAATACAGATTCAAGCAAAATCCTAGACAACGAAAAAGGGAGATCTCCATCTAAGGCCAAAACAAGCATCGTAAAATGCAAATCCTCAATCCATAGAACCATCAAGCGATACCAGAAAGAAACACCGATCGCTGAAAACGCCAAAAGAATGAACTGCTCGAGATAGAACAGACGAGCAGAAGACAACGATCCCCGAGCCAAAAATCTCGCCTTGACGCGATAATTCGATAGGAAACGACCCAACAAGCAAGCGAAACCCGAAATCCACATGAACAAGAAGATACGGCGCGACGCGAGGCAAATTTACCTCCGTAATTACAAAGGCGTCGTGATTCCGGAAAAGAAAGAGAGAGACTAGAGGAGGTACAGGGCAGCAAAGAATATTTAGAAGCCGTAACGGAAGACCATTGGAGGAAGAAAAAGGCTACAGATCTCCATCAGATTGGAAGGCACAAAGCGCACGCACTCAGACAGAGAAGAAAAGGTTGGAACCCGGGAGGAGAGGGAGATCCCAGATAAGAAAATCTCCACAACATCGAACGACCTTCCAACAACAGTGACAGAAAACTTGTCAACCTCTGGTCTTAATATTCTCTCTCCTTTTTTTTCTCTCTCTCTCTCTCTCTTTTTTTCCCCCTTCCCCTCAAAATTCCTCACAATAATATCTTTGTAATAAATAGATTTGGAGTTTGGGATTCTCCTCCTCTCCCCCACCTTCCTTGTTTCCTGGTGCTGAGAAAAACTGGAGAACTAAAAGGAATGATGTTATTTCTTGTGCTGCAAAAAAAGGACAAGAGCACTCCTCAAATCTACAAACCCAGCCATCTTTTCTCATCACTGCCCATTTTATTGTACTATTTTATGACTCCCATGGGTATGTGGATATTGACAAATTAGAATTGTAGCCTGGGTGTGGGGGCCACCCAGGGATTGAACAAAAGTTGGTGGCAAACTGACAATGCCACTCCACTTGGGGATTATTACCAGACTGGGAATGAGATGAACCATGTGCCATTCCTACACCCAAAAAACAAAAAAGAGGAAACCTTCTGATTGATGAGAAAGATTTTGCAGTGGTGTCAGATTATTATAACTACAATGACAGTGCTTGTTTGTGTGGGGCTGCGGTGTTACCCTTAATACCAAGTCCAGATTGGTATGGAGTCTGGCTGTGGTTGGATTGGGAAGCTGCTTGGTTGATTTAGAGTCAAACATAGGGTCAAGTGGACTAACCCCTTTTTTTTATCCCAAAAAACACCAAAACTTTATCAACTCAGATTCTTGAGTATTGTGATTTTGATTGGTTAAAGCTTTCATGGTGGGTTAACTTTTGGAGATCACAGACCATATTCCAAAAGATTTTTAGAATTTATTTATAATTAGCTCAGTTAGGGTCATGCAGAGTGTATGACAACCTTCAAGCCACTGTGGAGTTGGGGAAATCATGGATGGCCTTTAATATGCTTAAAGGATGTTATAACTACAACATCCTCTCTCTCTCTAAAATGTACTATATATATATATATATATATATATATATATAGAGAGAGAGAGAGAGAGAGAGAGAGAGAGAGAGAGAGAGAGAGAGAGAGAGAGAGAGAGTAAAGAAGGGATAAATCACTGAGCAAGAGGCAGCTTGAAAAGCTCAACCTGTCATTCCATTGGAACGTGAAGGGCTCATAGATCATTTAAGGGTTGTCTCTGCCAACCTTGGGGGGGAAGCAACCAGCCTTTAATCAGGCGAGCTTGCGCTGTTGCAGGTGAAGAGGGGCTCCATCTCCCATCCCGCACCATCATTATCCTCGGAGAAGGTAAGAGAGATTCAAGATTTGTGGTGCGGATGAGGTCCTGATTCGTGGAGGATCATTTTTTTTTATCTCTGCACGTATTGTATGTGAATCATAATGGACCATCAAACTCATTTTCTTAACTAGTTCACCAACTGCTACTGCTACTGCGACTGTCACTGATATAAGCTGTCCATGATCATACCCCAGGTGGATCCCATTTGCGTACCAATCATGGCGGACATCATCCACACTCGACTCCTGCACAAACAATGCAATTCACTACCTATTACAATTTATTTTACTCGAATGATGTGTTCCTCTCAGTTGTATGATCCGAACCGCTGATTACGCTACGTGGCCAGATAAATAAAGAACACCGCATCAGCCATGCCAAGTCGCATGACTTGATCGCTCGATGTCTAAACGGTTGATCGAGTCGTACGAGTTAGCACGGTTGGCACCGGCAATTATAGCGCAGCTTGAAAGAAACGACGAGGACATGGTTGTTGAGTTGCCACATCAGTCGACCTCGACCTTAATCACGACTCGGCTCGCGGTTGGGCGACTACATCAGATTTTATGTTCATTTGGCGGCCTATCGGAAGATACTAGGCGATCGTGAGGTCTTTGGCGGCAGCTCCGTAATAAAGACCAAAGGTGTTTTCGTCTTCCGTAAATATCCCTCGTCTTTGCTGGGAATTACGAGTAAAGTATGGTGATGTGCCCCTGTACGTTTGTCCTTTTTGGGACATTCCTCTTGTTCCCGGCTCGTCGCTCTCGGATCACGTGGGCAGTGCTTGACGGCGATGTGGTGCGTGATACATGACGTGCGCCGAAAGGTCACGAACTTGGCGTTATCGAACTATCGGTCAACAGATGGATCCGTTTGACGATTGATATCAGGATCCGATTAAACCACAGGACCCATATTAACAACATGGCGTTTTAACAGCGACTAGTAATTTTGTATGAGCAACGACAAAAGCATCGAGCTCCACCGGTAAACTTGCGATCAATGGAGAAAATTATATATCCTTCTAAAATAAGTGACGGCCATTTTTTTTTCCATTTGACATATATATTTTTGCAAATTTGAAACCTCAAGCTCTATATATCAAACAACGATGTTTGATTTTTTTTCGTGTCGGGAATGGAAGAAGAAAAAAGAATATATCTAACAACGATGTTGTGTCAAAGAACATGTCTGTCTATGTACATTAAACGTCTCGTTCTGTATGCTGTCGAAAGAATCCTTCCCAGTAACTCTGCACGGAGGAAGAAGATGATGATGATGTATTGTGGCTCTGCAGCGACCAATGAGGAGGAGAAGCGCTACTTTGGTTTCCTTCACTTCCGGTCTCTCTTTCGCTGCCACCGCTCCTGTCGGCTATCTTCAGCAGCATAGCCAGCACCTCCCTCATGTCCGGCCTCGCCCGAGGTGCCTCCGCAGTGCATCGCAGCCCCACCATCAGCAACCCTAGCATCTCCGCCGCACCCTCCTCCTCCCCCGCTGCATCTGCCAACCTCTGCCCCCCTTCCCCCGTCGCCACCCGCCTCACCCGCTCCACCAGGCACTCCTCCCCGTCGTCCACCGCCCTGCGTCCCGTGGCCAGCTCCATGGCCAGGACCCCGTAGCTGTACACGTCCCCCCGCGTGGTGGCTCTCCAGGTGCGGCCGTACTCTGGCGCCACGTAACCGACAGTCCCCGCCACCACCGTACTGACGTGGCTTTTTTCGGGCCCCACCGCGCGGGCGAGGCCGAAGTCCGTGACCCGCGCCCGGCCCCGCGCGTCCAGCATCACGTTGCTGGCCTTCACGTCCCGGTGCACCACGGCGGGCGTGCACTCATGGTGCAGGAACGCCAGCGCCCGCGCCACCCCCGTCGCCGCCGCCAGGCGCCGCTCCCAGCCGAACCGCCCCCAGTCCTCGATCACCTCCTCCAGACTGCCCCCCTCCATGTACTCGTACACCAGCAGCCGCACCGACTCCGCCAGGCACCAGCCATGCAGCGCCACCAGGTTGGGATGGCCCCGTCCGGCCATCACCTCCATTTCCGCCCGAAATTCTCTCTCCCCCTCGTCCTCCTCCTCCCCACTTTCCCTCCCCCACCGCTGCAGCTTCTTCACCGCCACCAGCCTTCCGTCCGGCAGCACTCCACGGTACACAACCCCGTGGCCGCCCCGCCCCACCACCATTCCCTCGTCGAAGTTTCCCGTCGCCACCACAATGTCCCCGTACGTAAAAGCTGTCCTTTCTACTCCCCTCTCCAGCCGGAACACCCCCAAACCCGCCCCGTCAGCCGACGAGCAGCCCGACGCCGCCTCTGCCAATGACGTGGTCGTGGTCGTCGTCCGGGTCGATGATCCGACAGCGTCACTCCGCCGCTTCATGCCGCCAAGAAGGAGCCCCTCCGGGTCGGGTTCCTGATCCGTGTACGGATTCACTGCCCCGCGGGCGACCCCGAGCCTGATGAGCGCGAAGGAGAGGGCTCCGCACGCGACAAAGGCCGAGCAGAGCGCCAGGAAAACCCAGAATGCCACCGCCTTCCAACGCCCGCGCCACCGAGTGAAGCGGCCGCTCCCGGCGGGCGGCGACGGGCCGCCTGCCGACGAGGAGGCGAAGCTGATGAGTGGGTCCCCGAGGAAACTATCGCGATCGAAGGTGGCGATCTGGCCGCTCGTTGGTACCACGCCGGATAGGAGGGGGTTGTAAGAGACGTTGAATTTGTTCAGCTCATAAAGGCTGTTCAGGTTCGCCGGAAGCTCGCCGGACAGGTTGTTCCGGGAGAGATCCAGACTCCAGAGACACTGCAGGGCGCCGATTTTCTCCGGGATCGCGCCGGACAGCCTGTTGTCAGAGACGTTAAGGACCGCGAGCGGCAGCCCGCCAATATCCGGCGGAAGGTGGCCGGAGAACCAGTTGTTGTCTAGGGTGATCAGGCTGAGGTTCCTGATCCGCCCAATCTCCGGCGGGATCGCTCCCGATAGCCGGTTGCCGGAGAGCTGGAGATATCCGGAGATGACCAGGGTTCGGACCCTGGACGAGGAGTTGGAGCAGATGGGGAAGATCCCGTAACCCTTGAGGAGGCGGTCCCAAGTAACCCGGCAGGTCTTCCTCGTCATCAGCATGTAGATGAAGTTGAACGGCCGATAGTTCTCCGGGATCCATCGCTGCATGGCCAAACACTCGCCGGAACCGACGATGCCTCCCAGGATCTCGCGGCGGTTGGCCTCGAACGTCGGCAACGGATCGATCCCGATCGTCGCTATCTCTGGCGGGATCCCTCCGGAGAGCCGGTTGTTGGCAAGGTTCAGCCACATCAAGCTCCTGCAGTTGCCCATCTCCGGCGGGATCTCGCCCGTGAGGTTGTTGTCCGCGAGCATGAGCCAGAGGAGGGACGTCAAATTCCCGATTTCCACAGGGATCGATCCGGTGAGCTTGTTGTGCGAAAGATCCAGTAACTGAACTCCGGTCATGCTGCCGAATTCCGGCTGGATGAAGCCGGAGAAGTCGTTGTAGGCGAGAATTAAGATCTTGAGCTTCCGCATTCTCGTGATCTCAACCGGGATGTCGCCGGAAAAACGATTTATGCTCAGGTCTAATCTCACGAGGTTGGGAAGCTTGAGAATTCCCGACGACTCGATGCCTCCGGTGTACTGATTCCCTTGAAGAATTAGATACTCGACCGTCGTGAACCGGCCGAAGATTTCCTGGACATCGCCGCCGAAGTTGCTTTTGCTGAAATCTAGAAACACCAGCTTGGAGCAATTCAACAACTCCTCGGGGATGATCCGGTCGAAAGAGTTCTTCCCCAGGTTGAGCGCGCTGAGCTCCGAGAGCGAACCGATGCCGGAGGGAACTGCGCCGGTGAATGCATTCCCCCACAGGTTCAAAGATGTCAGCTTTGAGCAATTAGCGATCGAGCTTGGAAACGTCCCAGAGAGCTTGTTTGCCGAGAGGTCCAAGATCTCGATGTCGCAGCCGGACGTGAAGGTGCTCGACGGAAAGTCTCCTGTGAGGTTGTTCTCCGAGACTGAGAACTCCCTGAGCTTTGGAAAGCCTCGCCATATCGGTCCGGTGAAGTGGTTGGAGCTCAGGTCGACGCACTGGAGTTTCGGGCACTCGTCAAAGCAACCCGTGATGTCGCCGGAGAAGCTGTTCGCCGAAAGGTTGAGGCTGACAAGATTAACACATATTGCAGGGAAGCTGGAGCGGATACTGCCACTGAATCGATTGAGCGTGAGGTCGAGCGTCTCGAGGTTGATTAGCCCAGTCAAGTTCAGCTGTCCGTCGAGGAGGTTGTGGGAGAGGTTGAGGTACCTGAGGCCACTGCACCGGTTGAGGTCGGCAGGAATGGGGCCGCTGATGGTGTTGGAGGAGAGGTCGAGGCGGGCGAGCTCGGTGAGGAAGTAGAAGTGGGGGAAGAGTTCGCCGGATATGTTTGATTCTGCGAGATTGACACCGACAACGCGATCGGCACCGTCGCAAGTGATGCCAAGCCAATCACAGGGGGAAGGGTCGGATTGGTTCCACCGAGCATAGGGACCTTGGCGTATGGGATTCTTGGCTTCGAGATGGACTTTGAGCTCGAGCAAGACCTCCTTGTCCGTGGCGCCGGAGGTCGCCTGACCTGTAAGAGAGACAAACAATTTGAGAAGAAAGAAAACACAGAGCAACCAAAGCAGGAAAAGGAATAAGCAAGAAAGGAGAGGGCCATTACTCGAGACAAGAACCGAGGACAGTATCAGGATGATACAACAGCAGAAGCTCACCTCCTCCTCCGACATGTCCTGGTTACTTTCATCGAAGGAAGAGAAGAAGAACAAATTCACACTAAAAAGAAACAAATGATATATCTCCACAGAAACCTCTTCTTCCTAGATTTCCTCCTCCCTCTTCCTGCCAATTAGAAGGATCCTCGGAGTCAGGTAGGTGATCGTGCATAAAATATTGGCATCAACCTGCAGGTAAGAATAATGCCGCACCTTCGGACTCTCTTACCGCTGTATTATATCTTCCTTTTCGGAAGTTTCAGCATCTCGAGAGCTATCACAAAACCAGCATGGATCTCCAACGAGTCACGATCACGTTTTGCTTGTTTAGCTTGATGTGTTTTGTGACCTGTACCAGACTAGTCGTCCCATTTGACTCTCTAAGCTTTTACCGCAGCGGGGAGCCGCCATTGTTGACTTCCTGTCAGCTTAGGCTTTGCATGAGGCAGGAGAGAGACACTTGGAGAATGAAACGTGAGTGTGTTGGGCATGCCCAATCCATGCCTTGAAAGCATCTGGAATTAAGATTATTAAAGCGATAGATAGAGTCGTAAGCATGCCGTTTTTGAACGCCACTGGTTGGGTCTTCGGTGGCTTTTGAAAGCAGCCTGAAATGTCTGCCATGCATGGGTTATGGAAGAAATCGGATTTTGTTGATTAGCCCGACAATTCTTTATAGGATTCCTTCGTGATAATGCCCTCCGTGACATACTGCTTCGACCACGGTCGCTGCAGGGGATCTGCGTTTTTATCTCGTAGATGACATGCTGCTGTGTTGCTGACGCCACTTCCTTGGAGATGGCATGAACAAAGGAAGAGGATGGAACAGAATCCAGAAGTTACAACTCAAAACACATGCTCCCCGTGAATGGACAGGGCATGAACGGCAAGCTGCCATTGCTCGGAACCTCTGCCGCGTCTGCAACATCTCCGACGTTTAGCACGATGGCCCATGACTTATTGGTAAAGGAAGTCCAAGAGTGGACTATTCCAAATGGAAACATGCCAAGTCCCAGTCCAACTCACGTGGGTCATTATCCAACACATGCACACGTTTCGCCCAGCTCAAGCTTTAAAGTTCAGAGAAGTCTCACCGTGGTCGGCTCCGTAGAAACGCCACTCCAATGCCCGACAACCGACTATGTTCCGTGGACTTTTCAGCACCCTGATTTGGTCAAAGGAATACTATAAGTTGGCCAAGAGCTTGACCCCTCTTTCCGTGTGTTTGCTCATGGAGGACGCAAGCAAGCCGTGGATTCCATGCTCCCATGTCCTCCTGGTCCAAAAGATCGCACGTGTGTGCTTATCTAATCACGAAGATGTCCGTGGAGCTTCTTCGAATGCCTTCATACCTCCTCTTTCACCATCGGGAGGAGATTGCCATGAATCTTTGACTGAGTTCTTCTTTCGTCAGTTTCACAAAAGTAGTTAGCGGTGCACATCGCCAGTATTAATTAATACAAATGGAGGAGAGGATAAGAAGAACAGAAAGTATGGTGAGCTCCATATGCATGTATCTGGTTCCTGACATTCGAGAACATCTATCTAACTAGGATCTTTGTTAATTTCATGAGATCATCGAGAAGGATTAGTATAGATTTATGGTTGGACCGGGTAGTGAACTGCTGCCCCAGAATTGGTGTCGTTTAAATTCTGTTTATTTAGCGGTCGCAGTTGACTTATCCGATCGGACATGGAGTTGTTCGTTTCCAATTCATAAGTTTTTGGTTTCTCTTCCATCTTTACCACCCACCATTTGATGCTGTAAATATTTGCCGAAGAATTTAAATTGGTTCATTCGATAGTGGTCGATTCATACGATCACTTTAGATGGTGTTTCCTCCAACAATTAATCTCGAGCATCACGTAGCAGATCATGCTTTGGCTTCTCCGTTTCGAAGAGACAAATGGCGGCAAAAGAACAGGCTTTCATTTGAGAAGCGAAGAAACGTGATGGGCTTGAATGCATTGACTATTGTCAGTGAATGACACCGTTCTCGTTCATGAAAGCCAGACGTGTTGCATGATGTCACCGTTGCCGGGCTGCAATCGTTGCCTCGTTCAACGTGCAATATAAACTCGCTGCCCAATTTGTCAGAGGCTTTGTATGTTACTGTCATTTTAGGTTATTGTTCTTTTAAAAGATGGTAAAATTTCGCTTTATTACTTCCAACAATTTAACATTAAAAATAATAAAAGACAGTCTTCCTACCGTCGTAGTAAGCTCGCTTTAATCCTCAGTAAATAATAAAAAAAATGAATGCATTGATTCCTCGTATCATTCGCACTCTAATCTGTTATAAGAATGTTCTCTCCCGGACTTTGGTTTCGTACAGAGCATCTCGTTTCAATCAACCATCCATGCTTTTGATTGGTGGAGAAACAGATTTATCACAGTAAAATTGTCTTTGTTTGTAATTTTTAATCATATATCATCGTGATTTACAATCGTATGTAAATATACGATGTAATATGATGTCGGATGTGGATATTTTCCTTTGAGTTGGTTCAAACCTATTTGTGTCGTGAGATCTCATGTGATCATTGTGTTAAGGTTCAAAAAATCATCCCTATTTCCATGATGTACATATGAATATTTTTAATAGATTAAAATATTATAAATTAAAATAGAACACATGATCCTGTTTGAAAGGAATTCCTTTCTCAAATTTTCATTAGTAATTGGTATTAGAGATAAAATCATGTATATTGATCCTTCTCATACCCCACATCAGTGGAGGCTCCATGCATTGCATTGACATTAGCATGATCCCACGCCCTCTGTACATCTCAAACTCAATCGATGAGCATTAATTAATTAATGTTTTCGTTTTACAAAATAGATGAGTTTCTCGTAAAAGTACATATTTATTATTAGGTCAAGAAAATAACGTGGAATTAAAAGCAAATCCTTTAATTTTTGGCTGTTCATCGATTAGGTTACGGCAAAGGGGCATCCTTAATTGTGGTCTCCATCTGACCTAACCAACGGTAAGAGCCGGCGCCGAACCCTGTAACGAGAGATGGCTACTCACGCATCTCAGATTCCAAGTTGCGGCTAACCTTAGTTAACACTCGGTTTCTTTGTCTTCCCCGGAGAGGCTCGAGAGCGAGGCAGTCGCACATGGCGATCTCCGGAGATCTGAAGGTGTTCGTCGGGGCCTTCGCTTCTCATCCCGGTCACCGCCCTCCGAAACCCACCGTCCCCTTTTCCAAGGTCGGGTTTTCCTTTCCTTGTCTGCTTCTGCTGATTGAAATGCCTAGGATTTGATAGATTACTGCTTTACGAATTAATAGCATCTGTGACTTTTCATAGTGGCGCTGTTGTGAGTACCTCTCACTTGAGATTAGGTTTAGTTTCTCTTGTCGAATTACTGATTGGGTTTTGTTACTGGAAAAAATATGTGAGAATGACTGCGATTACATATTTTTTATTTGAATTTTCCTGAACTATTCGTTGAATTCGAAATGCGTTAGTGGATTTTAGAAAAGGAGCTGATCCTGACCTCAAATGCCGATGTGAGCCACCTCCACAAGTTGTGCAGATTAGAACGTCATTCTGTCTCTTTGATGAGTCAGAGGGGAACTGTTTATAGGTGTTAATGATGAGTGTTAAATTTCCTAGACGTTTCCGCCAACGTCTTCTGCAAGCAGCTGGCTGTTATTCTGATAAATGTAACATTTTAACCAATTACCATTGGTATATTCAAGGAATTTGCAAGTATCAGAAATTTCATGGACGAATTATTGATGCCGATTGTAAATTTGTAATAATGTTTGATGATTGGAGATTCTAGTTGGGCCTGAGACATCTCCTTTCGTTGAGCTTAAGTTAATATTAGTCTTAGCTTACTTCGAATGCGAGACTAATCGGAGTGTTATAATCTCCTATCAAGCCTTAGCACGGTGCATGTGAGGCATTGCCTAGTGGTAGTACACTCATCGTATCCTTACAAGTCAATCTTAGTCTTAGCCCACTTTCGATGTGGAAATAAATGGGGTGTTACGTAAATAATCTTGTTTTGCCATCATGGTCTTCTAGTTATCATTAGTTTCTTAATATAGATTATCAACTTTATGGTTGTGCTTCAGATTCTATATTACTTCTTGATACACCATCCTCAAGTTGTCACTCATCATGATGCCCATCTTTCATCTCATGTGGGTTGTTTGAGGGGTAGAGTGGTGATCTGCAGACCATTTGTTTCGGAGAAAGTCATTCACGAAATTTAAAAGCATACAATTTTGAATCCAACTAATCTCTATTCCACTTTATGGATCCAACTCGCTGTCACACCTTGACTTCTGCTTGGTGAGAGCTGAACTGCTGAAGTCAAGTTCCATGATCTTAGCGATTGCCGTAACTGGTCCATAGATAGGTTCCTTTAGACAATTCAACCTGAGGGCCTATATTAGTACGATCAAGTGAGCGGAATATAGTTACCATCCTGACACAAGCTAAATTTAAGTATAGGTTTTTTAAGAAAATTTGTTTTGTCCTGGTAAATGAACTACAATATTAGCCAGTAATTGTGTATCCTACTGAGCTGACCACAACTGACTTCCGCATCCCACTTGTGGCATAAGGTACTTGATTCCAATCTAAATACAAGTGTATTGACATCCACATAAATAATTTCCCTGAGCATAGCTTACCTACTGGCATAATCATTTGGTAGCTTGTTTTCACACTACATTTGCATGCTGTGCCAATACAGAGTTCTTTTGTTCCTTCAGATTGAAAGTTATGGATTAAGGTAATCTTGACTTTATATTGCTAAAAACAAGTATTTAGTCGGTTCATACATTTTTATATTTGCAAGCATGGCATCAAATATGTAGATTTTGGGACCATATTTGCAGGACTCTAATCCATTGAATTTGACTTGTATGCATCATAACACTTAGAAATCATGCCATATAATTGCCATCTTTGTGATTCCTTTCCTCACTTATTTCTTCCAGGTCTTCTTCGGTTCACCTCTCATCTTATGATACTTCTTTCCTAATATGAATTACTTACCAACTGCATAGTTCTCTTTGTCCTTCTGATCCTTTGGAGCACCTAAGTTGACATTTCCTTTTCCTTTACTGTTGTTCCCTTGAACTTATCACTGGTGCATTGTTTGTAACTTTGAGTTCTATATTTCCTAATAAAAATATTCTTCTATCATTTCTTTTAACAACACTCAAACATCCTCATCCAGAACTCATTATTTTTGTTATCTAGAGGTGGAAACTCTTGATCCCAACTCCTTCAAATCAACTCATAATAAATAGCATGTGTGAGGACTGATGACTCTCTTTATTGGTTTGGTTGGCATGAGTTTACCTCATGGACCTGATAAACTGACAACTGACATGTTGCCGTATGAAAGCCTATATATTTGAACAGCCATCATCTTTCATACCAAGGTACATATGCATTATGCAATGTTGTCTCAAGTTCCACAAGATAGGGTTAAGATCTGTCTTGGACATATTTTAGGATTTAATTTGGTCTGGTTTGGTTGATTCAGCTTGTGGTTTTCGAAAAAAGAACTAGATATATGATCGGTTCCGTTGGAAATCTCAGAATCAGCTGAAAGTCATCTGGAATTAGTAGTTCCAACTGGAACTAGTTAGAATTTGCCTAGTGGTGCTGGTACTTAGGTAACCTGGATAGGCAGAGGCCAGCTAGATTCCCCAAAATCAAGTATTTTTAAGTCAGACTTCAACTATTCCAATCTGGACTGCCGGACCAGGCTGTTTGTTATTGATACTGCAATCATTATTCCCTTAACAAGATGTATGCCTAAAGTCTCTTTGTTGCTTACTTGGCCTATTGCTTAAAATGCTTGATATGCATATTCTCAATTGTAGCACACTTTTCTAAGCATCAAGTTCTAAATATGTATCTTTGTTTTTCTGCCTACCTTGGTAACATTTGTTAATTCTGTAATCTTGATGGATACTATAAAGTAAATGGAAATAATTGGTCACCTGATGCCACTAAAGTATTTTAATTGCCATCGTGGTGCAGTTATCCACTAGGCAACTCATCTTACCAATTTCCTGCTCTTGATAAATATTCTTCCATGTCAGCAGTTTTTGAAGTTTGTTAGGCCGTTAGTCTTGATATTTACCTAGCCATGCATGGCATGCATGTCTAACTGCTTAAGGATTACAAATATTATCAAAAGGTATAAGTTTGTAGGCTTAATATGAGATAATTGGCATGTACATCCTCATTGATTACAATTGCTGAAAAATGGCATGCAAATCTTCATTGAATAGCACTTGTAACTACACTTAAATAGTATTTGATTTATTTCCTACAACTGATACAACTTTGGAAAAGTTTTATCGGCCATCAGTCTGCCTGTACATTATCATAAATAAACAACAAGGATGACAAATATTGCCATCGTGGTGCAGTTATCCACTAGGCAACTCATCTTACCAATTTCCTGCTCTTGATAAATATTCTTCCATGTCAGCAGTTTTTGAAGTTTGTGAGGCCGTTGTCTTGATATTTACCTAGCCATGCATGGCATGCATGTCTAACTGCTTAAGGATTACAAATATTATCAAAAGTTATAAGTTTGTAGGCTTAATATGAGATAATTGGCATGTACATCCTCATTGATTACAATTGCTGAAAAATGGCATGCAAATCTTCATTGAATAGCACTTGTAACTACACTTAAATAGTATTTGATTTATTTCCTACAACTGATGCAACTTTGGAAAAGTTTTATCGGCCATCAGTCTGCCTGTACATCATCATAAATAAACAACAAGAATGACAAGTCATAAAATCCCAAATATTTAAGGTTGGCTTGTTAAATTTCACCCATCATTGAGCTCAAATAGTTAAGATTTACGCTTATGAATCATAGCACTATTTGCTGTTGTTTGTTAGTGGTCTAACGTAGCCATCCATCGAGACCAACATTGATGGTATTATGAATTGTCATAAATTCAAATTTAAAAAAAAAATCTACCATTCAAGCAAATGGGATCATTGGTTTATTCCTTTCCTATCATTGTGAAGTTATTATTGCATGGTGAATTTTGAGTTATGCAGAGCTATAGCTGCTGCGCCCTCGGATTATCATATCTTGGATCCTTCTCTGTTGTTATTCCTTTATAATTGATGAGTATTTTCTGTTTCGTTACAATGCAGATACGTTTTGGTCGTGTCCTTAATGGAGCTAGTGACCTCAGAATTGTGCAGAAATGGCTACGGGCGGAATCACCTGCCAGTAGTCCAGTAAAACACAGCCAAGTGTGCCATGGGATGGGAGGCAACAAAGTGTCACCAACAGTAAACCAAGACGCGGAAGGCTTTCTTCCAAATGTTGTTAACATGAGCTTCTTCGACCGCCTTAGTTTGGCATGGAGGATATTATTTCCCACGACAAAAGAAAGAAATAATTCTAATGCAAGCATCGCTAAACAGAGGCTTAAGATGATACTGTTCTCTGATAGGTGTGATATCAGCGATGAAGCAAAGCAAAAGATTGTAAGCAATGTTATTGAAGCCCTATCCGAATTTGTGGAGATTGACTCACAGGACAAAGTTCAACTTAATATCTCCACTGACACAGACCTCGGTACCATCTACTCTGTAACTGTTCCAGTCCGGCGCGTGCGGCCTGGGTACCAAGATTCTGAAGAGGACTACAGTGGAAAAATATCAAACATCGAGTACAAAGACACTGGAGAAACTTCCGGCACTGTAGATGTCACATTCGATTTCTTCCTACCAAACAAGAAATAGGCAGGGACAATTATATGTTTTGATATGTAAAAGCGTGTTTGTGCTTCAAGGAAGAAGCTCGCCCTGCTTAAGCCGTTGTCACTTTCTGATGTAACCATTAAGCCTTTTGAATCGAGTAGGTGTTTGTGAATATTTGGAGATCATACGTTGGATGCATAATTTCTGTTGAAGTCTCCGCATTTAGTTTCATCTTCTGAGCAATAAGCAGGTTGATTTGAATGCTAGATCATTGAAACTGCATGCATCTGAACATCCTAAAAGTGTCTTCCTTTCTGAATAAATAATATTCTATTTTTATTATAATGCAAATTTGCATGCATATATTCCTATAAAATCAGATACATTTTTATTCATCCCTCTAGTTTTTAATTCAACATACGTAACCTCAAAATTTACTTATACATGCACGTAGTTTATCTTTATCGTCCATCTGACTATTGGTTGAGACTACATATCATATGAATATTTTTAAGCTCATCACGAAAGTAAAATATTAAAAGTTTTTAGTCATTAATTATTTACTTAAACTTGGCTTGTGTTACTCGTAGCTACAATGAAAGAATAACATGTAGCCAATCTTTCAACCGTATTTATATTGCATGAAAACTTATAATGGAGAATACATGCGTAAAATCCTCATTGTAACTTAACCAGCGAAGATTAAACCTTAAATAACAAGGAGGTGGAGCAAATGTTGGGTCCCCATCGGAGACGTGCAATCACGACTTTTTGGCATCAGTCACTCGATGCACACATCGCATTGCGTCCCAAACACCGTTTGATGCGGGTGGGGGTGCCCACTCTTGGTGTCTTCGGGAAGTCTTGCATATACGTTCAATGTCGAATTGACTAAAGTATTGTCTTTCGTACATCAACCCAACACGGTGATCGGAAGGCTCACCACCAAACCAATTACTGTTTTCAATGTATAAATATGTAAACGAGATGAGAACCCCGTTTTGAAAAAGGCTTGTGCCCTAACACCGATCGCTCTCTTCCACCCATTTCCTCTCCTTTTCTCTCAGCTTTCTTTCCCTCACTTTGCTTCCTCGATCCTCCCCCAAATCCCTGCAAAATCCTTGTAGCCGTCGCTCGAACCTTGGCCTCCAGATTCCTTGCGCGCCCCAAAGCTCGGATTTTTTCTCTCCCCGATCTTGCTTGGGACTTCTCCGGTCTTTCCCCTCTGCTTCTAGGGTTTGTGCGGTTGATGGGAGCTGGACGGTCTTGCCCCTTGGTCGGCCGCCCGAGTTCCTCGGCATTGGGAGAATCTCGCTGCAGACCGCTCCCTGCTGGCGGTCGGTAGGTCACTCGAGTTTAGGGTGTGGCTCGATCGGGCATTGGGGCGGGAGTCGAATTCATCTGTTTTGCCACGGATTTAGTTTGATCTGACGTCCTGTTCTTTTCGCTCTCGTGGTATTCGGAGTAAATTTGGAAGGAAGGTGTTCCTTTTTTTTTTTTTTTTCCAATTCTGTGGGTGATAGAGTTACCTTTCTTGGATTACCGGGTGAAACAGTTAAATGTTGAATCTTTCCAGTAGGAGAGGCTCATCAGACCTCGGTGGCAGACGATGGTTGGTTAATTTGGCTTTTAGATGCTGATTTCTTGGTGTTGTGGCAAAAGGACTTGGTTTTTGTTGTTTCTGTTTCCATCGTGGTTGAACATCTGAGAGGAGGCTCATCCTTTTTGCTAATTCATTTCTACTGCCTGCTTCGTGCATTCCATTTAGTTGGACTTGTTCACAAAACGGTTATTTGAGTTTTATCCGTTGGAAGAGGGGAGTGAGGAAGTACTTAAGGCGGCATTGAGCACCGACTGTACAAAAGCTTCACATGGGCGATCATGGAAGCTGGGAACAGCCCAGTTGCCTACCGCCCAATGGCCTTTTGCCTGAGGAAACAGCCAAGGTGACCCAAGTGCTTGATGCAGATAGATGGTTTAAGGCAGAGGAGCAAACTGCAGAGCTGATTGGCCGGATTCAGCCCAATCAATCATCTGAGGAGCGCAGAAATGCTGTAGCCATCTATGTCCAACGGCTCATCATAAATTGCCTCTCCTGTCGGGTTAGTGTTTTCCTCGTGCTATTTGCTTCCTGTGCTCAGATCATAGTTGCTCAAGAAAATCAAGTTCTGCTCTTTTATATTTTGTCAGTTTTTGTAAAACAATGGTTTTCAGGTTTTCACATTTGGGTCGGTACCTCTTAAGACCTACTTACCAGATGGAGACATTGACCTGACTGCATTCAGTGATAATGAAAATTTGAAGGATACATGGGCTACCGCTGTTTGTGGTGTATTAGAGAATGAAGAGAAGAGTGAGAACGCCGAGTTTCGTGTTAAAGAAGTCAAATACATCCAAGCAGAGGTGTGTTGGAATTTCTCCTGTTTTATTCTTATGATTCTATTTTGGATGCTCGCTTGTTTCCTAATCATATTTTCTAATGCTATTATTATTTCTATGTTTTGCTGTGTTATCTGGGTTAGGATTTTTCAGATTGGAATCTGTTTTTCAGATAATGCTGCTGTTAATTTGATTGCAGAACTCCCAACTTGTATCTATGCAAATCAACCAATATGCATTCATGGTGAACTTTAATTTACAGAGTTTTCAGTGTTTTTGGCCAACCAGCTTGTCAATTATTTGCCTCGTTCCTCCTGTTTATTCTGATACAGATTTTGCTTTTGCATGTGGCTAGACTTATCTGTGCATAGAGTTCAAAGATGATTTTGATGTCTTTCTTTTTCCAGTACACTCTTTTAGATATTATTTCCAACCTGTACAGGTAAAACTCATAAA
This sequence comes from Musa beccarii, assembly GCA_024322285.1. NCBI lineage: Eukaryota > Viridiplantae > Streptophyta > Magnoliopsida > Zingiberales > Musaceae > Musa > Musa beccarii. The sequence continues at coordinate 1,699,211 of JAIWVJ010000011.1, forward strand.
GTGTCTTGTTGAAAATATTGTTGTGGACATCTCTTTCAATCAAGTTGGTGGACTATGCACCCTTTGCTTCCTTGAAGAGGTTAGCATGTGGTGCTTGAGAACTTTTTGATACCACTCTTGGAATCATTTAACCTCATGTATAATTATGCTTCACATAACCTTCTTCTTTTTCACAGATGGACAAAGTGATAAATCAAAATCATCTTTTCAAGCGAAGTATTATACTAATTAAGGCTTGGTGTTACTATGAAAGTCGTATACTGGGTGCTCATCATGGACTTATATCTACATATGCCTTGGAGACTTTGGTTCTTTACATATTTCATGTCTTCAATAATTCTTTTTCTGGGCCACTTGAGGTGACTTAAATTTTGTTGCAGTGGACTTTGTAGTTTGTACTATATGTGTCAAATTAATTTTATATAATTATTTCTAATTTTTTGCCTATACAGGTGTTGTATCGTTTTCTAGAATTTTTTAGCAACTTTGATTGGGATAATTATTGTATTAGTCTATGGGGACCAGTTCCTATTAGTTCACTTCCAGATATGACTGGTAAGTCTATGATTATTTTTCTATACTATGTTGGAGCTAAAGTGTCTGATACTATATCATCATAAATCTAAATATCGTGCAGCGGAACCCCCTCGAAAGGATAATGGCAAGTTGTTGTTTAGTAAGGGATTTCTTGACAACCGTACTGCATTGTATTCTGTCACACCAGGTGGTCAAGAAAACCACAACCAACCTTTTGTTTCAAAGCATTTCAATGTTGTGGATCCTTTACGCACAAACAACAATCTTGGACGCAGTGTGAGCAAAGGTTCGACTCTTGAACATTAGTATTCCAATTGGGAGTAGCTATTTTATCTGCTAACTTGTTCTCACTGATCTTGTCCTCATGTTGAGTATTCCTGATTAGTTAATTAAATTTGATTAGTCTTAATATAACACTTTTTAAAGTTTGGTTGATACTATGTTCTCATATTACTTATTATTATTCTCTATTCAGGATTTTTTTTTTTTTGGTGTGGAACAAATTACCAAAAGTGGTTTATGATGTTCAGTAGGTTGTTCTGGTTTTAAGTTGAGTTTCATTTTTAGTTTTCAATTTAGCGTATTTGGATATTTTTTAATAATGTTATGATTGAGTTTTTTCTGAAACTTTTTCTAACAAAATTTCTATGGGTTAATATATATATATATATATATATATATTTACATCTATAGGATAATAGTTATCTGTTTGAATCTTTGTTTCTTTTAGATTATCTAGTGAAACCCATGGCTGACCTGATTTTGTAGTTGTGGCTGTGTGAGGGAGGTAGAACAGAAGAACAGGACAAAGGGTTGATGGAAAGGTAGTGATATGGTTTTGAGAGGCTTTTCTTGGGCTTCTTCGGTTTCTTGACCGATGTCAGTTGAAACCTGATGGGTTTTGACTGATTCCTATTTTTGTTTCAATCAGTTTTATCAAAATAATTGTATTGTTGCAACCCATTGCATACCATCTGAAATCAGATGTGACCACATGGTATGTTGATATGTCATTCAGGTATCTGGTTGTACAGAAGCTGACATGCATTTATGCAACATGTCATCAAAACATATCCAGGCATTTATGTCTGGTGAAGGTTTAAGCAAGAAAGCTCGTGTCTTTGTTACTTGTTGTTGGTTAACAATAATGCATGGCAGTGGAGACAGGATTCATCATTCCTGCAGATATGAGTCTTTGTGCACATTCAGTTGTATGAATTTAATGGACTTATATATTTTATACAAACATTGCTGTTGCACTTTAGACTCCCCAAAATGAACTTAGATACACACATATACATACACATTTTCTCCTTGTTTCTTGGTTTAACCATCAATATTCGATCATTCAACCTAGTGTTGTTTGTGATTTTGTAATATATTATATATGCACATCTGTTGTGTTTTGCTTTAGAAGTTTGGAATAGCCAATAACTTGTCTTTCCTCAGTCTATCATCTGGATGCATGAAATACAACTTTGGTCATAAATTTTTTATATCGTTATGCATAGGATCAGTACATAGAGTTCTTTATTTGCCTTAGTTTTGAGTTTGTGTGTGTGTGTATTGTGGAGGCGAGGGATGTGTGTTATTGATACTCTCTAATTGAAACAAACTTTCTCTTTGTTAGGCAATTTTTTCAGGATACGTAGTGCTTTTGCATTTGGGGCCAAAAGATTGGCCAGGCTGATTGAATGTCCAAAAGATGACATAATTGCTGAAGTAAATCAATTCTTTATGAACACATGGAAAAGACATGGGAGTGGCGATCGTCCTGATGTTCTTAGCTTAGATTTACGGAACTTGCCACCTCTGAAAACTGTTCCGGTTGAAGAATCAAACAACTCAAAATGCACTACTAGTGTCGAAAAGAAGTTTGAAAATGGTGTATTGCAGGTTATCAAGGAGCACCTGGCTGATACTGGTCACGGTTTTCATAATTCTACCTCTGAAATGGTAGGCAATGACCAGAATGTATATAGGTCAAACAAAGTATCTGTACTTTCTCATGTTGAGAACCAGATAAATAACGAAAAGCAAACCAACTTGAGATTCACTGATCAGCTGGAGAGAAGCCATAGCTCCGGTGGATCTGATCGTAGTAACAAAAACCAGAAAATGTTTAAACCTAATTGCTCTGCATATGACCGGAAAGAACAGGGTAGATTTCAGTTTGCAAGGACAAGATCTAGTCCTGAGCTGACAGAGACATCCTTTGATTTGTCTCAAGGAAGTCATGGCAGAGCAATAGAAACAGCAAAGTTCCAAAATCCTGCAAAGTTTGATTCTGGTATCAGACGATGGAACTTGGGTTCTGAAGTTATGGGCAGTCACAGTTCAAAGTCTTCTCTTGATGATTATAAATCAACGAGGCAGACTTCATCTCAAAAGAACGTTGATGTTGCTTCTGATGCAAACAGTGTTTCAAATAGCCATCAGGGTGATTTTGGTTTTACTAACCTCGGGGAGGAACTTGCTTCTGCTTCGGAGACATTGGAGATGCAGCAGGAAGAACAGGATTTGGTGAATATGATGGGATCTTCCAACATTCATGGTCTCGATGGACTGGTTCAATTTCCGATGCATCTAGCTCCTCTTCATCTGCCTCTGACATTTCCAACTCCAATGGGTTATTTCAAGAGAAATTTGGCTGGAGCTATACCATCTAATATATCTTTTATTGGGCCTCCCTGGGGACCCAATATGCCGTTTGCTCAAAGTCTTGTTTCTTTTCCTCTTTCCCATTCAAACTTTAAAGATGTTAATGAGTCTTTTAATGATGGTTTTTCTGTGATGCAACTCAACACAGAGGATAATGATCATGGCAACTTACATGAAGATGATGTTGTATCTTCCAGAGGTCTTAATCCTGGTGATAGTGGTACTCAGATTCTTCATCTTGATGACAAGCAACAAAAATTAGAAGGTGGTTTAACCTCAAGTCATGGAGCAAGAAGCACTAGGTCTGGTTCTTTACCACGAGGACAGAATAAGTTGGGTAGAGAAAGCAGGAATTTGACAAGGGAAGATTATAATGGCTCGTTTCTAGCTAAAACAAGTAGAGGAGGTGATATTCACTCTAATTTCAGGAGTTCAAACTCAAGGTTTTCTCTGTCACAGGCAAGTTCTTCCAGAAACAAACCTGCATCAGAAAATTCGAGGGATAGATCAGCTGCAAACATTTCAAAGCCAGCAAGGGACAAGTGGGGGAGAAAACCAGCCTCCCCTTCAGTTTCAGCTTCTTATCATGGAAAAGAAAACAGTGGGTTGCAATTTGAGGGTTCATCTGAGAATGTTTCTTTAAAATTAGATGAAAACACTTCAGGCTGGATATCTTTGTCGGCCATGGGCAATGATACATCTGAAAAAACTGTAGAATCTAAATCGTTGGCTTCCACACATGCAAGAAGTGAGCATCTACCTAGCTATGAATCAGCACAATTTCAATCAGATCCATTTATTCCATTTTCACCAGTGCTTGTCGGCACTTCCCAGCAAAGGGGTGTGGATTATTCTAAGATTCTTCCTATGGCATTTGTTGCTACAGGTCCTCCAGTTCCATACTTAGTGTTTCCTTTTGGTAATTTTACATCTAACACAGGAAATCCTGATGGATATGCAAGGCAATTTGATAAAGAGGAAGAATCAGATCAGTTTCCATCAAGCTCTTCTTGTGAGAACATTGATTCAGTGGAGAGTCTCAATCAGTCCGAGGCTCTGATGAGCCCAACTGTTTCAAGAGATTCTGGACCTGAATCCTCTGCAGAGACTAGTTCTGACATTCTGAACAGTGATCTAAATGGCCATTGGCAAAATCTGGTATATGGACGGTTCTGCCAAAACCCCTATCACGAACCTTTCGTGTATTCTTCCCCTGTTGTAGGGCCACCAATTTATCCTATCAGTCATTTTCCGTGGGATGGTTCTGGTAGACCCCTTTCATCTAATCTGAACTATGCACAGATCATGGGGCATGGTCCTCGACTTGTGCCTGTGATTCCTCTCCAACCTGGTCATGATCAGGCCTCTGGTGTCTTCCAGCATCATGCAGATGAAGCTCCAAGATATCGTGGTGGTACTGGAACCTACCTGCCCAATCCTGTAAGATTCTCACAGTTCTTTAACATATTAGAAGAAAACCTGAATGTTAAGTAAGCATCTTTTATTCTCTAACTAGTCAAGAGGCAACTTTCATCTGAGTCTAATGTGCAATCCGCATGCTGTCTTAGAGATTTATCTTTCTATGTTTCCTTTTTAGCTAGTGAGGAATTGATTATACATGTATCTTGTTATTCTTAGATCTTGCAAAGCATGAGAACTATGAATATCTATGAAGGCACACTCAAAAGTGAGTTCAAGTGCTTTAATTTTTTAGGTAGTCTTTGCTGATTACTTGTAAGCACTGCTTGTGAACCCCTCCCATAAAACACAATGCTTGCTAATAATCATTTATTTGGAAAAAATATTAGCACATATTTTCTCTTCCATTCTTATATTACTGGACAAGTATAATTTTTTTTTTGTTGTGTTTTGATGTTCCTACTGTAAAATAATGCGTGCTTAAAGCTGGTACAAAGCTTGATCTTCCAGTTTTGATACCTCATTGATGGGAGCTTTAGTTTGCTCTTAACAGCAGAGATCTTCCAAAAATATAAGAATTTTGCTGATGCTTGGTGCTAATGATACTTGAGCACATTAACAATTCTTGTCCAGTCTTAAATGTACCTTTTTCTTAGTAGTGGATATTGTTTGTCTATTGGATCTGTAAAATTGCATATCATAGTGTGTTAGCAGTGGTAAGATAAATTTTATTTACTTTCCAAGTCAACTTTGGAACAAACAATTGTACCATGGACCAGTTATTGCACCCAATTCTGTTGTAAGTAAATGTGCTTTCAACTTGTTCTTGCAAATTCACCTTGGAACTTGAATCCATTTAATTCGATGCCTTTCATTGATCTTCAGCAGTCTCTGATTGTGGCTTTTGCAAAATGGAACTAATTCATGTGATTTCCACAAATTTATGAGAAGTTATTGACAAGGGAATCCTTTTATGATTAAAGCTCTGAAGGAATATTACATTATTTGGCATCATGAAGTCGTTGATATTAATCTTTCTCTTTATACAGAAGGTTCCATTTAGAGATCGACAGTCAAGTTCAAGAATCCAGCGAGGAAACCGTAACTATGATCGTAATGATCTTGTGGATAGAGAAGCAAATTGGGTCACTTCAAAACCAAGAGATTTTGATCGCAGCCATGGGCGCAACCAAGCTGAGAGACCAAGTATGCGGCCTGACCGGCTGGCTGCACTGAAAAACCAAGAAGTGAAAAAATGGGAATCAAACATGCATGAGCCTCTTGCCTCGTACCATGGTCACGGTGATTCTTTCCCATCTGCAAATTCATCACATAACTTACGCATGTATCCACAAACTGCTTTTAGTTCAGATGCCGTTAGTCCTTCTGACCCAACAGTTCCTCCTGTTGTGTTGATGTGCCCATATGACCAAGGAGCTGGTTATGGTTTACCAGCTGAAGCACTCGAGTTTGGCTCTCTGAGGCCTGTGCATCTATCTAGTGGCAATGGAGCACCTAGGGCGGGTGACAGAATCACAGAAGGTGGCCCATATGATCGCAGTTATAGTTCGTTTCACAGAGGAGGTTCTCGGTCTTCTCCAGATCAACCTTCTTCACCTTAACTGCAAATGTAGTGTTTATTTCAGTCTAGTTTTCCATTCCTTTCGTTGTACATATTCTTGTAGTAGTTAATTTTTGGGGAAAAAATGTAAAATGCAGTTTAGAAGCAAATAAAGATGCTATCACTGATATGAAATTTAGCTTCACAGGTCCTGTTTGGATTTTCACAACTTTCCCAAGTTACATCCGGCAATGGTCATTCTTAAGTCACATTAATGGTAAAAGAAGTTTTCTTTTACCAAAGTTGGTTGTCAATTGATATTTTGCTGGTTGATTGACTCAACTAATAGTGTGCCTGATGTACCTACCAGCTTTCTTTCTGAAAAAGATTGCCCTATATAGTTTGACATGCATTAGTGAGTGTTTCCGATGCATTTATGTGTTCTTTAGATGCGCCAGGATTGTGATATATATTATTTGGTTTCCTGCTTCTAGTGACATTGTCCTGTGATTTGTTTCATTTATTGTTTTACAATATAGCTTTAGATTTGTTATTGTATTGTGTTGAATTGATTTGGTTCTCATTTCAGGTGGATCAGTCTGCTGCAAATAATTATTATGGTGTTTTTCAGAAACATTCATATCTATCATCATTTTGTTTTCTTTTATTAGTGAATTTTTTTGCACATAAGCTCTTATATTACTAATTTATTGTGAAATGTTTCAAATTGTACTTATTATTTGTGTTGATTAGGTTCTGGTTCTCATTTGTGGTATGTCAGTTTGCTGAAACTAGTGGCTGTTGTTTTTTCAGATAGATTCATTTCCATCATCATTTCTTTGCCGTTTTAGATTTTTGTCTTGATTCGGTTCTCATTTCCAGTAGATCAGATGCTATCAATAGCAGTTTTATTGTTTCATTGGCATCATTTCTTTGTTATTTCAAATGTGGTTTTCTGTTTCACCGGTAAGCTGTTAATTATTGAATAATTTTGATATATTTCTTTGTCACTTGTAGTTCAACTCTATCGACATCGGATTGCGTTTCTGATGTCTGCTGGATTTAATAGCGGAGAAATATCTGAAGATTAAAATGAACAGTACGAGGGATTAAAATAATTAAAGAATTTGAGGCGATCGCAAACGGCTCTCCATCATGTCGTTGTATATGTAAAACTAATCTACAAGAAATTATTACGGTGGCCTGCAAAATATTATCGACAGGTTCTATGGAGTTCAGGGAACATGGTCTTCTCAAGGCGTAGTCTGCAGTGGATCTCTATCGAAGGCCTTGTTACCATCGTCTGATGCCCTTCATCTATGTGTGTATATGCATAGTCTGCTTTCTAGGAAAGCTGGGTTTCGGAAACCCGAGGCTCACTCTCGTGTGTGTGTGTGTGTATATATATATATATATATATATATATATATATATATATATATATATATATATATATATATATATATATAAAATGAACGCTGCATGTTATAATCTAATTTGAAGAAAATTGACAATTGTCTTAGATTTAGGATTTTTCCACATCGTCATCTCTTGCATGATGCAGATTGTATGATTGTTATCATCTTGCTTGATGCAGATTTCTCTGTTATCAGCCTAACAGGCTGTTGGGATATCGCCTGTGATGTAAAACTAGTACGACTCGGGTGACTGAATCATTTTGACCGTTGAACCATGACATGCATGCAGTGCCATCAAAACCAAAGAGGGAAGTCAGGCATTGGCTGGTCGTACATTGCAGATTCTGAATGAAGTAATGGATTTTATTTACACGAATATTTATGATGGACAATGATCAAATAAACAAAGCTAAATTAGGATATGAAAGTATATGGTTACAAGAACAAATCCTCCAAAAGATGGATTTCCACCCCCATTTTCCTGAAATGAATGGCTCCGCCTTTAAGACTATATATGTCCAACAATATGAACTTGAAGACTATATGTACTACACAAGATTAGATCGGTCTGCAAAACCTTGGCTTTAAAAAAATCCATGCCTTCATAATCGGCCAATTCAAAATTACTGGGGTTACTCAACCATATCCGTAACATCATTAGATGGCTTGACAGCAACATGCCCCCCGCGGCGGGATCTTATGAACTCATCAATTCTTCGTTTCAGCTCTGTGTCGGGTATCAACATGTCTTGAGTGAGATGTGATCGATTGAATGGGTCCGTCTGCATGCAATTCTCAGCATTAGTCATGGAAGAAATTTAGCCAATCAAATGCTAAAGCAACTGCAACAGAATGATCTTACATTGTCACTTAGTAGGTGTCTTTGGATAACAACTCGATCCACTGTTACCCTTGATGAAGGTAGAATCACTGGATCTTTCATCAATTCGTACTATCAGACAGAGATCTTAGTCAGCATCTTAGAGAAGGAGAGCAATTAACAAATAAGCAATCCCAGCAGTTCTCACAATTTTATATGCAGATAGGCTTGAAGGTCAATTCCAACGGAAAAAGGTTAGTTATCATGATCCTCTTTTTAGTTGAGGGTCATTTTAAATGGTACATTTGTCATCTAAGCTTTAAGCTTTACCAACCACCAGTGAAGAAGCAAAATCTATCCATCATTTAACAATTTCTGAAAGGGAATATGAAGAAAGAAGATAGAGGAAGGGAGTTGGTTAACAAGTTGATCAGCTCGATTTTCTACAAGGAAAATGAAGCAACAGTGGCTGCTCAAATAAGTTAAGTGTAAAGACGAGTGTCCCATATTGGCAATAACCAACCTAAGCAAGTTTGTGCAAAGAAGTAACGGAGAAAGAAAAGAAGATGAGAAGAAGAGATGACAGGCAAAATGGAAAAAAAAAAATGGAGAAAGAAGCAAAAAAAAGCTAACCTATTTTAGCCCCTCCATAAAATGTTTGTTTTAGAGGACTAGAAAATGCATGAGATAGGAGAAAGAATATCTAATATCATTTGTTATTTTAGTCTACAATGTAGCTCATATTTTTCTCTATTTTCTTGTTTGGATTTTTTGGTCTTGATAAGTTTAGTGCAGTATCTAATGTTGGAATGTAGCTCATCTTTTCTCTATATTTTTGTTTGGATTCTTCAGTCTTGATTAGTTTTATCTCAGTATCTAAACTTCCAGGATCATTGTCCATCAGTGCAGGATTTCTATAGAAAAGAAACTTTAAAATCAAACACTGGAATACAATACATTATCTTCTTTGCAGACTTTGAAAGTATTCTATATTTGCTTATTCTGCACGCACCTACACTAAAGCCAAGCACCCTAACATCTTGATTTTGTGACAAGTACTTTTTTCAATTCAGGTGCAACCATGCACGTTAGAGGGATCATAACCTGGCAACCTATGGATTTCACATCCACTGAGGTGTAATTTGTTTTGGTTTGTTTACTTAAACCTTTGCTTCTTAGAAAGAGAAGAAACTGTACCTGGATAGGGTCCATAAATTCCTCTGGTATTTCCCCAAGATTAATCTCCGCATCCATTGCTTCAGATGCTGCTGCTTTGACTTTATGACCAAGCTGAATGAATTCCTCAATTACCCTTCCATCTTCACCAATTTTCCACAAAATATCAGCCGCAGAAGCAAACAGCTGTTTCAATTTTGAAGCTTCAGGAAACATTGTACTGACAGAAAGAAAGAATGTCCAAAGGACATCCACACCATGCAAGACAGTTCTTTCGTAGGAAAAGTACCTTCTCATTATATGATCGTCCATCCTTTGAGATTGCAACAGGGAATATATTGTCTTTGTCACCTCTTGCAATATGAACATAAATCTTGGCGATCTTTACAAAAGTCATTCACAAACAAATCTTAAACTTAATGAAAAGATAATAGTGAAAAGCAAATCAAAGTATCCATGGATCTTACTTGCTTTAGCAATTGTTTCGGTTTAAATTCATATTTTTCTGGATCTTTTACGCTAAGAGATCTCCGTTGAGGGCCAGCAAGTTGCAAGAGAAAGTAATTTAGCATGCTAGCCACCCTTTCAACCTGAAAAATAGGATTAAAAACTTTGAATAACATTGATCAAACAGAGAACAGTTGATTGAAATTGACCACATAAAGGTAGAGTTGTAGCAATCTCAAGACCTTCTCAAGATGAAAAACAGTTTAAAACTCTTTGCAAGCCAGCAAATTTTAATAGTGAAAGACTACATACTCTAGTCAACCTCAGTACAACACAAAAACTCTATGTTGACAGTTGCTTTTTCAATACTACAAACTATAAGGTATGCCTGATCTGTTTGCGGAGATGTGTAGAGACTGAAACTTAAGTTATAGTTCCCTATTTGCTTCTATAAAGCATATGTAGTTGCTCTGTCAAGCAAGAAAAATATAGATTTGAGATATTTGAGTGGAAAAGGGTTCATCGATTGCATCTTTTTCAAGTCATCCAATTGATATTGAAATGTCCAGAATGATAGTCTCACCATTTCTGGAAGCAGGAATGGTGCAGGTATTTGTTCAGATGTGAACGCAAGCATCCCGACATCTTCATTTGCCAACCTCATATCAAAACGAACAATCTGAAATAACAAATTGGTTATGAGAAAGGAAACATCTAACTTGCAATAAACCCAATGTGAAGCTCATGGAGTTGGATGAAAGTCCTGGTAGTCATAAAAAGTCCAAACTTGAAAGTTCTACATAATAGAATCGAAGAGAACTCACATTTTCTCGTGAATGAAATAGCCGCATCCTCTCTTCCCTCTCTTGTGCTGGCCTCCGCTCCCATTCTGCAGAATTCGCCATTTCTGCTTCTATTTCTTTGAGTTCAAGAATTTTATTTAAACTCTCATCAAGAAGATAGATGCTATCATTGATAAGGAAATTCAAAAAGTTCAAATACACTCCCTTCTCCTCTTCCCTAGCAATCTGCACATTAAATTTTCATATGTTAATATGCTGTTATATGTTATTAGTAAAACATTTTGTTTATGATAAAACATATATATAATTGAAATAAAAATGATAGTAGCATGATGACAAGGGTCACCGTACCTGTCTCCACGCATTGCGATGGCTAGGAACATCCCAGAGATACTCTAGAAGTTCAGCAATATTGTGGCGAATTGTGAATTTATCAAAAAACTGCACAAGAATGATATTGAAGAACACACAAGGGTGACTGCGAATCGGACAAATGGAAAAGGACAAAGAACTCTATGTCCAAAGTCACAAATCGTATTGTTCTACCAGAATAATTACCTGCGTATGTGAACCAGTGAATTCAATATCCACATAAAGTTTCAGAAGATTTCTGACTAGATAGTCAAGAGATAATTGGTGACCCTCAAAGAGAGAAGCACTAGCAGAAAATCCACTGGAAGAACTGGAAAAATAGAAAAGTTACTGGAACAGTCAATAGCAAGAATCTAAACTTAGTCAAACTGAAATATTAACATCTAATCAATTGAACATTGATCAACCTTCTTTGTTGCATCCAACAATTCAGAACTTCAACCATTTTTGCTCTCAAATAAGGGTTTTTGATGTAAGAAGGGCTCGCCATGAACATTATAATAAAGTTCAAGAAATCATCCTGACAAGGAATTAGTATAACATGAATTTTTTTGATAAAATTCAATAGCAAACAAGGAAATTTTATTGAAATTAAGTGCAAAATTGCAACTTACCAACACAAACCCTTCCAAAGCCTTTGGGATTCGAGAAGTTAAAATAAGCAAGTCCATGGCATCATCCACAAAATGCTCTGGAATGCATGCAAATTCCATAGGGCAAGTCGATGGCAAAGGCATTTTAAATCCACCAACAAGATCCACCAACCAGATAATAACTAGTCTGTAGAAAGATAATGCACGTTGAAGTAGTGCACCATCCTTGAGCAAAAATAAAAAAAATAAGAAACAACGTTGTCTGAACAGGTAAACTTATGACTAGAGAAAAACATAAGATGCAACTTTTAAAAGTTTCAGTGTATTGCCAAAAAGGAAACAATATGTCTATACTAAAAAAACATCATATTACAAGTGTGAATCCCTACCTGTTAGTGATAAATTTGACTCTTGTAGTAGTGATAAAAGAGAAATTCATAGTGATGATAGATCATAAATTGGGTAGAATCAACAGAAGAATAGTGCTATAACAGAAGAATAGTGAATAAAGCAATAGTGCTATAACAGAAGAATATAATGAGAATAACAAATGAATGCCAACAAAGATTAAAGAAAATGTTCATGATCCATCTCAAACATACTCGTAGAATCTGAGCTTCATAGCAAAGCCTGTCCTGTGATAATATCTCAATTACTTTCTCTAGACGTTTTATATCAGCCTCAAGTTGTGGAGAAGCTCCTTGTTCCCTCATGGTTTTAAATGAAGACAAATCTTCTTCACATCTTGCCAACTCCTGTAAAATATAAAATACAAGAAAGTTTACCTAACAGCTCCTTGAAGATCAAGAACATAAACTGAATTAATAAGCACTACCAAATTTGCTATATTTCTGAATTGCATTATGAATTCTCAAACTTAAATAAAATACAATATTAGTAAGAAACCACAACATATTGCAACTCCTAGAGAAGTACATAAGTAACAATAGGTACATGACAGTGCATCTGTAGCTTACTATCATGTGCCTGTAGATGTGGATGTGGTGTAATATCTTTTGTGCAGCTGTACATGTAGACGTGGTGTAATATCTTTTGTGCCCTTTTAACTATACTAGAGAAAAGGTGCCTCTAAGAACAACTAAGAAAACTCAAAAGTCCCTACTAGTAGAACCACATCCTGTTTTATGCCTGAGTGAAGTTTAGGTAATCACCACTTGGTCCCTTGCAGATTTAGCACAGTGATTAAACAATGACATTAAATGCTAAAAACCATTTATCAAACTTATACCCCTGAGTTAAATATAAAGTGATGCCCAAAAACTCATCCTTCTAAAAGGATGCTCATAAAAGTTGGTTGCTTAAACCCCATAAGAGGTTTTGCTCTTTGCTTCATAAAGCTTCACAAGTTACTCTTGAATCCTGCAGATCAGAAAAGCCACAAAGTGTTTTAAGAATTGCTGAACCTCTCCAAAGGTCACATTCCTCAGTATCTAAACAGTATCCTGAAACTTGCCCTAATTGCCTAGCACAATAAGTGATTAACAAAAATTGTTTAGAAGGCAATGCTTCAAAAGTCACTTTAAGGTACCTATTGATGTTTCTTGTTTTCCTTCCTAAGATTACACTCCTAGGACACATTCGTATGGCCAAGGTTAATCATATTTATGCTGTATTTCATCATTATTAAAAACCTCTATTCATTCTTTGATTCATACTTCAATTATTGGCTTCAAGATTCAAGACAAAAAACTGCTAGGACAGCAACGAATGTCAAGTTCTAATCATCCAAATATTTTTCAAAACCTTACCTCAAGATCATATTGATGTTCTTAACAAATCTGTATTAACAAATTCAGATAAATAACACAATGACCTCCAAATGCAATGACCTGATGCTCTAGTTCAAAATAATGAATTTCTGATGTGCTTAATTTCAGTACCAAGTCAGATACATAAACAAAATCTACAACAAGTCGTCATAAAATCCAATTATTTTGGGCCAACTACATAGACAAATAGAAAGTCATATCCTTGATTAAATTAATAGTAATTAAATCTTAATTTATTGTTTCTACGAAGGTCTTTTTAAACAAGAATTTTAATTTCGAATAATACCGCTAGTACCGTACCGGTCCATCAGCAGACCAATACATGGACTGTCCGCTACTGGCGGTAGCATCAATCAATGAGGGAGAAGAAAGAGGTCAGTGATTGAGAAGAAAGAAGAGGAAAAAGAAAGAAGAAAACTTGGAGATCCGGTACAACGACGAAGCCTCGGCGACATCGCGGGGAGAAGTGATTTCTTCTCCCCAGCAAAAGAAACCGAGCGAGGCAATGTTTTCTTTTTTTGTTTTGTCGAGCGGGGAAATCGAGCGACGTCGCTAGTGCGGGGAAACCAAGGCGACATCGCCTTTCCCTTCGCGCGGGGAAACTGAGCAGTATACTGAAATGTACGGCTGTACACTCAATATATTTATATCATATCGCACGGAGCTCAGCTCAAAACTTCGGTACGGTACGAAATTACAAACCTTGTTTTTAAATCTCCATCTACAATATCTATAGCACATGTCTATATCATCTTAACTATAAAGTAATTCTTCCTCATTTTGTTCACTACGGAAGTTACACCTAGTTGTTCACGAACAAAAATATTTCCTTTCGCATCTCTCATAATAGCTTTATCCATCCATTTCAGCATTCCCATTTCAGCAGCACAAATTTTTGTTTAGTTTATTTCTTAACAATACTCAAACGGTCCACAAAGCATTGTTGTTATCCAATGATCACATAAAACTCATGATGTCCAAAAGAGACACTTAAAGATTTATAGGGTTGGCTAAGAAATAAAAAGGATGAACCCAGTAGATGCTTTGATGTGGACGCTAGATCTAAGTAGAAAATCTTTCTAGATTTAAGTAGAAAACTTCTATAAATTATAATCAATGTGGATGCTTTAATGACAAATGTGCTTAGGCACAAGTCTGAACACAGTGGCAGTTGACCTTAAATCCACATAGGTTTGTCAGATAAGCGGCGACAAGTTATTAGTCACTACAATTAGTTATTTAAGGCACAAACTTATACAAAACAAAACCAGTTTTACAAGAAAGTGTCATAGGTATTTCTTATTGTCTAATTTCTGCTTCTAAAATTAAAGCATGGTCAAAAGCATTAGTGCTTCCCAATGTAGGAAGCTATCAACAATTTGATGATAACAGAAATAGGCACCAACAATTAGATGTATCAGAAAGTTACGAAACTAAAGTACAAAAACCATTTAAAAACAAAGATGCAAGGTCTTGTATGACATACCTGAGCAAGATGTTTGAAGTCTGATATTGCTTTCATGAACCCAAGGTTAAGTACTCTTGCAGTCATAAAGAAGCACTCACAAATAAATGAATACTTCTCCTTTTTTGTACAACTCTTTAATGGTTTAACCTGAAGGATGGAGGTCCCACTATTAGAACCAGAGCTTGTGGCTCCTTGAGAATCCAAAACTTTGTCAGTCTTCCCATGATTTTCATTCTCTATCCATGCTGTGACTTCTTCAGATGATGCATGCATAGACGTCAATTGTCTAGTACAAGCAACTGAACCTAATTAGAAGCAAAACATTGCTTAATCAATGATAAAGATGAAAATGTCTTTCGTAGTTTCACCTGAAGTCCAATCGACTATTATAAAATAAATATTTTGGATCAATTTTCTCTCTCTTTGTTGCTGTTCCATCCAAAAAAGGTTCACAAAGGCGAAGCATTACTGAACTAAGGTTCACAAACATGCCAGAGCTTGCACAAGAAAATGGATCAACCTACAACACAACAAGTCGGTTACTACAAGATCAAGAAAAAACCATAGATTAAGCAACAAAATATATTTATAAAAAGAAAATATGATGGATATGCATAAGTTACCTGCATGCCAGATCTTGATGAGTTTCTCTTGATCACCTCAGCAAGATACTCTAGAACCCTTTCTCGTGTATCCACATTTTTAAGTAAGGTAAGGGAAACCTCTCCCATACCATCATACAAAATGTTCATTACTGTTTTGATTGTTGTAAAAGAAGACAACAGATCAGCGGGGCGACGATTTGATGATTCTGAAAAGCATTGCTGTCTGTGATATCATGAAAAAAAAAAATGAAAAGAGAACAGTAGTGTCTATATATGTAAATGTATATAAGTAAACAAAACACACTAGAGCCAAAAATGCAATATTGAGATAATAGCAACCATACCAAAATATTTCTTTAAAACTCAACTTCTATTTCTACAATATATAATTATACATTTGTTATGGATGCTATTAAAAGCAAACATAATATCTGTTTATGATTTTAAGAAATAATTTTTTTATGAAAGTTATAAAGTGAACAAAAACCAACAAAGTATCTAGAGATAGTGCAAACAGAATGAAGAAAACAAATATAAAGGAATATGCCAAACAAAATGGTACATATAAGAACAATTTTAGGTATTCCACTCATCTGGACACTTCATTTTACAAAGATTATGCACACTTAAGTTATGTCATGACAAGGGATCATTGAATCCCACTTTATAAAATTATTCAGTTCCAAGGAATCTAGGACAAATTATTATTACACAGTGGAGTTCTTACAGAAAAAAACATGAAGCATTCACAAGCACCACCAAGGTAAAAGACATACCTTTATAAAAAAAATAACATCATGGTGTAAAAGTTACCAAAAATCTTTGTGAAACAAAATGTAAATGGAATTCAACAAATGAATCAGCATGCTTTCATCATCAGTTTGCAAAGAATAAATGCATGACTACTATGTAAAAGTACTGATCAGCACAAATATCCATGCAACGGAAAATTAAAATTACTAAACAAATCAAAATAAGATCACTTTTCCTTTGCTGGAGAGCTTAGATGTGGACCTACAAATGGCTTTCCAGTAGGTTGTCCAAATTGTTGTATGACCAGAATTAGCAGTGAGGAGGAAAATCACAAACATGCAATGATTGATAAGGACATTCAGCTACATGTAACTTCAAACATAAGGACCTTAACTTTAAACCTGGAAGAATTAAAAATGTTTAATCTATAACAGTAGTAATAATCTTAATTTTATAAAACGTCATTAAAAATAAAAATCATTGCACACAAAGTCCTTCAACTTTACGCTAGGAAAATAAATGCATTTGTAAAAACTGTCAGAAACTAACCCAACATCAGGTATACTCTTAAACTCCTTATGATCTGGCAATGCACTGACATGAAGAAAAGCACCCAAAATACTTGCAATCTCAATCATCCTACCCTCCCCGATCAACAAGTAAGTCTCTTTGGGGATCCACCTGGGGTGATTCACCAAAGCCTTTGCGCATTTAGGAAAGCTAACCAGCAGCAGCAGCGCTCTCAGTGGCTGCTGAAAGTTGCCTAACGCTGATACTTTGGCCACACTCTGCCTCAATTTCTCAAATAAATCGTTCAGAACAGGCTCCAAGCTCTCCTCATCACCGTCCCTAAAGAACTCCTCGATAAAACCAGGCGGGCAACTTAATCCACCACCCAAGCTATTGCCTGCGAACCCATCCACTGGCGTCGAAACTTCCGAGAAGATCATCGACAATAGTTCCGACGTAGCCGAAGCACCAGCCTGTCCCGTGGGCATAAACATCTCGGGATTCCCCACATGGATCCTACAATAAGAGGCGATCAATCTCCGAGCTTGCTTGATGGCGGACTCAATCTCCGATCGGACAGAGGGGTCCTTCATCGAGGCGACCTTCTTGGATTCCTCGCATGCACGGCGGTAGCACCCGACCAGGTACGGGAAGGGGGGGTCGACAGAGGGGAAGTCACCGGAAAGCCGATCGATAAGGACCCTCTCCATCGTGTCGCGAGACAAAACGAGGGGTCTGCCCTCGCTAAGGATCTCGGCTGCCGTAAGCTCCAAGTAGACGACTGTAGGCTCGTTCTTGGCAGTTTCAGCGAAGGAGACGAGGAAGATCTTGCGGAGGATGATGTCCTCGATCTCCGCCGGGGATCGCTGGGGTTTCTTGGTCGCCATCGGAGACGACGTGGGTACGGAGGGGTCTTCTCTTGCGCGAGGGTCAAGGTCAGCACGTTCGAGGGAGGATCGAGGGGAGAATTAAGGAGCGAGCTAGGGTTTGTGGAAGGGGCAGAGACGAGACCGAGAGGGATGACGACTCCGCGAGAGGGGAAGAAATTTATAGTTACAATTACAGTACCTTTTGCTTATCTTCACTCGAAGTTATCGTCGATTCGAATTCGATATTTGTCATAATTAAAACATACTAGTAAAAAAAAAAAAAAAGCATGCAGCTTTTCCGCCTCTATGCTCGTAATGCCAATACACACTCCTATCTCTCTCAAATGCCTAAAATATCTGCTTATCAATTATATATATACATATATAATGTTTTTCCTCAAACCCAAACCGTCGAACCGGTTCGATTACATCGGACCGATTCCGGTTTGTCAGTTATACTGTTTTGAAATATAATTAGGTTCAGTAACTAAGACTCAGAAAAATCAAATTTTATTGTTTTAGAGATCCCTTCAATCTTTATATTTAATTTTATCATATATATCTTAAAGTTTTATAAAATAATTTATCATATTTAATTTATTTTTTTGGTATCTAATCAAAACGTTATAAATTTATTAAAAAAAACACTATAATCAAACATTAGCTAGATCAAAACCCTTGCTATAGATTTTGAGATTTTATAAGTGATTAACCTATGGGGAATTCAGCGTAAGAATATTTCGATATCATTCAAAATAAATTGTGACAAAAAGTTTTTTTTCCCCTCCTGTAATCTTAAATTTAGGTATATATGTTAAGTTATTTTATGGTAAAAGAATGACAATAAAGGTAAGATATTAGCCGGTTATAATATCTTTAAATGGATTTATAACGATCATGTTGATGAATCTTTAAATTATTTGCTTTATTATATCTTTTAAGATTTTAGAAAATAATTTATATGAGTTTTAATAGGTTTGATAGAAACTACGAAAGTTTTAACATATTTCAAAATTTGATAACAAATATTTTAATCAAATTTTACTTATTCTTAGATTCATGTTTATATATTTTGAAGAACCTTATAACATTTGTATCCATTTATGTTAAGGAAATACAATAATAGAAGAGTGAGATGTGATGTTTTTAGTTATTGAATTAAGACGTTGTAATTCTATTCAAAAATACTATAACGATGTAATTATTAAAATAGTGTAGCCTTTTTTAATGAATATTTGTAAAAAGGTCAGGGCTCCGTGGGAATTATAAAAATAATATATAATTAAAAAAACAAAAAATGTCGGTTTTTTAAAAATTATTTAAAATATTTTGGTAATTAAAACATTAGAAAACCAATAATTATTATAATTGAATTAGGAACAAAGTTAGGCCATGGTTAGGAAAAACCAAAGTAAAATAACAATTTTTAATGGTTTCGGAATAGAATTTTATTTAGCATTAGTGTGGGACACTTGAATAATTCTGTTAAAGAGTTTTCCTATTGGAATTAAGAATAAAGTCTAATTTGGAATAATAATATAACATTTTTTGTTAATTGACTTGAGATTGGAATGTAGTGTGAAAGTATCATAGTTCAATTGGAATAGGATTCTTAATTGGTTTAAAATAATGCTGATTTAAAATATGTGGTTTAAACTTAAGTATATAGTGGGATTCTTGGATTATTATTATTTTTCTTTTGTTAACAAGGTGAGAAGTAACATATGGTCAGGAAGCCTCATACAGTTGAGTGATCTTTAAAATAGCTTTTAAATAATTTAAATTTAGGATTTAACTAAAAGTGAGTCCATAAGTAAAATATAGTGGTGATATCCATAAAATAGATATCTCTAATAATTTTTTAAATTAATTTTTATGATATATTTAAAATTTATTCTATTTTTATTATATTATAATTTATATTTCATCATAGGGATGAAGCTTTGTATGGGCGTCTGCGCTGGAAAGGTCATTTCTAGTCGTATGTAGGCGTGGACAATGACACGTGCCATGTCATGTTTCGCGTCATACATCACATCCCACGTAGATCGAACGGAAGCCGGCAGCCACGATATGTTCCCGTTGCCATCGGTGCACCATCAGATTTGAAATGGATGGTAAAGATGGACTCATGGTATCCCTCTGCGAAGGACGTGTACCCAATCGTGTAACCATGGAACCGTCGTTGCGGGCCCATAGCGGTTCCGGAATCTCCATTCCTGATCTGGGGCTCGAGAGGAAAAGGGCCGAGGGCATGGGGCGGCTCTTCGTTCCTCTATTGCCATCCTCCTCCCGTTCGTTTCTGCCTGTTGATTCTTGCCCGGTAAGATCGTTTCCTCAATCGATCTCTCGTTCTATCTCTCTCTCACATGGGTGGAAAAAATCGTGCTGGGGAAAATCTCGTTTTTCTTATTGGTCGCTAAAAATGCGATGCTTATTTGGTTGGCTTGTAGAAATTTCGTATTTGACCGAAGATTTTTGTCTGTTTCGGTGGATCTGTTCGTGCTTGATGAATTAAATGTTATCATCGAGCAATCGGTATGTTGTTGTTTTGTCCTTCTCTTAGGAAATTTTGTTGAATTGTGTTGCGTTACTGTGAGTGATGCGTTTCCCCATTTCATCGGGAATCCACAAACTTATCGGATTTTGATATGGAGTTTAGGTTTTCTCTGATCGTGCACAAATATACTAAAGGATATCTGGTTTTCTGGACGGAAGCTAATTCTTTGTCGTAATTTATGGTCTCCTTAGAAGAAAGGAAAAATCGTCATAATTAGTGTATTAGATCCAGCGACTTGTATTGCTGGAAACGATTTATTCCGATTGTACGGATCATGAAACGTTTGCATATCTAGTGGATGACAAAACGTGCATGTTGTCTCTATGGCGATTTGCATAGCCGTTGTTTGTATTTTGCACTGTCAACAATTTGTGCGCGGAGTTGATTACCCTTTCTCTTATTTTGTCGTAACTTCTGTGGGATCTGTTATTGGCTTTTCGACTGTTCTTGGCTGATCATCTTTGTCGTATATATTTCTTTTTTTTTTTTCCTATTTTTGAGAAAAATGTGTTGTATTCGTCATATTCAAGGAACATTACGATTCACTTCATTGTCAGTGTATTTGGCTTGATTGCAGTTGTTCTTGTTTACCATGCTATATTGCAGGGGAATGGAAGTTGATGGTTCATCACTAATCTTGCATTCATATGCCTCTTGCCAATCTTAATAATCTTTCTGGAATTTTACAATTTCTAATAAGCATATAATGTATGTGTCAAAAACTTGATGGTGATGGGTCTTTAAGTCAGATCTTAGTGTTGCTTTTATCTTCTCATTTCAGGTTTGCTTCGAGGGGTGTCTTACAATCCAGCTTGATTGAAGAGTAATATCTGGTGGTTATCGTGATAAATTCTGCTTTAATCTTTGTGGTTGTGAGCACGTACACCTCTTCCATATATTGTTAAGTTTTCCATTGTCACATGATGTGGAAATTTGCATCAAAAGCAATTACTGGAAAATTATGTGCAAATACCGAAAAATCAAGCTCTCAAAATCCTGATTGCTCTGATGATGAGGTTTCATCATGCGCTAGCAAGGAAGACGGTTTGGAGTGCCCGATTTGCTGGGAATCCTTTAACATTGTTGAGAATGTGCCTTACGTCTTGTGGTGTGGCCACACCCTATGCAAGAATTGTGTCCTGGGGCTTCAGTCGGCAGTAGTTAAACTTCCAACTGTCCCCGTCCGGCTACCTCTGTTCATCTCATGCCCATGGTGCAACATCTTATCCTTCCGTCTGGTTTACAAGGGCAACCTCAGATTTCCTCACAAAAACTACTTCCTACTTTGGATGGTTGAGAGATTGAACGGTGATAGTCAGAGATCTCAGTCCACAATCTGCCAGAATCTGTGGTCTTCAGGCGGCAGCCAACTCTTACAAAATCATGGTTACCATCATCACAACCAAGTATCTTCCCATCTGCTTGCAGAGCAATCAAACTCAAGCCAAACAGGTCTAGGCCACCTTGTTGGCATTTATTTCAATACGGAGAGGATACATGCTACATTTTGGAAGTCTCTGGCATTCATTATCGAACAGACTGCTAAGATACCGCTTGTAATAATCTTCCTCCTCATAGTTCTTTATGCCATTCCTGCCAGTGCTGCCATCTTGGTGCTGTATATCCTGATCACAATCCTGTTTGCTGTGCCATCCGTTTTGGTTCTGTACTTTGCATACCCCAGCTTGGATTGGCTTGTCAGGGAGATCCTCACATGAAATTCTCTATTGGTCAAGGCAGCTCAAAACTGATGGCTGCCAATTGTCAAGTGAATGGATGATTAATTCTCTGAAATTCTATTACCGACTGTAATTTGTGTACAATAGTTTTCTTTTAATCTCAAATTTCTGCACTTAGCCATCATGCTCGTGGACCATGGTGGTAGTCGCAACTAATATATATTGGGAAGGCATTTTCTTTAGATTGCTGGAGGTTTTAATATTGTGTTCCACCTCAAAAAATGTAGTGTTCTTGAATGGGCAAGGTCTTTAAAGTTTGAACATTCTGGTTTTAGTGTATCATTCGTGGTATGGCATGATGGCAAATCATATATCTTTCCATTTTATGGTTTTACATGGTATTCTTCAATTTGTTTTGTCTTTCATGCTGTTCTCATTTATTTTGGATGTTCCAATTTGGTATGCTATTCACTATTGTACAAAGAGTTTTAAGTTCATATCTGGTATTCAATTTTTTCACTTGTCAGTCAACTTGTCTGCAAATTGTGGTTTCGATCTTATGATGCTGTTTTACAATTGATGCCCGAAGAGCAATGGCTTTTGTTTATTTTCTTTTATTGAGCAGAGTCCTCTTCCATCTTCCAGTCGATACCCACAGTGGTGGCAGGTACTTTAGTCATGTTTATCCTGTCACTGCCCAAGGATTTGCAAAGCTAATTTACACTATGAACATTCATGCCAAGATGTTATGCGATTCTCCAAAAGGTTCTAATTTAAATTCTATCTGGTTGAAATAGTCTTTCTCTTGGAACTTTCTGCCATGGACAGCAAGTAGGGACTTCTGGGTCTGGTTTCCTGTAAGCTGGAAGCTCCTCAACTGTACTAGTGGATGTTTTTAGTACTGTACTGTGGTTTGTGCATAATGGTCTGGCTACCAGCACCTTGTTTTCTTTTAATCAATTTGTAAGTTAATTAGATGAAGATTAGATTTTACAAACCTTTAATGAATCTACCTATTTTGGTGGAGTACCACACATCTACTCAAAAGTCGCATCCAGTCTTGTGCCTTTTGCCACCCATAACAACATTGTCTCGCTACCCATGACTCATCATCTAGCCTTTTGTCACTTGAGATATGAAAAATATCATTGTCGGTATTTTTATTTTTACAAGTAAAATTATCATCTTAAATTGCTTGTCCTTTTTTTTCCCTGACGTTAGTTAGCTATTAAAGATCTTCATTCTTAATAGCCAAAAAAAAAAAAAGAATTTTTGCTTCCGTTTCTTGTTTGATACCTCGTGGACTTCAAATAGAATTTTTGCTTAGAAGTAGGTATAAACATCACCACCACATGCGATTATATATTATTTATACATGTTTTAGTTGCATTTGCAAGATAATAGTCACAATTGGGTTCGATCCTCACTAATCTCGATCTATTGATTTTTTAAAATCATGTCATCTACCTCATCTTTATCCAACAATCTAATTTGAAATTGTCATTTGTAAAGAAACATAAATACAAGTTGATGTCCTCCATCAGTGGAAGTGGCTTCTTACTTTTTTTTTTGTCTTTAATGATCAAAGTCATTCCTCGCCTCCAAGATTCTCTTACCAATTAACACCCCCTGTAGAATCCATGTCCTCTTCCTAATTGCTTTCCTTAATGGCTAAACAAAATCCTTCAATTGCCACCTTCCTTCGAAGCCACGGTCACCTTTTTTCTTGCGTTCATCCCTCCTTCCCTTCCCGAACCGTATAGTATTTATACTCCCTCCCTCTCCCTCTCTCCCAGGAAACAGGGGAGTCGAATAGTGTAGTGGCTTGGAGAACGCACGAAGAATTATTCGACACCCTCGATCCCAAGTATTTCTAACAGTCGTGCCGGACCGTTTCCCTCGGGAGGTGATCGGGACCTGGTTTGGTGATGCTCCGTGACAGGCAACACACGCCATCGTAAAGTAATAAGCGTTGCTTTGCTAGCTTGCTTGCACGATCTCCAAAGGTCTTCTTCCTTGATGGGAGACTGGCCGTCCTCAAATCGGCGCCTGCCTCTTCGCTTTCTGGTGACGGGACTCAACCGAAAGGTGCGACTTCTGTTCCGAGTCATGATTCGTTTTCCATCCTTTCTCGCGGTCGCGTTTGGTATTGTTGCCGGTTTACTGTTTGATGGGTCGAAAGATGGATCTCTTCTGGTGGATTTCGTGATGATTGCTTGTTCCTTTGCTTAAAGATGTGGTCTTGATCGGCGGTCTCTTCGGATTTGTTCCAAGGAAATGACCAAACTCGATGGGAGTACTTCTTTTTGTTTATTGATTTAGTTCATAGACTATATTGAAACTTTTCGTAATAAGAACCATCAAAAGACGCGATCTTGATGGATTCTTTGGCTTCTGTCTCTCGGACGGTTTCTATTCACTTGATTTGGGGTTAGTGTTTCTTCACCAATTAAATATAGGCGTAGAACCACCAAATGAAGTCTGATATAGGTTCTCTTTTTGGCTTAAACGAGTTGGTAGCTACAATTCGTTGACATTAGCATGCCCTCTATACTGGCTTTCTTATGGCGGAGATAGCTGCGAGTAATGCCTTGATGGGGGTTTCTTGGAAACTAGAAGCCGAGGAAGACGTCTAATAAAAGGCTTCAAGTTTCTTGGGTGGCTTTTTTCTCTTGCTCTTGTCATGCTGTGTTTTCTTCAGATGATGCGTCTTTTTTTCCCAATTCATAATTCTGCGGTTGTGCAAAGATTTATCTTTATAGTTATTTGTTTCAGGTTGTAGCAACTTGATTTACATATTTGCTACGTTTCTTCTTGCTGAAGATAAATTCTTCTCCTGAAGCAGATTAACCATGTTTCTTGCTTTCCTGAGGCTCAAGTAGAGGAAGACCAAAGAAAACTGTGTCAACCAGTTAAAAAGAGATATGATGATCTCGAGTTGACTAATGATATTGCATTTAGCAAAGCTTTGTAGCAGAAAGGTTCCCCGTCACGGAGATTAAATAATTGGCGACCATGGCTTATTGTTATCAGATCATTTTTCCTTAGTATTATATGTTATTTTGCTTTATATCAGATACCTGAAATTGTTCAAATACATCACTGATTACATCTTATATTAGCAGAGATGAACATGTGAATAATTGAGAAACTTAGATATACCTTTTTCCTGTCTCACCCTTTTCCTTGATTTCTTTTCTCTTTATTTGTCTCTTTTTTTTCGTCAATCTGAAACAAACAAACAAGCAGGATTAGATAAGTCCTAATCCAATCAGATTGCCCTTGGCGGTGTGGTCTATTGGCAACATCCACCCCCAACTCTGTTCTTTTAGCCTGAGGTGTTCTCTGCTAGTTTGTGTGAAGAGTCATTTCTTAATTGTTCATCACTTTTCTTGAGTTACTCTGAGATTACACATCACTAGAAGCCTTGGCAGCCATTTATCAGCTACCATTGGTACAATGAATGCCAATATTGCAGTATTAAAACCTTGTTGAAACATTCAGCTATGCTGCACAGGCATGGAGGAAAAATAGCTAGTAGAACTTACACAATTGGACTTGTTTAAATTTTGCCTTTTCTTTCTGGTATCAATGTTAACTTCTTTAACTCTTGTTTCCCTTTTCCCTTCTTTTTCTTTATGTTGCAGATTCTCATAACAAAAACAAGCTTCTAGCTATCTCAAGGTCCAATGACCAAAAAGGTGATGGATACGCGCGCAATCTCCGTAAACCCTGAAACAAAGGGGGATGGGAGGATATCCTCAACTGGTGAATTAAGTACTGGAGGTTCATTAGTTTCTTCAACAAGCAGCGAAAAACCTCTTCCTAATTATCTAAGGGCTTCTACAAGCTCCTGCCATGATTTTTGTAAATATGGACGGAAACATGATTTCGGTGCTGAGGCTAAGAATCCATTTCTTCTCAAATCAGGAAAGAAGTTGACTCTTAGAGAAGAGTCGCGGCAAGTGAACAGTGCAAATGTAGAAGAGAGACGGAAGAGGCTTATGACTAACCCGAAGTCCTCATCTCATCAAAGAGCTGAATTTCCAGATAATACAGCAGTCAGTAAGCAGAAAGCTGCATCAAAGATCAAGGAGGTCAGATTGCCAGAGCAACATGCTGACATGAAGTTGCAAATTTCATCATCAATCCAGAAAAGCAGTATATCTAGTGATTCGGAAGGTCCTCCAACATCACAGAATGGCGAAACTCAGGCAAGCATGAACATAGGGGATCAGAAGATGAAACAAGTTCTCGAATCGAAGACTTTAAGCAAGTCTCAATCATTCTCTTCCAGGCTTAAGGTTGGTGAGCACATGGGTACTTCTCTTGGCAATGGAATCGATGGAAGTCAGAAGTCAGGTACCATCAAGAGGAATATTTGTTCACCTCTCCAGGAAGCCACTTCCTCTACTAAACCGAGATTGATTAGGCAAACATCTTCGAAGAGCGACATCACACATGATGGACCTCAAAAAATTGGACAAAAGCCACTAGTGCATAATGAGGTTACTCAAGTTGCTGCTAAACATGTGACATCTAAGAAAGCCACTAAAAGTCCAACTGAAGGATCAGGATCTTCACTTACTGCTTCACATGGACCAATTGAGCAAAGAAACAAGAAGGCATTATATGATAAGAGTAGGGAAATAACAAGAACATTAGAAAGGAAGATGCTGAAACCATCCACAGCTTCTCTGTCGCTCAAGCATACTGGTGATGAAATCTCGAGTTCAAAGCTAAGTAAATACAAGAATGGAAAACAAACAGTCTCCTTAAAGAACCAAAAAGTTGGGAACAACGCTGAGCTTGTTACTCGGAACAACGAGAAGAAAACATTGTGTGTCATCGATAAGACGCCAGAGAAAGTCGATATGGATTCTGCAGAGCAGAACTCATCAAAAGTGGCGAACATTGTTTATGATCTCTCAGATGAGCCACTGTCGAAATATGAAGATATTGATTCGGATTCCCTTCAGGAGACATCACTGAAGCCGGATAATTCAGACACGGCCGTCCTGGGTCACAAATTGCTGGAACCAGAAAACATTAGTGCTGCCTCTCTTGAATTGAGACCTGATGATAAAAAAAAGTTCCAAGTAAAGAATGCCGATATGGACTTCCTAGAGCAGAGATCACTGAGCCCAGAGAACATTGATTTTGATTCTCTGGAAATGATACCTGATGATAAAAAATGGCTAGAACCAGAAAATGCTGATATGAATTCTCTAGGGGAAAATATGCTGAAGCCAGAAGAAAATGGCTTCGAGTCCTCGGTGAAACCCACCGACCAGGAATTGCATGGGCCAAAGAGTGCTGACACTGATTCTCTAGAGCAGGAATTGCTGAAACTAGAAGACATTGATCTTGATTCTCTTGATGTTCAGAATTTGCTTGAACAAGGGGATGCTGATAAGGATTTTCTTGGGCAGAAGCTGCTGAAACCAGAGAATATTGATCTTGATTCCCTTGAGCTGAAACCCAATGACGACCAGTCGTCCCAGTTAGGATCAGACGACGAAGAGATTGAGGAAGTAGAGTCTGCTTCTTCCGAATCATCTGAATCAGAGTCAGTAAATGAACCTTCAAAAGATGTACAGAAGAGAAGGACAAGAATGGATGCAGTTGTCCACCCTGAAGATAAACTTTCCACACCTCACAAATTGAAGTTTAGGAGAGGTAAGATAATTGAACTTCAACCTGAATGCAAAGGTCTAAGAAGACTGAGATTCAGAAGAGGAAGACTGATGTCTAAGAGTGCCGATGATGGTCAAGTCGAAAGGATGAACTTCCAAAGGAGTGAGATGGGTGCACCGGTTAGTGATCCTAGTCCAGAATCTAAAGGTGTTGTGCTGAAACATCAAGATACGCAGGAGAAGAAAGACATCCAAGGCCTGTTCAACAATGTTATCGAAGAAACAGCAAGTAAACTAGTGGAGAGCAGGAGGAGCAAGGTGAAGGCATTGGTTGGCGCCTTTGAAACTGTGATATCTCTTCAAGATAGCAAGCCAGCATCTACGGGCTAAATGATCAGTTTGGTGATGTTTCTTTGTTGGTGATAGCTAAATTGAATGTTCATGGTCCCATGTGTTTGTTTTCCAACATTAAATGGTGTGCATATATAAATACATATTATTTTTTATATTAAAGATTCGAGCAAATTTGTTATGTATAACTTTATGTTCAGAAAAATGGCTTGGTTTGAGAAGGTTTTGTTGGTTTCAGAAGTGATTCCTGTTGTGATGTCTTCCTTTCACGGAAAAGGATTTATAATCCTTTATTCTAATTCATTACCAATGTCATCATTTTCATACTCAAAATACACGTGCATTTGGCTTCAGATTCTACTTGAATAAGTAGAAAAGAAATGCATAATCTTCTGAACACTAAAACGCAAAAAGAAAAGAAATCAAAATGCAAGGTGGAAGCTCATCACAGGTTCTCAGGATTTGCATGATGCCTTGTTGGTTGATTGTGTGTGTTGGGTTACTGCAGAGGGCAAAGGTTTCACTGAAATCGATTACTACTTTCATGTGAGTAACAAATCAAAACAGTTTCCTATTTCGTAGTTTCCACGGTGAATTGGCTGAAGAACAACTGTAATTCCACATGACAACCTCAGTTCTTCCCCAGTTTAATGTGACTACAATTGTTTGTTTGATTATCGAGGTTCCATGTTGAGTTTTCTTCATGCTCTAAATTTTATGCATTTTTTTCCTTTTTTGAATGCTAGTTCCTCATATGTTCATAATGCTTCATAATCTTTGTGAGAATCCAAACAAATGAGCCCATGCCGTAAGAAAAAGTGGGGGGAAAAACTGCAGCAATCAGCATGCATGTTCTCTCCATGCTTGCTTACCTCTGCTGTTTATTATGGACACAAAGTCTGAAAGAAGCATTAGCCATAAGAAACAACAGGGCAATTCTGAAAGGAACATGAGCCATAGTTATAAACATGATGTATCAATTCATACATCAAAGTAGGCTTATTCTGGGTTGGCTATTATACAGTCATCTTGAACACCCATCTGGTTGGGTTCATGACAAATTCTTTAGGAGCATCTTTGGTAAAGCACATCTTTTGGTCATTCCCTAAGAAAAAAAAATATTTCCTTTTCTCACATAACCGATCAGCTACCTCGTAAAAATCCAACAGTCAGCAATAATGGTTCAGTATCTGCTATCTGGATTCCTGTTGAGTCATCTAGAGCATTAATGCTAACCTGCTGTAGCCATCATCCAAAGACTTGCAAAAATTGATTCCTTGGTGATGCGATAAAGCACTGAGCCATCGGGCAAACATTGATCCACACCATACACCTTGTTTGGCAGCCGATGCTGTGTCCTCTCCTGTGCAGATGCAGCAGCTAATGAGAAGTCCGGACGAACTTTTGGCAGTTGCAGAAGTGAGCATCGAAGTAAGTGTTCCTTGGATCTTAAAGGAGCATCCCAATTACAAACTTGCTATGGCAGGGCCTTTTTTAAAGTTGTGGGATGTTGACTCTGACTAGCCATGCTACACCTGCTGGCTTAGGGCCTCGGCTAAAAAGAATTCTTCGGCTTTATCCAGGAAAGAGATTGGAAATCTCCAATGCAACATGAAAGATGAAGAAGCTTCTGTGCTTGATAGGTTGTGTTTGAATACCCACTCATCAAAAGTCCTTGTTCCTCTACAATCCCTTTGGAACTTTGTTTTGTTAATTTTGGTGGTGCTGCTTGAAAGACCTTTTCCCAATGAAGCTCGAGTGTTTTTTCGGATGGATCTTGCATGAATCTCACTCTGGGGCTTTCTAGCATCTGAAACCATCTGATTACTATCGGTTGCATCACTCGTCATGGAAATATTTGACTGCACTGAATCAGGTTGGACTGACTGCAATGCCTGCTTGCAGGACTTGAGCAAGGAAAGCAACATGTCGGTGCTAAGTTCTTGCAGAACAATACCTCTGTTCTGTTCACATCCATAACAACCAGCCACGAGTGTGCCGGCCAAAATAGGTGTCAAATCTGCGTCACTGAAGAAAACGAAGGGTAGATCGCAGACCTATTTTGATTTGATAAGCAAATTAGATTTGCTTGAGGGCAACAAAATATTTTAAAATCCACTGATTCTAAAAGGATATTTACCTTGTGCAGTATGGTTGGACTCTTTCCCCATCTGAGAACTGCTTGATTCCCAGAATGAAATAAAGAAAAATAACCAAGAAGCAACAACGACTCCAGGAGAAGTAGACCGACCTAAAAAGCACAAAAAATCATAATGATAGACCTTCATAAACTATGTACAACACCTGTACTATCTGAACATTAAAAAGACAATGCCATGCAATGATCAATAAAATGTGATGCCTGCAGAGGGAAGAACAATCCACTATAAAATCAGATTCAATGATCCTTAGGGAACACTGGATATAAACAGAAATTATGGCACCAAATTTGCAAGGACCATTAGGTTCAGCCTCTACAGTTGTAACATTCCATGCACGAGAAATGGACTTTACCAATCTTATTACCAATTTTATAATGTATGCATGGGGATCTTGTACCAATCGATGAGGAGATGATGCTCGAAGATACAAAAAGTTTGTCAACAAAAATGTAAATAAATATATATCTGGACAAAAGAAGATCTGCAAAGTGAAATTTTTATGGATATTTCCTAAATAAATGTATAATTCAGCAAAATATGTTACAGGAGAAAGATTTAGGTGCCAATTAAGAACCAAAAAGCATCTATAAAGAAGTTTCACTTTAGTCCTTGAAAGTTCCTTGATGCACTAACAAATAAAAAAGAAAGATGTAATAGTTAACCATTAAGCCACACCCAACCAAAGTCACACCAGCTTGAGATCTGAAATACTTTGTTTGAATGCAGTTAGCAAAAGGCAACTAAACCTGTAGTCTCAAGCAAGATTCGTCATTCCACAGCATACCACCTAGTACGGATGATATGTACCAGTCTGATAGGGGACCGGTATGGGTGATACATACTGGTCTGTTGGTATGTCCTACCATACCATATATCGGTACATCAATACAGATTGATACGTATCAGACCGATGGCTGATTGGTACACCAATACAGGCTAGTAAGGTGAACATTAGTCTCAAGCAAACTAAAGTCAACCATAGCATATGCAGATAGAACTAGACACTCAAACTAAACATGTGATATTTCCACTGTTGCAGGGTCTGGGAAGGTCATATTCTTGTAGCCTTACACCTGCACTTTTGTTTTTCTTTTTGTCTTGCACCCACATCACCAGGGAACATTTCTGTGAGTTGCACACATCAGGTTCTCATGACAATAGCATAATCTTACTGCAGCTCCATGACGACAAATACATGATTTCCAGGTAGCATAGTTGCAACCTTAACTGACTGACAGTTGACAAGGAGGCTTGCCCTCTTTGACCAAACGCAACACTAAAAAGCAGTCTTACAAGAAAGAAATTTAAATTTTGTTGACATACAACTTGGCTGGCATACAATTGCCAAATTCAGGTCATTGTCCCAGCCCTTTGGATTATCATTCAGTTCAGACTTGGTAATTGTCGCTATATTTTCCCTTAAACTAACACCCTGAAGTTGTAAGGAAATTCAAGGGAAAGGGAGGAATTGATGAAAACATAAAGGGAACAGGAAATTAGATCTAAAATTTCATGACTGACTGACAGAAAAAGAATCATAAGTTTTTCTCATGTAAGATACTGTGATTGATTGACTTGCAAGTCAAATAGCTGAAGGCATAGAAAGGTTGCTTCATACTGGTTTGGGCAATTTTGCATTCTTAGCCTTTTTTATATAACATCTGGGTGCAACACAGAGAATAGGCAATACATTTCTTGGTAATTTGGTAAAAATTGCATGTACACCTATTTATCAGATACTGTGCCACTGAATCATAATAGGACCTTGTAATCTGCATCTAAAATTAAAAGAGTTTATATAAAAATTGCACTAAAACAAATTAGCTAATCATTTGGCACATCATCCGTCTTGTAATATAATAGAACCGTGCACTTACCTGATCATTAGCTGCTTTCCACTTGTTCGTGCAATGGGTCAGAAGAAAACTCATCAAGTGGAAAAATTCAACTTTTAGATCTGATCTAGCCTGAAACAAATTGCAAATATGAGGACATGATACTAAAACATGCAACACATCATGCCATTTATGTGAAAACGATAAATGAAACTCATGAACTGGGCATTGTAAAACACCAAGAATTGGCACTGACTAAAACGAAAAAAATATTACCAGCATACTTTGCAGAGTAGCAATATCCAAGCTTGCCAAATTATTCAAAACTTTCAATACACCAGTAGCTACTTCTTCAAAATTCGATGGAAGGACATACGATCCCTGCAATTAAAGTTTATCAAAACATGAAGACTAAGATCACAAGGCAGTCCTTTTTTCTAAAGGACCTTGGGAATTTGACAGTTAAGCCATTCCTAGAACCTATGTGTTTATTTTTCTTTTACTTATTAGTTAGATAATTAATTTTCTTTTACTTATTAGTTAGATAATTATTTTTTGTAAGTAATTTAAGGTGAAGGTGAGATCTGCGCTTCAGACATTGCTATCAGTAGTCAAAATTTTTCCTAGTTAAACTGACACCTCCAACAACTAGAGACAGAATAAAAACATTGCATCGAAACTGATTGTATGAACAAATAAGGATCTGAACAACAAAGCAATTGTACTCCCAGACATGCTACTTGTTGCTTCAGAAAGAAAAATGGTAAGCAAAAATTAATAGTATTTATATAAAAAAGATGTTCTTGGCTGGGTCACAAAATCCAACTTTATATGAAAAAACTGTTGAAATGCAATGGAAGCTGATTTGCATGTTCTCTTGTTTATGTCAAAAAGTACCTGCTCAGATGACAATTTGTTGTTCGCCTGAAGTAGCACAGCTGTTAAGAGTGATGGAAGACTAACAAGGCCAGTATCAGAAATAGCAGAGATAAGAAATGCTAGGGGCTGCTTCAAGCTGACCGTCTTCCTGTTACCAGAATTATCACGTGTGGTGTGCTCATCAGTTCCTTTTCTCTCCACAGAACAACTCATGGAGTCCTTTTCGTCCTTCTTCAGTGGTAATGATTTTGCATGCTCTTCTACTACAGGGTTTTGGGATTCACCTGATGAAGCTTTCTCTTGCATCTGCAACACAGATTGAACAATTTCTGGACGACATGAAGTATCAGAGGACTCTCTTCCAGATTCCATGTCTATAACTTCTGATGCATCTGCTAGAGCTTTTCTGCTTGAAAGTATATTCTGTTCCTCAGATAACTGAACAAATCTGCTCATATGTAGTTCAGTACACTGGTGCGAAGTTGGATGTGATGTGCTATCTCCAGAATTATTAATGGAGCTAGAGGACTCTCCCATATCCACATTTTCAGAATCTTTTAACCTTTGAACTTCACAAATTGCTGATGCTTGAGATAGACAAGATTCCCAATCAATGGCAGAAAATGTACCAGGACTTGATGTTATGACTGACAAAAGGGTCAAACTTAAGAGAATTGATGATGGAAATGGAGATCCTTCTATCTGCGGTCTATCATAGAGGGCAAACAGATCACGAAGACGATGAATAACTTGATAAGCTACTATCAGCTCCACCAAACCATCCTGCATATGGAGTTGGCGATCATCAATATGTATATGGCCCACAATCATGGCTATAGTCCATAAGAAGCCATCCATGACTTCGGCAACTGATTCCAAATTCTCATTGGATGTTTTGCTTGATGAAAGGTTTGTGCTTCCAGAACTGGAAGATGCTGCAGCCTTGATATAATTCTCAAGTGATGCAGACAGCATAGGGATTATGGGAGGCAAAAGATTTTGTGCAAGAAAATAACTCCGATTTGCTGGAAGTGATAGTAATACTCGCAGTAGTCGTAAAAGGTGTACTGTCACTTGACACGCTTCTGGCTTCGAAGTATGGGAAGCCGGTAAGGCAGAGGATATGAAATCAAGCAAACCAGACTGACGGGACGCATGTAGCTCCACATCCTTTCCCTCAATAAACTGTTTGACATGGAAAATAAAAAGAAACAGCATGAGCCTGAAAAAATATATACAACATAAAAAGCTTTTTTTAGTAGCTGAAAATGTTATCCTGGATCATCAATATAGCTGAAAATGTTTTTAGTAACTGAGAAAATTGTGCAGTTGGCCATGCAATATGTTGTTTGAGTACGCATGCATATGGAACTCGAGAAATCAGATGATGAATTATATATATACATATACATATATAGAAAAATACCTTTATCATGTCAACAATAACTAATCCTATGCTTGCAGCCCCTTCCTTTCTGGCCAGGCGAAGCCTTTGAAGGTCCTGAACCCACTTTCCAATTTTCGCTCTGGCAGCAACCAAGGACGCTCTATTCCCTATTCCTCCATTTTCACTGCCAACAGGAGGCTCAACAAAGTCATGCTTAAGCGCCATAAGTCTCTGACGTACTTTCTTAATTCTTCGCTTCATAGAATGCTGGTGAGTGACATTGACTAGCTTTTCAGCAGATTCTGAATTGGCTGACACTGGATTGTCTTCAGTACTGGTTCCGAGTGATCTACTTTGACCTTCTTTGTTAAAACGACGATGTAGAGGAGAAGACTGGTCCCGAAAATCCATTGAAGCTTTCTCACGTATTTGCTCCAGGTAATATTTTCGACGCTGTTCACTTTCACGGAGTCTTTCAGCCAGCTTCTGAGCTAGGAGTTCTGCCTCTTCTTGTCGAGCTCTCGCTCTGATTTCCTTTCTCCGAAGTTGTTCCACAGCCTTGGCCTCCCTTGCTGCACTTGATGCCTTGCGTTCCTCTTCTCTTCTAACTTGAGCTTCTTCCTTCTTCCGCTGTGTCTCAGCAAGCCGTTGCAACTTTTCAGCTTCAAGGAGCTTCCGACGTTCCAATACAGCTTCTTCTCTCGCTATGTCCTCCCTTTGTTTTGTTCTGATGACCTGTAATTTCTCAGCTCTCCTCATTTCTGAGTCATGAAGCTTCTGGCGCAGCATCAGCTTTTTATTCTGTTCATTTAATGAAGTAATAAAACGAACCTCATTAACCTTGCTGCTTTCATCACCAGCTTTCTTTACAACCTTAGCCAGATATGCCTCATGGAGATATTCACTACGCTGATGGCGTGCAAACATAACTTCTCTCATTTTAGAGCTACGAACAGCTTGCCACTCACTGACACGGTTTAACTTCTCTGAAGTGCGCTGCAGCTTCTGCACTCGTTCACTTTCTAGTTGATTCCTAATCCTCATTGCTCTTGCATGCTTTTCTTCTGCTTCTCTTCTTAAATCCATGGCACTCTTTTTCTTTTTATCGGGAGACATTAGTTTATCATGCAACACTCGAGCACGATCCACAACTTTTCTGCCCATACCTGGTGAATATGAGACTCTGGAAGAACTGTGAATCGGAGATTTGAGAATATCCTCCCAGTTTCGCTTTTCTTTCCAAGCATCCATCACCTTCCAATGAGCTGTATTGAATTTCTGCTTGTCTTTCTCTTTGTCAAGATAAGAACTCTGCTTTTTAACAATATCTACAGCCTTTAAATGTTTCTCCATCCTATTTTCAGCTAGTTCTTTATCCTTCTTAAGTGCCTGCTTTTGAATTTCAGTAACAGGTCCCAAAGGTTCCCTCTTACACTTGCCAGATGCAGAAGCAGGCAAGCTATGTGGAGGCAACCGCCCATTTTGTACAAAATGTCTTTTGCCTGGCCTATTTTGGTCTGTATTCTGCTTATTTGAATCCATATTCATCCCATTATTAGTTAAGACAATGGTCTGCTTTTCTTTTTTTACATGCAGATATCTAGCATTGGATACTTCATCTACTCCTGACAAGCTGCTAGCAACTTCATGACTTGAGCTGACAGCACCCAAATTTTTTGCATCTTTAGTTGTATCTTTAGCAGCTCTTTGCAGTTGAATCTTCTTAAAAGCTTCCAGTGAAGAAGATAATATCTCTGCCCTGTGAGGTGAAGTTGTCATGCGGCGAACCTGCACAATTCCAGACGCTTGTATGTTTTACTATTTCATCCTATGGTTAAGCAGATAAAGGCATAGTCCCTGGTGATATATCATATAACCTCAAGAGAAGACAATCAATTTATGCTTGTTAACCTGAACCATACGTTTGCAGGCCATCTACTTGTGTAAATTATACTGAATGAAATTTCCAAACTACATTTCTCCAAAGAGCATCTGCTTGAAATCACAAGTCTCAGGAATAGATATATCAACAAACAAAGGAATGTAGATGCTTCAAAAATTCAAATCTGCAAGGATTGATTGGAGGCCAAATTAAGCAGAAACTTCTGAATGGTGCCAGTGAGCGAAGATTATTGAATAACTTGTACTTCCATTTTAAGTGTTTCACACCTAGTTGCTGCTTTAGAAATGCTATATTTATGATTTCTCACCTGTTTTTTCTACCCAAAAAACTTGGGTCTAGAAAGACGAACAACAAATAAGAGAGCCATGGATTTAATATAATAATATTGTACAAGAACAGTCTCACATTGGGTGAGATATAACTCTTGCCCTTATTCAAGCAAAGCATAGTGTACACAAAGACATCAGACTCATCAACCACTAAGAGAAATTCTTGGCTACTTTCTGGAGCAAAGTCTACATGGCTGCTGACTTGGATTGTGACATGATATCCTCCCTCTATCTGGTTCATAACTATAAAATATTGTAGAATCTAGTTGGAGCACCCTTTAGTTCATAGCCAAATATTTATCATGTATCAACTTTCCACACGTTAATTCTGCAGGAAAATTTCAATTTATCGTAAGTGTAGACTTTGACCAGTCTTAAGGCATTTACCCAGTCATTTCTTTACACATCTTCTAGGCTTCATTAAAGACCTGCAGCCTATTTATCTTCCAAGTTTATGTTAAATCTGTGTTACTCTGTATTGTTAACTGTAGCAGGAAGGAACCCGATAAAACCCTTTGAATTACAAACCACCCTTTTCTATTCCCAAAGTGGTGCAATGCGGCAATCTTTTCACCTTTCCCTGAATAATTATATAACAAATATAGGACAGAAATACCTAACAAGTGCAACTGACTTGCTATACATAGGAAACATCATAATATCAGATGTTGTGAAACTAAAACTATATAATAAGCCGAAAAACATACAAGACTTCTAGTTCTCATAAGATCCATAAATTCCAATTTGTTGAATCTATTCTGATCACCAGAATACTCACACCACTTTTTGTTTGATGGCCCCCTTAATTCTAACAGTCAATTAATGAATTCCCTCAAATGCAAGATAGCATTAAAAACTTTGCATTTCAAGTACATAGCAAACCAGCCACAGTAATCTAAAAATGGAACTGTGAAAGAATGTTTCTACGTTCAGTGATTTGCAAACATGATGAAAAAAACACAATAAAAATAATTAAGCTTTCTACGTTCAGTGATTTGCAAACATGATGAAAAAAACACAATAAAAATAATTAAGCTTGGAATTCAAGAAGAAGAATCATATCCCCTTCAAATTTTTGACTGCACATTTGACAAAAAAGGAACCCAATATTTAATTTTGTGATTAGAGTTCAATTTACTGTTGACAACGAACAAGAAAACTTCTGTTCATGTTGCCTGCTACAATAAGCTTGCATCAACATGAATTCCTATGCTTTCATATTGTTAATCAGAAGTTCAGAACAGATAACTGCACTATGCAACACTAATTACTATCTACATGTCAAATATAGTACATTCATTATATAATCAAGATAACTATTATGTCTACTGTTATATGAGTTCCTGATCTCGAAGAAGTGTGCATGCAAAGAACGTTCTCGAGGACTAAATTTCGAAAATTGTTTTTCATCATCTGCAAAATTAAAGAGTCAGATGGAGTAGTAATCGTGTTTACCTCCCAAGATAATGCATGTGGTCGGCGATGATCAGCCTTTACAATAATTGGATTTCCATCTCTCGATGATTGTGAGGAGGCTTTAGTGTTCTCAAAATGCCCCACTCTACATTTCAGTTCTCTAAAATCAGATGTGGCTTCTTCAAGAACAAGAATAGCTTCATCCATCTGTTCCATATCACACTCCAATTCACAGAGAAGGTAAAGTTCATCAACTGCTCTATTCAGGTTTTCAAAGAGAAAGCACCAAAGCCTTTGCCTAAACCTTTCTTTGCTCTCCCCAGGTTCACCATCGGCAAGGCCCGTCCCGACTGTTAATCCATCACTAAGCTCATTATGACTTTCAATGACAGTTGTAGTTGGAACATGGACCGAAGCTTCAACACCACTCTTCAGGTGTGTAGCACCATTTCCCAGATCAAGTATCACAGATGTATTGATGTTAGTATCTGATAATTTGGATGTGTCAAAGACCCCATCCTTGGACTGAAGGTGAGGTTCCCGATGTGTCGTTTGGACAACTCCTTGAACAGGTGATGCAGGAGAGTTTCCAATGATCATATCACTCAAAACCAACTCACCTCCAGCTTTACATGTTGGTTTGACAACATCATCAAGGTTTATACTCAAACTATGAATAGCATCAGTCTGATTTACGATCCCCACCTCCATCTCTTCAGAAGGAAACTCTTTGACCTCTTTCCAAGGCAATCCAATAGGTTCTCTGTGTATATCCGAAGCTAAAATTTGTGCAGGAAGTTGTTCTACACGTGCAGAGGACTCCATAACCCTTCGCTCTTGAAGAGGATCATGGGTTGATAGATGTAATATTGATTCACTGACCATTGCAGAATTTCCAAGTTCCTGTAAGTTACTAGAGGCAGAATCACCACCTGCAGCCTTCACAGGAGCACTTGTATATTCAGAAGAGTTATGCAACTTTAAAGCACCATCTTCAAGATCACCCCACTTAATTTTTGCAACATTGTTGGATGTTTCATGTGTGGACACTTTCTCAACTGTTGTAACCCCAACTTTGAAATCTGTCGCTCTAACCTCAAGACTTTCACTCTCCTGGACGACAACCAGTTCATCAATGCAGTCCTTATCATGGTCTGTTTTTGCTGAAGGGGTAACATCAACAGCAGCAACAACCTTTAAAGCACAATCCAGTGCCAATTTAGATGGTAAGAATTGTAGTCTGCTGTCAGAGTTCCCAGTCTCATCATCAGTGGACGAATAATAGTGAGGAGAGAAGGTGTTGTTTAAAGATCCTCCAGTAGCTTTCTGGATAGTAAGCTTTCTGCTAGTTCTATGTTTCTGTAAAAGTGATAATGATGAGAAGTCAAGTAACTCTATCTTCATATCTTAATTTCAAAATGTTCTCAAGGATCCTAAATCACTAAATGCACTCATCTGAACTGAAATAACAAGGTCAGCCACACCTAACATATGCTGAAGTTTGTTTTGGGATTATGTGGATTTCTTTTGGGTTTATGTTGCAAATATTGCAGTAACCATTCACAAAAATCTCCAGCTGAGATACACAAGGATAACTTGGGTTCCATTGTTTTATTGTCCGTAGGCATCATTCTTACGACTCCCATTTAAAACAGTTTCGTAATTTAAAGAGTCAGAAAATTCCACAAAAGATCAAACAAATCCCGCAATACACGAACACAAAATATAAAATGATGAATAGAAGGAGAAACGCAGTACCTTCTTCACCTCGAACCATCCAGTATCCTTGTCATCACCTGCTTCTGTATTGCTTTCCATCATCAAACGATCGCTGATATATCTCCCTTTTCTCGATTCGCCAAAAAGTAAACTAAATTACATAAAGTTTTCATCTTGACCCCTAAAAATCGACATTCACGAACCCTACATACGAATATAAAAAAGATCCCCAATAGATTCACGCTTATCGAACTAAAATCTTAGTAAACCCTAATATTTTATAGCGAGATCGAGAGAAAAAACGAGTCATTTGCTTCCAAATGCATTTGCCGACGGAAATTCGATCAGGAAACAACTAGAAAGGTACAACAGCGATCAAATGAAACAGAAAGAATGGCGATTGAGGTTCAGATGATCAACGATACCTCCCCCGATATTCATCCGCCCAACTACATTGATCCAATCCAAGTGGGGGAAGCTCCTCTCCTACTCGACGAAACCGGGCAAAGATTGAATTTTTGGCGATCGGATGCGCATGGTTCGTCGATGACAGTCGGATTGATGCGACGAACCGGCGATTCTTCCTCCGAATTCCGCAACGGCAGATACGATTCCAGTTTGGTTGCTATTTTATAGCTGACGGCCGAGAACAAGTAGCCTCCCACCATAGAGCGGCACGCCACCAATATCAAAGATTTGGAGGGACCTTGATGAAACATATATGAACGGTCGCGATCTCATCTCAACACGGTATTGGCGGTGGACAAGGTCGCGAATAAATGATCCTTTTAATGATTTATACTACCCGATGTAACAGTTCGTCTCACCGATTAAAAATGGCCATTATTATAATTGGCATCACTCGTCGGAGTACGGTTATTTTTCATAATTATTTTTCTAATTAGAAAGTAAAACGCTTTAATGAAAGAAATATTTTGGCGGATGTATCATATAACCCTCACAGGTTGTCCACATTACGTGTGTTTCATGTCATGGACATCATCTCCATGTAATCATGGATTTCATTTATTACTGGTTGGTCTAATCATCTGATGCAATTAACCCGTCTGCCCTCACACCAAACATCCCGATCACGTTCATGATCGACTCCACCAGCCTCTCTCTCTTCCGCCAAACTCCATGACAAGCTCAAAAGATGAAGCTCTTGTCTTTTGGCAAGCACTGTGGATCTTACGTTATATGTAGTATAAATTCTTAGCTGGTATCTGCAGTTTTCAGTGTTTTATCTGTGGAATCGGTCATTAGATCGATGCTTCGAGCATTAATTCATGGTTAGGAATTCCATTCCCTCAAACAAACATGACATCAGAAGCAAGAATTTGATACGCTGCAGTCACTCATTAGATGTTTCAAGCATTCGTGGTGGGGATTTCCATTAATTAAAAACAAAGATGAAGTCAGAAGCACAGAGCTCATACACTGCGGTCATTACAACAAATGGAATCGAGAGCGGAGAAATATGATGCAGCAACGATGGACTCTCATCACAGGATCAGTGTCCAATGTACATGTGGACATGAACGGCGAGGAGGAAGACAGCAACCAGAGCGAAGTAGATGATGGAGTGTACCACAATGGAGATGCCGCTGGTCTGCAAGTTGCCGAACTCGATCAAGCGGCTCTTGCCGGGGGCCTGGAACACGAGGCCCGGCGTGAGAAGAACGAACAGTATCACTGCCATGAACACTGGCCCCCAGTCTGCCATCTCTTCTTCTCCTCTTCCTCCTCCGAATGCTGATGCTCCTCTATATGAGAGGCGATGAGGGGAGTAGGGGGTGAGGAAAGTGGTGGAAAGCTTCATGGCAGTGGAATCAAGGCAGCTGGGGGAGAGATCCAAAACCCCTGCACCAAGGTCACCACCCACGCCTCACTGCACCACCTCGTGTTCTTCCCTGCACTTGCTTACCTTTGCTTCTCCACCATTGTTGTCTCAACCCACCACCTGCAATTGCATGGCTCGCTTTGTCTTCTCATGCACCCTCGTCTTCCTCCTCTCGTGGGAGCACTGCAAAAGCGAGTTAAAGTTCTCTCGACCCTCCTTCATGCATGCATTTTTCACCCAGAAGAAAGCCACATTCTCCTTTTGCATTCGCCACCTTGCTCATGGAAAAAAGAGACTACCAAATCATTGCCATTAGCTAGAACTATGAACGATGAACATTACTATATTCCCTGTCACCACCAATATCCGACATCACCCAAGTTTCATGAATAAATGCATCACATAATTCGCTATAGCAGGCCTCATAATTGTTCATACGTCGATGAGGATGGTATACTTGTACAGCTTCAACTACATAAACCATTGTTTTGTATCTTAACGTACTACTTAGCGAAGAGAAACAAAAAGCTGATGTAAAGTGGATACAGGACAAAATTGGGGCGAAGCAAGGAATAAAAGCTTCCCCTCGATCAACAACAAGGTATCAACCAGGAGGCCATTGCCGGCCCATATGCGGCCCAACCCAAACCCTCAGTTCCGTTTTAGGCCTTGATGGATAAAGTTCATGATATCCAAATACCATAATAACGTTTGTTTGTGGAAGCATGAATCAAGTACTGACATGTAAGTCCAATATATGATGCAGGCTTGTGACAGATTATTTTATTGATTCCGAAGCACCGTAGTCAAGATTTCATTCTTCAGAACAGCTGTTTCTTGTCAGCTGATGGCACGGACAAAATCCAGCTGAGTCAGTGCCAGTCCAACTTTAACCATGTTGCATCATGTGGTTTGAGTTCTAAAACAATGGGTTGGATCCTCCCCATTCCAATGGGCCTCCTATATATATATATATATATATACGTACATTTTTACCGTTGTAAAGAAATAATTAATTAAATACCTTCTTCCTGTACAGAGACTGTGAAGGAAAAAGATCAACTCAAAAGCCAAGGCCTTCGGAGGGGACAACAGTTGGCCTCATCCGATGTGGGGCGGCACAAGTTTGGAGTTTCCCTCCATAAACATTAGCAACCTTAACTGGCACCATCAATCCGTAGTCTACTACGAATCAATCATGTGAGCCGCGGAGTTAGGGTCCATAAGTAAATATGTTAAATTATTATTTTAATTAATTA
Organism: Musa beccarii; assembly: GCA_024322285.1. Classification (NCBI taxonomy): domain Eukaryota; kingdom Viridiplantae; phylum Streptophyta; class Magnoliopsida; order Zingiberales; family Musaceae; genus Musa; species Musa beccarii. The sequence continues at coordinate 1,741,971 of JAIWVJ010000011.1, forward strand.
AAATTAAAATGATCTAATTAAAATAAATTTATTTGATTAAAAAATATAATCATTATAAAAATTAATTACGTAGATATCATCAATTATATTTTTAATTTAATGACCGAATAAATCAAGAATATAAAACTCTTGAAATATAATTATATATTAATTAATTATAAATATAATCATAATTATAGATTCACCAGTTATATCTATAAATATAGTTTGATCCCGGTTACAGTATTAAATGAAGTTTCTATTCACCCATAAAAAAAAATTGTAATCTGAAGTTTTTAAGAATATGTAATTGGAATCAAATCATCTATTAATTAAAAAAATTCCGATAAATTCAAAAGATATATTTTCGTGTTAATATGTTTAGATTTTATGTTTATTAGTATGGATTTAATAAATTTTATAAAAATATTTTAAAATTTGATTTTAATCTATAAAGCATGATCAGATTTATTTTTGTTAAATCCACCGACATCTCGTCCCCAGCAAATTCTAATGTCTAAAGAATCGATCTTGAGGCGAGTCCATGGTCATGCAATTTCCAGCGTTGGATGTTTATGTCTGCAATGGCATACTGATCGCTGTTGGTCTGTGTTCTTGTGGGCTTGACCATTTGGCCTCTTCCTCATAACACTCCATGAAACAAAAATTAGGCTTTCTCGATCTGTACAGAACCAACCTACCCGGTATCGTTCACCGCGTCCTTGCCTCAGCGTCGCTCTGTTCCTACTTTACCTTCTTCGTTTGATGCTGCTCTCCTCATCCCTCAATCTCTTCTGCCTCTGCCACTGATCCATCATCTTGAACTTTGCTAAGCTGCCAGGACCGACGAAGCTTCTCAAGATGTCTTTGGTGCATAGAAAAGCTCTCCTCCAGAGAAGAATTTAGAAGGTCCGTAGAGTTCAGGCAAGGTTTCAAAGATCTGCTCTAGCTGCAGAGAGGCTACCATGCAAGGATCCGAGCGCCAGCTCCGCGTTCTTCTCTTTCTCATCGTCACCTCGCTCCTCCACCACCCCTGCTGTTCCAGTGCTGCAAGGCAGCCAATTAGGAGCGTTGTGGTGCTGGTCTTGGAGAACAGGTCCTTCGACCACATGCTTGGCTGGATGAAGCAGTCCATCAACCCATCCATCGATGGTCTCACGGGTAGAGAATGCAATCCTCACTCCACCGATGACCCCAAGTCTCAGCTCATCTGTGTCTCCGACGACGCGCAGTTCGTCGACCCCGATCCAGGCCACTCCTTCGAGGATGTCGTGCAACAAGTGTTTGGCTCCGGTGCCGTTCCTTCCATGTCCGGTTTCGTTCAGCAGGCGCTGACCATCTCGCGGAACCTGTCGAGCACTGTCATGAAGGGGTTCAACCCCGAGAGCATCCCGGTCTTCGCAGCTTTGGTTCAAGAATTCGCGGTGTTCGATCGTTGGTTCTCGTCGATTCCCGGGCCAACGCAGCCCAACCGGCTGTTCGTGTACTCCGCAACCTCCCACGGCGCGATACGCCATGACAAGTTCAACCTACTTTTGGGCTATCCACAGAAGACCATCTTCGATTCGCTCCAAGAAGATGGACTGGACTTTGGTATCTACTTCAAGAACATACCCACTACTCTGTTCTACAGGAATTTGAGGAGGTTGAAGTACATTTCCAAGTTCCATTTCTTCTCGACATTCAAGGATCATGCGAGGAGAGGGAAGCTGCCAAGCTTGAGTGTTATAGAGCCGAGGTACTTTGATTTGTTGGAGCATCCAGCGGATGACGATCACCCTTCTCATGATGTTGCTAATGGACAGAAGTTGGTGAAGGAGGTGTATGAAGCACTGAGGTCAAGCCCGCAGTGGAATGAGAGCCTTTTGATAATTACTTATGATGAGCATGGGGGCTTTTATGATCATGTTGCGACACCTTATGAGGGTGTTCCAAATCCAGATGGAATTATGGGACCAGATCCTTTCTTCTTTAAGTTTGACAGATTGGGAGTTCGAATTCCGACAATTATGGTTTCTCCTTGGATCAAGAAAGGAACAGGTATGCTCTTCTGTCTTGAATAAGCTCTATTATGGCTATTTAGGATCCCACATTCTCAAATAGTAGAGCAAAGCATGTGTTTTCTTCTCTGTATTGTAGTTGAAATAGTTTCTGTAGAAGAAAGCTAGTTACCTACATGTAATTTGCTTGTTTGTCGAAAAGAAGGTTTTTTTGCTGTAACAGTTGATTGTTTGCCATCATCTGTTTTCCCGAGTGAAATGAACACGGGAGGTCATATTTACTTCGGCGAAATGGTCCCAATATGTCTTATTTTCATGGAATTAGTGGTATTTATTGTTTGGTTGCCTTTCTTGCCATTTGAATGCTACTTACAGTTTGGGGGGTCTAAATTTGGGCAGTGGTGAGCAGACCACATGGACCAAGTTCAACCTCAGAATTCGAGCACTCATCGATTCCTGCGACCATAAAGAAGTTGTTCAAACTTAAATCAGATTTCTTGACGAAGAGGGATGCATGGGCTGGCACCTTTGAAGACATTGTGGGACACTTAACCTCGCCTAGAACAGATTGTCCCGGTATGCTTTCTAAAATGTCCTTTTATTTCCTCGACTTTTGGTCCTCTGATACTGCATATAACAGTTATTTTCAGCTTTCAAATAAGTCTGAACTTGTTTACAAGATACATAGAAATTTAGAAGCTAAGAGTAGTAATTAGTTTCTTGATATGGCTAAAATTCCAGTGATCTAGCAAGAGGTGTCCAATCCATCCCTGAAAGATAGATTTTATTATCTCTGCCTCTATTTAATTATTCTGGAGGCCATGATGAAGGTTATAGTTGCTGATCGACTTGTCTCCATATATTTGTTTCAACCACTATGAAATAGACAGAACATGATTAAATAATGCAGCAATTGAATTGACGATTTGTACACAAAATATGCCACTTCCCCTAAATTAGAGTAGCCAGAAGCAATTAGGTTTTCACAAGGTCCTAGGATTGAATCCTGCCTTTGTCACTTACCGTTTGCAAAAAAAAGAAGCAATTAGTTAGTCTGGTATAAAGAACAAAATAATGGGAAGACAATCATTTTCTTACTTCTCTTTCCTTTCTCCAGTGAAGGGAAATCTTGCTTGCTATTTGAGCTACAGAAACATATGTTTCCTTTTCTCTATCTCCTCTCCTTTTCTTGCATCTGAATTTGCTCCTTGTTGTGCCCCATAAGCATTGAATGAAAGATTTATCATGTAGCCACAAAAGATTTTTTTCTATCATGATACAAACCATTCCATGACATATTATCTTGTTCGGTGAAAGGAAATTGGATCATTACTCCAATATGTTCAAGATGAGCATTTGGTTATTTTCTTTGAACTTTTCTCGTATCGGATTATGAGAAGATACCATATCACCCCGTTGAGTAAGGGTTGCCACTATGGAATGTAGCAATGACATGTGATGCCCTTGTGCTTACGTGGTTCAAGCATTGGCCTAGTCATGTATTGCCCCTCTGCAAGTCTCGGTACGAAGCATGTCGATACCGTCCCTAGTGTGATACATGCCAACCTATGATAATCAATGCTGATTGGAACTGTAGTCCTTGCCACTGTGTAAGTGTTATTATTATAAATTAATTCTAAATTTCTAATTGCTTTCCACCTTGGTGCAAAGTATTGTTGGTACTTCTTATTGTGTGTTCAGAATTGAAAAAGAAAGTATTTCATGTTTCATTGTGATGACAAAGAAGAAATGAGACTGACTCACTCATATACTATCAGTTGGGAAATTATGAGTGTATTGCAATGCTGCAAGTTGAAGTCCTTACATGTGCTTAGAGTATTAGACTTTGTTAAAACAAGATATCAATTTGATGACTAGGATTATTCTGGGCAGATGGGCAAATAGTTTTTAAGGATGCTATTCTGTCAACAGAGAAATTTTGTACTTGATTTCATACTCTTTTTTTTTTTTTACTTTTTCAGAAGTATTACCTGATGTTCCTCCTCTGAGAAACATCGATGCAAAAGAAGATAGTTTGCTTTCTGAGTTTCAGAGAGAGTTGGCTGAGTTAGCAGCCGTCCTTAATGGCGACTATTTCTTGAGCAGCTTCAGCCGTGAAACAAGCAAGCAGATGAAGGTCAGGGAGGCCAGTGCATATGTAAACGGAGCTGTTTCAAGATTTTTAGAAGCCGGAAAACATGCCATGAGGTTAGGAGCCGATGGTTCAGCTATTGTAAATATGAGGTCATCTCTGACTAGTACAACCAGATTCCCATGACCGAAAAAAATTTCAATCATATCAGTGTTTCTTCTGTATCATGCTCCCAATCTATACAAAGAATGGCCTGCGTCTACTCAGGGTTGTCTTCTAACTCGGTCATGAGAAGAGATGATCTTTCAGAGTGCATGCAACTATTTGTTTTATTTGTGTGTGTGTGTGTTCCTTTGATCTTGTACTTGCAGTGCAAGCTATTTGTCTTTGTTGAGGTAGGTAAGAACTGAATGTAATGGTACAGACAAAACTCATATTAATATAATTGTCGATTGCCTATTGCCTTGGTATGCAAATTGCATTCTCCTTTCATGCCTTCTAGTTCGAAGATGAAAAAGCATCAACAATCTTTACACAACTAAAAGTTCTCTTCTTGTCTGCTCAGAAGAGGTTTTTCTCAAGCAACTTGATACAGAAAATTTATGCTTTATCATGTACTTAAAACAACTTTGTGGTGAGGACCAGTTTACAGATTAGAATTTTGCTGATATGATGTCAAGTTGTCGACAGTCTTGCAAACAGCCAAACTGTGGTAGCTTTTTCTTGTATATGATTACATGCATATCTATACAGAATTAAGAATCTCGAGTTTCTACAGGATTCTGTTAGTTTCATTAGTAGAACCTTATTTAGAGAAGAAAATTGAAGTCCTTGTTAGTTTCATTGATGATTGTGATCAAATTGGTGAGATGAATTCTAGTTTACAATCAAATGGAACGTATGATTGTCATGGAATTGAAGTTCTCCTTTTGGGAGAAAAATGGAATTGGAAGTTTGTGTTGTTGATGCCCAAAGCTAATCACTTTCTCTGTCTTTGTTGCAATTCAATAAATATTCAAGGATTATTTACAGGAGAAAGCACAAAGAACTGAGTACATATCAGCTTAAAATGTACAAGAACAAAAACTTGATCTCCTGTGAAAATATTTGGAGTTTCCTATGAGTTGATTGAGGAGGTTGTCGTTCACCATCAGATGCTTGTCTTGAAAGGAGAATTTTATGACTGCAATCATGAATAGATGATGTTAATATAAGATGACCAAGACAACCATATGGCAGTAGAAACTATAGATGAGAATTCTGCTAAGCTATGAAGAGAGAGAGAGAAAAAAAAAAAAGAATGCAGCTGTCACCTTCCTCACCCTTCTTTCTAGGATTTCTTAGTGAAAATTATAGTGAGGTTTCTCTTTTTTAAAGAAGTTAAAGTATATTTTGGAATATCATAAATTAATATCTTACTTTTTAAATAAGATTAGATAGAGTTATTAGGATAAGAAATTTTTAGTTTAAAAAGTTAAAATATATTTTTAAAAATCTCAAATTGATGTTTTAGCTTTTAAATAAGATTAAATAAAGTTTGCAGAGATTAGAGGTTCTTGTATTATATATCTATAAATAGGTGGTATCTACGTGAATAGATCTATCCAAGTTTCAAGTATTCAAATTTATAGAGCTAAAATCTAAGAATCATTTTGTAAGTGTTTTTTTTATTTAACAATTTTTATTTTCGATCTTGGTTCCTTCTTGTTCTATTTGATTTGATCTTGAGTTAGTAATACCTTGTTATTACTATTTGAGAAAAGGTTGTAGCTGCATATGATTCCTCTCTTTCTTTATAGAAAGAAGAAATTTAGAAAATATTAATATCATATGAAAATACTCATTTTAAAGATGATATTTATACTTACCTTCTTCTTGTTTGCTGTAAGACAAGTTTGGATCAAACTCTGATCCTCAGATGTTATCGTGTGATAAAAAATGATCTATCAGGAATAGGATAGATAATTTCTCTGAGCGAGATGTTGAGAGTTCAAGATGTAGATGGTGTGTTCAACTTAGATCATATGATCATCTAATTTATAGCCCGAAGGATTCATTATATGTGATGAGAGTCAAATATAAACTTGTTTCTATGATACACTAGCATATATATGAAGAGTAAAAATGAATCTGATCAAGGAGCAAATCTTTGTTTTTGTATTGATAAAAAAAAAAGTAAAAACGTTAATTCAAATGCCATGTCAGTGTTGTGTTATAGTGGTATAGAAATATTTTCTAATTAATTTTGAAATTTTAATAGTAACGATTTTATGGACAGACAATTTATGAAGACGAAATTGGGAATCAACCATCCACTAAATCTTTTTGGTTTCAATCATGCACGCATTTTGATGCTGGGGGTAAAAAATAAGAAAGCAAATTGAGTTGATGGGTGGATGGGATGAAAAGAACAGCAAAATAAATAGTGATACGGTGGAACTCAAATCAGTGAAATTTGGGCAACCTCATTGATTAATACAATAAACCAATGATTTATTCTACTTGAAAATGATCATATCAATTTAAATACAGGTTTTTGGGGCGTCCAAAAAACATTGATTGATAGGATTCTGCAGGCATATCATAAGCCAATAGACCAACGATTTGTCTGCATTATCTTCCAAAGAAAAAGTTAAGAGTCATTAATTGCTTGTCATATGTTTTATGTATTATTTTTCTTTAAAAAAATCGTCCTTTCTTAAAGATATATATATATATATATATATATATATATATATATATATATATATATATATATATATATATATATATATATGTTCAAGGTGAAGAAAAATCTTGAAGTTCCTGTGAAAGGTTGAACACATTGTATCCGAGTACAAATTTGCTTTTGTAGATTCAATCGCTTCTCTCCAAATGGCTGTGAATAGTTTGGCTTATAGCAATCACCATCATCTAATGTTTGTCTTTAAGACGATTTCATGAGTCTTCTTTCGCCTCCTACTGTGAAGCATACAGAACACGAAAGAGAGTATGTTGTCAACGCAAGACAAATAAGAGGAAATTAAGATGGAGAAATAGAAACCGCAGCTTGCCTTTGAAAACAAGAAGAAAGAATGCATGACCAAATTCTGAGGGTTGTCTTCTTCCTTGATCTTTGGCTACATTAGTTCTTGGAGGACATTATATTTGTTATTCTCTTCCTTGCGGAAAAGAGAACGAATCTGAAATAAGAGATGAGCAGGTTAAATCAACAAGAATTCAAGTGAACAAAACTCCAAAATAACTTAAAACTTACTAGTTCTTGCCTCATGGCATGCGAGATGGGATCAGACTTTGAACCTCGAAGGTGAATTGATGGGGCTGAACTCCCGTGGTAACCAAATGCCCACCCGAATCGGGGCTCATATATGTCTTTTCTTTAGACCAAATATGGAGAAAGAGAGATAAAGATGGAGCTACAGATAGAGAGAGGAACTTCCAACAAATGCAGATGGGTCGATCAAACTAGAGCACATAATACTCCAATTTATAGCTCATGGTATTCCATCGGAGTGGTGGTTCAACGATCCACCCAATTTGCCATCGCTGTAGTGAAATTAATTCTTTCTTTTTGGTCTCATAGCAACATCGGAAATCAATTAACGGGTGGAAAAATATATCCATGCATGCGTATGCTTAGTGAACTGAATCTGATCGAGCCGCACACTTTGATCTCTTTGCGGGGGTACTGAGAAAACGTAGATAGTGCACTGTATATTAACGGGTGGATGTACTTCTTGCAATTTCTACTAGACTCATTCATGGGATCAAGAGAGCGAGGATCAAACTCACCTACCTGTTTTGAAGGAAGATTAGAAATCATTCGTCCGATTCATCTTTTTCCGTTCTAATTATGCATCCATTTGATGATGCAGGCAGGAAAAACGAAATAATTTGTATGGGTAGATGGGAAGAAAATAAAGATGAATAGGATTCCTTTTTTAATTTTGTTTTGTTTATTGAAGTCTGCAGATATATTATTTTCTGGGTTGTTCTTTTGATAGCATTTTTTTTTTCAGATAATAATATCGTTAGTCAAAAGTAGGAATGGCCAATTTATTTATGATTTTAATATCCATTGATTTTTCCTTGTTTTGTTTTTCATCCTATTATTTATTGATGATAATTTTCTTACTTCCTTCAGACAGTATAATTGCAATATTAATTTTCTATAATATTAAAATGTAATCAAATTCCACTTGTTCATTAGAAAACATGCCGACGGTGAACCAAAAGGCATCATCGATCAAATGCCATAGAATTAACTCAAAAAAAATAACACAATCTATTTGTTTCATCACAAACACAATATCCCCCTCGAAGAGGCAAGATTATGAATAAAAGGTTCAGTTCCTTTCTCGGACCACCACCACAACAACAATCTTCTCTCAATTGGAGATCTACTACACAAAGCAGCTTCTCCTGTCATCCAGACGCCATACTCCAGAAGGTATAAAAGATCTGCTCAGGCATAGTTCAAGCGAAATATGTCATTCAGCACGTAGAAGCTCCCCTGAGGCGTTGGCATCAGATGAAACATCTACAGATTATAATCAATACCACAGTCAGCAACAGGTCATTGATTAAGCAACAATGACAAACAATTACAATAATCTAAACACTATCAGTTTGCAAGGTGGTTTTAAGACCAGGCTCAACTTTATGAAGGAATCTTCAATAAGTTCAAAGAGCCAATCAGGAATTCTAATATTTGCAGAGAAACATATTATAGAATTCCATGCAGTGGAATAAAAACCAACCAAGCCTATTACTAAATATTCAAATGCATAACACTTCCAAATAACAAGTCAAGGCAGCATAACAGAAAAAGGAATGCAGGAAAAGAGAGCAAGAGGCAAAAACATGTTTGAACTACAGACACAGAAAATAATCAAATACAGTGGCATGCAACAAATTTGTTGTTGAAGAGAATTATTAACAGTTGCTTTTACAGGTTTTATCGAGAATCAAGCACCTTCATGTGAAACATGCATAAACTCTGACATAAAAAAGCATCCAATATAGTTATCAGATAGTAACTGCATGTTGTCCACCTCTTTGGAATTGAACATAAATGTTCACTTAGATAGATCACCTCAAGCAGTTTGCGAAATTATATGATGTCAAAATACCCATATTAATGCTGTTTTGAACACCTGTCATTGGCCCCACAAAAGCAAACCTCGGTATGATCATTCTTCATTCTTAATACAAGAGCTTACTGATGAACACATCCCAGTCACTCGAAGATGTCTAATGACCGATATAGTTATTAATTAAATATCACACAAAGTTCATCATATGGTCTATAATAAATCAAGTCAAGGTGTGTTTCAAAGAATCTCTCCCACAAAGATATGTGTTTGCTCTGGACATAGAACTTCTAAAATCAGTGACATGAATGGCTATAAAGACAATCTTACATTTACATTGCAGAGAATATATTTCAGATTTCATACAAGTTAACACTAAGACGATTCAAACGTGTTGCAAAAGTTACCCTTGTGCTTCAGAATAACACATGGCATTTAAACTCCAGGCATTTCATAGAGGAAATGGCTTGGCAAGTGTGCTCTTGCGCTCACAACTTCACACAAATAAGCAAGATTCTTCTGCTTAATGCAAAGGAATGCATCCAGAGCTCATCTGATCTTAATAAAGCCCACAAACCATTTCCTGTTGCACAAGATGTCAATCTGCCTTACAAGGTAATTGAGAACATATTTGCTTCTCAAATAATCATAAATGAGCAGAAGTATCTATAGAGCCTCCGGGATCTCGATCCCATATCTTGTTGCACTTGTGACGGATCATAAAGACTCAACTTTGCGTCATTATCCGACAATACCAACTAAACAATTTTCTCTCGGTGAAAAGACCAGATAGAGGAGTAAAAGGGATGGATTAAATTTAGCAACCATTGGCCTACGATTGAGCGGACAGGAAAGAACCCTGCATCAGATCATCTTCATCGATCAAACCCTAGAACCATGGGCATGTTTACAAACTAGAAGCATTCGCCTATGTCACCAGATATTATCCAAAAAAACCCTAAATTCGTCATGGGCATTAGAACACTGAAAGAGAACGAATCATGACGAAAGATAAAATGAAGCCTAGAATGTAGAGAGCGAAAGAGAAACCTGGCTGAACTTGAGGGGATGCTGCTCGCCGCCGAGCTGGAGGGAGCCGCTGACGAAGACGAGCATGCCGCCTGAGGGTCCCGAGGGCTGGCAGTCGACGGTGGCGATGGCGTGGGCGCACTGCTGGAAGGGAAGGGAGGACAGTTTGGCGACGATGGCGGCGGCGCCCTGGATCTTGTCGCCCTCGAAGGTGAGCATGGAGGCGTCCTGGTAAAGGCCCCCGAGCGCCGCCCGGCTGCTGTCGAACGTCCGGTAGTAGTGCTCCACGAACGCCTTCGCCACCGCGTCCGGATCCATCCCCGCCTTGACCGCCAATCAAAGAACAGGAACGGCAAGCCTGTCTCTCATTCTCTCTCTCTCTCGTATTTGGGTTCATCCAAGAACGCGTATGCACGACGCTGGAGGCCCATTTGTGTCATTTACGGCCCATTAACACATAGGTCGGGCTCATTGCTCCCTTTTCTGCTGGGCCTCCATGTGGACGTCAAATCTCGTGCAAAGACTTTCTCCTGCGTCAACCTCCAAAAGAAGGGGCAAGTAGAAACCTTCAGAAGAATTCTCGGTGAGGTTGAGACCGTTGACCTACTTCCTACTTCCTACATCACAAAGTGCAGAAGCGAATAGCTCGCTTGCATGAAAGACGATTCCAAGCTGCTACAGATGTTGTTGATGGAGCTATCAGGGCCAAGAAGAAGAGATGCCCACATCGGGGAAGCTCTTCACCTTTGATGCAGGAACTGTTAAATTGTTCTGCATGCGCCTAGTGGCACAAACGTAGGTTTAAGCAATTGCAGTTTATCTTGAGCCTGATTTATAAGAGAAGGATTGTCTACACCGCATTCTCATTAATCTCAAACTCTTCTAACTCTGGGTGTTTGATTTTTGTCAGGTTTGTTTCTGCTCGCAAGAAGAGTTGACCACAATTTCGCCCAAAAGAGAGATCAATGTAGGCCAGTATTGTTTCTGCAGTACGAGTCTGTGGTTTTGAAGTCATCACATATTTGTATTTGGACTTCGTGTGCAGCTTCTCATTCTGGACAGGCAGTGGTATCCTATCCACCCCAAAATGGAATTTGGCCATTCTTATTTGTAGATGGAGCTGTTCACAGTCACGTCTCTTTGTGTTGGTTGACTGCAGATCAGAGAAACCCAGTATTGCTTTGCTCCTGTTTAGATGATGGCAACTAAACATACAGGACAAATCAGAGATGGAGGCCGAGCTGTTAAACACATACACGAGGAAGATGTAGCAGCAGCAGGCTAAGATGTCAGTGGAGCATGCAGTGCAAGGCTCAATTCGAGTCATATTTTTTCTCTTTTTGTCAGTTAATCTCCTCAGAAACAAGCCAAGAAGAAAGCTAAAATATCTCTAGTCTACCTCTGCACATAGAAGCTGTGGAGGATGAGGCCCTTACTTCTTCACAGTCCACGTCTTATCCTTTTCCCCTATCACTATATCCCCCACATTCTCAACCTCATTTAAAGTCTGAGGTCCACTCGTTTTAAGCTCACACCTCGTTCTTGCTTCCATCTGCAGGATCAGAGTGCACTGACGCCATGTTGAAGCTGACCCATTCCTCCACAGCTTTGCCACTGTAAAAGAGACAGAAGCTATTGGGCAGGAAAAGGCAGAAAGATCCAAGTCCAGAGGCAGCAAAGAAAGCCTTTTACTTCCTGATATCAAGGTAAAAGAGATTCTCTCCTGCCAATCCTAAACAAATCCAGTTCAAGTCCAGATTTCACCAGCGATCTGTTATCTTACGAAGATTAATTGCGTTTTTTTTTTCTGTCAGAAGAATCGATGATCAGCAGTAAAAGACTACTTTTTATTCCATTTGCTGCTTTCTTCAAGAATCTGATTCCGTGTGAAGATAAAGCTCAAGATTCATAAAGGTAGAATTGCTCTCCTATCCGTAGCCTACTCTAATATAAGAAAGATTATTCTGTCGACAAAGAAGCAAGATATTGTATGTTGAAGACATCCCACAACAGTTGGCGAAGAGCTCATGTTAGCTCCATTGCTTATTCTCTTACTAGGCTTGAACACACACAACTCCTCTGAGCTTACACGTCCGGAGAAGGAGAGTAGAATGGATAACCAGCCGCCACACTCGTATCCACAAGCCCCCTTCCATCACCTCCTCCAGCAGCAGCACCAGCAGCTCCAGATGTTCTGGAACTACCAGCGGCAGGAGATCGAGCACGCCACCGACTTCAAGAACCACCAGCTCCCCCTGGCGCGCATCAAGAAGATCATGAAGGCCGACGAGGACGTCCGCATGATATCAGCGGAGGCCCCGATACTCTTCGCCAAGGCCTGCGAGCTCTTCATCCTCGAGCTGACGATCCGCTCGTGGCTCCACGCGGAGGAGAACAAGCGCCGGACCCTGCAGAAGAACGACATCGCCGCGGCCATCTCGAGGACCGACATATTTGATTTCCTAGTCGACATTGTGCCCAGGGAGGAGATAAAGGAGGAGGCGCTGGGACTGGTAGGAGGAAGCGGCGAGGGTGGCGCAACCGCCGGCGTGCCGTACTACTACCCTCCGGTGGGACAGCCGGGGCCAGGAGTGATTATGGGACAGCCTGCGGTGGCCGGAATGGATCCGGCGATCTACGTTCAGCAGCCGGCGCAGGCTTGGCAGCCATTGTGGCACCAGGGGCTGCCGGAGGACGGCACTGGTCAGGGGTTGGATGGGTCAGGATATGCTGTTGCTCCACCACCACCACCACTACCCCCGGCGCCGCCCAGTTCCTAGCGAGGAAGAAACATACACACATGTCGCTTCTCTTCCATGTTTTTGTTGCTTCATTGCTCACGCACGTTGTTTAAGATTTTATGTCATGCTCATGTATATTCGTTCTCTCTACATCACTTGCATGATTTACCGAAAGGATTTGATCAGCACAGGAATCCAAGGTTCTTAAGGAGAGCTATAATTCCAAAAGACCAAGATCCATTTTGGATGTAGCTAACGCTCACGTTGATTTCTCTTCTTCTCATTAGATCCGCCATCACTAGTTCTTCGTAGTAGATATGATGCAACTGTGAGAATCTTGACCGGAACGGGAGCATCCGTCTCTCGTCAGAGTAGATCTTCTTCATCGGCATAATTAAGTGGAGAGACCACAGATTACAGGAGCATGTAGGCGTCATGCAACCTAAAAGACGAGTGTATGAAAATGGGGGGCCAAAAGCGGCAGATTGCTACTTATTAATCTTGCAGGAATTTATATGAAGTAATGAGAAGTTGTGAAGATAATCCATCTTCAGTTTCCTGTTGCTAATTCTCTTGTCAGAATGCGTGTGTATGCAGCAATTTGGTGTATCAGAAACAATACGAGTGCATGACAGATTAAAAGAGCAGTCAGCTGAAGCAGAGAAAAGCTGTGGAAAAAGGTGCTCGAATTGATTCTTCTCTACCATTGACGAGTCTGAGAAGATGACAACGAGAAACACGGTTAGGCATATGGATCGGGCATCAAAGTAGAACCAAGCGATGAATTCTAGGGGATTTATGATGCAGATCAATGTTTAGGACGGTCAAGCATGCAGGCTTCAAATAGCAAAAGCATCCATGTTTTTTCTTTTCGTTCCATTAGTCTTTCTTGTTGGAGTCGAAAAGCTTCCAGTGGTTTGTCCTCCTCCGAGTCTTGTTTATCATGACAACATGAAAATAAAAAGAAAAATCAGATTTTGCTGTTTCAGTTGGAATCCTCATTGTCTTTGATCACAAAAGAGTAGTGTTTATGCTAGCCCTTTAATTTCTAATCGAATAATAAAGCAAAAACAAAAAAAGATGGATCATGCTTTCTGGTGCCATGCATAAATAACTGGCAAGACTGGGTTGATGATGAAGGCCAAGGACATGTCTAATTGAGATGAAAGACTAATAGTTGACTGTGTAAAATGGTAATATTCTAGCATTAGACATCAGAACATACAAACACTGTATTATCCTGTTTTTCTTCTTGGTGATTGCCTAAATGTTGTGTGTCTGTGTAGGAGAAGAATCTTATCACTACACATTACCTGACCTCCTCCAAGGTCAGGATGCAGAAAGAACAAGAATTCATACCTGATCCTGAGAGATTGATTTTTCTGATCATGTACATTATGGAGTCATGTTGCATGTTAGTACAAAATCAGAGACTTGGACCCTTGAGGAATACATACCACCAAGTTTTCCATCTCAAAAGTAAGATCAATGTTAAACCAGAAACAAACAACTCAGGCAACATGTTGAAACAATACAAGAAGGCTGAGGCCATACAGTAACAGGAAAATTGAACTGGTGAAAGAAAAAAAGAAGGAAACTAGTGTTCCTTTCATGTGCTACATATCTATGCATGAGGGACATGAAGCCTCAAAAATTTCATGCAAGGACTGGGAAGAAGGAAATTTTGGACATCAGAGTCAGATGGTCCAAGACCCAGCTTCTTTCAGATGAGGAGATAAATTGAGAGGCCAAGACAACTCAGAACTTCCACCCAAATCCATATCCTGCTAAGACCAAGCAAGACCACACAATTTTGATCTCTGAGCTCTAGCTGCATCCTTCTCATCCAACTGAGCCATGGCCGTGTAAAGCCAGGAAGGTAGACATCAAAGTTCTCAGAATTGATGGAACAGTGGTGCAAGTTGCAGGGTTCATTTCTACAGGCTAAATAATTGCATCATATTAGAGGAATTGATGGCTCAGCTTTGTGTTCAATCAAGAATTAATAAAACCACACACAGATCTGAATCTAAAATAGTTTGAACTAGAATATATCTAACCTGCACTGATAGGTCAAATTTACATTATGTAAAGATCTACTTGATTTGTCCTAAACAATAATTTTGGATGAAAAGGCTCCAAAACCAGTTCTGGAAATTTCAGTGCACAGCAGAAAGAGCATGTTCTATTTCAATAAAAAATAAGAGTAGGATAGAGAACAGTTGAGTTTTCATTTCTGGAATTAAATATCTGAACAGTCAGCAGAATCCTACACAAAAACATATACAAACCTAAATGACTCTGACTTAAAACCTTCGTTAACCCAATATGTTCTTATATATATATATATATATATATATATATATATATAAATAATAAAAAGGACAATTTCCATTTGTTACAAAAGGACCCAATTCTCAACATGAATTGGACTAAACAAGAACAACTACTATAAGACCGATGTAAAGCTTAAGAAAAAGATCCTAGACTATGTATCTTTTATTTATCCACACAATCTTACTCTTGTCTGTAAAAATGCAAGAAAACCATGCCTTTGAATTTGATTATTCCCTTGTTTATAGTTCATTATTCCCTGGACCAGATCTTTGTTCTCAGATTCATTTAGCCAGATTCATTCAGGTTAACTCAAGAAAGCATGTGAAATAAATACCCAAAGTAAAAGAAAATTTGTTTGGAAAAAGATATAGGACGAAGCAGCACATGCAGCTGCAAAACTTTTCCCTGCACATTTGCTTACATTGATTCATTGGTGCACGTACACTTGAACTACAAATTCATCCTATCATGACTCGGCCCGATGAGATAACTAATTCATTAATTGGGAGACTGAATTATGTTCAAAATATTCTACTCGTCTAACTCTGTAAGCCAACTTAATTCTACTCCCATTTTCTGATACGAGACTAAGGTAAGATATTATAATCTCCATCATTAAGACTTGACATTTTCAACAAAGGCCAAATATTGCCTAGAATCATGGTTATAGGGCATGAAGGCCCAATCTCCCACTTAGGTCTTACTGTCCCTAGTATCAGGTTCACATTGGTACAATTTGACCTAATCCAATTGGATCTACCCTATGAAATAGACATATATTCCTTAACCAAAATACTTATGCTCAGGTTAACAGTAATAGACTCATCTAACTTAATAAATTAACTCAATTCTCCTCTCACACTTAATGGAGATTAAATTGGCATATAACACTCCCAACCTCCATGAAATGATTATCGAGGTCTTCAACAAGGCAATTGCCGCTTAGATATATGACAACAGGGACTAAGGTATTCAATTTGACAAAGTACAGCGTCAATGATCGAAACATGACCCATGAATTAATCTAAACAACCACCTAACGTGGCAGGGGAGGTCCAATATATTCAAGCCACACATATGTAGGAGCATATTACATGAATCAACTGAAGTAATTTCTGGAATAAAGCATTACAACCACCATTTCTGCCAGCAAGGATAAATCTTTAGATGTTTATTGAGTAAAAACCTAACTAAATTAGAATCAAGAAATGGAAGCAAAACAATGAAGTTCTATTCTGATGGAACTTAAACAAGCAGAAAACTGTCCCAAAAATCATGTAGCAAAATCCCTAAAAGCGGGCAGCAAGAACACTCAACAATACCTAATAAGTGATAGCAAACAAAACAAAGAAAAGCTAATTACCAAAATGCACAATAAGACAGGAAAAATAGGTCAACCAATTCACAAAGTTCACAGATATGACTATAGCCAAAGCTCATTGTAATGACACGAAAGCCAGCACTACATATTTCCTGACTTCACAGTTCGAAGAAACAACAGGACATAAGTGATTACTTTAGCCATAACAGAACAGAACTGATTACCTAAATTAAAATGTATTAGTGTGGCATTCTTCCATCTCCATCAAGGATCATATCCTTAAATGCACCGCCACTAGGAATCATAGGCAACACATGCTCCTCATGTGGCACGATCACATCCAACAAGTAAGGTCCTGGTGTCTTCAGCATCTTCCTGATTGCTTCCCTGACCTCGGTCTTCTTTGTCACACGGGCAGCAGGTATACCATACGCTTCGGTGATTTTCAAGAAATCAGGAAATATCTCACTCTCATTTGCTGGGTTCCCCAAATAAGTATGTCCCCTGTTGCTATGGTAGAATCGATCCTCCCATTGCACAACCATGCCCAAATGTTGGTTGTTCAACACCATAATCTTGACAGGGAGATTCTCTATTCGAATCATTGCCAACTCCTGAGCATTCATCTGGAAACTCCCATCCCCATCAATGTCAACAACAGTAACTCCTGGGTTCCCAACGGCTGCACCTGCAGCTGCTGGTAAACCAAACCCCATAGCACCTAGTCCGCCCGATGTCAGCCACTGGCGTGCCCTCTTGTATGAGTAATACTGTGCGGCCCACATCTGGTGCTGCCCAACACCAGTGGAAATGATTGCCTCCCCTTTCGTCAGTTCGTTAAGCAACTGAATTGCATAATGGGGAGGAATCAGATCCCCAAAAGTCTTATAGCTCAATGGGTATGTCTTCTTCAGTTGGTCCAACTCTTCCCTCCAGGTGGAAAAATCAAACTTTTGATGAATCCCACTCTCCTCCATCAATGCATTCATCCCCTGCAGAGCCAACCTCACATCGGCACATAATGAAACGTGTGGCTGCTTGTTCTTCCCGATCTCAGCCGGATCTATATCGATGTGCACAATCTTTGCCCTGCTAGCGAAAGCTTCAAGCTTTCCAGTCACACGATCATCGAACCTCACACCAAATGCGAGCAAGAGGTCAGCTTTATCGACCGAATAGTTGGCATAGACAGTCCCGTGCATTCCCAACATCTTCAACGATAGCTCCGCATCGGTGGGATAGACCCCGAGACCCATCAGGGTACTCGCGATGGGGATGCCAGTAAGGTCCACAAACCGGCGAAGCTCCTCGCTGGAGTTCAAGCAGCCGCCACCAACATAGAGAACCGGGCGATGGGATTCGGACACAAGGCGGATGATTTGGTCAAGCAGACAGCGTGAAGGAGGCTTAGGGAGGCGGGAGATGTATCCGGGAAGGCGAAGCGGCGGGTCCCAAACAGGGATGGCAAGCTGCTGCTGAATGTCCTTGGGGATGTCGACCAGCACCGGGCCAGGGCGGCCAGTGCGGGCGAGAAAGAAGGCTTCTTTGATGATGCGGGGAATGTCATCGACGTTAAGGACCAGGTAGTTGTGTTTAGTGATGGATCTGGTGACCTCGACAATGGGGGTCTCCTGGAAGGCGTCCGTGCCGATCATGCGGCGGGGAACCTGGCCGGTGATGGCGACGAGGGGGACGGAGTCGAGGAGCGCGTCCGCGAAGCCGGAGACGAGGTTGGTTGCGCCGGGGCCGGAGGTGGCTATGCACACGCCCGGGCGGCCGGTGGAGCGGGCGTAGCCAGAGGCGGCGAAGATCTCGCCCTGCTCGTGGCGGAGGAGGTGATTGATGATGGATGGGGAGCGGGTGAGAGCCTGGTGGATCTCCATGGAGGCGCCTCCGGGGTAGGCGAACAGATCGGTGACGCCCTCCCGCTCGAGGGCCTCGACAAGGATGTCGGAGCCCTTGCGGGGTTCGTCGGGGGCAAAGTTACGGAGGAGGGGAACAGCGGTGGTAGCGGCGGTGGAGGCGGCAGCGGAGGGGGTCTGGTGGCGGTCCGCGGAAGCGGAGATGGGCCGAACATTGCGGTGGCTCGGGGAGAGGGACAGGAGAGGCTTGGGGAAGGGGACCAAGAGACGGGATGCTGCGGAGAATGACCGGAGGGAGGGCTTCGAGGGAGCGATCGCGGCCCCCGCCGTAGAGGAGGCCATACTGGGTTCCCCGAGGAGCGAGCGAGCGAGCGAGAGGATGGCGAACACTTGAGGCGAAGGTACTTATATCGAGCAGATCGGACGAGTGGCTGAGATTGAAAACCGTAGACGGGAAGGGTATCGTCACCGCAGTTAAGGTGACCGCTTCCTTAACCTAATAAGTTCTGAAATGTTTACTTATTGGAGGCAAGAAGAAGACTAACAAATGCGACTCGAGCTCCGACGTTCGTCTGATTTCGATCCTACGATGCCCATATTTCGTCGATGGATCGAGCACAGTCTTAATACATAAACAAACTAATAAAGGCCAACTTCTACAGCTTAATTAATGGCAAGAAATCGTTAAATAAGTTACATTTCAAAGGTGCATTTATCGACCATAATTACGATCAATATACTTCATTAAATCTCACCGGTAGACTTACCGACGCGTCGGGCGTGGCGGCTGATTCCTTGAGAAGATAAGGATCCCAGAGGCTCCCGTGGTTATCACGTCGACTCTATTTGACGGATCCTTCGGATTAGTCAACATATGGATGTGGAATATTGTTTGCGAGGCGATCACAGTCAACATGTCAAGCGATTAGTGTAATGTGAAGCCAAAATTAGATCGATCGAAATGTTCTCCGTACCCAAAAGATTCGTCCGACAAAGTTATGTTGATGTTTTGGCCCCTCACAAGCTTGGCATGCAGAGTCTACAGCTGAGGTCTTTAATTAATGAATTATGCATGATACCATATCCTACGACCACGTATCTGCACGTGAATATCACGTGACAAACGTCCCACGCAAGAATTCCTCCCCTTCAGCCAAACCTCAAAACATCAACTAGATGAAATAATCACTTAGATTAGAACCCTAATTTAACCCAAGAAGAGTCGGAGCGACGGATCCAGCCACCCAAAGAGCTGTTTGCCCCTTCCCACGCTCGGAGTTCGTCTTCCTCCACTCTCTCTCGTTTGTCTCAGCGAGGAGCCCTTCGATGATTCGAAGGGCGGGGCGAGGAGCGTCTTCCGTGGCTGGTCTCGAAATGGAACGCTCCGTTTACTGGATCAGGACCGTTCACCGATGTGCAACGGATCGATCAACGGTGGGGCCATGATAGGCTTTGAACCTGGACGGTCCGAGGATCTGTCCACTTCGAAGATGACGACACGCCCTCCACTGCTGCCCCTGCTGGGGTCGCTTCAAATACCTCGCACCAGCTCTCTCGCTATGTGACGCCCACCGGCTCAGTTCTGTTTCCCTTTGGCGCCTGAGGAGGAGAGATGGCCCTTTCCGCCGCCAAATGCCCTTCTTCCTCCTCCGCCGCCGCCGCCGCCCGCTTGTCCCTCGGCCACCCTTCTCTGAGATCGTCGACTCTCCTTCGGCCCTTTCCTAACAGCGCTCGTGCACGAAGACTCCCCTCCAGGTCTTTTAAAAATTGGAACTTGAGCGTTGTCTGCAAGCAAGAAGGTCCGGATATTCATCTTCCGTTTTCCCCTAATCTCGTTCGATCCGTCTTGCTCGAACTTGTGTAAATTTGGGTTGGCGAATTAAGCTCTCGACTTGTGTAAATTTGGTATTTTGCGGGTCTCTTCATTAATTTTTATCGTATTAGTGACTTTTATAGATCTTCTTACTACGATTGGTTTTTCTTTCCCTGATATGTTCTGCTTATATCTACAATTTCGGGATGGCCAACCTTTTTCTTGGTGATTGCACGGCAGCTGGCGCTGTACCTGTATCCAGCAGTGAAGAAGAAACTCCTTCCAAGAATGTGGAAAATGGCGGCTTGTTTGGTTTATCTTCAGAGGAATACGGACATGCGATTGGTCTTGATGCAAGTGAAAGGGAGTCTACAGTTAGTATCACCGTGGTTGGAGCCTCTGGGGACCTTGCTAAAAAGAAGATATTTCCTGCTCTTTTCGCACTTTATTATGAAGATTGCCTTCCAAAGGTCTGGTTTTGTTATTGCGCTGCTACTAGCATTATTTTTATAGCTCATTCTCACCGTGCTATGCTGTAATTTTATGTTCTCTATGCAGCATTTCACTATATTTGGTTATGCTCGAAGTAAGATGACTGATGCTGAACTAAGAACCATGGTTAGCAAAACACTTACATGCAGAATTGACAAACGGTAATTAATGGTTTTTACGTTCATTCCTCAATTGGGTATGCTAGACTTTGTTTTAGACATTCTACTTTTGAATTCATCAGGATAATTGATTCTGAGTACTTCTTAGCCTCAGAACTCTAGTAATGCTAAATGTTCTTGCTGGTTTTTGTCAGCGAAAATTGTAGTGAGAAGATGGAGCAGTTTTTAAAGAGATGCTTCTATCATTCAGGTCAATATGACTCTGAGGAAAACTTCGCAGAGCTCGACAAGAAGCTGAAAGAACATGAGGTAATATTTATATCCATAAAATGAGGACATCCTCATATCTTTAGAAGTTCAAAATTAGGAGCTGCAAGCCTCCTTTTCAAAACAGTAATCATGAGCCACATTACTCTAGACCAATAGGAAATTAATATTCCTATTGGGACATTTTTCTTTGAATTTACATTCATATTGAGACCAATGATTCTAGAATCTGTAATATATGGTGTTTTTCCTAAGGTTCACAATTTCGTACCGTACCGAAGTATTGAGCTCAGCTTAGTACAGTACGAGTATATCGAACAGTTCGTTCTAGCGTATTGCTTGGCATATGTATATAACAAAAAAAAGTCAAAAAATAAAAAGAGGGCGATGCCGTTGAGGCGACAATGCTTCATTTCTCAACGACATCGCCTCATTTCTTTTGCCCACGTGGGGAGAAGAAACGGTTTCTTCTCCCCGCGCGATTGAGGAGAAGTCGCTGATGACAC
Source organism: Musa beccarii (assembly GCA_024322285.1). NCBI lineage: Eukaryota > Viridiplantae > Streptophyta > Magnoliopsida > Zingiberales > Musaceae > Musa > Musa beccarii. The sequence goes on from JAIWVJ010000011.1 coordinate 1,763,622, forward strand.
CAAGGCTTCGTCGCTTCAGACGAGAAGGAAGCGATATCTCATCTACGGCATCCGGCGAGAGAGGGTGACAACAAATCGGGATCGTCGAGGGAGAGCAGCATCGAATCTCCAGGTTCTCCCTTTTGTTCTCCCTCTTCTTCCGTCTCCCTTGGCTAATACCACCCGGTAGTGGGCGGCAACGGTCGAAATCAACGGTCACCGATCGATTTCAAGTGATAATGGGGCGGAAACAACCCCAATTGATGGTACCGCCTGGTAGTGGGTGATCCGTGTATCGGTCTGCTAGCAAACCGGTGCGTACTATCATTCGAAATTAAAAACCTACTTTTTCCTTTGTTTTCTTTCCCTGCTTATTTGAGTATGATCCAGGTATTTAAACTCCATTTGACAAATGGCTTCTTTTACTGGTTGAATTTAGATCCTTTCTTACCTCCACTTCTTAATTCTCTTATTTTCAGTTCTTTTCTGCAAGAATTCATTTAATTGCATATGGTATACAGGACTTTTGAATTAAGTTTTTATCCCATGTGAAAAGACTCCTTTAGGCTGATTTAATGACTCTTTTCCTTTTTATTGACTATAAATTTGCATGAGCCTCTCCACACAATAGTGTGACTTTGTTGCTAATGATGAAGGTCTTGATGATGACATTTAGCTTGAGTTTGTTTGGATCATCAAATATATATCTTTATTAAGCCTTCTTTATTTTTTTTGCCAAAAAAACCCATAATTAGTGAAAAGTCTTGGATTTTTTATTGGGCGTGTAGGGTGGGAGGCTACCAAACCGACTATTTTATCTGTCAATTCCACCAAACATATTTATAGATGTTGCAAAATCTGCAAGCCGGTCAGGTTCGTCCAAGGATGGCTGGACCAGGGTGATAGTTGAAAAACCATTCGGCCAGGACTCTCAATCTTCTGCTGCTTTGACAAGAGGTCTGAAACAATACCTGGAGGAAGATCAAATATTTAGGTAGCATGACATCGTATTTAAAGATATTCATATTTGACAATGCTTGAAAAAGAAAAAATCTTTCTTGTGATGATTATTTATCATTCTACAGAATAGACCACTATTTAGGGAAGGAACTTGTTGAAAATCTATCCATTCTCCGTTTCTCGAATCTCGTCTTTGAACCACTGTGGTCTAGGCAATATATCAGGAATGTGCAGCTGATCTTCTCTGAAGATTTCGGTACAGAAGGACGGGGAGGGTAAGGTTTGAATAACATTATAGTCCATTGAAGTTAATTTTATAGTGTAAGTGAGGTTTCCAGCTACTTTTTGTCTTATTATGCAGGTACTTTGACAACTATGGCATCATTAGAGATATTATGCAGAATCATCTGCTTCAAATTTTAGCCTTATTTGCAATGGAGACTCCTGTTAGCATGGACGCAGAAGATATCAGGAATGAAAAGGTTTGTGCGATGAAATATGTCAGACCCTTTTTCTTTTAAGTTTTGGCTTTAGATGTGACCCGATGGCTTCAGATTCATGGCTAGTGTGGTGCAGTGGTCCTTTGATTGGATGAAGACCGGCATAGTAGTGGAACATATTTTGGTTTTATTTCCTTGAACAAGTTTCTTTGTCAATTTTAGGTGAAAGTTCTCCGTTCTATGAAGCCACTGCAATTGGAAGACGTGGTGATAGGGCAGTATAAGAGCCACACTAAGGGTGGAGTCACATATCCTGGATATACAGATGATAAGACTGTACCCAAAGGCAGCCTTACTCCAACATTCGCTGCAGCTGCCCTTTTTATAGATAATGCAAGGTGGGATGGAGTTCCATTCCTCATGAAAGCTGGGAAAGCATTGCACACCCGTCGGTAGGTTGTAAATGCATAGCTATGCATTTCCTATGTAGTTTGGGTTAGTATCATTTGAAATTCAACTGCTTTAATATGATAACTTGGCACTGGAAATTTCCATTTGCAGAACGGAGATTAGAGTGCAGTTTCGCCATGTCCCTGGCAATCTATACAAGCGTAGTTTTGGAACTGATCTTGATCGAGCCACAAATGAACTTGTAATTAGGGTGCAACCCAATGAGGCTATTTACTTGAAAATTAATAACAAGATTCCTGGATTGGGGATGAGATTGGACCGCAGTAATCTGAATCTTCTTTATGCATCAAGGTACAAGTAATAAATTTTCTTTTAAAGGAACATTTACCAATTCCTAGAATGCATGAGGCTATTTACTTGAAAATTAATAATAAGATTTCTGGATTGGGGATGACATTGGACCACAGTAATCTGAATCTTCTTTATGCATCAAGGTACAAGTAATAAATTTTCTTTTAAAGGAACATTTACCAATTCCTAGAATGCATGAGGCTATTTACTTGAAAATTAATAACAAGATTCCTGGATTGGGGATGAGATTGGACTGCAGTAATCTGAATCTTCTTTATGCATCAAGGTACAAGTAATAAATTTTCTTTTAAAGGAACATTTACCGATTCCTAGAATGCATGAGGCTATTTACTTGAAAATTAATAACAAGATTCCTGGATTGGGGATGAGATTGGACCGCAGTAATCTGAATCTTCTTTATGCATCAAGGTACAAGTAATAAATTTTCTTTTAAAGGAACATTTACCAATTCCTAGAATGCATGAGGCTATTTACTTGAAAATTAATAACAAGATTCCTGGATTGGGGATGACATTGGACCACAGTAATCTGAATCTTCTTTATGCATCAAGGTACAAGCAATAAATTTTCTTTTAAAGGAACATTTACCAATTCCTAGAATGCATGAGGCTATTTACTTGAAAATTAATAACAAGATTCCTGGATTGGGGATGAGATTGGACTGCAGTAATCTGAATCTTCTTTATGCATCAAGGTACAAGTAATAAATTTTCTTTTAAAGGAACGTTTACCGATTCCTAGAATGCATGAGGCTATTTACTTGAAAATTAATAACAAGATTCCTGGATTGGGGATGAGATTGGACCGCAGTAATCTGAATCTTCTTTATGCATCAAGGTACAAGTAATAAATTTTCTTTTAAAGGAACATTTACCAATTCCTAGAATGCATGAGGCTATTTACTTGAAAATTAATAACAAGATTCCTGGATTGGGGATGAGATTGGACCGCAGTAATCTGAATCTTCTTTATGCATCAAGGTACAAGTAATAAATTTTCTTTTAAAGGAACATTTACCAATTCCTAGAATGCATGAGGCTATTTACTTGAAAATTAATAACAAGATTCCTGGATTGGGGATGAGATTGGACTGCAGTAATCTGAATCTTCTTTATGCATCAAGGTACAAGTAATAAATTTTCTGTTAAAGGAACATTTACCAATTCCTAGAATGCATGAGGCTATTTACTTGAAAATTAATAACAAGATTCCTGGTTTGGGGATGAGATTGGACTGCAGTAATCTGAATCTTCTTTATGCATCAAGGTACAAGTAATAAATTTTCTGTTAAAGGAACATTTACCAAATTCCTAGAATGCCTGATGACAACTCTTAATGGTGTCGGCTATTCTTAACAAATTTTTGTATTGTAGACTTGGTCAAAATCTTCACTTTCTCTTAAACCACTGGCGCATATTAATCAACATTTTGTAAGTTACCGTGAAAAATGTTCAAGATCATGGCCCTTACATTTCACTTAGATATATTATATAGACTGAGTTAATATTAAGGGTTTCTTCAGCAGGAGCCTTGCGACACTCATAATCGTAATGGTTATTATTTTCATCATCAAAGCTAATGCTACTTGTTTTTCGTACCAAGTTGGTAATTTAATGTCTTTCCTTTCCTTTTTTATCAGTCTGAAAACTTTTTGGCTTTGGTAGATACTCAAAAGAGATACCAGATGCATACGAGAGGCTGCTGCTTGATGCCATTGAGGGTGAACGAAGGCTGTTCATTCGTTCTGATGAATTGGATGCTGCCTGGGAGCTGTTCACGCCACTGCTCAAAGAGTTGGAAGAGAGGAAAATAGCCCCTGAGCTCTACCCTTACGGGAGTCGCGGACCAGTAGGAGCACACTACCTTGCCGCAAATTACAATGTTCGCTGGGGAGACCTCAGTGCATCAGAGACCACATAACTCGATGTTTTTTTCTGTCATTTTGGCAGAAGACTCCAATAAATAATCCAGAGAACCAAAGTAGTGAAATGACATGAGGCAAGAAGCCTCACGAGAGGCAAGCAGTATGCTTCTGCGAGACTGTTGATCCTCTGCAAATGACATCAAGATTTTGTCTTCAGTGCAATTCTGTATGAGAAAGGTTGATCTTTCTATGGTGTGACCACTGTATTCTATCTTTACAGCTGATAGCCCTCTCGTCTTAGTTTGTGTCGATAATGTTGCCTGTAGGCATGTACTCAAATTAGACTCAGCACATTATGTCATGTAAAGAAGCAAATCCAGTTGTTAGCAGCAATGCAGTGATCTTGAACACGTGTGACTTGGACCTCTAAATGCTGGTCGACGACAGATGACATATTGGAAACTTGAACATGTCACAGTGGTAGATTTCTTGGATCATCACTAGTGTTACCAACGTCTCCTAAGCTTTTGTTGTAGCAGTCACATTTCCAAGTTCACTATAGTGATCCGTTTCTTGTAATTAGTATTTACTTGCCACAACTTGTAGGAACAAAAGTAGGACAGGTTAGTATAATATAAGTGATCTTACCATCTAAAAGAAAGATTATTATGCCCATCTTTATTAGAATAAACACAAATTATCAATGCAGGAACTTCAAAAGGCATGTAAGTCAAAGCTAATACAACAAAAGTTTTATCAGAAGATGCTAACTAGCTCATCTATATCTTGTTAAATCATCACAAGATCTTGGGATCCAATCTAGTCTTTATAAACACAGTATCACTCACATCTGTGGTGCAATCTTAGAGGGCAATAACTTACAGAAATACCAAACAGTCGGAAGCCTCAATAGTGATGATCAATACCCAACTTGCCTAAACCAAAGAGCAGCCTTCCAAATGCGACTCCCTTATCAAACTAACCAAATTGCCTCTTGGTCGAAGTTTTCCTCCTTTCTCTTCTTACAACCAAGACTGAAGGCAAAGATTAGATGAGATCAATATCTGCAATTGAAATCATTACTGGCAAATATATGCAATCTTAATTGATTTAGCAAGCCTCCGTTTTCACCAGCAAGTAGCTGACCGATATCATGGAGAGCATCTGTGAAGGGAGAAAGCATGTCCTCATGGCTGTTTCCTGGATGGCAATGATGCATACATTGCAGACATACCCAGAGTAAATGAGTTGAAGCTGATCAGCCAGGAAACTGCTGTGGCTAATGCGAACAGGATTTGACGGATATTTTCTCCATAAGCGCTCCAAAACTTAAAGCCAATAAGTTGTAAAATAATTTTGCCGAGTCATCTGGTGGCTGGCACAGGACTTCCATGCAGCTGTCTGTTCAAAGAGATTGCATTGCAGCCCTAGAAATAGCCACACGTAGTTAGCGTTGTACGTAGTCATGGTAAACTAAAAATAATAATAATAAAAATTAGTACAGGATGTTTTCTACAGAAAGATCTAAATGTTCTTTTTTTCAATCAAATACAAGCAAATTAACTAGAAAAATGCATCTTTATCTTTGAATTGTCACATGATTCTCCCTATGTTAGTGGTCAACAGATAGGAATGTGTTTTGCTCAATGAGGACACCAGCTTAAATCTTAGTCAAAAGACCCTAAAAGAATCACCAAGGAAAGATGCATTTACAATGGAAGCTCATTTACTCTACTATCTAAACAGCTTGTTACCTTTAATTTGTTTCTTCTTCAAAGCTTTCTAACAAGCATGACACTGGAAAAGGTAAAAAACAATTGCCACACCACTAAACCCGTTGTTGCTATAGACAGACACCCAATCACAAAGCAGCATTAACACTTGATCTAAGTTCTTATTTTGGAAAAAAATGGCTGACTGAACAATATTGCTATACTTTACATTGGATAACCAGTCATATGGAAGAACTTTGAGCAGCGCCTCTGTACAGTTTGTATAATTTCTACTGAAGTATCAACCACATATTGGCAAAATAAATGTTAATATTCAATGACTTCCCTATTTAGGTTTAAAAAGATCAAACCCATTGTGTAGAAAGATTATTAAAATTATGAATATATACCAGTTAAAACTGTGAAGTGAAGATCCTAGAAAGACTCAAATTGGCATGAAAATACTCTTGGGAATTGGGATGGAAGCAGCATCTGTATTATCTAAGAGATCATTTGGCCAGTGAATGCCCTAGCAACTTATGTTCTAGCAACTGAATAACAAAATAAATCAGATACATGCTGCTAAGTATTATTTCTTTATAACAGTAAAACAAACCAGACAAATGTTTACCTTTAAACAAAGCACTGGAGACAACAAAAGCTGGGAAATGGACTTAGCTCTCGATGCAACGACAACATGATATCTTTAATGCTTGAGACCCTAACAAAGAAACCTTGTTATTTCATCAGAGGATCTGGATCCATTAACAATTATAGTTCAAAACCCTGGACTACAGAAATACCTTAAAGAATTAACCTCCAGGAACAACTTTCCCGATGTCACACAGCACTCACATCCATAAATTATACATATCCATCAAGGAGATAAATTAATGGGATTCAAATTGTTGTGTTGAGAGCTTTGTGCATCAGTCTTTACCAGTCTTCTAAGAAGCAGCCACGGAGCTGATGTAGAAACCCCTTGCTTCATTGCAAGGGCAACAGGAAGTGAAGAGTTTCTATTCATCTCCAGAAGCATTGTGCCCTATAGTTCAAACATAACATTTTCTAATAAGAATATCTGAAAATACTTTAAATAAAGAGTGGTAGTAGTGTTAATACTTATATATGTGTCCAATGTATAATTTGGTTCTGCACTAATATTTCTAAAGAGAACTCAGTGTAATAATCATGGTTCTGGTAATGCTTGTTGCATGGAACTAACAAGTAAACCAGTAGAGAATTTTGCTAGAAATACCATATTGATTTCAGTTTTTAGTTTTCTGCTAAATAACACAATCTGATGCATAATCAATAAAGTGAAAAAACAATAAAAAAAATATAACAAAAAATGAAACAAATGCTTTCCATACCTAAAAGAACATCAATATAATACAAGCGTTGCTACCAGCAAACAAGCTTCATTAACAGCTCATGTAACACCCCAAATTTAAGCAAAATTCTCAGCTGTGAAAAACCAACAATTCCATTATACGGCAGCAAGAATTTGCATGTCCAAACTAGAGACATGGAACCTCCTCCGTAGAAGGTCAATGATAATTGGCTAGCCTTAAGACATGGTGCTTTTAATTGTGAGCTATGACCACATAAGGTTTGCCAAAACCATCTTAATGAAATAACTGTTGCATACAATCATATATTTCAGATTGCTAGAGACTAGCAAGTTACTATAATCTATGCAAAACATATTCAATTAGATACTAGTAGCAGAACTGCTATTTAATCATAAAGTCATGCACTCAGTCTAATCTAACACCAAAAAAAGATTAAAAAAAAAAAACTTCTCTATAAGATCTGATTATGACTGCTACTAACAAAGAAGACAACTCGAGATTCATATTTAGAAGGAATAAATTTGCCAAACATGATATGATTTGTGACAAAACAAATAATTAAACATTAATCACCCAAAGCATGACAGGTTTTTGCCTGTTATCGATGTCTCGAACAATGACACTCAACACCAGATTATGCAAACATACATCATGGATGACTTCGATACTGGAAGGCTCCTACTTAATTGTTCATGGTGATACATAGACGTCATGAGACCACAGCATCAGCTGAAAAGAATACTAGTCAAAAAGTTGCCAAAGCAAGAAGCATCACATAGATACTAATGGCAGTGCTCACAAACTTTGCATAACCTCAAGTGTCAAACAAAAATGGGCCCGGAGAAAATTCAAGCTATGAAACCAAACTACCTCAAATTTAGCCAAGAAAAGCTGGAAGGTTTTCAAAGTGTCCTTCATATCTGATACAGTTTTCTTTTCAGTGGAAGAAAGTGCACTAGTAACCTCTTCTGGAGAATGGCCGATACCCTTCTGTACAACCTGGAAAGCACAAAGGATGTTTCTACTCAAAATAATCAACAGAAAGTACAAAAACAAAATAAAAAAATCAGACAAGAAAAGAAAATTACTCTGTGATCAATGATGACCTCGGATATGAGACTTCCATCATCAACATAAACATAAAGTTCATAGGTACTCCGCTGTTTGAACTGAAATCCTTTTACACCAGTCAAAAAGCACTGCATGTCAATATTATGTTTAATCAATAAGTGATGATCCACTAAAGACAAACCCAAAAAAAATTGCAGCTAGATATATAGTTTTTCATCCTGCTATTGCCCTTACACAAGTGGAATGAAGATAGCAGTGTGGTTTCTTATATTTACAAATCCAGGATTAGATTTGCTCATTAAGATTAGCATATCACTATTCCATTCATATAGCATAAAATTTCATCAAATCCGTTTGTGATTCTAAAACAAAAGAAATTTCACTGTTCTCTTCTTTAGTTAAGAGTCATCAGTCGGATCATGATGGTTAGTACAAATCTAAAGCATGCATGAGCTGTTCAAGCATTTCCTATACAGAGAGATTTCAACAAAATACAGGGTCACACAAAACTAGAACTAGTCCCAAAAAGCAAAAGAAAGAACCTTGATTCTCCCTTGAACACATGGTTTGTTGTCCTGCTGTGTGGCCCATTTAGCAAATAAAGAAGCCAAATATGTGAAAGGGATTTCATTGTCACCACTTAGAATGAGGGGATGTCCTACTTCACCAATTGCATCCTCCTCATCTGAAGCATGGGCAATTTCCATATCCGAAGCAGAATTATGGGCTAAAATAGGTTCTGTATCTGGCCAATTGCTGTCATAAGCTGCCTCTTCCAAAATATTCTGTTCAGTGTGTGCAATAGATTCTTCGGCAGCAACAACTCCGACATCCTGAGTAGGAAATTCTTCAGTGTTATTTCTCCCAATGCTAGGATCAACAAATCCTTCGGTTGTCGTTCCTCAATGCCAGTCCCAGAGATAGCCAATTCAGGAACTACAAAATGATCTTAAATTATGTACAGTAAAAATTTAATCTGGTATGAGAACACTGATTCTCTCACCCTTGAGATAAAAAAGTGACCTAAATAATTCTTCATACTTCTCTACATGAATCATAATTAAGAATAAGACTGCAAATTCTAAGTTGAAACAGACATACAAGATCTTGGAAACAGCACCTAGAAATTAGATTTCAGTTAAGGTAGATGCACTTTCAAGTTTCAACATCTAGAAAACTTTTCTTCAGGCATGATAGCATTAGAGATAGCTCATCATTATCAAAGCCATGAAGAATACCATTGAACAAACAGTTCTAGGTAACTCCAAATAAGGTAAAATATTTCAATTTCATCGACTATCACGGTTTGATTTAGCAGAGGCATCTAAAGATTTTTTTTTTTCATTTAAACTATTTAAATTCCTTTTTATTACCTACACATTTCGTTGGGGAGAAGCCAAACACATGTGCTCCACCCTCTTTCTAGGGCCCTAGAAACTAGCCATTAATGCTGCAAGCACAAAAGTGATTCTACAGCTATGACCGATAACACATGTTCCAATGAAGCAACCTCGCCATATCAACTCACCAAGGTTTACTTCACATGGTGCCGTAGGTTGTGGTGTTTTAACAGATTCTGAAAAAGACAGTATTGCCCACCTATTTATGCTAGCAGATCAAGTCTAAAGCCATTCTAAAAAATTGCAGCAGTTTTCATAATTATTTATACTAGGAAACTTTGCAACAGAATACAGCTCATAAGAATCATTTTAGGCATAGCAATGTCATGCCATGCTGGCAATACATGCTGTGCTACATTATGTCAAACTGTCCCCTTAAGGACAACTTTTTTCTCTTGCCTTCAGCTTTCCATGTAAGCTCATGTAAAGAACTCTTTCACCAGTGACGGCTATTTTATTCCCAGCATACCTTCACTATCTAATCTCACACTATCAATAGTCCTGTTCAAGCATCTCAAAGTATGAGAAATTTAACATGCTAAAGGACAGGTGCAAGCACAGGGATCAAAATAACTAGAACATGCAGAAGAAATCACAAAGGAAGAAGGAAGGCTGTGGAGATTAACAAATCAATGGATGCCAGAAAACTCTTACTCTAGCAGCGACCAACAATCAGTGTTCAGAAATCTGAAACTAATTTCTTTCTTAATTTTTCCAGAGTCTGTTCTATGATTGTGGGAACTTTTAAGAAACAAAATGAAATTCATAAAAGAGTAATCCTTCACAAGACAAGTACCTTGATTCAATATTTGAGGTTCATTTGAATTTTGCAATGTCGAAGCTGTCTGTGGACCCAAACTAATTGAATCAGATGGCCAAGCTGCAAGAGAAGCTCTAGTAGTCAATGAAGACATATTACCATGCTTCCTGCACAAGTTAATACAAGTGAAGTTACAAGACAAAGATAACATACGGTATACAATGAAAAAAATGGACGTGTATGGCATTTGACGTCACTGTTAGGAACACATAAAACAAGATCAATAAAATTCTTCAAAGATGTTAGAGTACCTTATCCCTCTTGGTGGCTTATTTATTTCGGCAACAAGCATCTTCCGTGCTGCATCTAAATCATCAGCCATCCCTCCAAGAATTCCAAAAGCTTCTGGGACTAGCAGCAAAAGTCCTCTTCGTATGTGTACATTACGAATAACAACCTACAGTTGCCAAATCCTGTCTTAATCCTCAACAATGCAATTCATCAATAACAATTTACCATCGAGATATTGAGAAGGCATGGGAAATGATCGACCAAAAAAGTCAATGTTGAATGCTAAAAACCTATCATACATGAAAATTATAGCTAGACTGTATAAAATTGTCATAACAGTATTGTCAAAGATAAGCAGTAAAACCAGAGATAATAATCATCTCATGCCTACAGGTCAAAAACTCAAGAGCAAAGCTAAAAAACCAATTTATGCAACTTTATTTAATCATTCAGATTTGTTACTGGATGCAAGAAAATAGTTGCGCATCATACATACCAACAGGGAACAACTTGATGCTTGGACAAAATGGACAGAATTCAGCAAAACATGTTAAATTGAATCTCTTCTATGTTTAATGGAAAACGACCATCTTGATAAAACCATCCTCCTTTCTAAACTCGTGACGATAATATGACTATGATATCAATGAATCCATACGTGTGTAAGTTGCTGTTTCTGAAACCATTCACTGATTCATACAGGACTGTCTTTAGATGAGAATGAGTTGAAAAATATTTTAACCAAATATCCAGATGTAAAATCAACCTTATATATGGATAGTAAACTAAATTTAAATTTAATGATGTAAACAATGAGAATAGGATAGAGCAGCAAACTTGAATGACAAGTATAACTTGATTCAAAAGTCAACTACTTTTACATGTTGCATCACAAGATTTTTGAACTTCTGAATATCATCCATAAAACTAATATAATCTTCCTTGACCCGATGCTGAATTTCTAACCAAATGTGATATGGTAAAGAGAGATGCAACAATTCATGGCAATAAAAATGATTAATGGTGGGCAAAAATAGCAGTACATGACAATTTCTGAACTTGAGCAACAACAAAGAGCATTTTTGAAATCATACTGGACCAAAATACATTAGTGGAGAATTCAATGATTTATAGCCAGATCTTATGTAAAAGGTCATATCATAGCCCAATGAGATTGGACAAGATAGAAAGCAATCTTGGAAAGAGATGACACTAAAGAACCTCATAGCAGACCTTAAGACCAGAAGCAGCAAGAACCTCAAGTTCTTTGATGGGTCTGTATTCCATGCCAAATACACATTGAACACCATCTGTCATTGAAAATTTCAGGCATCTCTTGCATCCAGCAGGCATGTCGTGGTATCTTTCCCGAAGTGGAGCAGAGATGTTAACAATTTCATCAACCTGGATAAGGAGAAGCCTGACGTTAGGTGAATGGAATTTGTTCTCACACATGCCCATGGTACTGTGCCATGACAAGAAAGTAATATCATATGAGATATGACTACTATAAATTTCCTAATTCCTTAGCTGTCAGTTGAACCTACCGATATCTATCAACTAATCCCTAACTGGTCTCAAATGAGCTGACCCACATTACTCATGAAGCCTCTGGAGTATGAGTTACATCAAAACAATGGCATCATACTAAAAATTCTACATTGAACATGACTTATGTAGCATCATCTTCAGATGAAGAGGATGACAAAGTGGATAGTAAATTGCTTAAAAGCTTGAGAGGGTGATGGAAAGGCTTTAGACTCTGAGGAAGTTTGACAAAATAGGTGTCTATTACGCAACTTGAGAAAACAAAAAAAATTGCAGACTTAAAGATACTTCAGAGGCCAAGGATACAACATTGATTGATCAGAAACACATGGTAACATCCTAAAGTTGAAACTTGAAAGAGACAACTCCCAGAAAAATGAACAGAGAACAACCAGCTCATACAATTACCAAAGTTACCACAGATTGATCTTAATACAAGCTAGCCCAAAATATTCAACCAGCAAGAACTCAAGTACCAAGGAGATTTGCAATGTATTCCTTGATCATATCTCAATCCAATTCTAATTTAAGAGTCTTTAGATCATATTCAAATAAGATGAATATATTCAGTGCAGATTTTAAAGCTTCCTTTAATATTTCTGACTATTATACCGAGGCACAAACCGGTTGCAAAATACAAACAGTATAAAGTATGAACCCCACAAACAGGCCATGCGGAATCACATGAGTAAAATATAATGCACACAGCGTGTAATCTGCCAACCAGAGCCACCTTACCCGATAACCCAAGAACAAAAGAGAACAAAGGGGAACCCAAAAAAGAATTAAATGTCTCCACGAAATCTCTAGCTAAAACGCAACCCTATTACTCAGTGAGGTCCAACAGTCCATGGTATCCTCGGATACAAGCCACTAGTTGCTTTGGTATGAAAACAGCCCCAAAACTATACAACCCACAGAAAAAAAAAAAAGCAGAAGGCAAGAAAAGAAAACCAACTCATCTCAGACTCCAAGGCCACCTTACTAATTCGATTTTAGTCTATGCAGTGATACAAGTAATAAGAGGATATTTTCTCCCAATTCTTACCGCGTCATTCAACGGAAGATCAAATATAAAAGGAAACACGAGCATTTACATTCATAGACCTAGTTCCTACAATGCAAACCCTGGCACTTACCTGAACAACAAAGGCCCCTCAAGCTCGGTCTTGTGCATTAGGTGCACATTTCCGGAAGGACGCCACTTGAAACCTCTTGGCCTTCCCATACACAAATCCTGATCCAGCGGACATCAACCCGTCGGCGCACGACTCCAGCCAGTCCGGCCGGAGACGGAGCCCGAGCTTCCGGAGGAACTCATCGAGATGGAACCATCCAACAGTGTCTGCGGCGGCGGCGGATCCTTGGTCGTCCGGCACGTGACGAAGTCATCATCGGAGATTCGAGCGGGGATTAGGGTTAGGATCGTTGAGCGTTTGTCGTAGGTCGTTGTCCTCGTCGGAGGAGCTCGGCAAATGCCTTCGCCGCATATTTTTTCCTTCTTTTCTTTCTTTCTGGAATTACTGCGGAATTATTTTTGAGCGTGTTGAGGTTTCCTCTCCTTTGGGTGGCTTAACTTTGCGATTCGTGCAATTGCGAATCCGGAGGGCATGGACGGTGATTCCACAGTTTGAGCACAGTGGTGCAAATATGCGCGGCAATATGGCGCGGCAAATCAAACGTCGTCCCGGCCGTCCGTACCCGGAAGCGGCTTGCCGAGGATCAATCGACAAATGGTTCGTAAGCAAAGGTTTTGGAGTATCTTGCAAACTAGTCCTTTTGATGAGCTTGAATCTTGTTCCACGTCCCAACCTTACAGATGGAGTGTGAAATCAACCCATATGTTCTTCCACCTCACAAGTAATTAATCCATCATATTTATTCCTTGATGTCATGTGATCTGATGGCATTCAAGATCCCATGGTTTCTTGAGCAGAGCAGGCCCTCCATGTTCTCATTTGCACTAGCATGTTATATATTATAAGTTATCTTAGAAGGATGAGCTGTCGGATCCTTTTTCATTATATTCTTTTGTTGTGATCATTTTGAATTTTTTCCTCTTTATAGATGCTATACTTGTGGGAAGAACAAGTTGATGATATCGAGTATCATAAAGAGAAGGCTATTCCTTTGACTTGGAGTCACCCACAGAAAGAACTAATTCATGATCGGAAAGTTTACAGTGATTGAAAGCGAAATCAGTGTTCATAAACGTCATGTTTTCCAGCGCTCGCTCATAAGTTTTACTTCAAAAACATCAACGAGAAAGCCTTTTCAGTAGCTATCTTTTAGCTACTAGTTGAAAATCACGTTATCCAATAATTGAGACAACTCGTTCAGAACGACACATATGCTGGCATTAAGTTGTATTATTGTTCCATTCTTTATCATCATCCTGCCAAGTGGAGTTGCAGAACCACACGAAGCCTCTGACCAAACCATCGTTTGGAATGCTTTTGGCAGCATCAATACTGGCCAAAAAGATCAGATGCATACTGAAAGCCTTGCTTGAAGATACTAGAAGAAGCCATTAACAATGCAACAGATAGGCTGTTCATTAAGTTCATGCAAGATTGAAAATGTTCATTGGGATCTGGATGCATAACTGTTCATTATGTTCAAAGAGTTGGATTGCAAAATGGCCTGCCTTAAAGCTGACTCAAGACAATAGAGTTGGAGTCATTTCATGCTGAAAGTACTAGAATTTCAAAAGTTACAAGAAACCATCCATATGATAAATGGCGACTGCTTCATTTGAAAAAATGGATCAATGTAGGAGCACACTACCTTGTGCAAATTACAATGTTCGCTGGGGAGACCTCAGTGCATCAGAGACCACATAACTCGATGTTTTTTCTGTCATTTTGGCAGAAGACTCCAATAAATAATCCAGAGAACCAAAGTAGTGAAATGACATGAGGCAAGAAGCCTCACGAGAGGCAAGCAGTATGCTTCTATCTGCGAGACTGTTGATCCTCTGCAAATGACATCAAGATTTTGTCTTCAGTGCAATTCTGTATGAGAAAGGTTGATCTTTCTATGGTGTGACCACTGTATTCTATCTTTACAGCTGATAGCCCTCTCGTCTTAGTTTGTGTCGATAATGTTGCCTGTAGGCATGTACTCAAATTAGACTCAGCACATTATGTCATGTAAAGAAGCAAATCCAGTTGTTAGCAGCAATGCAGTGATCTTGAACACGTGTGACTTGGACCTCTAAATGCTGGTCGACGACAGATGACATATTGGAAACTTGAACATGTCACAGTGGTAGATTTCTTGGATCATCACTAGTGTTACCAACGTCTCCTAAGCTTTTGTTGTAGCAGTCACATTTCCAAGTTCACTATAGTGATCCGTTTCTTGTAATTAGTATTTACTTGCCACAACTTGTAGGAACAAAAGTAGGACAGGTTAGTATAATATAAGTGATCTTACCATCTAAAAGAAAGATTATTATGCCCATCTTTATTAGAATAAACACAAATTATCAATGCAGGAACTTCAAAAGGCATGTAAGTCAAAGCTAATACAACAAAAGTTTTATCAGAAGATGCTAACTAGCTCATCTATATCTTGTTAAATCATCACAAGATCTTGGGATCCAATCTAGTCTTTATAAACACAGTATCACTCACATCTGTGGTGCAATCTTAGAGGGGCAATAACTTACAGAAATACCAAACAGTCGGAAGCCTCAATAGTGATGATCAATACCCAACTTGCCTAAACCAAAGAGCAGCCTTCCAAATGCGACTCCCTTATCAAACTAACCAAATTGCCTCTTGGTCGAAGTTTTCCTCCTTTCTCTTCTTACAACCAAGACTGAAGGCAAAGATTAGATGAGATCAATATCTGCAATTGAAATCATTACTGGCAAATATATGCAATCTTAATTGATTTAGCAAGCCTCCGTTTTCACCAGCAAGTAGCTGACCGATATCATGGAGAGCATCTGTGAAGGGAGAAAGCATGTCCTCATGGCTGTTTCCTGGATGGCAATGATGCATACATTGCAGACATACCCAGAGTAAATGAGTTGAAGCTGATCAGCCAGGAAACTGCTGTGGCTAATGCGAACAGGATTTGACGGATATTTTCTCCATAAGCGCTCCAAAACTTAAAGCCAATAAGTTGTAAAATAATTTTGCTGAGTCATCTGGTGGCTGGCACAGGACTTCCATGCAGCTGTCTGTTCAAAGAGATTGCATTGCAGCCCTAGAAATAGCCACACGTAGTTAGCGTTGTACGTAGTCATGGTAAACTAAAATAATAATAATAAAAATTAGTACAGGATGTTTTCTACAGAAAGATCTAAATGTTCTTTTTTCAATCAAATACAAGCAAATTAACTAGAAAATGCATCTTTATCTTTGAATTGTCACATGATTCTCCCTATGTTAGTGGTCAACAGATAGGAATGTGTTTTGCTCAATGAGGACACCAGCTTAAATCTTAGTCAAAAGACCCTAAAAGAATCACCAAGGAAAGATGCATTTACAATGGAAGCTCATTTACTCTACTATCTAAACAGCTTGTTACCTTTAATTTGTTTCTTCTTCAAAGCTTTCTAACAAGCATGACACTGGAAAAGGTAAAAAACAATTGCCACACCACTAAACCCGTTGTTGCTATAGACAGACACCCAATCACAAAGCAGCATTAACACTTGATCTAAGTTCTTATTTTGGAAAAAATGGCTGACTGAACAATATTGCTATACTTTACATTGGATAACCAGTCATATGGAAGAACTTTGAGCAGCGCCTCTGTACAGTTTGTATAATTTCTACTGAAGTATCAACCACATATTGGCAAAATAAATGTTAATATTCAATGACTTCCCTATTTAGGTTTAAAAAGATCAAACCCATTGTGTAGAAAGATTATTAAAATTATGAATATATACCAGTTAAAACTGTGAAGTGAAGATCCTAGAAAGACTCAAATTGGCATGAAAATACTCTTGGGAATTGGGATGGAAGCAGCATCTGTATTATCTAAGAGATCATTTGGCCAGTGAATGCCCTAGCAACTTATGTTCTAGCAACTGAATAACAAAATAAATCAGATACATGCTGCTAAGTATTATTTCTTTATAACAGTAAAACAAACCAGACAAATGTTTACCTTTAAACAAAGCACTGGAGACAACAAAAGCTGGGAAATGGACTTAGCTCTCGATGCAACGACAACATGATATCTTTAATGCTTGAGACCCTAACAAAGAAACCTTGTTATTTCATCAGAGGATCTGGATCCATTAACAATTATAGTTCAAAACCCTGGACTACAGAAATACCTTAAAGAATTAACCTCCAGGAACAACTTTCCCGATGTCACACAGCACTCACATCCATAAATTATACATATCCATCAAGGAGATAAATTAATGGGATTCAAATTGTTGTGTTGAGAGCTTTGTGCATCAGTCTTTACCAGTCTTCTAAGAAGCAGCCACGGAGCTGATGTAGAAACCCCTTGCTTCATTGCAAGGGCAACAGGAAGTGAAGAGTTTCTATTCATCTCCAGAAGCATTGTGCCCTATAGTTCAAACATAACATTTTCTAATAAGAATATCTGAAAATACTTTAAATAAAGAGTGGTAGTAGTGTTAATACTTATATATGTGTCCAATGTATAATTTGGTTCTGCACTAATATTTCTAAAGAGAACTCAGTGTAATAATCATGGTTCTGGTAATGCTTGTTGCATGGAACTAACAAGTAAACCAGTAGAGAATTTTGCTAGAAATACCATATTGATTTCAGTTTTTAGTTTTCTGCTAAATAACACAATCTGATGCATAATCAATAAAGTGAAAAAACAATAAAAAAAATATAACAAAAAATGAAACAAATGCTTTCCATACCTAAAAAGAACATCCAATATAATACAAACGTTGCTACCAGCAAACAAGCTTCATTAACAGCTCATGTAACACCCCAAATTTAAGCAAAATTCTCAGCTGTGAAAAACCAACAATTCCATTATACGGCAGCAAGAATTTGCATGTCCAAACTAGAGACATGGAACCTCCTCCGTAGAAGGTCAATGATAATTGGCTAGCCTTAAGACATGGTGCTTTTAATTGTGAGCTATGACCACATAAGGTTTGCCAAAACCATCTTAATGAAATAACTGTTGCATACAATCATATATTTCAGATTGCTAGAGACTAGCAAGTTACTATAATCTATGCAAAACATATTCAATTAGATACTAGTAGCAGAACTGCTATTTAATCATAAAGTCATGCACTCAGTCTAATCTAACACCAAAAAAGATTAAAAAAACTTCTCTATAAGATCTGATTATGACTGCTACTAACAAAGAAGACAACTCGAGATTCATATTTAGAAGGAATAAATTTGCCAAACATGATATGATTTGTGACAAAACAAATAATTAAACATTAATCACCCAAAGCATGACAGGTTTTGCCTGTTATCGATGTCTCGAACAATGACACTCAACACCAGATTATGCAAACATACATCATGGATGACTTCGATACTGGAAGGCTCCTACTTAATTGTTCATGGTGATACATAGACGTCATGAGACCACAGCATCAGCTGAAAAGAATACTAGTCAAAAAGTTGCCAAAGCAAGAAGCATCACATAGATACTAATGGCAGTGCTCACAAACTTTGCATAACCTCAAGTGTCAAACAAAAATGGGCCCGGAGAAAATTCAAGCTATGAAACCAAACTACCTCAAATTTAGCCAAGAAAAGCTGGAAGGTTTTCAAAGTGTCCTTCATATCTGATACAGTTTTCTTTTCAGTGGAAGAAAGTGCACTAGTAACCTCTTCTGGAGAATGGCCGATACCCTTCTGTACAACCTGGAAAGCACAAAGGATGTTTCTACTCAAAATAATCAACAGAAAGTACAAAAACAAAATAAAAAAATCAGACAAGAAAAGAAAATTACTCTGTGATCAATGATGACCTCGGATATGAGACTTCCATCATCAACATAAACATAAAGTTCATAGGTACTCCGCTGTTTGAACTGAAATCCTTTTACACCAGTCAAAAAGCACTGCATGTCAATATTATGTTTAATCAATAAGTGATGATCCACTAAAGACAAACCCAAAAAAAATTGCAGCTAGATATATAGTTTTTCATCCTGCTATTGCCCTTACACAAGTGGAATGAAGATAGCAGTGTGGTTTCTTATATTTACAAATCCAGGATTAGATTTGCTCATTAAGATTAGCATATCACTATTCCATTCATATAGCATAAAATTTCATCAAATCCGTTTGTGATTCTAAAACAAAAAGAAATTTCACTGTTCTCTTCTTTAGTTAAGAGTCATCAGTCGGATCATGATGGTTAGTACAAATCTAAAGCATGCATGAGCTGTTCAAGCATTTCCTATACAGAGAGATTTCAACAAAATACAGGGTCACACAAAACTAGAACTAGTCCCAAAAAGCAAAAGAAAGAACCTTGATTCTCCCTTGAACACATGGTTTGTTGTCCTGCTGTGTGGCCCATTTAGCAAATAAAGAAGCCAAATATGTGAAAGGGATTTCATTGTCACCACTTAGAATGAGGGGATGTCCTACTTCACCAATTGCATCCTCCTCATCTGAAGCATGGGCAATTTCCATATCCGAAGCAGAATTATGGGCTAAAATAGGTTCTGTATCTGGCCAATTGCTGTCATAAGCTGCCTCTTCCAAAATATTCTGTTCAGTGTGTGCAATAGATTCTTCGGCAGCAACAACTCCGACATCCTGAGTAGGAAATTCTTCAGTGTTATTTCTCCCAATGCTAGGATCAACAAATCCTTCGGTTGTCGTTCCTCCAATGCCAGTCCCAGAGATAGCCAATTCAGGAACTACAAAATGATCTTAAATTATGTACAGTAAAAATTTAATCTGGTATGAGAACACTGATTCTCTCACCCTTGAGATAAAAAAGTGACCTAAATAATTCTTCATACTTCTCTACATGAATCATAATTAAGAATAAGACTGCAAATTCTAAGTTGAAACAGACATACAAGATCTTGGAAACAGCACCTAGAAATTAGATTTCAGTTAAGGTAGATGCACTTTCAAGTTTCAACATCTAGAAAACTTTTTCTTCAGGCATGATAGCATTAGAGATAGCTCATCATTATCAAAGCCATGAAGAATACCATTGAACAAACAGTTCTAGGTAACTCCAAATAAGGTAAAATATTTCAATTTCATCGACTATCACGGTTTGATTTAGCAGAGGCATCTAAAGATTTTTTTTTTTCATTTAAACTATTTAAATTCCTTTTTATTACCTACACATTTCGTTAGGGGGAGAAGCCAAACACATGTGCTCCACCCTCTTTCTAGGGCCCTAGAAACTAGCCATTAATGCTGCAAGCACAAAAAGTGATTCTACAGCTATGACCGATAACACATGTTCCAATGAAGCAACCTCGCCATATCAACTCACCAAGGTTTACTTCACATGGTGCCGTAGGTTGTGGTGTTTTAACAGATTCTGAAAAAGACAGTATTGCCCACCTATTTATGCTAGCAGATCAAGTCTAAAGCCATTCTAAAAAATTGCAGCAGTTTTCATAATTATTTATACTAGGAAACTTTGCAACAGAATACAGCTCGCAAGAATCATTTTAGGCATAGCAATGTCATGCCATGCTGGCAATACATGCTGTGCTACATTATGTCAAACTGTCCCCTTAAGGACAACTTTTTTCTCTTGCCTTCAGCTTTCCATGTAAGCTCATGTAAAGAACTCTTTCACCAGTGACGGCTATTTTATTCCCAGCATACCTTCACTATCTAATCTCACACTATCAATAGTCCTGTTCAAGCATCTCAAAGTATGAGAAATTTAACATGCTAAAGGACAGGTGCAAGCACAGGGATCAAAATAACTAGAACATGCAGAAGAAATCACAAAGGAAGAAGGAAGGCTGTGGAGATTAACAAATCAATGGATGCCAGAAAACTCTTACTCTAGCAGCGACCAACAATCAGTGTTCAGAAATCTGGAAACTAATTTCTTTCTTAATTTTTCCAGAGTCTGTTCTATGATTGTGGGAACTTTTTTTAAGAAACAAAATGAAATTCATAAAAAGAGTAATCCTTCACAAGACAGAGTACCTTGATTCAATATTTGAGGTTCATTTGAATTTTGCAATGTCGAAGCTGTCTGTGGACCCAAACTAATTGAATCAGATGGCCAAGCTGCAAGAGAAGCTCTAGTAGTCAATGAAGACATATTACCATGCTTCCTGCACAAGTTAATACAAGTGAAGTTACAAGACAAAGATAACATACGGTATACAATGAAAAAAATGGACGTGTATGGCATTTGACGTCACTGTTAGGAACACATAAAACAAGATCAATAAAATTCTTCAAAGATGTTAGAGTACCTTATCCCTCTTGGTGGCTTATTTATTTCGGCAACAAGCATCTTCCGTGCTGCATCTAAATCATCAGCCATCCCTCCAAGAATTCCAAAAGCTTCTGGGACTAGCAGCAAAAGTCCTCTTCGTATGTGTACATTACGAATAACAACCTACAGTTGCCAAATCCTGTCTTAATCCTCAACAATGCAATTCATCAATAACAATTTACCATCGAGATATTGAGAAGGCATGGGAAATGATCGACCAAAAAAGTCAATGTTGAATGCTAAAAACCTATCATACATGAAAATTATAGCTAGACTGTATAAAATTGTCATAACAGTATTGTCAAAGATAAGCAGTAAAACCAGAGATAATAATCATCTCATGCCTACAGGTCAAAAACTCAAGAGCAAAGCTAAAAAACCAATTTATGCAACTTTATTTAATCATTCAGATTTGTTACTGGATGCAAGAAAATAGTTGCGCATCATACATACCAACAGGGAACAACTTGATGCTTGGACAAAATGGACAGAATTCAGCAAAACATGTTAAATTGAATCTCTTCTATGTTTAATGGAAAACGACCATCTTGATAAAACCATCCTCCTTTCTAAACTCGTGACGATAATATGACTATGATATCAATGAATCCATACGTGTGTAAGTTGCTGTTTCTGAAACCATTCACTGATTCATACAGGACTGTCTTTAGATGAGAATGAGTTGAAAAATATTTTAACCAAATATCCAGATGTAAAATCAACCTTATATATGGATAGTAAACTAAATTTAAATTTAATGATGTAAACAATGAGAATAGGATAGAGCAGCAAACTTGAATGACAAGTATAACTTGATTCAAAAGTCAACTACTTTTACATGTTGCATCACAAGATTTTTGAACTTCTGAATATCATCCATAAAACTAATATAATCTTCCTTGACCGATGCTGAATTTCTAACCAAATGTGATATGGTAAAGAGAGATGCAACAATTCATGGCAATAAAAATGATTAATGGTGGGCAAAAATAGCAGTACATGACAATTTCTGAACTTGAGCAACAACAAAGAGCATTTTTTGAAATCATACGGACCAAAATACATTAGTGGAGAATTCAATGATTTATAGCCAGATCTTATGTAAAAGGTCATATCATAGCCCAATGAGATTGGACAAGATAGAAAGCAATCTTGGAAAGAGATGACACTAAAGAACCTCATAGCAGACCTTAAGACCAGAAGCAGCAAGAACCTCAAGTTCTTTGATGGGTCTGTATTCCATGCCAAATACACATTGAACACCATCTGTCATTGAAAATTTCAGGCATCTCTTGCATCCAGCAGGCATGTCGTGGTATCTTTCCCGAAGTGGAGCAGAGATGTTAACAATTTCATCAACCTGGATAAGGAGAAGCCTGACGTTAGGTGAATGGAATTTGTTCTCACACATGCCCATGGTACTGTGCCATGACAAGAAAGTAATATCATATGAGATATGACTACTATAAATTTTCCTAATTCCTTAGCTGTCAGTTGAACCTACCGATATCTATCAACTAATCCCTAACTGGTCTCAAATGAGCTGACCCACATTACTCATGAAGCCTCTGGAGTATGAGTTACATCAAAACAATGGCATCATACTAAAAATTCTACATTGAACATGACTTATGTAGCATCATCTTCAGATGAAGAGGATGACAAAGTGGATAGTAAATTGCTTAAAAAGCTTGAGAGGGTGATGGAAAGGCTTTAGACTCTGAGGAAGTTTGACAAACTATAGGTGTCTATTACGCAACTTGAGAAAACAAAAAAAATTGCAGACTTAAAGATACTTCAGAGGCCAAGGATACAACATTGATTGATCAGAAACACATGGTAACATCCTAAAGTTGAAACTTGAAAGAGACAACTCCCAGAAAAATGAACAGAGAACAACCAGCTCATACAATTACCAAAGTTACCACAGATTGATCTTAATACAAGCTAGCCCAAAATATTCAACCAGCAAGAACTCAAGTACCAAGGAGATTTGCAATGTATTCCTTGATCATATCTCAATCCAATTCTAATTTAAGAGTCTTTAGATCATATTCAAATAAGATGAATATATTCAGTGCAGATTTTAAAGCTTCCTTTAATATTTCTGACTATTATACCGAGGCACAAACCGGTTGCAAAATACAAACAGTATAAAGTATGAACCCCACAAACAGGCCATGCGGAATCACATGAGTAAAATATAATGCACACAGCGTGTAATCTGCCAACCAGAGCCACCTTACCCGATAACCCAAGAACAAAAGAGAACAAAGGGGAACCCAAAAAAGAATTAAATGTCTCCACGAAATCTCTAGCTAAAACGCAACCCTATTACTCAGTGAGGTCCAACAGTCCATGGTATCCTCGGATACAAGCCACTAGTGCCTGCTTTGGTATGAAAACAGCCCCCAAAACTATACAACCCACAGAAAAAAAAGCAGAAGGCAAGAAAAGAAAACCAACTCATCTCAGACTCCAAGGCCACCTTACTAATTCGATTTTAGTCTATGCAGTGATTCAGACCCCAAGTAACCAAAGAGGATATTTTCTCCCAATTCTTACCGCGTCATTCAACGGAAGATCAAATATAAAAGGAAACACGAGCATTTACATTCATAGGACCTAGTTCCTACAATGCAAACCCTAGAGAAGGAAGCACTTACCTGAACAACAAAAGGCCCCTCAAGCTCGGTCTTGTGCATTAGGTGCACATTCTCCGGAAGGACGCCAGCGCCGGAGACATTCATATCGGAGAGAAGGAACTGCTCGAAGCACCTCTTGGCCTTCCCGGCAACATCCAGGCCCTCAAATCCTGATCCAGCGGACATCAACCCGTCGGCGCACGACTCCAGCCAGTCCGGCCGGAGACGGAGCCCGAGCTTCCGGAGGAACTCATCGATCGGCCCGATGGAACCAGCCCTCTCCTCCACCGTTTCTACAGTGTCTGCGGCGGCGGCGGATCCTTGGCCCTCGGGCGGGGCTTCAGCGGAGCGTGGGGAGGGCGGGGGGAGGTCGTCCGGCACGTCGACGAAGTCATCATCGGAGATATCGAGCGGGGGATTAGGGTTAGGATCGTTGAGCGTTTGCGGTCGTAGGTCGTTGTCCTCGTCGGAGGAGCTCGGCAGCCGGAGATGCCTTCGCCGCATATTTTTTTTCCTTCTTTTTCTTTCTTTTCTGGAATTATTCTCCTGCGGAATTATTTTTGAGCGTGTTGAGGTTTCCCTCCCCTTTGGGTGGCTTATACGCGTGGAGCGTCGAGTCTGCTTTGCGATTCGTGCAATTGCGAATCCGGAGGGCATGGACGGTGATTCCACGGTTTGAGCACAGTGGTGCACGCAATATGCGCGGCAATATGGCGCGGCAAATCAAACGTCGTCCCGGCCGTCCGTACCCGGAAGCGGCTTGCCGAGGATCAACGCGTGCGAGAATCTCGAGGCAGAATGGATGGTTCGTAAGTAAGCAAAGGTTTTGGAGTATCTTGCAAACTAGTCCTTTTGATGAAACCGAGCTTCCCGAATCTTGTTCCACGTCCCAACCTTACAGATGGAGTGTGAAGCTTATCCAACCCAGTATGTTCTTCCACCTCACAAAGTAATTAGATCCATCATATTTATTCCTTGATGTCATGTGATCTCGAGTGGCATGTCAAACCTACTCCTCCCATGGTTTCTTGAGCAGAGCAGGCCCTCCATGTTCTCAGCGTGGGAAAAGAAGGCACGTCTTTGCACGAGAGAGAGAAGAAGAAGAAGAAGAAGTTGTCAGCATCATTCTGCATGTTACTGTAATATCTAGTTAGGTTCTAGAAGTTATCTTATAATGCAAAGAAGAAGAGGAAGGATGAGCATGGGGGGAGCTGTCGGTGATGCCAAATCCTTTTTCATATATATTCTTTTTGTTGTGATCATTTTGAATTTTTTCCTCTTTATAGATGCTATACTTGTGGGGAAGAACAAGTTGATGATATCGCGAGTATCATGATAGAGAGTGGAGTAAAGATTGAAGGCTATTCCTTTGACTTGGATGTCACCCACAGAAAGAACTAATTCATGATCGGAAAGTTTACAGTGATTGAAAGCGAAGTCTCTCTAGTGGTAGCGGTACACTACAGTGTTCATAAACGTCATGTTTTCCAGCGCTCGCTCATAAGTTTTACTTCTGTTTCTGAAGTAAAACATCAACGAGAAGCCTTTTTTCAGTATTTAAAGCAAATACAAAGAATGGATGTAACTTTTAGGGAGAAACATTTCACAAAGATGATCTTTTATTTTCCGTCTCGGTTCTAATTTTCTAATCAAGCTAGTTGAAACATCACGTCAGAAATCCAATAATCAAACAGATGAGACAATCGAATGATCAGAACGACACATATGTCTGTTCTTCTTAGCAAAATAATTAACATGAAAATAGAGACAGGAAGAAAAAGTTGTATTGAAAAGAAGGTTTTTATTGTCTGTTGTTTTCCATGTCTTTATCATCCTTTTCCTCAAAGATATCCTGCCAAGTGGAGTTGCAGAACAGTACACGAAGCCTCTTAAATCGAGTCATGGTCTTTGATGCTGACCATCGTCCCTTGGATCCTATGCTTCTCTTCCAGTAAGACGGAGGCAAGAAGAACACAGGATGAATGATTCCACACGCACAATGAAACTGGTATCCAAATTATGAGAGAATGGTATGGTCTTGGATTCTTGATACCATTCTCTCAAATCTTTCCGATTTCTGGGTTTTACCAAGTTTGAATTGGATATCAAAGAACCCATAACGTGGGATCTCTTATACTGCCAAGATCCGGCTTAAAGACAGACAAATCACAAATGTGTATGAGGAAGAGGTGTCCCTGCAGCGAATCGTCAAAAGAACATTCCCTTGAACCATTCTTCTCTGTCGTCAGCTTCATCATTTTCTGGGAAAATGTCAGCTTTCTACAGTGAAGAACCCTCTGGTGCTGAAGATGCACTAATCCTGCAAGATAATAATGTTTAGAGAGGAACTCAACCATGAAAAAGATGGTGCAGTCATGATGTCCAGCTTGTAACAGAGAGCAGAGAAAGGGAGGACTCCGGGAAAGAACGATCAAGGGAATTTAATCCATGGCATTGTCGTCCGTTGAGCTGGCCATGACAGGCCACCAATCAGGTCAAACGATCGAGGAAGCAGACAAAGAAGACCCACCAAGTGAGAGCCAAACAAAGCAGTAGATTGAGACTTTGGCATCTGGTTTCCCTTAATTAAGCTGCTTCTTTCTTCCCCTTCTCCCCGACTGCATTGACATTCCCAGGCATTATGCCCATGAAAGCCTAGCACCTGGACCTCTCTGCTCCTCAGGAGCGCTTTCTCCGACCCAAACTGCAATCTTTGCACAAATTAAGTCTTGTTTTCCCCTCCTTATCGCCATCTCTGTCACTCCAAACTTCAACTTCTATTCAAAAAAGGAGAACTTTTTTCTTCATCTCCATACCTGACAACCCAAATTCCAAACTTTCGATCACTGCTTTCTATTTCATATACATCCCGACGGTTGTTTCCGTCTCCGATGAATCATGAGGCCTCTGCTGATTCGCAGCTTCCATTAGGCACTGGGCCTGCGACGGTGTGTTAAAAGAGGACTCTCCGAAGAAGGCAGAGTCCTGCAGACAGTGATATGGCCTCCCAGCCCAACAGAAACGCCCACCTGGCGGTCACGGCAGAGAAAGGTGAACAAAGGGGCCACCTTGCGCCGAAGCGGAGCTCCAAGAAGGACCGCCACACCAAGGTGGACGGCCGCGGCCGCCGGGTCCGCATGCCCGCCCTC
This sequence comes from Musa beccarii, assembly GCA_024322285.1. Classification (NCBI taxonomy): domain Eukaryota; kingdom Viridiplantae; phylum Streptophyta; class Magnoliopsida; order Zingiberales; family Musaceae; genus Musa; species Musa beccarii. Next base: position 1,791,005 of record JAIWVJ010000011.1, read on the forward strand.
TGCGCCGCGCGCATCTTCCAGCTCACCCGCGAGCTCGGCCACAAATCCGACGGCGAGACCATCCAGTGGCTCCTCCAGCAGGCCGAATCCTCCATCATCGCCGCCACCGGGTCTGGAACCATCCCGGCCTCTGTCCTCACGTCGTCGTCCGCAACCGCCGGCACCAATCTGGCGGATTCCGCCACGGCCTCCGCCGGCCTGCACCACCACAAGTTTCAAGAATCAGGACAGAACGGAGTTAACTGGGCCATGTTCGGGCGGCCGCATCCAGAACCGTGGCTGCCGCCGGTCGACGGATTCGACACGAGTTTCTTCCAATCGGCGGCAGCCGCGATGCCTGTGGCATCGAATTTGCCGAGAATTGGATTTCCTGCTATGGAATTCCCTGGAACTAATCCCAATCAAATGAGCTTCAGGTCATTGCTGGGCGGCCAGAGGCCGCCGTTGCCCGGATTGGAGCTCGGATTATCACAATATGGGCAGGGTGGGATTTTGAATCCTCAGGCACTGAGTCAATTCTATCAGCATATAGGGCAGGGCAGTGGCCATTTGCATCAGCATCAGCAGGTGCAACATGAACAACCACAAAAATCAGAGGTGTCTGCAGAGCAAGGAAGGTCAGAATAGGAGGGGGGTTTTGCAGAGAATTGGGTGAGAGATGTACAAGATTTGTCAGGAGATAATAGAATTCCTTTGTTATTCTTGTTATGTTGGTTGGATGGTTCTCTTTTTTGTTCAAAGGTAATGGAGATAGAGATGATGATGATGATTGATGTTATCTGCACTTGGTTTTAAGCAAAGAGTTGGTTCTGCCTCCTCTTTGCATGCAAGAGATCACAAGAGGGCCCCTAATCAATGGTAATGTCCTCTCTTGATTCTTTAGTTGCTGAAACCTTTTCATTAGTTCAGAATAATTTGGATGATTAGATGTCAGTTTTGATTGCAGATGCATGCAGCTGAAATGCTTGGAAAGGAATTGAAGTAAAGATTTTATCTTGAGGTTTGCATATAAAGTTCAAAGCACCACTTGGAAATTTTTGTTGTTTGGTTAGATGGAGTGGTAAATTGACTTTTGTTGCCTCAAGAATAAGAATTGCTTCTGCTATCATCACTTTAGTACCTGAGGTTCCTGTTTATGAGGTTTTTTGCTACTGCTCAATGCTCACATGTCTTGAGAGAGGCCATGTCTGTTCTCTCTTCCACCCCCATTTTATTTCCTAACTAAATTTGATTAGGGAAGAAGCAGCTCAAACTGCAATTTATGTTTATGATACATCCAAAGCCATACAATAATAAACCCTTGGCACTTAGATGTGTTCTTGAGCATGTTTGTTTGCACATTGCAGTGTAGGAGCTAGCTTTCAGTATTTATTTGGAAGTGCTATAAAGTACATTCATCAAGTACAGGAGTAAAAGAAGAAGATAATGATAAGAAATCAAGTTGAACACTATGGGGAAGGTTTAAGAGCAGTCAAAATCTATAATAATGAACCAAAGAGATGCCAAGAACATTGAATTTTAGTGTGAAATAAGATTTAAAAAAAAGAATCCATCGAACTTCATGGAAGAACTAACAAATTTATTGTTGATGTCCGGTACTTGTCTACATCAGATACACTTAAAACACAAAATATGTCCTATTTTTCTTGAATGTGGATTCCTTGCTTTGCACCGGATAGTCTCAAAGCTAATAAATTAATATATGGAGCATGGTAGATCGATTAGTGACATCTTTATTTAACAGTGATTTATCTGAGGTTGTCGTGTAATTCCCAACTTCCAAGTGTAATATGTTTTTAGTAAAGGAGACACGGGGAATGATGAATAAGCAGTATAAACATGAGAAGGTTCCGATGGATGTTTGATGACTAGAAGCAGGACAAGATGACTGTACTGAGAGGGTTTTTGAAATCTCTTTATGAACCATTAAGAAGTGATATGTGATCTCTCTCAGTTTATAACCTAACAGCAAGTAAGCTTTCTGCTCTAAGTGGTGTTGACTAAGATTTGTGCTCTCTTGTTTTCTTCTTCTTATTTCTGCGGCTTTGAAGTACTTACAAGTTTCGCTTTCATCAAGAGTCTCACTGTATTGAAACCATCGATATTAGCTATTAAATATTTCATGTAATTTAGGTAAACAAAGAAGGATTAGGATCCTTGAGGAATATTGATCTAAATATATCAGGTGTTACAGTGTATATCAATTGTCAATCATGTCTTTGTCTCTACGTTTGACTTGATGCTACGCTTGATACAAGTTCACACTTCACTGCCATACATCTTTTCAAACTTTTACCAAGGATCTCATTTTCTCATTTTCTTTTGTTCTAATCTTATTCAAGGTTTTGGGAAGACCTACCTCTTAGATATAATTGAATTCCTAATTGTGCCGGTGATGCGGCCATTTTCACGATGGAGAAACCTTAAACTGGTTACCTTTTGCGACATACTGCAAGGTTGGAAGCATGAAATGGGGAGGTTTCGCATGCATTTTCCTGCAAATGATTAGCATGTTGTGATGTCAAATTGTGTTACCATCCCATCACTGAATGAAAGAAAAAAATGCACAAATGTTATTCCAGAAGAGGTCTCTCACCCAATGAACCAAACAAGATCCAAGCATCTTTATCAAAATGGCAGCTCACAGGCATCAAGGATAGTATCCCAGATGTTTCTTGTTTATTCTCTCTGCACCAACAGATGCTCAGCCCCCTCTTATGCCAAACAGCTCCACCAAAAGATTTCTTCTACCAAACAGAGATTGCAGGCAGCACTGACAGTGAATCCTTTCTTGATCAAAATACCTGCTGTCTTAGCTTCTTGTTATACATCACCAAGGGAAATCCTGCATTATTTTTTAGATGCTAAAGCAAGTCAAAGAAGATGATTTTACTGATGACTACTTCATCGCTGGTAAACTGTTCAGCATGGGCCTCCTCCTTGTTTTGTGATTCTTCTGCATAGAACCTGAACCTTCTTTGACAGCAAGGTTGAAGAAAGAATTCATACAATAATCAAAGCTGATAGCAGACTTATCTGCTCAAGGATGAGTTCTAAATCTAAGAAGAACTTTGACAATGCAAAATTACAACTAGTGCTACAAGAATTACAACTCATCTGAAACAACGTTAAATGTTTCAGATTATAAGTTTTCAGTGTGGATTTATTCCATCAAAGTAAAGCAGTTGTGAAGTATTGCAAAGGTGAAAATGGCAAATAATTGTCACTGTGTGTGTGGGTGTTTAGAATTTGGCAAATGATAATTACAGCAGCAGAAGGCTCCTCCTAATGATAGTTGTAGCAGTAGCAGGCCTCCTCTGATACTGTTTCTCTTGCGGCAGTACTTGCCCTGCATGTTTGTTATACTAACAAGGTTTTTGGTTGGTTGTATATTCTCATTTTTTTCATCATTTTTTTTAATTAAAATCATTAAATTGGAAGATACATCCACTTCCATCTTGACCTCAGGGACATGGCAGCTCCAAGTTTTGAGCAGGATATGGATTGCTCAACAGGAGGATCACTTGCTCTTTCAAAACGATTACAGATTTGAAGTATATGTCATCTGAGTTCTACTGCTGGGATTAACAATCATTCCTCAATCGTTGTTAACAAGGATTGCCAAATCTAATAAAAATCTTTCAATGTTGTACAACCTATTTTAAGAATTGGATTAGAAAAAACAGTTTGATCATGCCCACTCTTTGCTAATATTGTATACCCCATTTTGGAGCATGATTTGACACTGCCTACCTTTGTTTCTTTTGATTCATTCTTGGGTAAAAGGCAAGGAATAGTTAGCTTTTAGATATAGTAGAGGTATAGTTTTCTTAGTATCTAAAAGAAAAAGTGTTCGGTGATCTGTCAGATTCTGTGTTAGTATTATTTGTCTTAATGTCTCGGATGTCACAGCCTTCAATTTTCGTAAAGTAAGAAACCTTGGTTCTGGACCTAATCCAACAAATTTCGCATCATATATTCCACAATGTAAATGGATTATTGTATTCGTCACTTCCAAGCCTCTGAGGAAGGATACGGTTTCTTTTTGTAGTTCAAGCATCAATAAACAATGCTTCAACTGATGCAAAGGTTAAACAGGATGGAGAATCTCTTCACCCAGAGAAAAGGATGGAGAAAGGGAATGGAATCCATACAAACAAAGGAGAGCTACTCCACACAATCCAGATCAGTCTCTGACGCGTTAGATCATGGTTAAGATGGGGATGAAGGACAAGGTGAGTGATGCAACTGTTGCCCACCTGAAGCGTTTGGCCATGACCCTGGTGCCACTTTTGGACGGCTGGTGAAGCGACCCTCTCCCGTCCTTCTCCCCCCACAGACCTATCCACACACGATATGTTGTGGTATGGTGAGCCACCCTTTTTTTGGAACACAAGCCAAACAAAACAAAACTTTCTTTATCCCTCCTCTCAGCCTTTTCTTCTCCCGCAGCCCCCTCCTACCCTTTGCCCAAGCCAAGGGCCACCAACAGCCACAGGGCCACTGGGAACACGCAAGCACAGCAATATAAAATGGCATAGCCTTTCAGAGGGAGTGAGTGAGATAGCATAGATGACTAGAAAAGGAACAGTACTACTGTTGAGAAAGAACAAGGAGAGCCTGTTTTGTTCCATTAGCTTCTTCTCTTGTTCTCCTGCTAGTCTAGTCCTCTCCAGCTACTGGTAACAAGTACAAAAACTGTTGTAGCTATGATGGACAGTGGCTCTTTGGCTGACATTGATGATGAGTATGAAAAGTTGGTGATTCAGCTGAACCCTCCAAGGTAAGAACTCTTCTCCCTTGTCCGTTCACACTTCATTTGAATCGAAGTGGTTTCTGCAAGTTTGTGAAGCTCCCAATCTTTCAGGGTCACTGTGGACAATACCTCTAGCAGGAAGGCCACCTTGGTGCAGGTACAGCTGCTTGGCTATGGCCTTTCCCTTTGGGTGACTGGGATTTCTGTTGATGGCTTTGTGTGTTCTGAGGGTTGAATTGTGTGCTTCAATGCAGGTGGCCAGTGCTAATAGGCACGGGAGCTTGTTAGATGTGGTGCAGGTCTTGACTGATCTCAACCTAAGCATCAGCAGGGCTTACATCTCTTCCGATGGAGAGTGGTTTATGGATGGTAGCTTCTCCATTCCCTTGTGTTAAATGGTCTTCCTTAACCATCTTTCCCCTTGATCTGTATCGTTTGTTTTCCTCCTTTGATGTTTGCAGTGTTCCATGTTGTTGACCAGTGTGGGAATAAAATCTATGATAATGAAGTCATTGACCGTATTCAACAGGTATGTATATTAAAATTATTTGTCATTCGAAATCACTGGTCTGCTTTGCGAAAATAAAAAAAAAAGGGATTGCTTAGTCTGCAGAACAGAAGTTGGTTCCATTCAATTTTTTTGGGTCTAATTAGCATATTCTGTGCGTTGGGCATGTTCTCCAGTAGGCTGAATGCTTAACTCTTTTGCTATAAGATTTTTGAAGCTTACAGAGATCAGAGAAGAGAAAAGATGCCAAAGTTGTTGCTTTCAGTTGGGTCAAAGATGTAAAACTTGTTATTTTCAGTAATACTCATCTTTAGTAATTCCACCAAGTTGAAGTCATGATCTTCCCATATTACTGGAAACTTGATACTAACTAGTTCCATTTGCTAGAGTCTTATTGTTTGAGAGCAGCTGCCTCTTGTTATTACATTCATCAGAGAAAATTTCAGTCGTCATTTCCTTGCTTTAGAATTCTTGTTGTAGTGATCAACTGTCCACCTTTCAGTCACTATCAACAAGGGCACTAAGCTCCCGGCCGTTGAGAAGATCTGTAGGCATAGAAGCCTCTTCAGAGCACACTTCGATCGAACTAATAGGCAGAGATCGGCCAGGGCTGTTGTCTGAGATATTTGCAGTTCTTGTGGACCTCAAGTGCAATGTTGTGGCAGCCGAAGTCTGGACACACAATTCACGCATGGCATCGGTTGTTTACATCACAGATGAAGTGAATGGAGGACCGATTGATGACAGCGATAGGCTTGCTAAGGTCAAACGCCTTCTGCGCTACATACTCAAAGGCGACAGAGACAAGAGTGCAAAGACTGCAACATCCATGGGTGTTACTCATACTCAGAGGAGATTGCATCAGATGTTGTATGCTGACAGGGATTATGACAAGGATGACACGGATGGTGAGGACGCCGCAAGCGATAGGAGCAAGCCAGTCGTGACCGTAGAGAATTGTACCGAGAAAGGGTATTCGATGGTGAACTTGAGATGTAAAGATCGACCGAAGCTACTCTTTGACACAGTCTGTACTCTCACAGATATGCAGTATGTGGTGTTTCATGCAACTGTCATTGCTGAAGGGCCTGAAGCATATCAGGTTTGCACCAACTCACTATGATCATGATGAACAAGATTGCATCCAGGATACATGCATGAGTGATTGAAATTGTTTGTTAATTCTCTTAAATTGTTTTGTCATTAGGAGTATTACATTCGGCATGTTGATGGAAGTCCCATCAGTTCAGAAGGAGAAAGGCAAAGACTAATTCTGTGCTTGGAGGCCGCAATCCGAAGAGGAAATACAGAGGTCTGACTGAATCCTGAATCAGAACTTTTTTGTTCCTTTTTTTCTAAATTAATGCTCTAATATCAGTATGCTTCCATAACCACAACCAGGGTGTAAAACTTGAACTATGCTGTGAAGATAGGGTTGGCCTTCTATCCGATGTCACTCGCATATTTAGGGAGAACGGACTCTCGGTCAGCCGAGCTGAGGTCACTACAAGGAGATCTCAAGCTGTCAATGTGTTCTATGTCACAGATTCATCAGGAAATCCTGTTTGCAGCCAAATGATTGAGGCGGTGAGGAACGAAATCGGGCAGACGATTCTGCAGGTGAAGGATGAGGCGAATCCAAATTCTTCAACAGAAAACACTGGGAAATTCTCATTTGGCAGCCTCTTCAGGTCCAGATCAGAGAAGATACTACACAATTTAGGGTTGATCAGATCAAGCCCATGAGACTCATCTCCTCTTAACTAATCTCGGTCTAATGTAGCATCTACTTGTCTCACAATCTGTCATCTAACTCCATGCACACCATGACTTTGGCCTTGAGTGGGTGCTACTGCCCTGTGGAAGATAACATGTATGAGAAGCTGTTGTCTGCTGTAATGGAATCTGGTCCATTGACAAACTTTTTCTTCTTCCACTTTCTCCTCTTCAATCCTCCGAAGCAGGTCCAATTTACGTAGTTATTGTGTCTTGGATATGCTTCAATCAATGTTCCACGAACCAAATCGACAGTGAACTTGAAATGGACACGGATTCGAAAGGGATATAGACGAAGTAGGTGGGTCAAAGATTGTTGGCATACCATAAGAATCAAAGAATAGCTGGAATCTTCAGAGACATATTTCTTTAGCTTTGATCTCTGCCATGGATTGACAGCGAACACACTGTCCGACCACTTACACATGTGCCGATGCAGTAGACCTGCATCTGCGGCATCAGGCAGGAGGAGACCGCTTAACTTAACCCAGTACAGGTGAAGTTTGTGAAAAGGTCAAGCTGTAAAAAGAGATGAACAGATTTGGCTTCCGACAAGGTGTAAACAAAGCATATGGTCTCACTGAATTGTTGGAATCTATGCTCGGCGACTGTTGACCACATGCGGTAGATAGAATCTGCACTAGTATATTCCCTCGTGGCTCCACGTTTGGCGCATCGGCACATGCTGATAGATTTGGATAATCTCCCTGGATTCAGGGAAGGATAACCTCTTTTTTTTCCCCTATTTGTGAAGTGTTGTCATCGGTCATTCAATACCATTTGGCACAACCCAGATTAGCCTACTCTGCAGTAGTCTTCAGCTTCAGATTTGTGATGGCACCCAAACTCTTTGCAAAGAGGCAGTAAACCTAATCATTTCAACACAACGGAATGGAGCCAAAAACCTACAAGGAAGTCGAGAAATCATTAGAACAAGCGATGATTGTTTGGATCGATAAGAATCTTTGCAAGTTCGAGGTCATGGGATTACTGTCGTGGAATCTTTGCTCACATCTTTCTATGGTGTCTTTCATCGGTGGACCAGACTAATGTACGAGTGTATAACAGCAGTATTTGCTTCGATTATAGCTTTGCTGCTTGCTGCTACTCTTCTACCTACGCTCCAGTTGACATCTGCAGATAGACTACGATCTCTTTCGTTATTACTACCCTGTATTAATGTTCTTCTCCACTGGTTTTCTGGCATACTGTGAATCTAGAAACAGGTGAGGGATTCAAGGAGGAGATGATGGAGATCAGGTCGCTGATATGATGCGGAGATGGCCATGTCGCATGGAACCAAACGCATGGCCCGATCTCCTCCACCACCACATCAGATCCAACTCTTGTCCCTCACTTCAATTCAATTCATTCCCTACTCATCTCTTGGCCAAACTTGGGATCCACTTCTTAGAAACAAATGAAAAAAATAAACTAGAAAAATCATTAACTTTCGATACAGTGAGAGAGGAACAACTTTTTCTTGAAAATAATATAATTCTCTAGTCCATCCGAAAGTTTATTGGTTGCTGATCAAACAATCTAAGAAGCGGACACAAAGTCTCAACCTCAAAAGCTTTGTCTCGGCTTTACCGAAAGCAGCTTGAGTGTAGCGAAATCTCTGTTGAATATTTGCAGTCCTGAGGAGCTCTGTGTCCTGCTGCTGGACAAATGTGTTGCAAATCAAGTTGATGGGAGAAAAGGAGGATGAAGACCGAGATGCCGAACCATAAACCTTTGTCTTCGAATCAGATTCATGGCTGTAGGATCGAAATGTTATGAAAACAGAGAAAAGTAAGTTCAAAAAGTATGTCTAATAGTTTTAAGGTGGTATAGTACTATTTACACTGACAACGAGCCCCGTTACGTCATAGTCGATATTTATCTCGGAATGAAGAAGCAGGTGTTTGAAAAGTCAATGACGGCGTGCATAATATGGGGCGGCGGCCCAAGGCGTTCAAAACGGTGGTCCCGGAAATCCGGCACGCGCTACGGAGCGGATCCCGTTCCCCTGCGAACCGTGGAGAGCAGCGGACTTGGGAACAGTGAAATGGGCCGACCAGGCGGCGACACGTGTGAAGGCCGAGGAGAGGGCCCGGGCTGGGACGCGTGGGGGGACAGCTGACACCGAAAGGGACCGGTCGGTTTAGCGGACGGTGCGACCGATACAGTTGCGTGTCCGCCTGTCCCCGCTGCACCGGGATCTTGTCGGCCACATCTTGGATCCGCTGCTCCCTGTCTAATAAAAAAAAGTAAATTTTCAAAATATCCTAAATTTTACCCACCTTACTGATTCGCGTGTATCATCTCTTGTTTTTTTAAATATTACTCTTAACCTTCATCTCATCGTAATCATCTCGCATTGTCTCTGTCGTGACATCTGCTCTACCACACTCTTCTCTGTTCTACATCAATCATAATGACCAAAAGACGATAACTATGAAGGTTTGAGAAAGTCGAGAGTGCATAGGATAAAAGCATGATAACAATCGATCGATAAGATATAGTCAACAATAGCATGAGAAGCTAAAGCCTAAGGGGATGAAGGAGATGCCATTGTCGATTCCTCTGTAACCACATAGCTCCAACCATCAAAGGCTAACACAGTTGCACCATAGCCAAGAGAGTTAGGTGCATATGTCGAATAAAGACAAGCTTTTAATTAATGGTTAACTAGTCCCTATCGTTGGTAGCTAACGATGACGCTTATGATTCTTGCTTAAAGGTTAGAAGCACTTAGGGCGAGACAAAACAAGCAAGAAGAGCTTGAGGGGAGGAGAGCCGATCCCAAAAAATAATAATAATAATAATCCGAAGAGGTAAGAATGACAAAGAAAATTGATAAGGGACATGCTGCTATTATCCACGTGACAACAGTCAACGGATGCAGGTCATTATGAAGGCACCCTCTATGCGGGATGCCACGTTCGACCCGCCACCTCGGGTCGGATGTGACAACGCTTCTGTACTACCCAGAGCTGCTCCGTGCAATGTCATCCCGGGCTTTCGGGAATGGGCTATCCTGTGCGACTTCCAGCGACGTGAAAGCGTTGTCACATCCGACCCGAGGTGGCGGGTCGGACATGACATCCCGCGTGGCGGGTGCCTTCATGTTGACGTGTTCGCTGACTGTTGCCACGTGAATAATGTCAGGATATCCCCTATCACTCCCCCCCCTCCCAAACGAGGCATGTTCCGAGGTCCTCATGCCGCACAAGATAGCCCATTCCCGAAAGCTTGGGATGGCGTTGCACGGAGCAGCTCGTCCCAGGGAATCTAAAACAGCACCATACGGGTTCACCTGCCCTCGGGAGGATCTGACAACACCGCACGACATCATCCTGTATGCCGCCCCTACACGGGCCAATGACCATTTGGACCGAGGAATGCAAAACCGCGCCTATAAAAGCCCCTCGTCTGGCTCCAGGTGGGAGGAGAGAAGAAAAAATAACATTTATTAACTTGATCGTCGGAGGGGCCAAGTCGGGATCAAACTCGACCCACGCCTTGTCGTAAGGTACCGAGCCCACCTCTCCTTAGGAGCTTATCTCGATCGCGAATCGGAACAGGACATTCCGAGACTTTGGCAACTGAACCAAGCCAACCCGGCACATCATTCGTTGATCATTTCGATTCCACAACAAAAATAATAGAAAAGAGAAAAGTAATATAAGAAGGGAAGAAGCAAAAGGTGAACGAGACGAGACAAAAATATACTATGATGACTGCAAAGAGATGGGGGGCACGAGGAGATGAAGAGAAGTGAGGTGGGGTTACGGATGAAAAGATAGAATAAATCAAGATGAAATAATAGTCTACACGAAGGTTAGGTTAGGTTAATAGTAATTTTATTTTTTATAAGTAAAAAATTATATAAAAATAAAAATAAAAATGAATGCTATGTAAGAAAAAATAAAAAAATTATAACAACGATTTTATTTCTCTCTCTCTCTCTTCCTCCTAATATTTGGATCAACGATACATACCATAACCTAACTATATTTATTCTCAAGTAATCACACATGTTCTAACTCCAAAGCGTTGCTCCGCCTTTCCTGTCATCATTTTGTCGACGCGCTCTACTAACGACCGTACGGGCATCTCGGCGTGTGGGTCCCACGGGAAATGGGATCTATTTATTTGTTTTCATTCCATGTGGGCGAGGCACCGACGGGACCACGGAGTTCATCTTGTGCAATTCTAGGACAGCCTCCGAGCTGCTCCCACTGACAATTAAGCACGAACACCAGCATTAATTTCCCAACCGCCGCTCGGGCGACGTCGCATATGCTTTTCCGGTCACCGTGCAATGTTATTATGAGCACGTCAAATAACTCATTATGAGCAGATGCGCGTTAACCGCTATAACTGTTGCAACCGTTACAAGGACAAGGATGCTCATAGGATGACCACATCGGAGTGGGTGAGGGAATTTATTGGGCTCCGCAGCCGGGTGGGCGTACGGAGATCGGGTCGGCCGACATTAAGATTTGGTGAGCCCACGACCAGCTGCCACGGATCCTGTGTCACTCGGAATCATAATACTCTCCGGGACCGATTCAATCATAGGTGGTGGGGCCAGGATTTGGCCAATACGTGCAGTAGGGTAAGAAGCTTCCACACCGTACAGCCACCACCCCACCCATGCTCTAACCGGATTCGTCGGACGATGCCACGTAAGACTGAGTCGGCAGACAGATAAAATCTGGATCAGATCCCGAAGATTTTGGCTCGACTCCACCGAATTCACTCCTAAATCTCTGCTTGAAACTTCCCGTAGTCTGAGATCATCCCCATAGATTCGGCTTGATCCTGCAGAGACCATTATGTACGCTCGTGTGCGTGTTGACCTCACAACTCAAATATCTCACCGTCAGGTCACTTAAATCAGAGCGAGCGAGCGAGCGAGGGAGAGAGAGAGAGTGTGTGTGCCGGCAAATGAAACCCAAGTAAGCCCACTAATGTGGCCCATTCATTGGGGCCCAACAACATTCAAAGAGCAGTTTACAAATAGTGGTCATGAAGGAAGAAATACCCTTAAAAAAAAAAAACATGAAGAGTGTAAATCATACCGGATGACAATCAATTTTATTGGAAATCCTAAGCATGTTGTGTGCATAAATGTAACTCATGATCACGTAAAAGAATGGATTAGGTCAAGTCGACTTGCATCGTCATCGGGGCTCGAATTTGTTAAGCCAAAAGTAAATACAAATATCATGATGAACTTGTTTGACACCATGGAGAGTTAGCCATGATCTACACAAAATGTCTTTAGCTGCTCCATTGCATGGTGGCATTGTCCCCTCTCCATGTCGATAACTTTCTTCCATCACCGAGGCCACCCATGTCGCATGAGTCAAGGTCTTTGCATTGCCCAAGTCAATCCCCTTTCTCTGTAGATGATCATGATCATGACACCACTGGCTAGGTCAAGCAACAGGAATGTGGAATATGTGGCCTCTAAACAATGGCTTGGCCATGTATGTGCCTTTGACTTCTTCCTAAAATTGGGGATGGATCATGATAGGATAGTGATGACCTTTGGCCTCCTTCCATGTCAAAAGACCAAAACTTTCCATTTGCCTAAACATCATCCAAAGATTCAGAGACAATTAATTCCTACAAGAAGAAAAGAGAGAACTTTACTTGATGTTTGTACTGATATTGGTGCAGATAGTTGCTCATCATTGTGAATCTTTTGCTGCTTAGATCACCATCAACCCTATTTTGCCCTGAACTAATCAAAACCTTTTCTTCTGAGTTAGGCTTAACCACTGTCCTCTCTTACTCCTAATCAATCTTCATCATCTAGGCTTAGCCCTAACTCACAGAAAAAGGTTTATGTTCCTTTCCTCGCACTGTCTTCTTTGTCAACTTCTCTCCAAGTCTTCTATCATTTGGCTGCTTAACCCAACAACAGGGCAATTATTGAGCAACAGTTCATTCACACAACCTCATGTTTTGACCCCAAGAAAACAAATGAACAGAACTCAAACTTCCAAAATTTGGCTGATCTGAGTAGCTCACTGTGAAGGTTTGACTTTGGCTCTGGTCCTTTTCACTCCATAGCCAAAGTATTTCTATAAGCTGATGGCTTGTATTGGATATCTTGAGAAGGGATCTCAATGAACAAAACCCACACGAGTAGCCATGACTAGCCTTTGGAAATCAGTGGTCTCAGTTGACCTGCTCACATAATGGAGCCACTTTTTTTTTTTCTTTCTTGACTCACTATTCATTGATTTATGTTTCTGAAATTGACATGAGACTTTAAGTTCATATATTTATTTATTAATTGGTCCATCTAAATGAATCAGCAGAGATGAAATAGGAAAAAGAAGTGAAGTGTATATATACTACAAATAGTGACTAGAAAACTTAGAAAATGGAATATTTAACTTTTTATTTATTTATTGAGAGTTGTGTTTTTTGGGTTTTTGTTGATGGGTGGATCAATCTCACCTTAGTAGTCCTTATCTCTCTTTTTTTAAAAATATTATTAGAATTAATTTATGTTGCAAGCATTCATCCATTTTCAAATCAATCGTTTTTTTGTAATTTTAAATGTTAATATTTACTCTTAAAGATATTCTTTAAATTCTTTCTCAAAATTAAATCACGATAGATTTTTTTTTCTTTTTCTTCTCTTTTTCTCGTCAATACTAAATTGACAAAGACATACATCATGAAAAATAAAAATGAGAATTCCTCGTGTTTTAGATGGATCAAATAGACTATCACTCACTTAAATGTAATTTTTTTTATTTTTATCTTGTTTGCAAAAGCCTTCTCTCCTCCTTTGTTTTGTTGCTTCTTACCCACCTAAACTGCACTAAGATCCACAAAGTTGGGCCACTTGACCTACTTGGCTTCCCACCCAACATGTGCATTAAATGTAAAATCAATACCACATTTCATTCCCTCATAATGTTTGGTCCCATGACAGCTCCTATGCAAGGATATTTCTTGGACATGAGATCCCCCACCATTGGCCCTAAATGAAATGACATTATTGGATACCTCCCTAGCTGGAATCTGTGGTTCTAATTGAGGAGGATCATTTAGTATTTGCTCAAAAGAGGTGGATGAATAACAGCTTTCTCACTACAACAATATTGGTATATTTTGGGGCCCATAGGCACTTAGATATTTTTGTGTGCCATGGTGTTGCAAGGATGATGAGATAATGATGGCAATGGTCCCAGCCACCTGAGATTATTTTGTTACTTCAAAATAAGATTGAATGATAATAATGGCTACCATGACGATGACAATGATAACGATGATAATATTCAAAAAAAAAAAAAGATCATTCTCGTTATCCTTAGAAATAAAGTTTGATAAAATATGAGATGATACAATAAAAATTATTTATCATGGTATATGAGTATCTATAAGTTGCATTACGAAGTTAATAAATACCTATATATGTTTCTCAAACATCGTAAAATTATTCTACGAGATAATCTTGTTGTATAAAGAATTTCAAAATTAGATTTCGAAATGCATTTGTATGTAGTTAGTTAATTATTGGCAATTAAGTTATATGGTCTGATCGAAGTAGTAGACGACAAAATATTATTATTATTAATTATTTAATATAATTTTATGTCAATAACATTGAAAAACATAATTATTAATATATGATCGAGTATCGATTAGTCAAGTCTTAGATTATTGGTTGAACCGACAAATCGATTCGATAAGACAGTATATTTAATACAATAAAAAAACTCAAATATCTTTTATAATAAATAAGATTAAGGTCTTATTTTCATTTTATTATCATATCAGTCCAATGAGATCCAATTTTTATAATGTCTTAAAATTTCCTGTTATCAGATCAAGTGCTCCATTTTATTAGCATCGTGTTAAGCCTTCTTAAAAGACTGGTTGAAGCAAGCTGCCATTTCTTTTTTTATCATTATTATGTTCTGATTTAGATTTGTCTCCTTAATTTTCAACATTATCCTCTCTAATATATATATATATATATCAGGTCATTAATCCAATGCAACAAAGCAGGTCATTAATTCAACATCGGGCGGGGTAAACCGGCAACCGGTCCGGTCCGGTCCGGACCGCACGTGGGAACGCCCGCTCCAGCAATGAACGTCCGACTTGATACACGAACTCCCAATCTTCCCCTTAACCCATCGCTCCCTCTCACCTCCCCCTCTCCATCACCACTTTCTCCACACATAAAAGGGGGCAAATATCAGAGCAGACGGAGATCCCTCCGTTACACCAAACAGCTAGAAGAACCAATCACTAACTGAAACGTCAGTAAAAATTGGGTAAAGAAGCAGTCAAAGAGGAACGGTCGTTAATTCAAGCTAGGTGGTGGTCTCACTCTTCTCAGGCCCTGATTCCTTCATCCTCCCCTGTTTCCGCCTCTGTTTTCTTCTTCGCCTGTACTTTCTACTTTGATGTAGACGAGGGCCGAATCTATCTGTTTCCTTGGACTTGATTTACTAATTTGGCGTTGCTACACGGAGGGGGTGTTGCCGCGAGGATGGGGAGCTGTCCGGTGGTGGAGGTGGACGATGATGAGTATGCCAAGCTCATCAGGAGGATGAACCCACCAAGGTAGCTTGCAGCATCGACTCTTTCTCTTCGTCTTCCTCTTCCTCTTCTAGTTTGGTTGGAACTGCTCTTTGGAGCTCAAGTTTGGCTGCGACTAGCAGAATTCAGCGTTTTCCTGTTGGTTCTTATTCTGTTCGACAGATCTCTTCTGTTTTTTCCTTCCTGGATTTGCTGGGTTGCATGGATTGGCGCCTGACTGTGTTTTCGCTTCTGAAGTGTTTGTCTTCAGCTTAAAGATCTTCCGTGTTCTGTCTTTTGGCTTGTATGCTTTGTTTTGAGATTGTAGTAATCGAATAAGAGTTTTTGCATCTGACAATTATCTAGCAGATTTGTCACTCTGGTCTTCCTCTTCTTCTTTTTCCTATCCATGTTATGATTTATAGATCACTTGTTGGATCTTGGTTGTTTCAAATCAGGATATTTATAGATCTCTATTTGGGGTTTTCACTTTTCCAGGATGTTCTGTTCAATCTACTGATTCATGATTAGGAGGGATTCCAATATTTCTGGTGCTTTAATAATACTATTTAGATTCATCATGTTCCTTCTTTTCCCATTTGTCTCTTCTCAGTCTTTTCCCTTCAAAAACTAGATGTGCTGATGAACTCCTCCTCCTCCTCCTCAAAGTCACATCTGATCATATGGTTCTGGGTGCAGGGTTGTGATAGATAATGATGCTTGTGATAACGCGACTGTCATCAGAGTAAGTATCCAGCTCTTTTCATGCATCAGAGCCATTATCCTGTTGTGCATGCTACATCTGCAAAAGCTTTTAGCTTATATATTCTCTCTCTCTCTCTCTCTCTCTCTCTCTCTCTCTCTCTCTCTCTCTCTTCCTCAAGGTGGATAGCATAAAAAAGCATGGGATTCTACTAGAGGTAATTCAAGTCCTCACTGATCTGAACCTTGTCATCACAAAGGCTTACATTTCTTCAGATGGAAGTTGGTTTATGGATGGTAAGCTCTCACAGAAAACTAATCCTCTTTTGAGAAGAAACCATGCTGAGTTTGATCTTTGTTTGTGTGGATTCAGTATTTAATGTGACTGATAGAAATGGGAATAAAGTACGAGACAAAGAGATCATCTGCTGCATACAAAACGTAAGCTTTTGCTGTTATTATTCCAGTTATTAACATGGCATTTTCATCTTCTTTGTTGTGCTTAATACAACATTATGTCTCCAGTCGCTCGGATCAGATGCTTGCTCCTTCCCTGGAATTGGGAATTCAGTGGGTATTGTGCCCTCAAAGGAGCACACCTTCATCGAGATGACCGGCACCGACAGGCCCGGCTTGCTATCGGAAATATGTGCCGTGCTAGCGAACCGAAACTGTAGCGTGGCCAAAGCTGAGCTATGGACGCACAACACCAGAGTTGCAGCGGTGGTACACGTTACCGAGGAGTCCACCGGCGGAGCGGTCGAGGACCCTGAGCGGCTCTCCGCCATCAAGGAGCTCCTCTGCAATGTTCTTCGTGGCGATAACGACTCGAGGATGGGTCGGATGACGGTCTCCAAGGATCGCACCCACACCGAGAGGAGGTTGCATCAGATGATGTTCGGCGACCGGGACTACGAGAGCACGGTTGTGGGAGCCGGCGACGATAAGCCCAGGCCTCAGGTCGCCGTGATGGACTGCGCCGAGAAGGATTACTCTGTGGTCATTCTGAGGTCAAGAGACCGGCCGAAGCTTCTGTTCGACACCGTGTGCACGCTTACGGACATGCAGTACGTCGTGTTTCATGGCACGGTTGACACGAGAGACGACGAAGCTTATCAGGTAGGATGGGGTAGCTCGCACCATTGCAGAGCTTTCTCCCTGTCAATTTGATGCACGCTAAGCATCGGCCGCCTTGTGATCTCAGGAATACTTCATCAGACATGTTGATGGGTACCCCATAAACTCTGAGGCGGAGCGACAGCGTGTGATCAAGTGCCTCGAGGCAGCCATCGAGAGACGAACTACAGAGGTATCCATCACTCGATCCCAGCCATTACCAGCTGCTCATGATCTCTGTCTCGCTGTTTCAAGTATCATTGTTGGGTCGAACCCAGGGGTTGGAGGTGGTGCTGAGGACAGAAGACAGACATGGTCTGCTTTCAGACGTGACGAGGGTTTTCCGAGAGAATGGCTTGACGATTAGAAGAGCAGAGATTTCGACACAGGGAGGGAAGGCATCGGATACCTTCTACCTCTCGGAGATGTCGGGCAAGCCCGTGGAAGCCAAGACGATCGATTCGATACGTCGGCAGCTCGGGGAGATGGTGGTGAGGGTGAAGCAGAGTCCTCTTCTCGCTCCGAAGCCTCCTGAGGTTGCTGGTGCCACCAGCTTCCTCTTCGGCAATCTCCTCAAAGCTTCCTTGCAGAGCTTCAGGTTGGTCAGGTCCTACTCCTGATCATTGTTCATATAAACATCTGACAACAGTGCACACAACACCAGTCTGCAAGGAACATGTACAAATGTAGATTCACAGAAACTTAATCTGTCCATTGCTCTTAGAATTCATGTGGCTTCTTCTATGTTGACTGGTCTCCAAGTAGCAGGAAGAAATCTCTAAACAAATAATAAAAGCAGTGAAGGGTCTACAGATTAATCATATGCTTCGCTCTTCCCGGAGTAATAACTAGAGCTTCATTTCCTCGTGCCCCATCTTTGACCTGACAAAGAAATGAGGAGGCCAAATGCATGATGGGATTCTCATGTCTTTGCAACCATAGATCGACACAGGACTATGGATCAAAGGTCATGTTTTAATATGTGGGTCAATGATGCTCACCGCATATGGCTTATTCAAAATATTGCTACAAAGAAAGCTCTCACAGCTTTAGTACTCATCCATGAAGCATCTTGTCTTCATCAAATGGAGAATGGACAGAGGACGCAGGGGGGGATCCATCCGAACTCACCTCTTTACAGGCAAGAGCATGTAAACAACGATCACAGATGATAAGCCCTGACCCACTTCATTAAATTGGAATTGAACCGGGTCAACGATGGTTTACGGTTCCGAAACCGCCAATCTAGTTGGGTTCTAATTAAATCGAGTTTCAATTTTAAATTTCTAACGATGCAGTTGCCATCAATGGGTGAGTGGGGTATATGGCCCACATTTACTTGGACCCACAAAGCCGAAACCAACTGCAGTACCAATCATGAAGCTCTAAGTGGGATTTTAGTCACAAACCTAGTAGCCATGCTACTTCCAGTGCTATCTTAGACTTCATGATGCCCTGATCCTGATGATGTTATTAAGCTTTACAATCTATTCCGCGAGTGCTTCAAGAAAAGAAAAGACATGATTCGGTTGCATTTATCCTTATGTTCAACTCCTCAAGGCTCGGTGTCCCTCAAAACCATGAAGGCGTTCATCCGCCACTCTGATGGTTGCCACTACACGGAGAACTCTGAGCAGGTCCCTCTGCTTTATGCCGCTTTAATACACAGTTTAAGAAAGTTCACTGCATCATGCGAAGTTAGGAACAATTCAGCATGCAAAAGAAGTCTGCTTTCCCATATTTTAATTCATTCTGGTGTAGGCGCTACTCTACTTTGCTGCTTTAACTCAAAGTAGGTGTACTTTCAAAAGACGTGCAATGTGTCACTCTTCCTCATTCTCTAATCTCCATGTTTTCTCGGTCATCAAATTTCTTTTTCTTCCTCGAGGCTTGTTGGACTCAAATCACCACTAATTCTTTTTCTTGGTCGCCCGAAGATAGCTAACTCAAGGAGATAAATTTGTCATGTTCCCTACCTTGCAAGAAGTTAAGAAAATTTAATTAACCATTGTATCGGTGAAAACCTGGTGCATTTGATTGACTTATTGGAAGTGATATTTTTTACCACTTCGAATTATCTACGATCGACACATGGCTTGTAGATTTGATAATGTGTCATGGTTCTTGGCATTATAAAAATGTGCATGGACTTCCTGGGGGTGCAATAAAGCTCCCCAGGAGCTCATCTGAATCATCATGAATCCCGGCTTTTAGTATCTGATAGGATCTCTTGACTTTTAGGTCATCAGCAAGGATTGGCCTCTTCGGTGGCTTTTCCGACTTTTAAGTTTGCAGTGGCCATCTCTGATTGATCTCTCTGCTTTCCTCCTGTGGGCATCAACATCAGCCCGCCCAAGCTCGATCCACACACCATTTTTCCGACTGAAAGCTCAAATAGTTTGCACAAACATTTTGCCTTGGTTTGGGGCCTTCTCCAATCAACACCATTATTAGAACCCTCGTCTCTCCTTCGCTATGAAATACAACTCCTGTTTTCGGCTGGTCATGGGATCCAAAGTCTGACCCAAACTCAACTTTCAAACTCCGTCTACTGTTTAGTTTCAGTGGAGAGTAGGTGTTGTTGAAAGACGAGGCGGCTTTCGTAGCATGGAAGACTACAAACGTTGTGAAGAATTCGAATTGCTAGAGGACCCGGAAGTGAAGATTAAAGACCATAGAAACTCCTGCTCTCGGGGTCTTGTTGTGGTCGATTCTGACTTGGTCTCCTGCTTGGTTTTTGGATCATGGAAGGAGAAGAAAGGCTAATACAGGAGAGGGTAAAAGCAAATCCACGGCCTAACATGCCACAAAGTTGTGCTCAGAATGGTGGTGACCAAAGCAGAACACTACTGTTTTTACTCCCACTGCTGAAGGCAGGGTAAAAGGATTTCCCCACCCAGTGATTGGACATCGAATTTTACAGGAGCTCGGTGGAAAGCAGAAGTGATCTGTCAACAGTAGAAGGAAAAGGACCGCCTTCTATATACTGACCGGTAGAAGCCTCCCCACCCAATTGTAACGAAGCAAATCCAATGGCGGCTTTCCTCAAGCTCCTCTCCGCTGCACTCCTCCTCCATCTCCTGGCGACAGGTACGTGCCCTCCTCAGCCCCTCTTCCCATCTCGTGGTGCTGCTTGTCTGAGGACCCAGAGGTGATCCTTGTTCTTGTCCTCTGTGTTGGGATCTTTGACAGTGGCGAGCCAGCGGTGCGATCTGTCGAGCGTTCAGGTGCAGCAGACCAACACGGGGCGGAAGGTCGGCTACGACCCGGTGTTCCAGGTGGAGGTGAAGAACCTGTGCCGCTGCACCATCACCAACGTGTTCCTGCGGTCGGAAGGCTTCGCCAGCTCCGCCACGGTCGACCCCAAGTTGTTCCGGCGCGAGGGCACCGGCTACCTGGTCAACGACGGGAAGGGCATCCCCAGCTCGGTCTCTGTCAAGTTCCGGTACGCATGGGACAGGGCCTTCAGGATGTCACCTGAAAGCTTGCAAGTGAACTGCTGGTGAGACAATGGGGATTCCGGCAGTGGCAGTAGCCGAAGATGCGAAGAAGACAGCGGCTGCAATATGAACCCTGTGAATTCCTACCCTGAACTCTTAAGCAGCCTGCAGTATGAACATAGCAGTCTGATCTGTGTGCAAAGTTTATGTATCTGCTTCAAGAGTAATGACGATCGTGATACCAATCACAACATGTTACGAGTTTGAAGGATCCTAACGCCACTGTCTACCCTTTGGATTAGGGTTTCATTAATGAGTACTGCTTGACAACAGTA
Source organism: Musa beccarii (assembly GCA_024322285.1). Taxonomy (NCBI): domain Eukaryota; kingdom Viridiplantae; phylum Streptophyta; class Magnoliopsida; order Zingiberales; family Musaceae; genus Musa; species Musa beccarii. The sequence continues at coordinate 1,812,185 of JAIWVJ010000011.1, forward strand.
CATATATATATGTATGTATTCTCATTGCAAAGCGTTGTTGTATATGAGTTGGTATGCAAATGGCCATCACAAAAGATGACAGTTGTCTGAGATGGGTAGCGTGCTTTGTAGTCGACATTCATATTCTAGGGTTACTTAGCTGCTTGTAAACCAATCTGGTCACATCAAGCCAGGATGCTTTGGTGGAGGGCAGATGACACTTATCCTTTGCATCAAAAAGGGGTGCATGGACAAGTAAATCATTTCATAATTTGAGTTATTAATTATATTTATGTCAATGGTTTAAGGATTAAAAACTTTTTTTTGGAGATTTCTTTAGGATTCCTTTGGCAAAAAAAGGAATCGGAGTGCAGGGTATGGTGCTGCCCAAGCTCTGGAAGAAAGGGAATAAATAGTAGGATATTGTTGAGTCACTATTAATACTAAAATATCTAGCAGAAGAACATATTCTGGTGCCATATTCAACCCAACCATTTGCTTGTAATATCAGTGTAATGAACAAAAGAATACCAAAGTGGATGCTGTACGTAATTGATGCATGTATGAAATTACTGTGTGTGTGCAGGAGTTACCCATATGGCAAGTCAATATCTTAAAAGGACTTCAGAATTGGATAATGACTTACTTTAAGGAAGCTACAAGTCTCCTTATCCACAAATAAAGTGACCAACTGGGATGCTCAACATTGTGTCTACAGGTGTTGCCTCTGAAACCCTATTTGCTTCTTGCAATAGACGAAAGACAATAAGGCAAGAAGTAGGAGAAACAAAAGTTGGAATAGTTTCTATATGCTATGAATCCTCTTAGTATAGAGAAATCCAAAGATTTTTGGCGAAAATTTGATATTTTACCTGAGTCTCCGAGAGATCCAATGCTTCATATATCGTAGAGATACTCTGCCTCAGAAGTGCATGGTTCAAGAAATCTCCAAGTCAAGAAATCTTCAAGAAATATAGTTTCAACCAAGGTGTTTGAAATCAACAATCAGTCAACAATAGCAACTTGTGATTAAAGTAATGTTAGCACAGGAACATTCTAAGTAGTGTAAGCCTTCTAATCGTTCTACCCAAAATCAATCTTCAGGATATAAAAAGCTGCTTAACATGATGAACAGGCTTCCAACTTATCTGATCCACAGCTGCATTTTGATAGTCGCCGAATCAGACCTAGCAGTAGAGTTGTATTCTCTTCTTGAAAAGAAACTTTTTCTTTTTTCTAAATAAATGCAGCAATAGATCTATGTCAACATGACAGGTCTGCTCATGTCAAATTTGACAATGTGTGACCGACCAACCTTGTGCATAAGCTATTAAATGCAAGCTGGAAAGAGTTTTGGATCTCCTCCACAGAAGAGCAGCCAACGATAACCTTAATATCACCTGGAGTTCAGGTCCAGCTCACCAGCTTCTCGCCATTCACCTTGTGCTCTGGTGTCTACATTCTTAGTTTCGTTCTCATCATTCAGAAAATCCTCTGATGGCTCTTCATCCTCTCTTTGAGCGCTTCCCCATCCATGAATTTCATCCATGTTACCTCCCTCTTCCTGTCCCATATCATGGCCAGAACCCTCGTCACCAAGGGATGTAGCAGTACTAGCCCTCATCGGGGCACGAGCATACATTTCTGCACGGACCTGGGCCACTGCTCGAGCATGTTCAGCCTGAGCCTTTGCCATCCACATTTTGGCCTCTGCTGCTTCCCTATCAGCCTTTTCTCTAGATTCCATTTCTGCTTTTATTTCCAGCAAAGCTTGCTTCACTTCTCGCATTAAAGCCTGCCCTATCATAAGCCTCTCCTCTGACCTGAATTCTCCTTGTGCTCTCTTCTGTGACAATATGTTGAAAGCAAGGACTTGTTTCTCGAATGTAGTAGTGAACTCTGCAATCTTTGTGAGAATGTTGTGGTCCCATTGCTGGAGTCGTGAAATAATATGACCAGTGGTATCACCATCAAGGATTCTGTCATCTTCTTCAGCTTCTTAATCAGAAACCACATGGTATGGCAGCAGTCTGAAAAGTCAAAAGCATATGATGAAATGAACCCTTTTAATGGTCTTCATAATCAATTAATCTTAAGTTTTGTGATTTCCACATGATAAGCAATACACTACTGCATGGAATGATCCACAATGACAAAAAAGCTAAGCAGGAAAGCTACAGGAAGAAGTGACAGGGAGACAAGTAGCACACAACTACAATGAACTCCTTGCAGCTATGCAAAGTTAATTATTTAAAGTCAGTTTAACCTCACTATGTATTGAAGCAATATAAATAAGTCATAACAGCACATTTCAGGGCAGGACAGTGATCTGATCTGCTAAAGACATGCTCACGGCGAAGACCATTAAAAAGAACTTTCCATGACATGAAGGTTCCAATTTATCCAGTCATGCAGTTTTCTAGACAGAATGCCGTAAATCACTCCATAAAAAAAGCACAATAAATTAGTTGAACAGAAGTATGATTGAAAATGAGAAACTAATAAAGTGCAAGCATAATGAATTCCAATTTTTTCTAACAGTAGTTACAAACACAAAGCAATCCTTCTAGACTTCCAAGTACACAAAAAATCACTGTCAACCTGTGCAGATAGTAATGCAGCCATCAACGACAAGAAATTAATTCATAATAAATATACCTTTTGACTTGCCAATGTATACTTTCCAATATATAGTTTTTCTAATGCTTGATCGCCTTCTAGTTAAGGATTGTAGTTTTATATAATGATAATGGAACTCTTCTAGGATGGACCATTATGTACCATATAGCAGTTGAGACTATAGTATAGATCCCACGTCGATCAATATAACCAATCACATTGCTGATGGTTTATTGGTACATTGTCCATAAGGTATAAGGCCTCTTGCCCGTTACCAAGCAGATCTTTATAAACCAGAAATGCCTCAAGATAATTGATACAACATATCTTTTTCTGCTATCATCTTCCTGAATTCTATGACCAACTACCTGGTGATGGAAGAACCAAATTTGTTCTTGGTTTAGAATGATGCCAATGTGCTTTCTATCAAAATCAAGATCGAGCTCAAAATTTATGGACAAATTTCACAAAGCAGCAAGGCAGAATTGCCTACTTTCTCCTGAAGCCTCTTTCACTTGTGAAGGTTTTGTATTGACTAAAGCACAAAACAATTTTGTCATGTCAAAGTTGAAGTGGAACAAGTGTAAATGCACTCTAGTTCTTCATTTTATACTTCAATCTTACCACTAAATCCTCAAGTTCATAATTCATGATGAAATCCTTTATTTGTCTCCTTGAAGAGTGACCATTAGATTAAATACACTGAACTTAATCAGCAAGCCTTTATTCCAAATAGACATAGCAAAAGGTGAAGTTATATTTGCAAAACCATTTGCACTCAATCACATAAGAAACTTTCCTATTTGTCAATCATGCAGTATGGTCTCATGAATCAAAGGGAAAACAACTTTGTCGAGGGGACGAACCTAGATCCATGTGCATCTTAGCCTAAAACCTTGGAATGTGGTCAACGGTTTGCTGAGCCATCTAGCATGATGACTGGAACACTTCGGGTTTAAATATGCTACTTGACCTTAGACAATTAAACTGCATTGGTATATAATTGTTTTCTATAAATCAAAAGAACTTCTTGTTATAGTATAATGTACTGAAAGAAAGTATCATTTTAGTCGCTAGCCATCCATTCGAATAACATGAACATGTGGATGATGTCACTCCCTCAACATATATGTGATAATGTAAAGAAGTTATTCAACAAGATTGGAAAAAGAAATAGGGAATGAAAAAAAAAGAAGAAATTTAGGTTGAATTTGGCCAAATATTAGGCTATACAACTACCAAACATTTTTTATATTATTGTGTAGCCTCTTACTAAGTACACATATTCTTATTAACCAGCATATACATAGGCATATTTTTGGGCATTGATCATCAAAGCCTTACTCTACTCTCGTTCAAAGCATGAGCATGGAGATTTCTATGTTTTTCTTCGACACTTTTTCCCTAGGAACTTGCTTACAGATCTAGGTTGCAGCGTAGAACCAGTCGAGCATGTTGATTAAATTATTGAGAGAATACATGTGAAGAGGAATGACATCTGTTACAGAACAAAGTTTGTTGATCTGAAGGTGCAACTAATAAGAAAACTAGCAAAACTGAAATATAGAATATAGGAAAAGAAAATTGTAGCTCCTGGTAGCTTTGTGGTAGTACCAAAGATTGTCTATGTTGGTTAGCACAAGAAAAAGAACCCCTTTTTCTTTATAGAATTTGGAAAGATATCTAAATACAGCTATTTTTTGTCTTGCAATCGGGCTTTCATTGTTCCATCTGATCTGCCTACTTATCGCAGAACAAGATGCAAATAGTTCTGCTAGTTAAGAACAAACCTGGGGATACATTGTGAGTTCACTCGCCTCAGATTCTCGTCCTCTCCCCTCTTTATCCTATCGACCGATCAGACACTAATTTCCCCAACGCAATTATTTTCTTTACCAACACCAAAATTCTCTTTTCTGAAGAAAAAGGGAACAGGCAACAAAACCCTAGAATCGCAAGGGAGCTACAGATATATGATCCAACCGAAAAAAGAAAAGCCCTAGAAGAGGGGCATACCTGAGCACGGCATCCTCCACGGAGGCGAAGGGGCGTTTGAAGTCGGGGTTGCAGACCAACAAGGCGTCCTTCTGCGCCATCTCGACCTCCACGGGGTTCCCGGGCCTCGCCGACTGGGGCTGCGGTGGATGGCGGAGAACGGAGGATGGCAATGGTTGTGAAGAGGAAGGCTGCGCCGCTGCCGGCGGCGTAGGGGCCTGGAAATGTAGGGATCGGAGGCCCGGGGCGCGGAGGTGGGCGTCGATGTTGGAGGGGAAGCGGGAGATGGCCTGCTTCTGCTGCAAGAGATTGTAAGGCGACTGATGGCGGGTGGGTGGCTGCGATTGCTGCTGCTGTTGGCGTTGCAGTTGTTGCTGTTGGAGCTGGAGTTGCTGCTGCTGCATGAGGAAGAGCTGTTGCTGGTGCAGATGGAAGAGGAGCTGCTGCTGCTGCGCCATTGTATTGTTGTTGCCTTCTGCCACACTTTCGCCTCTCACGGCGGGAGCGGGTGCGGAAGCGGTCTTGCCTCAAGCCTCAGCTTGTGCCCTCTTTAGAGGCTTTTCCTTCTTTGCAGCTTTGTCTTCAGCTCGGTACTTTAGAAGCATCTTGAACTGGTTGGTAGGTGCAGATACACCTAAAACACACTCAGCTTCATGGATAGAACGTAAATTATAGCATTCTGAGTCCTGAATCAAACAGCAGACTTTGATTCAGTGCATTGAAATATACACGCACAAGGTAAAAACACTAAACATTCCAAATTGGAACAAACCTAAGCTAAACTCTAACCTGTGATTAAAGTAATGTTACCACAGATGCAGAGAGGAAATGGACGATTACAGTTGACTCAACTGAATCAAAACACCTTTGCAGTCACAGAAGATCTACCGTCAAACCTTATGAGTAGGAAAACTGAGCTAAGAAATCAACGTATTCTTTCATAATTATATTCAAATCATAAAGGCACAGTAGTAGTGACAGATCTGGTTGTACTCTTCTTATTCGGGGTCAAAATTTAAATGGATGTAGATCTTATCTCCGATTGCCACTTTGGTCCTTCCCAAGACATTTTAGCTCGCCAACTTAAAAAGACATAATTCAACGGTGGCTTCCGACATGCCAAATTCTTCATGGATTATGCAAAACATTTACCAAAACAGCCTTGAACAAACAGCAGTACACCGTAAGTTTCTAAGGCAATTGCATATAAGTTGTATTGCACCAAAAAAAATTGAAACACTACAATTGAAAACAGATAATGGAGGAAAGCAGCGAAGCTCATAACCACACAGGAAAATGAGTCATTAGAAATTGAGTAAAGATTAGATACTTGATGAGAGTACATTGTAATCATTTACATTTTACTTGAACGAGATGACAAATTTGGGGAATGAATCATTTGTGATATCCAGTCCATACGGAAATAAAAACCTACGTTATATAACTGTAATGAGCAAATGAATAACTCAAATGCAAGAGTTTTGAACCTAAGTTCATGTTTGAGAATACTTTTCGTGGTGATTCGTGAAACAAGTTACCATGTTGACCCATTTATGAGAGTATCTTGGTTAAAGAAACCATTATATTTGTTTCTCAAGCATGTTGGATTGGGTATGAGAGAGGCACATGTAGATTAGAAATTAAACTTTCTTTTACCTAAGCATGTTACAATAGTACCTTTTTATTCTCCATTCATCTAAATTTCAGCTAGCTGATGTTTTCCACCGTCTTCATAAACTTTCAAAAAAAAAAAAAATCAAATTGTGAACAACGAAATGAATCAAGATCCCTGTTTCTCTTTCGTAAATCTACTAATCGAATCAAAGACAGCTAGAAGCAACAGCCGAGAAAAGATTAATAGATAGTACATACCAAGATTCTTGTCCAAAGTTCTGGTAAACTGGTTCAGCGCCGGCAGGACCTTCTGCCGCTGCTTGAGGATTCTTCTCTGCCTCTGAATCCGAGCAACCTCCGGTAAAGGTCCCCCCTCTTCAGCGGCAAAGCACCTCCTATCACAAACTGCTTCGGCCACTTCTCGAATAAAGGGTTTACAACCTTCTCCTGGCATCCAGAACATCACAGCAGTCAGCAGCAAGAGATCACCACCCAGACCAACTGAACAACTTTTTCCCAACAATGCCAAAAAGATTACCGCTTTCTTCTTCGCCGGGACTGGCACTCTTCCGCCTAACAGATGGAACAATTCGTGGTCACGAAACTCCACAACTAATCCCAAAATCCACGAAAACAGTAATCTATCAGAAAAACCATTGCGCAAAACAAATTCGAAGGCGAACTGAATGAGACGAGAACTGCACGATTCACAAGAGAGGGAGATTTGGCATACCATTTCTCCCCGTGAATTCAAGTTCGGAGCTTAGAGACGGCGCGCAAAAACCTTAGTGCGGAAGCGGTCAAGCCCTTAAAGGTCGGGCTTTAGTGGGTTTTACTTCCAAAGGCTCGAATCTGTTACAATAAGATAGAAGGAATTGGTTTTTCGGCTTGTGGATTTTTAATACACCAATTTCGATTCGCATTTGATAGAATACTGCAAACCTGGTTTTGGTTCGTTGAAGGAAGCATTCCATCTGATAACGTTATCTATAATTCCCTGCTAGCTAATTAAGACATGGGAGGCAGACTCGACATCTTCGACTTGAATTCTCTTTGTTCATCTATTCTCTTACAGGCTTCAGAACAAACTATATTATCGAACCATAGAAGCAGAACAAAACCAAAGCAAAGCAGAGATGGCATTTGCAAACCAAGCAACGGCGGAATCACTGCTTCGTTTGGCTGCCTTTCTTATCGAACGGGGAAGCAAGAGGGCGGTTTGCACGCCTCTTCTTATTCTTCTCCATCCTCTGCACCGCCTGCTCCAAGTGCTCGACCCTCTCGAACAGCCCAGCCATCAGACTGACCTGCTGCGCACTCCGCTCGCACAACGCCGCCACCAGGCCTTGCAGCCTCTCGCTCTCCGCCATCACCTTCTTCAGCACATCCCCCATCCCCGAGGCGTCCGTTGAATCCTTTGTGGGTTCCGCCATTGCGTGCATTGAGTCCTCGGCCATGTGAGATCCTGCCTCCCCGGTTGACGCGTCAACCATATCCGTTGAGACCTCCGGAGCATCCTCCAAGGGGACAGCGGTCGTCTCCCTGCCTTCTTGCTCTATTGAATCAGTAACGCCAGCTTTGCCCGTGGCAGCCTCGTCGCATTGGCATTTTGCCTCCGAGTTGGCCTTTGTCGGAGAAGTGTCGGTAGCTTCAGCTTCATCCATCGGAACCACCACGAAGCCTTCATCCTTCGCTTCTTCTTTCTTGAGGCCATCGATGTAATCTAAGGTTTCAAATCCCTCATCAGAAGCATCAGACACCCGTTCCCTATCTTGTGCTTCGGCCTCTTGGATGTTGACCACTACTGACTCTTGGCTCTGTCGAGAGGCAGCTTCATCGGCAGCAGTAAAATCCGTGTCTTGGCATTCTTGAGTCGAGGCTTCTTCGGCGTTGGCGTCGAGGGCTACCTCTCCATCGAGATTGCCTCCTTTAGGAGGCTCGTCTGCCTCTTCAAGTTTGGCATCCGGATCATCTTGATGCGTCTCCGCCGGAATCAGTGGTTCAGAATAACTAGAATTCGACGATTCTAGGATTTGGGACGAGATCGAATCCAGGAAATCCTGGACCGCGATCACCCTCCGGATCGCCTTCTTCCGATACTCCCTTACCCAGCGGACGGAGTCCAGACGGAGGAGTAGCGCCATTAGCATCTCGCCCATCCGCAGCCGTTCCTTCGGGTCCGCCCTCAGCCGCTGCACCTCCGTGCGAACCCTCTGATCGATCTCTTCCACCTTCGTCGCGACCTCAGAGACGATGCTCACGTTCTTCCGCACCATGTGGCCCCTAAAGAACCTCTGGATGGCGACCGCCGCTGACGACCGTACCGCCTCTGACGGCGGCGCCATCGAAGGCTTCGCGACGGCGGGGGCCTCCTCGGACCTAACGAAGTGGACGGGAACGGAGACGACGCGAGGATTCGAGGTGGGCGCGGTCGCAGGGCCGTGTGGGTAGTTGCGGCCAGCGGCGCTCCATGGATCGGCGGGGTAGAAGAAGGGGCTCTCGACGTCTCTCTGCCCGCGCCGGCGGCCAGCGGCGCTCCATGGATCGAGCGAGTAGAAGAAGGGGCTCTCCATCTCTCCCTATCTGTGTTGGTTGAAAGCTTTGAGAGGATCTCGTTCGTCGTCGGTTGCGATTTTGTGGTGGATTGGGATCAGACAGATGTGTGTTATATACAGCAGAAGGGAGGGATAATTCTGGAAGAAGCGAGAGGGTGAGGGCACCGAAAAATGTTCCAGATCCTTCTAGAGGCGCGAGAGAGGATGGAAAAATGTTCCGGTTCCTTCTGGAAGCGTTAGAGAGGATGGAAAGATATTTTCATTAAGAATCTTCCAGAAGTGTTGGACCGTATCAGAATGAGGTCTGTCTCGGTGCACACTAATATTCATGCGGGACCCACTCGAGATGCGGAGGCCGCCACGACACCGATAGAAGGATTACGTGGAAGTTTGACCCCATGAGAAGAGAGTCCACATCATACTATCCAGATGAGCTGAATCATCACTGGCGGCTCGGCCTTTTGGTGAATATGACTCGCTGATGAGCATATCAAATTATTTTTTTCTAATATATATTATCAAAATTAAAAAAAATAATTTTAATAAAATTAATTTATATTTTTATTAAAAAAAATGTCCATCATCTCCTCTAAAATATGTTCCAATATTTTCTTACCGTTTTCTTTTTCCCACCGACGTACTAAGCTCATATCCCATTGATAAAAAAAATAGAATATTAGAATGAACCATTTATAAATAAATATTTTTAGATAAAAATAAACGAACTAATTAATTTTTTTGCTGAAAATAAGGCAATGCCTATATTTGATCGCTTTGTACATACTAGCAAGTAAAAAGGCTATTTTGGAATGGATAATCAAATTATGTAACTTAATTTATGAAATAGTATTAGGAAAGTATCTCCATAGCAAAACCGAGAGCTTTATTAGATTGGTCTAGTGTTATATCCATATAGAATCCAAATTCAAATCCCATATAATGATCATGGGATTCAAAAGTGGATAGATTTTTCAATGTCAATGTGATCCTTTTGGCTATGGCAACAAAAATTAAATAAATGTCTTCTTTCATCTCTTTTCATCTTGTGATTAGAGTTTGACATGTAATAGGATAGAAAAGAATAAATTATAATAGATTGAATTTTCCATGTCAATAAGAATCTAAATATAATATATATTTTGAATTATTTTTTCAATTCAAATATAATTTTTCATATTGGTGAATGATTGAGATATCCCAACTATAAAAGGGGTCTATCAATACTTCATCTTTGTATACATTAAAAAAAATTTAATTCAGTAAACACATCCGATATAACTTTTATTATGAACGGAGGTGTGTCTTAGTTTGGCTCCATTTTGAGATCTACACCTTCAATCATCGTCAATCGTCTTGGGAGGAGTTCCCTTACTGCATTGCAACTCGGATCATGAACTACATCAGGATATATGAGCCATTGTGCAAAAACAAAAAAGTAATACAATTTATCTAATTCCATGTGATGTAAAAAATTTACAGCATTACACTTGTTTTATGGTACGATTTTATCTTAACAGATGAATTATGTTGATGCGAGGATCCAAACTCCTATGTCAAAGTTCAACAAGTGATGGAAAAACAAGAAGCTTTCTTCTGCATTCTCATCATCGTTTTCATCCGATGCATGGTAACCATTGACCATGTATACTAAATCAGCTTCTCCTGTCCTCCTTAACATCTTTTTCAGTTCCAAAACTTTATGTTATATAATAATGACCTCCTCAACAATTAGATCATCTACTCTATGTATATGGATTTGGGCTGTGACGGGCTTAGATAACGAAGCGAACCCTAAAGAATACAGCCCATTAGGCCGAGCAAGAGGTAAAGCTCGTTGATGGTCAAGTCAAGTGGCAGTATCTGGTTCATGTGGAAATGTAAAAGATGGTGCACATTCAATTCAACAAAACCAGCACACATCTTAATGATTGTGTCATGGAAAGGGAGAGACCAAATCAAGCTGCTGTACCCAAAACTTGGGGTAGCACCTCGTTGAGGTGATGCTGGAAGCTGCTGCTTCCTCTTTCTACTCCCCCGTGTTGCAACCCCATGATGATATCTACCCAACGCCACTCCTCAATCTACCGAAAAGGCCATCTCCCGAGGCGACGAACCCAGTCCCGGTGGGCCATGGTGGTGATGAATCTTGGTGTCATGGCTCATTAATACCACACCGGGTTAATCCGATTGTGTCGTGGTTGCATGGGACCAGAGCAGAGCAGGCAGCATCATGGGGTGGGATCCTCTCCAACCCAACCCTGTTCTGCTTCCACCACCGCCCCCTCCCCACCTTAATTTGACCACCGACCTCATCATGGCCCCATGATTACAGCATGAAGCCCCATTGCTGGGCTGCATGAGCATGTCTCCTACTCCCATAATTGTAACTTGGGAGCGACGTTTCATTTACTGAGGACCACATACACTTACATGTAAAGCAACCAAGCAGAAGAAGTGGTAGGAAAACAAATGTATAATACACATTGCATGGTAATTCGAGAGGTAGAAAACCTGACATGGAATGGCATTACGATTCATGACAAGGCTAGCTGAGTTGATTCTTGGGAGCAGACATGCCGGCAAACAACATGGTGTGGCTTTCTTCACCTTTACACCCAACAGTCTCAAGGATCACAACCTGGTGCACAGTTTTTGCCTCCGCTGGATGTTTGAGAAGGTTGAAGCAGCGGACCACGATCTATGACCACTTTTGATGGCATCCCCCCCGCCCCACGCATAGCTAGCTGGGCATGCAGTGTGCAGGTGGTGCCACCATCCTGGATTCATATCGAAAAAGCTTGGATGAGGAGTCCCAGCATGTACACGAGCAAAAAAGGTTGGATGTGCTGCCTCGCCACGCCCACACCACTCACTTTCTCTTTAGAAATTGCTAAGCCAGGTTTAGGAAAGGAGAGAAAGAGGAGGGGAGAGAGGAGAGGACGAGGACAGGTCAGCAGTCAACCAGCATCACGTAAGCCTCGAGCAGATGCCGTCATGTCCGCTCTCCTCCTGCGTTTGTTAACGGCAAGCCGAACCCCGAAAGAAAGCCCAGTGGGATGGGTGATGATAATAATAATATCAATAATAATAACAATAATAATAGTGGATGGCTAAAGAAAGGAGGGGCTTTGGCTGGTGCATGCCATTTCCTAACACAGGGAGACCACCAGACAAAGACTTCTGACACGGTGCCGACCTGGTTCTTCCCTTCCTCCATTTCTACCCCATACAGTATCATTCAGTTGGTGTAAAAGTTTACACTTTGACTCGGATTTTTTGTGATCCTCCATATACTTGTCTTCTATCTCCCGAATGGTCATCAAAAGCTGTGTCCAGCAACCGACTCTCACAGACTGATGCAGTCAGTAGATACGGTTTTTGACTTGTTTACTTGTGTGCATCTTCATCCCAAGATTCTATCTTTATATCTGAAGAAACCGTTTAGATACTTCTAGTTATGTGTTGTTAATTTCCTGCTGCACGTCTTTGCACACACAAACCGGCTACGAGATAATAAGATTCATCAGTTCAGTGGATAAATGACAGTTGATAGATACGAGATAATAATAGCTAGAGTTTTATGGTTCTCAAGCGGATCCTTTTCCTCTCTCTTTGTGTCACAGAGGAATGTGTTCGAAGTTGTATATCTCTACTTTAATGGGGGGACGTACAGGAAGACATGTCTGCTGCATCTATCCCACCTGTAGAATGCTTCGGAAAAGCCCACTGTGGAAGGTACATATGTTTCCACCTCTTTGCTTTATTCTCGTGCGTAGGCTGCTCTTTTGTTCCTCCTTTCTTGGTCTCTGTGTACGCATACCCAAGTCAGCTCTTCTGCTGCTGCTGCTACCGCTACCGCTACTGCTACTTTTCTGAACCCCTCATCCCCAACCACACAATGCAACATCCACTGGGAACGGTTTCTTAGGGATCACAATCACCGCCTCTCTCTCTCTCTCTCTCTCTCTCTCTCTCTCACTCCCTTCAAATCAAACTAGTGAGGAGGACGGGGAGGTCGGATGAGAGAGAGAGAGAGAGAGAGAGGGGGGGGGCGAGGGACAAAGGTGAGGGGTGAGGAAGAGAATGGTGTTGGCCGCGGTAAACGTGCGCACGCAAAGGATGGCTTTTTGTTTTGTTCCCCCGTCGTCTCTTTATCCATCTGTCCGCTTCGTGTTCCGAGTCTCGCGCCCTCCCTCATCAAACTCTACACGTCCGCCTGGGCTTTAATATTCGCGGCGGGCTGCCCCGACCCTGCTCCCACGTGCCGTTTTCCTGCCGACACCATCATCTCCCTGCCTCCCACGTGCTTGCGCTCCCACGTGCTGACGCACTACTACACCTTCCCCCCCTTTATTTCACCCCGGGGCCCGCCCTTCCGGGTTCAGGTGGTGGGCCACTTTGACCGTTGACCTCTCGTTCGATGAGAACCGCGGTGCACTGTCAAAAATAACGGCCGTTATGTGGCCACCTAAGCAGAGTTTGCATGGATTAACTCCGGAAGATTTGTGGATAAAAGCAGCGAGGAACAAAAGCTGATCCAAAATGGATAAAAACATGTCCCTTCTCTCAGTAGAGATGCCCGGTGGATAAAGCACATCGGAGGGCAAAAGCAAGAGGGAAAAGTGCACGTAGAAAAAAAAGAAGGAAACTTAAAAACCAAAACACATAAAATACAATGAAAAGAAGTGATGTAGAAAAGTGAGGAATATATATATATGTATATATATATATATATGTATATATATATATGTATATATATATATATATATATATATATATATGTATATATATATATATGTATATATATATATATGTATATATATATCATGCGGGCATCTCTTAGGGCAGTTGTGTTTTCGAAAGTGCTTCAGAATTAGTTGATGTGGGGTCGGGTCACGGCGCAGACCCCACCCCGACAACAAGGACGATGACAGCCGCATTTGCCCGACACGCCTATATCCTCCTGATAAAGCCTGCCCTCTCTTCTGTCTTTCTATTCTTTTCTTCTTTTTCTTCTTTGCTGATATATGTTTTTGTACTGTTTTGTTCTCTAAAGTTCAGACTCATACACTTGTGCAGCACAAAAGTTTTATTGCAATTCCAGTAAAAATATTGCTGTAATGTTCTTCGTTTTTTTCTCCCTTCCTTTCTTGCTTTTGTATTTTTATTTTTATTTTGGCTTCCAAATGAATGATTTCTGAGAAATACTGCATTATATTGGGTAATGCTTTCTAACATGGTTGACCACATCTGAAACAAATAAAGAATCAACTCGCTTGCCGACGTAACCTCACATGGAATGAACTTACAACAGGAATGACATAAGCTATGGAAGTTGAAGCGGCAATTAAACACAGACACCACCCTAAACTTTCCCTTTTGCAGGAGCTTATTCACAGTTTTCTCGCAAACATCCCGTTCTACCCCTTCGTTACTATTATCTTTTGTTCTCAAAATGCCCCTCTTTTCTTCCTATAAATACCCGCCTTCTCTTCCCAAACTCTCCACAAGCAGCAGCTCTCCCGTCCGTCTCTCCTCTTCGTCTCCTTTGAGCTATTCTGCTTCCTCAAAACGCTCGTAGAGAGGGCTTCAGCTTCAGCCGAGGCTTACCCTGGGTGGAAGAACAAGGATGCACTACCAGGCGGCGGCGGCAGCGGCAGAGGCGTGGGGGTACGTGGCAGCGGCGGCAGCGAGGGGGGCGACAATGGACGCGCTAGAGCGGGTGGAGCGGCTGGCGGCGGAGAGCGCGGTGGTGATCTTCAGCGTTAGCACGTGCTGCATGTGCCACGCCGTGAAGCGTCTCTTCTGCGGCATGGGGGTGAGCCCGACGGTGGTGGAGCTGGACGAAGACCCGCGCGGCAAGGAGATGGAGCGCGCCCTCTCCCGCCTTCTCGGCGGCGGGGCGGCGGGCGGAGCCGCCGTGCCCGTGGTGTTCATAGGCGGGAAGCTGGTGGGGGCCATGGACCGGGTTATGGCCGCCCACATCAACGGCACGCTCGTCCCCCTCCTCAAGGAAGCTGGCGCCCTCTGGCTCTGAGACCAGCTACATCCGAAACCTCGAAACAGTATAACAACATTAATAGTGAGATGTTTCCGTTATAATGTCAGCTGCAGAACACCAACTTTTATAAGCAATGTGCGTTTTTCTATCTAATGGTTACTTAACAAAGAGAGTGAAAGAGAAGAGAAGAGAAGAGAGAGAGAGAGAGAGAGAGAGAGAGAGGAGAGGGGAGGTTGGTTTTTTTAAGGTCCTCCATTTTGGGTGCAAGATCAATATGCATGGGATTTGTGGGATGCATGTCTTCTTTTCTAATGTTCTTTTTTTTTTTTTTTTTTTTTTCTTCCTTTGGGTTTTCCGAGGGTTGGTGGGAGTTATGTGGGGTTTGAGATGCATGGTAGTGATGAAGAAAGGAGTGTAACTTTGTTTGATGATGATGTTGATCATATGTATAGAAAGATCTCAACAAGTAAAAATCCCAAAAAAAAAAAAAGTTGGTTTGTTTTCTTTTGATGTTACTCTCAAGTTCTGTGTTTGATCTTCTTTTCTCTTTTTTGGTGCTGTATATACGTCCTGCCTAGTCTGCATGGATTGAAATGGGGCAATGCAACATTTTATGTACTGTTGATAGAGAAAATAATTTGGAGTTCTTCATTGGTTAAAGATATATATCAGATAATTCGAAGGTTGGAAATGGCAGGAGGATTCTCCACCTCTTAACTTCTCCAAACTACCACACACCGACAGCAAACAAGTAATAAAGAACGAAGAGAAGAGAAGAGTCAAATGGGTCGCACAGGTGGGCTGCGTTTGCATTCACATGGAGGCAGAGTCCTTCGAGTTCAGTCGTAGACGGTCATAACCTTCAGTCCCTCGCAGGTGCACACAGAGAGAGAGAGAGAGAGAGAGAGAGAGAGAGAGAGAGAGAGAGAGAGAGAGAGAGAGAGTCGGGTGAGGGGGACAAACAACGCCCGCCAACTTCCTCCTCCGTACGAAGCGGTTCCTTTGGGACACGCTTGTCGGAGTGTTAGACCAATGGCGTGCCTCCACGCTACCCGATGCCGCCAGCTCGGCCGCCCCGGCGCACGCGCGATCCCATGGCGCGAATCTCCACAAGATTGTGTGTGGCCCAACGTCCAATCTCGGGCTCCCTCCTTTTTCTCTTTGCCTCTCTGTAGTTATGTTCTCCAATTATTGTTCCTCCAAATTATTCACGCAATTTAGTTCCACAACATTCTCTTTTATATAAATTTCCCAACAATGTCTATTATATAGACTGCAAATCCAGGAAATTAGATGTCTATACAAAAAAAAACAAGTGCGTAATTGTGGTACAAATTCGTATAATGCACATCAAATGCGAAGGAGAAACGATCGAGGTACATTGACCTTTATTTATATGGCCTTGGAGATGTGCCAATCTTTTTTATCGTTCAGAGTCACCAAAGTTGATACAAGTGTCACAACACCAGTGACTACCTATTTCATATCCAAGTGTATCTTTTGGCTTCTACTAGGAAGGCTTTTTTCCTGTTTAAGATGCCTTTGGAGTCGGAAAGCAACCTAAGCTTTGACCATGGACCATGGACAAAGAACAATTGCATGCCCATGTCCTTTATGTTGAGTCAACAATCTATTATAATATAAGACCTTTTTTATTTATGCTATGGTTTTTCTGCTAGCCTTTTGATACGTCTGTTTCTTGTGCCCACCTTCCTAGTGGCTTTATTCTGACGCTGCTTTCTTCGAGAAAGCTTAAGTGCCATGGAATTGGTTTCTCAGTTTTATTCCGATGCTGCTTTTATCGATAAACAAAAACAGTAATTATTGAACTTATGGTTATATCTCGATCGGTGTTGTTAGTACCGGAATTTGTTGATCTATTTTCCGATATTATTATGCTCGAGAACTATAAAATTAGCATAGAAGGGATGATTGACAAGGCAACTCCCACTCTCATGTTACTCTAGAATCAAGAATATTTCTGATAATATTTTTTTCGTGCTGATGCGATGGGTTTGGCCTACTGAGCTCCATGCATCGAGTATTGATTAATAAAAAATATTCACTGTAAGTAAATAAAACCATGACTATAGGATAATAAAAAATATAGTCATTTAGCATCAGGAATAGTAATTTAAGCAAACTAAACAGGCTAAGCTGCTTAGATGCCAATGTTCTCACCATGTATATGCAGTCGAAACATCGGTCTAAAATATCAGAAAAAAACCGAAGAGATGAGCAGACTTGTTCATCTTGATGTTTTCTCGTCTTAAGAGACTAAATCACCAATCAAAGATCGATTGGTGATATTTCAGCGACATGCTCATCTCACATCACTTGCCCGTTGATGGCGAGTTCTACATCCGGCTTCCAGTCACTCCAGTTTGGAATGGATTGAGGGTAAGTGGCAGGCTGGGAAAGGGCCCAGGTTGCGATCCTGTCACACACAGATCGAGACTCCAATTGGGCTCTTCAGTCCACCCATTAATTGGATTAAGGTGTTTCTTTTTTTGCAACGAGACAGAATTTGATTCTTAGATTTTATTATTAGACGTTAAATTCTTTTTAGTTATATGACCATTCACTATCTTTGTTATGATTGCCGGTTTTTATTTTGTTTGGATATTTTTCTTTAATTTTGTTTCAACATTTCGTGTATATTATATTATTATATTCTTTTAAATCATATTTTTGCCAGTAACTTATCCTCGTATGATGGCGCTGTTCTTATTACAAGAGTTATCTTAAAAGATTTTACAGGATTTTTTTTTTAACGGAAGGTGTACGATAGTTTTGATGCTATGGGTCTCTAAGAGAACCTTTTGAGAGGCATTATGCATATGGTATTTTGTCCAAAGATTCTTTATACCATAGATGAAATTAATCACCTTACAATGTCATTGGTACTGCTGAACGACATATTTATTTGAATACGTCCATTATATATGTAAATTTCTTCTAATACTAAAACATATTAGGCTTGTGATAGCAAGAGCTCCGTTAAGAGGAACTTTGTATGCCACACGGAGACTTTTATTTTTTTTTTATTCGTTGCATTAATAACAGTTCATAATTTTATTTAATTGTCACGAAATTTTACTGCTAATATATAATGGGAGAAGCCTGTAAACCCACCCACGTTATCATTATAAAATTTTCTTGTACTTCTTGAGTTGTTGTGGCTTCCTCAATCATTCTTTCATGGAGGCGATGAAAGCAAGGCGATGTGGTTGGAGGATATTGGCTGCTTGTGTCGCATCTTATGACAGTCTTTTCAATTAATGCAATTGGAACTGTAGTTGCCGGTTCTTGATATTAACATGAGCTTGTGTTTGTTCAAAGCTGGACTTGGTGAGTGTCTTTAGATCCTTCAGCTTTGCAGTTCGGCAGCTAAATTAGACCGGAGCAGTTCGGTTTCTCTTGCCGTCCTTGTGACTTGATGTACTTTTTGGCCTTTCATATATTGCACATATTACAGAATCATGTTTCGCTCCTCTTGATTTATGAGTGACCAATTCATCATGGTTACAAGTTCTAAACCTACGTATCCAACTCACCTGCGCCCACCTCGCAATCTGCAACCAAACAACTTGACGGTAGTGAAGCCAATGCAACATCTCATTAATTCGCAACAGACCAAAGTCAAGTAACCAAAAGAGATGAAATGGAGAAAAAGCGAACATTTATGTGGCTCTTCATACGTAACTCCATTCGTTCCCGTCCATCCATCCAACAATTGATGGGCAGTCAGACCTCAACACCGTTCGCCTCATTCTCCATTTGAGGCGCTGCCATGCCTTCCTTGGCCTCTTCTGCACCGCCCTGTTCTTGCTTCTTCTGGCCTCCATTTCCCACCTTGTCTTGATCGTGGACCACCGGCGTGGCAGAGTCGATGGGATAGATCTCGGAGGCCTTCTCATCACTGAGCTTTGCGATCGATATGATGTGCTCGGGCAGCTTGTGCTCGATGGCGACCCTGTTCTTGTCCCTGTAAGCTACGTAGAGCACCATTTGAAGCATCCCAAAGATGAATCCCACAACATTCGGCAGCTGATTCAGCAGCGAGATAGGAAAAAAGACAACGGAGTGACTTCGTTCTGCAGAAAGACTGAGATGGCAAAGCAATACGCAGAAGTGAGTGTTCAAGTGATTACCCCAACGTAAATGTCTTTGGTCAGTAAACCGTACGCGAACCAGACGATGGCGCTCAACGTGAGGAAGAAGGACAGCGAGACGGGCATGAACTCGACGCTCTTTGTTCGGATCACAAGCCTCTGCACGAATCGAATCATGTATACAGTCTACAAGATGTATTCACCGTGATACTTCTATCGAGATTGTGCACTCACAATGACACTTAGGGGAGCCACAAAGACGCTCACGGAGAAGCTCACGCAGATCCATCCAAATGCTCGGACTCTTTCGGAGCCCTCTGCTAGCCGCAGAGTGAGAAGAAGAATCAACCCAAACATCCCCACGTTCACAAGCAGAACCAGTTTTGCGGTAAATATCTGCAATCCGAAAGCAAACATATCGAGAGATAGACTATAGACGTATGTATCCTCTTGCAAGCAATGGTCAAGAAAACTTGAACGCGAGCTACATTTTGTGTACCTTTGCCACCTTCGGTGCATACGTGAAGTATATGACTATGTACACTGTCTCGATAGCGCACCCGATCGAGTTGATGGTGATCAAAAGATATGCGTCGGTCTTGAGGAATGCGTAGAAGAACCATAACATGCAGCTGAACAGAGCAACGACGTATGGCACCGATTGGAACCCTTCGGTGGATTTCCTTCTGTACACTCTATAGAATGTTGGCCTGCCGTTTGAGTTCATCAGATAGTAGAGTAGCACAGTCACTGGGAAGCTTGAACGATCAAAGAAGTTGTGAAGGAAAGAAAAATTAATGAGAGAATGCTTACAGTGGCGCAAGAAACACCATGAGCGAGATGATGTTACCTGTTGGGACAGGATCAGGATGAGAAGCTGCGTTAGAAATCTCATCGGAGAGAATGAAGAATTAGAGACATTGATTTCCGAGACTCGCAGAGTAATATCATGCATGGACAATGATGTTTTAGAAAGGGTTTGATAGTGACAACAAAGTGCACCATCTTCCTTGGACCTCAAAGTCCTCCACCTCAATGCAGGTGAACCTTGAAGCATGCCAACTACGAAGAGAGCAATGAAGGTGCACTTCATTGCGGACTCATGCAGGAGGAGAAAGAGAGGTTTCAGTGTTGATGTACCAAGGATGCCAATGGTGAATGCCCAAGGGTGGTCCCAGGATAGCCCGGCCATCTCTCCCACCTCCTCCTCAGAGAACAGTTTGCGACGAGCACTTAAAGGAAGTAGACTCTTCCTCCTCCAAGTGCTCAGCGAGGGTCACGAGGAGGCTCGCCGACTTCCGAGGTCATGCGAGAGAGGTGATGGCTGAAGTAGGTGTGAGGTTGGATGCTCGAGGCTCTGAGGAGTGAGGAAGGTCCCATTTTAAAGGGGGAGTAGGGAGGATTGATTAGCTAAATTCTACATGAAACATGTAAATAATTCTTGTATGGTACTCTGGATCATGAAAGATGCATAGATATGAATTCAGACGGGCTTCATGTTGGCATGCTGCAGCTTATATTTACGTTACAACGAATGGGCAAAAGCCATGATTGGGGTGGTTGCCTTCATTTGCTTCGTATGCACACTCCACAAAACCCTAATTTCCTCCATGACTTCCGACTTCCACTATCTTTTCTTCCCCCAGTTTTCCTCTCTTCTGAATTGAATAATGTTGATTTCCTTTTTCAGTTAACCAGCTCTAATTTTTCTGTCGTATACGCCATGTAAAACTCCACTGGATACACCTGAAAGCCTATCTATCCCAAAATGCATTATCGTAAGGATTGCACATATATTCAAGATTAATATATATTTTTTTTTAACTTGCAGAAGCTTTTCTTTAGACTCTGTTTTGTGGTCTTTCTCCTTTTTTGCTTTTGTTCTCTTGTTTCAGGGGGAGTTCATTGGTGACCAGCTTGCTTATGGCGTTGGCACACGCAGGCGGACGGCTTTCATGCTTTCCAAGTGTTGCTCTGTGCCGTTACAAAAGGGAAAGAAGGAGACAAGAACACAGACTTGTTCCTTTTTGTTCTCTCTCTCTCTCTCTCTCTCTCTCTCTCTCTCTCTCTCTCTCTCTCTCTCAGCTTCATTACTTCTGCTGCTTTGGTTTGTTGAATCTGAAAGCTACCCGGAAACATGGATCGAAAGAGACCATTCTGAATGAGCTAAGACCATCTTGATTTGGCTAACAGACCCCTCACAATCCTCTCTGCACCGGAAGGTGGAGGGAGAATAAACTAATCCACTTACGCCATGTTATTGTCCAGAATGATCTTTTTTTTGGCACAATTTCTCATACAAGCAAGATACTCGTTCCTACAAGGATATCAACTTGCTACAAGCAAAATATGCATTAATATATTGGACAAGATGAGTGTAACATTCAATATCATGAAAAGCTTACGTATTTGTTTATACTTAGGCCATTGTTGTCACAGATTGTCGGGAATTTGGAGCTTTCCATTCTTTCCTAACCATGAAATGTCTTCTTGTGGTATGCATGAAAGGAAACATGAAAGTAAAACATGTTCGGTGAACACACGATTACTTTTGAGCTTGTTGCATGTGTTCTGATCATTTACGATTAATAAATTATAATAATTCATGCATCGATTGTCTACTACATATTGATCTACAGTTAAACAAATTTTACGATGCCTTAAAGAGACCTTCAATTATGATCTCTTTCTTCGTAAACACTATTCACTTCATCTTCATACTTTTGTCAATGCTGATTGAGCATGAAACTTTGATGATAGAATATATATATCGAGGTATATTGTCTTTCTTAGAACTAATATAATCAATTTGAGTTATAAGTAACAAAAGACGATCACACAATCTACAATTAAAGCTAAATACTATTGTATCGCCATCGCTACTGTAGAACTCAATTGGATCACGAATTTGCTCAAGGAACTTAATGTCAAATCCACCCTTACTCCTAAAATATATTATGATAATATTAGAGCTACCAATTTATATGTCAATCTAATGTTCTACTCATGTATGAAACACATTGTCATCAACTTTCACTATGTGCGAGATCAAGTTGTTAGACATCAATCACGTGTTTCTCATGTACATACGACTAATTAACTAGTACACTCACTCACAAAGTCTCTCGTCCATAAACTATTTTTGTTGCATCGATCCAAGATTAACATTTTTGACAAGAGCTCAATTTTATGGGAGCACGATAGAAAATAAGATTTTCCCAGTTGTATGAGAAAATCTTGTTGATCAGTTGAGGAAAATCTTCTACTCTAACTTATATAAATAGAAATTATATTCAATAAATTCCATCAGGCTTTTATAATCGTATTACATTTTATCAGTTTGAAATTACCTTTGCGAATGACATGTATGATTAATGCTAATCACAATACTACAATCGAATACTGACTGCACAATATTAGGTCCTAATTAAGATCTATAGTTGACGAGCAACAATAATTGTTCTTTGTGCATCACACACGTAATACAATTAAGTTCAGTGGATGACAACTTATGGATTTAACGAGTGTGGTATTATTAACTTTAACCTGGTTAAAGTATTTTAGGGATTAACACATAAAGATCAGATGCGTCACTTCCTTTCTCTCGAGTAATCAGGACAATACAAGAGAAACTGTGGTGGATGTCTCACCACTTCCTCCTCTATTACTTGTGACCCAACCAAACACGAAAGGATATGGTAGAGTCCCTCAAGAATAGGTTTTGAAGGAGCATACAAGTGACCTTTCCCTTTCTTCCAAACAGGAAACTAGAGGTGTTCATGCAATGAGCTAAAATCTCCTACCTGGGGCCGTCTTATCCTCAACTTTGGCTGGTTATCTGACCTCTTCAGGCTTGTAACTTGGCCTTTCTATGCTGTCTTGGACGATTACTGACACCTACTCAGTTACTTGGATGCCAAGTTTTGATTGAATGATTTAATATCCTAAGGAATCATCAGCTGCGCTGTCTCACCAGCCAGCGGATGAGAGAAGCTTCTAAGCGGCTTCTTCTTGTTGCAGAAACCAAGTGGTTTGTCCTCGGAATACAAAGAAAGTGCTAAGTGTAGCTTCTTTTCATATTCGTTTGAGGGATTCTCTTACATTCGATTCACGTAATCTGCGTCAAGCAAACTTTTGCTTTGTCCTTTAATGGTGCTCAGCGAACCCGATGCTTTCTTTGTCACAGTTTTACCATGCCAGTCGAAGGCAGAGCTTCACTGGATTCCCTTCATCTTCAACCTACTCCTTTTCTTCCTCGGCATATGCTGCGTGTCAACAGTTTAGCTAACGTGTTTGCAACCTTCATTCGAAGCGACTTGGTCTCGCCAACCTAAGTTGACCCCGATCGACCGGAATGGACCCTAATACGGCGGATTGATTTGACCGGGGAGATCTTGATATAGGAATTAACCTCGGACAGTAACAGCTGACGCCGACCGGGTCAATTCGGATCACAATTACGAGCGTATTCCGTCACCGTCGAAGCCCAACGTCTTTGCGTCTTTCTACAAGTTGGTCCTCGTCATTCTGACGTGCTGTGATCTGTCGATTGTGTAGTCTTGTGTGGCGTCGTCTCGAGGCTTCTCCACCACCTTATGGAATAAGTTGAAGGAGCGAAAGGTCGATCCCCTTGTCCGTGTCTGTGGCTTTCGATGACACATTAATTGTCGAGGTGTCATGCTTATCGCTATACTTAATTAAGTGCAGCTGGATCCACTAAAATGTTAAGGAAAATTAAACTAATACTTGCTTAATCGCATCAGTAATCCAAGTTTATTTATTGGAAGCCGACGCACTTTCGGCGATCTACGAATAAGACGTCTTAACTGACAATGGGGCGCGTACTACGGTGGGTGGTCCCTCTGCCTCTCCAATCACGAGTAGGGTGGGCTTGCGGGTCGGGGGATTTGGTCTATTTTATTTAGAACATGACCTTTTCCTTTTTCGACTTGACGTGTCGGTTGACGATTTCTCTGTTATGTTTCGTCTTTATCGCTAAATAAGACGGATTAGGTTTCGTCGGAGGACACGGGAGTTACGCGTCAGAACGGGATGGGAATATCTCCCCGGCATATTCCGATACCTCCCCCGAACGGTCCGCACGCGTTCTCTCCGCGACGGCATAAGCGACGGTATATGCTCTTCCACTTAAAGAAATAATAGTAATCAAATAAAAATGGAGCAAAAGATTCCGTCGTGGGACGCCCGATGTGGGATATCCCAAGGCATTATCCTGTGAATACGGAATTCCGCGAATATTCCCACCCTGACTCGAACTCCCCCGCCGTGCTTTAAATCCCATCCCCGTTCCGGCTCCGCCCCCCCTCGTCTCGACTCGATCGCCGCTCCCAAAGCCCTCAATTCCTAATCCCTCCAAGTCCCATCAGATATCCATGGCGCTCAAGGCCGTGCACGTCTCTGACGTCCCCTCGCTCGACCAGCCGCCGGAGGCCCCCGTCGTCGCCCTCTCCACCTCCTCCCGTCTCCACAAAGGTATTGGCTGCCCCTTCCTTCTCCGTCCCTCCCTCCCTCTATGTTTCAACTGGAAGCTTGAATGTTGATCGGTGATCCACCGGAGCAGGTGCGGGATGGGAGAACAAGGCGGAGAGGCTGGTGGTGATCGGGCACCGGGGGAAGGGGATGAACGCGCTGGCGTCGCCAGACCCGCGGCTGAGGGAGGTTAAGGAGAACTCGCTCCGCTCCTTCAACGAGGCCGCACGCTTCCCCATCGACTTCGTCGAGTTTGACGTCCAGGTATATTCAATTCTTACACCGACGCTAATGCTGTTAATGTTACCTTTTCCGGCCACTTCACGTCTCTCTTTTCGGTCGTTACTCAAGAAACAGCAACCATTGGGTTTCCGGCTGTCCACAGTCTCCGTCCGCGGCGATCCGTGTCGTAGTGGCAGGGGGAGGACGCGGCGTCCGAGGACGCGGCGTTTCTTTCCTTGCCCGATTAAGCGCCGCGGTTTTGGGCGGATGGTTTTCAGGTGATTTTGGCGACGAAACCGGAGACGGTGACGGAAAATAACCGTTTCTTTTTTCGTGGATCGTGGCAACCTACGAGCCGTTTGATTTCCCCTTGTTTCTTGTTTTGGTGTAGATGGATCGTCTTTTTTGTTTTGTTTTTATTTTTCTTTTTACATCCTCCGATGAGCAAGAAAATTTAGCCCCTGAAGTCAACATCATCCTCGACACCGTTGATGGTTGACCCCACCTAATGATTCTTGCATATTACTCTTTGGCTAAGATGACGACTTTTCCTTTATGAATGGTTGAGCAATAAATCTCACAAAGAGTTTACCCTCGATGCAATCAATTCTTGTAGGTCACCAAAGATGACTGCCCCATCATCTTCCATGACGATCTCATACTCACTGAAGAGGAAGATGTAAGTCTCTTAAATCTCCATTTGTACATACTCTCTACGGTGGCAATCAAATTGCACAATGTAATGTTCGTCTCTCGTTGTTTCTATATCACAGGGAAAGATTTCCGAGAAGCTTGTCACCCATCTTTCCTTGGAGGAGTTCCGTTCCTACGGCCCCCAAAGAGATCATACAAAGGTAATCACTATCAAGACTGCGTCATTTCATTCAGGCGATAGTTAGAATCAATGCTCATGCTTTTTTGCTGTTGACTGGATTACAGGTGGGGAAACCATTGCTCAGGAAGGCGAAAGACGGGCGAATCCTGAACTGGGCCGTCAAAGCAGATGACTCGTTTTGCACGCTGCAAGAAGCATTCCAAGGTGTCGATCCCTGCGTCGGCTTCAACATCGAGTTAAAATTCGTCGACGATGTCGTCTACGAAGAAGAAGAGCTTACTCGTTCTCTTCGAGCGACCTTGCGAGTACGATGCACCACCACCCCATCTTCCTAGGAATACACGTCACTGTTGCAATTCGTGATCGGTGTTGCTAATTCCTCTTTCCTTCATTCTGCAGGTTGTCTACGAGTTCGCCGACGAGAGGTCAATCATCTTCTCGACCTTCCAGCCCGACGCCGCACGACTAATTCGCAAACTCCAAAATGACTACCCTGTAAGCGGTTTTGATCTCAGCAAACGAAGGAGAGAGTGTAAGGCATACGGACTCCAATCTGATTTCTTGGCTGTCGTTGGCACAGGTGTTCTTCCTCACCAATGGAGGAACGCAGATCTACGGGGATGCAAGGAGAAACTCCTTGGATGTGGGAATCAAGCTTTGCTTGGCAAACGGCTTGCAGGGAATAGTGTCCGAAGTCAAAGCCATCTTTGGGAACCCAACAGCTATAGCCAGAATCAAAGAATCCAAACTTGCCCTCCTAACATACGGACAACTGAAGTACGCCATTACCGGCACTCAGTTCCTATAGCAACGCCATCTACTGTTCTGCTTTGTTGGTGTTGATCAATGACTCTCTCTGCGCTTGCAGCAACGTTCCCGAGGCAGTCTACATGCAGCACCTCATGGGGGTCAACGGCGTGATCGTGGACTTGGTCCAAGAGATCACTGAGGCTGTTTCGGAGTTCACCAGCCCGGACGCAGAAGATGCAGTCGAGGCGAAGGTGAAGGCGGCTTCAAGGCCCAAGTTTTCGCAGCATGAGCTTTCGTTTCTGTTGAGGCTCATACCTCAACTGGTACAACAATGACACTGTCGTCTTCGTGTACGAGATCATGTAGGAATTTTTTCGATGTTCCCCTACAGGGGTAATCGCTGTACACTATTTTGATATGGCCTGGGATGAGAGTGTTCATCAATCAAACCACAAAAGAAGAATTTTGTTATATATATATATATGTATATATATATATATATGTATATATGTATATATATATATACATATATATATCCCGTTGTACGTATATATCCCAAACAACATTCATCATTGATTATTATTGTCTATGGTTGGCTTCTATGGTAGAATCAATTGGGGAGGCCTGAGAGGTGATGGTTTACACTGTGGTGGATGACGAATGTCAGCGGTTCGACTCCACTTATCTTCGGCCCTCGTGAACTTAACTGATAGTATGATAGCACCGAATTCGGCAATTCGATTTATGATTTATTATTCATGGACATTGATAAAATCCTTCTGTTTAGTAGCACCTTAGGATGACATATTAATGGCGAGGTTTAAACGAGGAAAGATTTATGGTGGATATCTAGTCACCCAGAGACGAGGAAGGGCGTAGCAAGTGATGAAAATGCTTCGGAGAGTTGAAAATAAGTATAGATTCGGGTTCACCATCGATTATTGGAATAACAATCAAATGTTCTTATTTTCCTTATCATCAATGGTTAAACGTGCATTTAGTGAAAATACCAAAGGCAAAGCTAAAACTGAGAATAGGATTACATAAGTGTTCCAAAACATGAAATATAGCGGCAATGTTTCACCTCTTTTCGAGAAACAAGTGCGGTATATGTATTTGGGTTCAGATGGAGGATCTCATAATTTTTAGCTTTGATTGAAGTGTCTGAAAACCTTTTACATTCTTGGATTGGGTTAGAAGACTGAAGCAGAGATCAGACACTTGCCAAAATGTCTGGTTCAAATCATTCGTGTCCAAATAAGTATTGCTTGGCATGGATTGATACTTCAAAGCAGCTTGTTTTCATATCATCAACTCTTCATCTATCAACACAGATGTGGATTGAATGATGAGATCCATCAACTCAGATTGATCACTGATGCTGCTCATCCTCCTGAGCAAGCAACCTTAATGTTTGTTGATGGCCTCACATGAGAGATTTATATATGCATATTAATTAAACTTGTATCCATGTGCTGCTTAGATCATGGGGAATGGTGGTAATAGATCCAGAAGCACAAGCAAATCCATTGACATAGCTGCTTTGTTTTGTCAAACAAACAAGCACTTGCAGCTTTTGAACACCAAGATCTTGGTAGGAAGACTTGAGATATCTGCTTTACTTCTGTGTCTTCCCCTGCACCTTTTGAAAGGTTCCATGGTTGGATCCACCATTTGTTTGTCAACCTTTTAACCATGAAAAGGAAAAAGAAATTAGGATGTTGATACCATATGATTATAAAAAAAAATTATTTGCAAGCTTCGGCGAAAGAAAAATGCTCCAAGTGGCCATATAATATATAGTAGTAAACTTTAGAAATGAATTAAGATAGCCTCCAGAGACGGTGTAGAATGAACTTCATGATAAATTGGTAACCTAGATTGCTGATCATGTTTTCAGTCACAACTAAGTTCAAGCAGAGTAGCAAATAAATTATCTGAGAAGTATAAATAGAAGTTCATTAAATGTTAACATGGAACTATAAATGGAAAAAATAGCCACAATGAAAATTGATCATGCTAACTGTATTATAACGAATTGTCCCAATATCTAGCCTGGATGAGAAAAGCAGTTCAAAGATTCAGCTGTTGTTTCACCCATAAAGGATGTTGTTTTTCCAAATTCTTTTCCTGTATGAGGCTGTCAATATGTTGATAATTGAGTCAACAAAACTCGGATCGGTGGCACCACTGATTCATAATATTTGTTGCAGGAAGAATGTTACTGTTACTTGTCACTTGGATTGGTGGCACCACTGATGCATAATATTTGTTGCAGGAAGTGACCAAAGTTGGAGAAAAAAGAAAACAGATTTTGATACCCTTTGATTAATAAGAGAAAAAATGCATGCTATGATTGTCCTGAAAATACTACTAGCTTTCCAAAATGATCCTATATGCTTATCCACAATCTTTAAGTAGCTCTTTCGTGTCCGTCCACCTTGATTCCAGTTGAAGTCATCTCAGTTTTTTTAAGATCGCTTTTGTGATTCTCTGAGTGTACCATTCCTTCATGAGTCAAGACACAAGGGCCTAACACTGGTGTTGTGTAACATGAAACACTGAAGAAAACTAGAAGCACAACATCAAATATAAATCAAGTTTCAGGTTCTTCTGTAGATGCTTGCCTGCTTAAAACGATTGCCTATCTTGATCGATGAAACTTATCCTTAAAAGAGTCATGCAATTCAGAAATATTATCAGCAGAACATAGGGGCATGATGTGATTTGTGGATGAAATTAGTCAAGCTTTGGAGGAGAGCAGACATGAGAGACATGTCCTGTAACTTGCAACACCAATCAGCATCATAAATTCTTTCTATCTTCCCTCACTATTCCCAATTTTATTTCTGTCTTATATCATATCGTGGAAGAGAAGGATTTCAACTTATGTTCCTAACTAAAGGATAACCCCGACATCCAACGTCATGTTTCTTTAGAAATCAGAATCCCAATCTGATACCCACAAGTCATCTTAGATGCCTCCCCAAAGCAGTATTCAAGAAAGTGAAAGCCATTGAAGTTGAGACTCAGAAACATGAAATGATAAAGACGTAAGGTAGCAGACAGTCTCTAGTTGATACAGGGAGTATCAACCTCTTCCGACAATGGAAGATCTGCTATCTCAGATTGCTTGGCTGATACAACAAATGCCCACATCATTCTAATTGATTCAACTACATGCTTGCTGACAGATGATGTCCATGATACCTTAACTTATTGGCATAAACCACATATCTATGAACTTAGCATGCTTTTGGAATCCAGTAGTTTAAGTTCCTCCACATTCCATTTTAAGATTTAATCAAGATGGAAGCATGCAATGAAGAGATAAAAGATTATTCTTTTGTTCACCCTGTTTTGGGAGAACTTAGAGACTCTGATGCTATCCAGGATTATATAGCAAGCAGGCATCAGTAAATATGTTGCACCTGTAAATATTTCATGGTCTCTTGTGATCCTTAAGTAGCTTGATATTCTCAGCAAACACTAGTAATCCATGCAATTCATGCACCACCTCAGGTTTAGTTTCCCCAACCTAATCCTATGTTCATATATGTAGGGAAGCTCGACAACAATTTGTTTTTGGGAAAGGAAATGCTAGGCCCAGATTTGACTCCTTGGAACCCAAGAAATGCCCACAAGAGCTAATTTTACTTGCTTGCTTCAATTTGAGGAAAAAGGAAGCATTAGGTACTGGTTTCTTTGTCAAGTGCAAGTAACGAGAACAAGGAGGGTTTCTGAACCACGGATGCTCATCACCCATGGAGTTCTGCTAACCCTATTTTACCTTGTAAAGACCTTGTGGTCCTTTGTTCCCACCATGTGCAACCCACCACCACCCGATACCACCCTCAATAGATGAGCTTGGGGTAGCTAACAGACATTCCACCACACATGGCTAGCTTCTCTCCCTCGCTTCAATTCCAACCGATGAGTGGCAGAGGAAACACACAAAGCAAGGCCAGGGCCAAGCAGAAGAAGAAAGAAAACACAGAAAAGGACGGCATATTCCAAACCACAAAAGTATTACCTTTTTGACGCCCTCTCTTTCGCTCCCTCCCTCGAGCCCTCTTCGATCCCCGCACGCAAACGCCCTTGACCAGAAACAGATCATGAGGATAAATCGGATACCATCTGATGAGAAGAAAACAACACCAGAAAAAGGAGATGTGAAAGAGAGAAAAAGACGGGGGAAGTAGATGGTATCGTATCATTGGCAAAGGAAAAGAAAAAACCAGCCGCATTTTGGCTGAGGAGAGCACATCTCCGGCAGCACTTTTCCTTGCATGTTTCCACATCGCAAGTGGGACATCACATGTCTCCTCTGCCTCCCCTTCAGCTTCCCTCTCTCTCTCTCTCTCTCTCTCTCTCTCTCGCTCGTGGCAAATGAAAAGGTTTGCCTTCGCCCTACGGCAGCAGCCAAAGCCATGCAATGTCAATGCCGTAGTTTCCTCCATACACGCATGCCCTGCGGCGTTGCATTGCCACAGCTTTTTGCTTGGAATTAATTGGCTTCAGAGGATTGTTGATCGTTGAAGGCAATTACTTCTTCTTTTCGCTAAAGAATCCTACTAAGCCCATCAATTGGTTGATCAGAATCAATGGAAAGCATCCGTTCACGTTAGGTGGCAAATTTGTCATTTTGCTCCTTTTGTCGGTGGTTTTGGAGGCAAGTAGGCCCTCTTTCCCAACTAATTTTTCGTGATCCGAAATCACGTCTGATCTCGGACGATGGACGGGAATGATTGGCGCTCCAGACCTGAGGGCAGTTCCGTGATAACAGGTCATCCCAAGGGTTTATCGACCCGTTGGATCGTGAGCTTGACGCAAGCACGAGACGACTTTGACTCACAGATGTCCGGCCGAGATCTCGCGTCGAGCCAACAAGAATTGCTTGCTTTGGGCGGAAGGGGTCCCACAAAAAAAAAAAAAAAAAAGGGAGGAGAACTGCATTCCCTTCCCCATTTTTTCCTTAATTTAGCCTAAATATATTTAAATTGGTAATAATTAATCGATTAATTGATGGTGATAAATGATCAGAAGGCATCGATTATGGATTATTGCCTTCAATTGAAGGGAGGCTCTCATCAATTGCAATTTGAGTCACCGTTTACCCTCCAATTTTCTTTTTCCATAAATAAATTACATGTTGGACTTCACCATTTTAACAAATCACAAAACAAAACAGGTGATTTTTTATAGAAAATATCCATAGTTTGGGTATTTCTCAATCAGTACACTCTTTTTTTTTTCCTCAAACGATACTCTTAATTTAAAAATACATAAAATATCTCTCAAAAAATTTATCTTATTTTTTAATATATTTTAAATTATTTTTAAAAAAATATTATTTTAAAAAAATCATAAATGATATCATATTGTGTCTCTTTGATTGTTATTGCTCGTAGATCATTAATATATAATATTTTTAGATTTATTATTAGTTTAATAAATATTAAGAGTCTATTTAGATTATTTATCGTGTTTTTAGTATGTTTTATAATATTTTCATTATGATAGCTAAAAACACTATAACAAATTAATTTTTTTTATTTTTATTTGAGTGATGTTGCATATTAAATTATATTATAATATATCAAAATTATTTCTAGTATGTTTTTATTTTTTTTATTTGCTCATTGATCGTGCTTTAAAGTAGATTTTATTGCGTTTTTCGATCAAAACACTGTAATATGTAAAAAAAAAAAAACTGAGGAACAGTTCAAATATTTTTCAAATTAGATATATTATTAGGAAAAAAATAAGAGTCACCTAAAATACCCAAAGAATATTTTTAAGAAAAATCGTCCAAATAAAATTGACCTTCTGGAATATAATAAATACGTAGATAGATAAGTTTACATATAACTTTCTCAGGTTCCATATCTAGCACGGCTCTCTCACGATCAATCACGTCATGGACGAGTGAAGCTGGACACCGTTGTCTCCTCTCGACAAGATATAATCGATGCAACCACTGATCCAAATTTGAGTACAGTATGATTTTTTCTAAAACCTGTTTTTTTAATCGGTTAATTCTAAATTAAAAGGAAACTTCCGAACACAAAAAAGGTACGCAATATTGGAGCAAATTATTGGCTCTATTTTTCATTCAGACGATGCACGATGTGTGTACGAAACGTTTGGAGGACTCAAAACGATTTTTATTAGATTTGCTGCTGCTTTCATTGTAAAAAGAGAAAAAGGACAAAAAAATCATTTATTTATTTACTTCCTAAGAGAAGTGTTTCATGTGACTTTTCATTTGAACACGTATCAATAAATTTATCGGATAAGAAATCGAACTTTCAATGTCCAATAAGTGGATTCGATCATCAACGTGTTAATATTCTAAATGTAAAAATCCGGACACCGTCCATCATCAGAGCATTATAAAATTCGTGTATCGATATGTGCTGGTAAATTCTCAGATACGTGAGTCGCCGTCAGCAGACGTGTGCTGCTGTGTATGGGTATAAAATGCGTCAAAGGTTTGAGTCCGGTTCACGCTACACAAGTCGTCGCTTTGTGGCCGCAACCTTTACTATAAAGCTCGGCCCCCCGTCCCACCTTCCTCCCTCACCTCCACCCTCGCCCCTCCCCTCCCTTGCTCTTTCCCCCTCCTCTTTCCTCTCTCTTTCTCGCTACAGGAGCAGAAAACCATGGATCGTTAGCTCCCTTTGATTCCACCCGCTTTGGACCCGCGGCTGTAGTCTCTAGCTCGAGAAATTGAGGCCTCCTTGTCGTCGTCTTCGCTGCTGTTTTCCTCTGCTTCCTGGTTCGTGTTTCATATGGACACGAAGCCAAGTGTTGTCGCCAGGCATGGAGTGCTGAGGCTCCCCCCTGGGTTCAGGTTCCACCCCACTGATGAGGAGCTGGTGGTGCAGTACCTCAGGACGAAGGTCTTCTCATGCCCATTGCCTGCCTCCATCATCCCCGACATCAATCTCTCGAACTTCGATCCATGGGATTTGCCAGGTTACTACTACTACTACTACTTCCCCTGTGTAACTTCCCGAAAACCCCAACCATATCATGCTTTGGAGTGCCGATGAAGTGACAGCAGTGATGGTGGCAATGCTCAGGTGGGTGCGAAGAGGAGAGATACTTCTTCAATCTACGGGAGGCAAAGTACACGAAGGGGAGCCGATCGAACCGGGCGGCGAGATCCGGGTACTGGAAGGCCACGGGAAAGGACAAGCAGATCACGTCTTCTCGGTGCAGCCAGGTGGTCGGGATGAAGAAGGTTTTGGTCTTCTATCAGGGGAAGCCCCCAACCGGTGCCAAGACGGATTGGATCATGCATGAGTACCGCCTCACCGACCCTGACACCACAGCCTGCATCTTCCCCCAGAGAAAGAACTCACCTCAAGTAAGCTCCAAACTGTTCTTGATTTTGCTCTGCTTTGAGATCACTTCACTGCTGAGTTACAGAGAATGTAATCACAAGGCTATTTCGCAAATTGGCTTCATCAGTGTGGAATCTTTGCTGAACTCCATGATGCTTGTGATCATGCAGAGTTGTGTGGCCGTCCCAAGCGGAGACTGGGTGCTCTGTCGCATCTTTAAGAAGAAACGAGCTACCAAGATGGAGGCGGAGGCTGACGACGGAGGCACGAATCGTGGAGTTGGTTTCATCGACTTCATGGGGCAGCGAGATAGAGATCGGAGCCATTCTGCATCCTCCATATCTGAGCCGAGCTGCGTCACCGAGCTCTCCTACGGAAGCAGCAGCGGAGAGGAAACCAGTTCTGGCACAGCACTTCCGTAGTCAAGCAGGCCTGCCTAGAAACCCTGTGTATCAGTGTACCAAAACTTAGAGCCGCCTCCTTTTTTCCTCTCTCGGAAGCCCAAGTCCAAATAACCTTTGAGCTGAACTCTGGGAATTCTACTCTTCTTCATCTCTTGTAAGCGCTCATCCTCAACAACTTAGACGCAAGAGAGCTTCACGGAGCAGCTGAACCAGTAGTTAATGTGCAAGGAATGTTCGATCTTAATGAAATCACATGCTTCGACTAGTCCCAATGTGTCAGTCCTCTTTGCTAGAACAATGAAGAGGACAGGCTGCATCTTGCTTTTGAGCCCGGGTGGCTTGTGCCATCGAGAGACCCATGCTTTTACATGCACAAAAGAGGATCCAATGCTGCCAAAAGCCAGGAACAAAAGCTGAGCAATTCTGAAAGAGGAGGGCATGAATGCATTTGGTGTGCCAAAGAGATGAGATGCCCCTGAGAAAAGAGGGTCTGAGCTAAGAGGCCAGTCAAAGGCATGAGGGTCCCTCCTTGGCCAATAACATTCATTAGCTCAGGGCTTTGCTTTGTAGTGGAGATCACATCGGAACGAGACCCATGATCGATCTGAATTCCAAGTTTGCGGGTGTAGACTAGAAACTGCTGCTGCGCTCTTAAATTGTTACCATGGACACAGGAGATGAGCTTAACGTGTTTGAACATGATAAAAGCTGATCTGCAACCACACTGACATGACACCCTAACCACGATTGCAGCAGGCATGGCATATCTAAATATATAGATGACTTACAAGCTTATATCACCATTGTTTTAAGGCTCATATCAGCATGTCAAGCTCACATGGTGGGATGACTGCAGATAAGAACGGGAGAGGCAGCATAAAAGAAAGAAGAGAGGTGAGCTAAATAAGAACAGGTAGGGATCTAAAAACTACCGTAAGGTGCATAAATAATGGCTTACGTGACTGCCACGAAGCCGGCCGGGGTTTCTTGTGGGTGTGGCTTTGGGATCAACATCCAACTAAACGTTTGGGAGTTCGGTCGTTCACGACACAGCATGTGTTTCTTTTTGCCGTCCCCCCAATTCAACGAAAGCTCTCTTGTCCCCCGCTCTTCCTCTCTGTCCCTTTCCTTTCCTGTATTAATTATTAGCCTTGGGTGATCCGGTAAGGCAAGAACCCGAATCAGAATGCACTATGATGGGCACTAACGGGTCGGATCCTGCCGGAAGTCAACCCATTAGAACGTCAGACAGGAGTGCGGCGTGGGATTGCTGTCCTCTTCGTTTGAGCTTCCAGATTCTTTGACCAGCCACCACCTGATGGGGGGGGGGGGGAATTTGAGCTGAACAAGGAAGGCAGGCATCATCACGCTGCATGTGTTCATCCTCAGGTTGAGGGCGGAAGGCATGGTGGTTTGACCAACGAAGAGCTAATGGTGTGGTCACCCTGCATGCGTACAAGCAATCGTGAAAGATGTGCTCCTCGTGAAAGATGCGCTCCAAGAAATGAGACAGAGAGTTTCTTGGTGAGATCAAATTGGTGCTAATCTGTTCATGACCATGTATGCAATTTCTTCTCCTTACCTTCTTCACCAGCACAAGAAAGAAACACAGGCAAGTCACTATAAATAATAACACGGGAATAATTTAAAGAGAGAAAAAAAAAATTGAACTTTGATTTGGTCTGCGATATGAAAAATGATGACCTAACATATGATCGATGTGGCCGATAGTTCGATGTCCGTGGATGATAGGTTCTCGACACCTTGATCAACACTTCGACATTACGCCTAAGTCGAATCAATCATTATTACATCTCAATTCGGCTCGTGATGATACCAGATAGCAATTAAACTCGAATGCAATGCATAACTATTTTCCATAACTATCAACGATTATGAAAGTAATGATCTTTATAAAAGAGGTTCTAAAGTGCGTTTTTATACATAAGGAATTCTCTGTAAATTCCTTTTAAATCCTTCGAACCCTAAGTTAACTAAAGTATCGGATGAATATTTTATCGAAAATCTCCTGGATATTCAAAATAAAATGAACCACATCTCGTCTAAAATTGAACCGAGACTGACTTTGATCTACTCTGATTCAAATCTAAATCTAACAATGAAAATTAAAAGTAAAAATTGACATATAATTGTTACGAACTTGGATGCATTTCAAACTTCTGTTTATTACTACGGCCAAACATAATTTTGCTATTAAAATAACTATTCGAAATATCATATCAGGGTTCTATTATAGGCTAAAGAGAAATACTTATCAGCAATTAGAAATGCAGTATAAACTTGTTAGCGTTTATAATGTCCACAATGTACAAGAAAAATATATAAAAAATAACTAAGTTAAAGAAATACTTAAATAGTATGAGCTTTTAATTAATTGATTCAATCAATAAAAAATGGTCTAATTAAATGACCATGTCACTAACTATTAATGGGAACGTATTAAAGCACGATCAAAGTTACTCGTTTTTGTTACCCGACGCTTTACTGGTTGAACCTTGTGGGCCAGTGCAACTGATTCTTGGCAACTTCGGAACATTCTTTGCTACCCATCCTACGCTACTCAACTCGTTACCCGAGGTTTTATTGGCTATATCCATGTGGACCAAGCAAAAATGACTCTTGGCAAATTGTAGAATAGTCTTATACTTGTTTGTACCACTCGGATTGTTTACCCGATATTTTACTGGACAAATCGTGTTAGAAAACGTTGGACCACCGGTGGGACCATGACAGCCTCAGTACTGGGCACGTTGGTGAGTGCCCGGTTGTTGCGTTTCTCGCCACCTCGGCGAAGGTCCAGTTCTCAGAAAGGTGGATCCACTAACTATATCACGTGAATAGCACGTGCAAAAGCCCGCCGAATGAGGCAGGGAGGGAGAGATAAAAAAGGAAGGAAGCCACCGAAGTGGTCTTCTCCCTAATCCTCCGTCTCTTTCTTGAGGCCACTTGATTCTTTCTTTTTTTCCCCCATATTCTTTTCGTTGCTTGGTGGCGGTAATGGCTTCAGGTCTGATGCGCCGGCCGCCGCCGTAATATCCTAACTCGATGAGTTCTTCCGTCTCTCGTTTTACCTCTGCTTGCCATCTATTTCTATCACGTTGCTCCAAACAAGCAACGTGATTTTTGTGGTTTTCGACAAAGATTGATGCAATTTGACGTTTATCATGCGCAAAGATGAAATCTTTTTTTGTCTTTTATATTGTTATGTTTAATGTAAATGAATTTAATTTAATCCGTGCCCGCCGTAATGGGAGAGAGGACAATAGGTGGGGACGAGAGACGACGATATCGTTTAAGTTTCTTTTTGGGTTTTCCTGATTCAATGTGCTCATACATGCAAAGCTTCTGAGTTCGGGCTGCGAGTGACGTTCTTCTTTATCATTATCGTACATTATATACCCTTTCGATTAATCATGATAAAATTGCTGTTAAATTTGGTAGTTTGTACGGCCTTGCAGGCTCTATTCGTTGCAAGAAGCTGTGGACATGTCCACCACCTTAGCCATCATACGCTTCCAGGTGATTTCCATATATCATGATTACACTTTGTTAAGGCAGTCGCATCGATCTCACATTGTATCATTTCAATTTGTATGTGGTTGTTATGGATAAGGAAACCTTGAAAGCTGAAGTGCTTATCCTGTGTTCGATTGCTTATTTGTGTGAAAATTGCAGGAAATTTATAAGGTTGCTCCCCAGGGCCTCTCCTTGTCAATTGTGGAGTAGGTCATTTGCTTCTGAGAATGGTATGCATTTGCAGTTAATTCTTGTCTTTGCCTGATCTAGCAAGGGTTAGATAAATATCTGCTGCTGTGATTTATTTGGCAATGAGAACTTTTTTATTTGAAAATATTCTCTTCAGGCGACTTGGT
Organism: Musa beccarii; assembly: GCA_024322285.1. Lineage (NCBI taxonomy): Eukaryota > Viridiplantae > Streptophyta > Magnoliopsida > Zingiberales > Musaceae > Musa > Musa beccarii. The sequence continues at coordinate 1,850,009 of JAIWVJ010000011.1, forward strand.
TGATGCTGCTGTTCCGTTCATGGGTGAATCTATCAATGATGGGACTTTAGCAACCTTCTTAAAAAGCATGTCGTTTCTGTGCTCTCACTGGATGCATATAAGCATAGTGGTGCATGCTTATGCAGCTGTATGCCTGTTTGCACAGACGTCATAAGCTCACCACTCACTGAAGAGACTTGTTAAGTTCGAAAAGCTAGGTTGAAGAAGCATATTTATTTGTTTTGTGATATCTGATTGCTCCTACCTGAAGCTTGTAGGGGCTATTTCTCACAAGTGTGTGGAATGTGCTTTTCTTTTTTACATTCAGATCCCGGTGATAGGGTCAAAGTTGATGAACCAATTGCTCAGATTGAAACTGATAAGGTATTAGTCCATGATTTTATAGTGATGGGTCACTTGGAGCTGTTCTCAGCACCTTTGGATATTTGTTTCAGGTGACCATTGATGTAAATTGTCCTGAAGCTGAGATTATCCAAAAGGTTAGAGTTCGTCTTACTTTGGCTTCAAATAAATTTCTCTTATATAGTTGATTCTTGGTTCTCATAAGTGATGCAAATATGGTGATTTTTTCCATTTACAGTTTATAGCCAAGGAAGGTGATACTCTGACATCAGGAACCAAGATTGCTGTGATATCTAAGGCTTCCCCTGGCGACACATGTTGCCCCATCAGATGATAAAGTGGTCAAAGATGCTTGACAACCATCTCCTCCTGCAGAGTCTCCACAACCAGGTCCTCCAGCAGAGAAGATTGACAAACAAGTGCTTAAAGTATCATCTGCTGTATTCCCCAAATCCTCACCTTCAGAACCTCAACTAACTCCCCAAGGAAAGGGAAAGACGAGTAAGGCTCTTTGTTTTGCTCATCATATTTAGGTCTTGATGACAGATTTATGTCTGGTTAAAACGATGGACAGTTTCTTGAATTGTTGTCCAACTACTGCTTCAGCCTATTCAATTTCATTTCCTTGCAGGTTCCAATGCCAAGGCTTAGAAAAAGGGTGACCACACATTTGAAGGATTCTCAGAACACATTGCAATGTTAACAACATTCAATGAAGTTGACATGTAAGTGTTGCAGACTAATTTGTTGTAGCCCCTTATGCACATGTTTATCAGGTTATTGTGATCTGAACATGATGAGATCAGATTGTCGAAACAATTTGTTTGCTTTGTTGGAATAAACCTATGGAAACTTGATTTGGGGTTGTGCATTTTTCTAAGGTAAATTATAAATGGAACTGAACATAGTATAATCTTCTCATTACTATGTTTATCTGTCAAATATGCTGGACAAATATGACATGCATATATGGCCAATATATTTGTTTACATATAATATTTTTTAAATTAAAAAAAACCAAACCAACTAATTTGAAAAAAAATCCAAATTATGAGCTAGATCAAACCAAACACACCAATTTGGTTCAATTTTATTGTTGAGTTGGTTGAGTGTGATGAACCTGTATTGGCAATGGTCTTATACACTAGGTTGCCGTTTATGCTGAAGTTTATCGTATTATTTTTCACATATTTCTTTCGCTTTGTGTCAATCATGTTGTGCAATCTATATTGAGGGACAAATCTGATGAAGCTTTGGTCTGAATATAAAGATGCTTTTGCAGAAAAGCATGGAGTGAAGTTGGGTCTCATGTCAGGTTTCGTTAAGGTCTGTCATGTGACAAGCAATAAAAAAGATACCTTTTCATTGATGACTTGATTCTTTATTTTTTATCATCTCTTCATGTTGGCAGGTTGCTGTCTCTGGACTTCAGAACCAGCCAATCATCAATTCAGTCATCGACAGGGATGATATTGTATGTAGAGACTACATTGACATTGGTATAGCTGTTGGCACACAGAAGGTTTGTTGTTGTGGTTTGTGGTTAAATTTTTACTTTGGCATGTATATATCTATGTGCCAAGTTTGTGGCTTTCACCTTGTTGTTTTCGGCATGTATTGGCTATTCAAATTTTTAATTTTGACTTGTGGTTCCAGTTATCCAGAATGCTGATTGATTAAATTTTGCGGAAATAGAAAATGAGATCAATAACCTTGCAAGGAAGGCAAACAATGGACAATATCAATAGATGAAAAGGCAGGAGGCACATTTACAATTTCTAATGGTGGAGTTTATGGGAGTCTTCTGAGTACACCGATAATCAACCCCCCACAAGTAATTAGCCTAATTTGCATGAATAGTTCTTTGTGTGTTCTATAATTGAACCTAATATGTCTACATTTTTTTTGCAGTCTGCCATCTTAGGCATGCACTTCATACTGTCCCGTCCAATGGTGGTTGATGGTAACATTGTCCCCAGGCCTGTGATGTACATAGCTCTGACTTATGATCATCGACTAAATGATGGCAGAGATGCCATATTGTTCCTGCAATGTATCAAAGATGTGGTTGAAAATCAACGTCGGCTTCTTCTCGACTTGTAGTCATTCAAATACAGAGAGCACTTCATTTGTCTGTCCCTAAATAATTTTTACATGAAACAAAAAATTTTATTTGTCTTCTATATCATGTTTAGTAGCAGGTCTGTTCCGTGATGATTTCTATAGTTATTGAACTTTTAAGTTTCTGAATTTTCATCGTTGCAGGAATTGGATTAAGAGGTTATGTGGAATGGTCAAGCAACTATTTTGTGATGTATTACTGGAACCAATAGTTTTTCGCTTTATAAAATATATGGCATGGAAAATTAACTTGCAGGAATTGGATTAAGAGGTTATGTGGAATGGTCAAGCAACTATTTTGTGATGTATTACTGGAACCAATAGTTTTTCGCTTTATAAAATATATGGCATGGAAAATTAACTTGGTGGATCATTCATTATTCCTTGTGTGAGTTCAAAAACATCTTTACCATGTGTTCCACGCAGAAAATTGTGTAACTATCATCTGCAAAAACATGATTGCAACGTCAAACTCTGATCTCCAAGTCTCATGTTTTTTTTTCATTGATTTATGTGTTTGTATCTGATAGATATGCAAAATCTTTAGCTTTAATCAAGTGCAAATTTACTTTATATCTGATTGGCATGCAAATCGAGTGGGATGAACTGTCCATATAAATCAAGATTGGATGGGTTGGAGAATGACTTCACAGCAGCTTCTACCATCGAATGGTAAAACTGTACAAAGTAAGAATGCAAACATTGTCATCAATGATATCATCACAGTCTGTGCGTATCTGTACTGTGCTAACGATAAATAAATACAATATACAAGATAAATGCCATCAATCAAAATGCAATTTTGAGATAAGCCTTGAGAGTTTGACACTAAAGCTACAGTTCAATGTGAACCCACATCTTCTTCATCATCTTTGAGATAAGCCTTGAGAGTTTGAATCTGAGGTTGGCAAATCTGACTGTTCCATGCTGCATCAATCTCTGGCAACTCATAGTCGGGCCTCAAGGACAGGGGAAACTCTGGAAGATCTGGCAAGGCTAGAAAAGCCCTGTTCCAAGAACAACAAATAGAAAGGAGCTGTGATTGCAAAAGGAAAGAAAAGAAACCAAAGTAGGGAGAACAAGTTTTAGTTCATTGTTTTCAGACATGGCACATTATGTTGTCCCAGGAAGGTGCTGACACGTTAATCGCCTTTTTGTTGTCATCCTCTTCGTTCTCTCTTCTTGAAAACTATTTGGACATCAGACGGGCGACAACACGAAGATGATAACTCTTACACGATTAATTTTCATGTGGTTCGTATGATTTGTGGACAATGTTAAAGGTATAACTATGGCAAAACCCAATAGACCTCTGAACAGTGAAAGGGCAAAGCATCACGGAAGGTAGCAAAAGGTTTTGGTCCCAAGTCTCCAACATATCACTTCACAGAATCATTTAGGTGAGATTAACAATGGATAGTAATATAACTTGAGATGGTATGTGATTCACACTACCTACCCCTAAGAGCAGTTTCTGCTACGATTGCTACATAAATTACAAACACAACTTATCCAGTTTATGATACCATGGTTTAGTAATCAAAACAATAAAAATAGGTGATACCTAATTTTTTCCAATGAAAAGCATGAAGAAAAGTTGAATAAGTTCAAATGTGTATATGATACTAGAAGCAAATCGGTTTTACCAATATGCAGTCTTTCAATTGGGAAAGATAAATTATGTGTGTGTGTGTATGTATATATATATATACTGAATTTTGGAAGGAAATAACAAATTGCAACTTTGAAGAGAAAGAGTGAAAATAAACTATATCCAAAATTCAAGGTTGATCAGAAGTTTCATACTCGTTCTTATCTTGCTCAAAAAGATATCCATACATCTGTGATTTCTTGGACACCACTTCAGGAATTTTCTTGTGTAAGTGCTTCATGACACCCCATGTAGGAGGAACCCTGCAAAGAGAGAAAATAATAGCAAAGAAACTCACATCTTATTAAAGCAAATGAATTATACATAAATTAAGATAAACACACAAGAAAAAAGAAAAACACCTGGTAACAGGGGCTGCCAGGCAAAAGCTTAAGCTGGCTCTCTTGCTAGCAGTAAGGAGTTCATCAGCTGCAAACAGGCAGCAAACTGCACTGACATGATTGCTCGATTCACTGCCCTTGTCGACGATAAGACCATGGTAATAATATGCTGCTGCCTGATTAAACAATGCAAGGTTAATACATGCAAGCTTGTTTAGTGATAAACATGACAACTCTGGTATGAGAAGAGCTAAGTTTCCAGCACCTTAGCCTCCAGGTATTTCCACTTGATGTACAGGAGAAGTTTCTTCCCATATGCATCACTGGTGTCACACCCTGACAAACAGTTGTGAGCCTGATCAACAAAAGGAAAAATAGTAAATAAAAAAGAACGGATGAAACTCTGATTCAAAACAATTTAAGCTGCGTAGGAAAGCACATACATATAGACAAGCTCTAGAATTACACGAGTCAGATGAAGAATCAATGGTCCAAGCCAAAGGATTAACCAATTTTGAACGGAAGTCCATACATGGATGATCATGAAATACCAGGTGAAAAGATCGTAGAGTGAAGAAAAGAGAGCCAGGAAGCAAATACCCAATTTGCTCTGACCATGAGACTCGAGGAGGTCATTGCCCTATGTATACAAGGCAAAACCCTCATATGTATCATGTAAAGAATCTGTGCATCTCATGTATGGCCCATAGATATAAGTAAGATGTAGTATCTCAAACACACAAATCAATCAAAAAAATTTTGGGATGCCAAAATTCGATTTAGATTTAACCTATAAATGGTGTAGGCATGAAAAATACCAACTACCTCTGAACAGTATGTATAAACACCATTACCAAATTAATTTTTGGACACTAGCAAAATATGTCGATGATAACCAGAAGAGAGGATGCCAAACCATAGGCCAAGGTTAAATGGACCAATGTTTCAAATACCAGCCTGACTGATATATACTAATCATATGGCTCAATAGTAGTTTGTATTTATTATTATTATTATTTTAATGATATTGAGCAGTACATGTCAGTATAGCATCCAATATAACAATAGTGTACCTGTCCGCCAGGATCAAAACCAGTATAAGACAGAATTTAGACCTTAAATAATCAATAATAAACCTGTGTCATTATGATTCGGTCAGTGTATGCACTTGCAACATGGGTGTTCATAAAAGATAGGCATCCGGCTCAGCCAGATCGATCAAATCATCACTAGTGAAGGAGGAGAAACGAGAGGAAACAACAGGAGAAGAAAGTTTAGGGAGTCAATCGGAAATTGAAGTTGCACTTACTCCAATGTTCAAGTTCAAGTGGTGTAACTTCTTCTAAAAATGAGAAATGAAGAAAATTATCAAAGAAGATAAGAAGTATATCGAGTTGACAAACTACAAAAAACTTTCGAATAAAAAATAACACCATAGGTATAAAATATAATGATATAAACCTTGTTCAAAAATACAATTGATGCCCTTAGTTGCTGTTAAAGGTATTGTGATATAGTGAAGAAAATTTCTGTTTCAATACTGGCAATGCTTAGCACTGAATTTGCTCCAAGTCACTGACCTCAGAAAAATAGCTGACCTCCTCACAGGCCAACCTCCTCTTTACGGACAAAGTAGCCTTCTCAGACTCGATTGCCAACCCCAGCTGCATTTCAACACCCTGCATTTGACAATAATACAGAATATAACATGATCTATATACTCGAAGAAGTAATAGAAAGCCTTACAAAACATAAAGAAAGGTATTTCACATTTAAATGCACCAAGTTATTAGCCTTTTTGTTAAAAAAAGACTTAACTTGTTAACTGTTAGTCTCAAATATGTTTTTTTACCTTTTCTTGACTAAGACAGCAATATCAGAAATTCTTTTCCAGCACTTTTTGAGATGAAAAAAGAGGTTAGACATGTCAGAGAAACATGAAACACACATTAAAAGGAATTCTAATTGAAATTAAAGATAATCTGACATATTTTATGATGATTCTTATGTTGTTTGATACCACTCTGCAATCCAATTAAACAAAAGTTTCTTCAAATTGTTGACTTTATCTCATAAGTTTTAGGTCCTTTAGGACATAACTAGTTCTTGTTCAAAATTTAAGTAAGTTCTAAGGAATCTTATAAAGACAAAAATTTTTTTTTTTTTTTGAGAGACTTAGGACAGATCGTCTAACTTTGATGGCAAAAGGCTTTGTTGTTCTAATTGCAGATTATATATAAATAGTAAATCAAATAGGAGAAAAGGTAAATGGATAATTAATTACTCATCTATAATCTTCAATGATACAAAAAGCCCAAGGACTATACACCTCCAAGAATCAACTTTTTATCATCTTCAGCATGGATTATTTCACGGCTTGAGGGCATGTTGATACCTTTTTGGTATAACATGAATGTCCATCATGTCTCTATGCTAGCAAGCATGAGACAGAAATTGTGTTATGCATCTCAGCATGGTCATACCATGTGCCATCACCTTTCTGGCAAAGCACATGCTACCCATGCTGACCAACATGACAATCCTTGATCTAAGCAATCTTTTGGGTTATCTAATTAAATATATTGAATTAACACAACATGAAGTAAAATGTCCAAATAGAAAAGTATAATAATATGTTTACCATGCAAAATCATCAATTATTCTAGTATTATCTACCAACAATACATTTGATCCTCATATTGAATAGTTAGTGAAATTAGGCTACCTGGGCCAATGCTTGAGAAGAGATAGACTCCAATATTCCATCTTGCAAGTCGTTTGGCAGACTTTTCCTAGAATAACATGCTGAAGTCAGAGTGAGGTAACAACCTAAAGAGTGTGGCTGCATCATGAAATAGTAGCAAATGAAACATGATATAACCAACATCTGGGATCCTATAGCTAAAAAAATAAACAAAATCTTGGTGCACCTACACCCACTCAACCCATATAAATGATGCCACAGTTTATAGTCTAAGGAGCCCAAGTGTCTCGGGTAACAAATCACGTAAACCATAATTTCAGGTTCCATGATACTTTGATTTGGTAATTTCCTATCATGTGACGGCACAGGAAAAATGTCGTGCAAACTTTGGCTATTACCTTATCTGCATCGGTAAATGCACCAGTATCTGGTGAACACAGTACTCCAAGCATCCTGAAGCCTTGAGTAACAAATCAATAGCAACCCCCTTTGAATCTGTCGAGCAAATGAACAGAGCCCAAGTTTCATATTTATAATTAGCCACCAACAAATTCTATGCAGGAATCAAGATTGTGTTTTGATGTCATCCTCCAATATTATGAAACAAAAGACAAACCTTCTGATACTTTCCTTTCACATGAATCTGGACTATCCTTAGGCACGAGCATTAGGTTTGCCTCCAGTAATGAAAGAATTGCCATCATATGAACGACTGACAGCACTTCATACCAAGCACTCGCAAGACAGGTTTCCTAAGAAAAATATCAACTTTTTTACTTAAAGAAATTAGATGAAACATAGCAGATCAATAAACTCATCAGAATAGAATCATACACGACCATCATCTCCAAGGCTTTTCCACTTAAATTCTACTGATGCCTCAAGCCGGTGTTCTACAAGGTAATCATTTATATAGTGAAACCATCTATCAGGTTAAAAAAGAAGAAAATAGTGAATCAATAAGAGGTTCATACCTGGTTTCAACATACCAAGAAGGACTGGTAGGTATTCTTCGAGAGCTCGATGGAGTTCTGAAACGGTAGGTATTGATGAAAGATCTAATAATAGCTTAAGTTAGAACGCATGGATCTAAAATCCGGATACAAAGTTGTTGAGAAGATAAGCTTAAGATTGTGTACAATTCTCTTCAGCCAGCGATACTATTCGACCCCGATGTGCAGACAGGTTGTCAAGAAGATCTCGAGGTACCAATCCTCTAAGAGGGTGAATGAGATCCACAGCGACAGGAACCCGGACCGCCGGGACAAATACCGCAACCTCATGGATGCTGATGTGCTTTTTCTTCCCCTTTCCCATAGGATACCATTTTGGAATAGACGAAGTGCAACCCATTCTTCTCGAATGTTGGACAGTGTCCTATCCCAAACATCCTGGCATAGGCATACCATCAAGAAACAACAGAAACAATAGCTCAATGAAAAAAGAATCGAGTGAAAATACAGAAATATCAAGAATTTTGAAGATAACCATGAGAAATTGACCATGGATTAAGAACGACTTGGAGTTGTATTTAGAAACCATCTTTCCAAATAAGCGAACATAAAAGGATGGGACGCAACACTAAAATCCAGATATCTGTGATTCTTGCAGTTTCTGAAAGAAAGACGAAGATTATAACAGGCAATGCATAGAGAATAACGAAAAAGATTCAATCTTTTAAGTTGCAGGCGCTCTGTCTATGGGTTAGACCATAATAAATAAAAAAAATCTAAAGCGAAATTTGAAGCAGAGGGACGGAACAAGAAAGACATAGCGCAAGAAAACGCTAAAACACAAGAATCTCATCGAAACATGATTCTTACAGTTGCCACGATTCAAAAAGTGAAGTAGCAGCGTTAAAGGAAGCTGCGCAAGCGTAGAAAAGCAGGGGAAACACCAGAGGTTCATAAAAAGATGAGATTTTTCAGGTTCCTGGCGGTCATAAGAGCAACCACCAAAACCCCAAGCTGCCCGATCAAAATCCACAGTGCAAACATGAAAGAAGGGGGCAAGGAGATGCTGACGAGAGAAAGCAGAGGAAGAAGCTTCCGGGTGATGCGAGCGGAGGGAGGAGGAGATCTCTCTCGGTCTTGGCGGTTCGACGTGGAGATCCTTCGCGGTTTTCGAGAGGGGCTCACATGGCGATGGCGGAGGAGCCGCAACCAAGTCGGCAATTCGAAGAATAAACTACAACAAATAGTAGTACTTCGAAGACCATTAATGCCGCGAAGACGAGAGAGAGACTGGCACCAGTGGGCCGATTTCTGCCGGTCCGCTAGCCGGTCGGGTTCGCTTGAACCGGTCCAATCGTTCTAATGTATTGATCATACAATAAAAATAAATAAATATTATTTATATGTATGAATAATATTAGATTGTAAAGATAGGCATAGATTAGTAACATACCGATCTGATATGTATCGAACTGGTAATTAAAAGCCTGATAGAGGTTTTTAATATAGTGAAGCATAAAACAAAAAAAATTAATTATTTGATAGATTAGAGGAGATGGCCCAATCGAATAGCGTGAGAAAAAATGACTTATAAATATATATACATAAAAAGTGATTACAAAATATAGTAATTACATACTTTTTTAATTAGTAATAAATATAAAATATTCATTAAATCATTCTATGATTTAGGAGATCACGTTGAGATTGTGATTTTTATTATTGATAGAATTATGATAATATATAATAATAAATTTAATGATTTAAAATCATAATAACATAGTATCAAAATATTAAGAGAATCATGATATTTTTATCATTATTTATTTTTCTTAGTAATATCTTTCCTAATATAGTGATGTAGAGCACAAGTTCCTTTGATTTTTTTTTTTTTTCATATATTTGACCCAACAATCTATACATCTAGAAATCATCACCATTATCACGAGTGTTGGGCTGAGAGCCCAATTCAGCCCATATGGGCTTTAGCAGCCCATAGCCCTTCTCTTATTAACCCTAACCCTAATTCACTTAATCTCTAATTATATATAGGGGCTATGGTGGCTACGAAATTAGGAGATTAATATCGCAGCAAAGGGCAGCAACTTGGCAGCGAGATTAAGGATTCAAAGAGAGGAGAAAAGGGCAGAAAAACAAGAGAAAAAGAAAGGGAAGAAGACAAGGAAAACTCAGAAATTGTTCTCACTCATCCAAACAGTTTCTCATCTCAAGGTTAGATCAGATCTTGATGAATTCTTCCGTGATTGCTTGAGGAGGTTTTGGATATTGCACGCAGTGGCGTGATCCTTGTATCCCGCTTATTCTCTTGTGATTGTTGCTTGGGTTTTGGGCAAGAGATTCGAGATTGTACATTCATTATTTCTATAGTGGATTTTCTCCGGTTTGCCCGTGGTTTTACCCTTCACGTTGAAGGGTTTTCCACGTAAATCTTGGTGTTCTATTTGATTGTGATTTTGTTTTAATTCATTTGTGTGTTCAACTGCTAGTATTTGTTCTTATACAGAAAGTTATTGTTTGTTGCCTATCCTTTTATTTCCCTATCAACGAGAACTAACTATTTTATGCAAATCTTAAACAATCGGAATAGCAGTAAAATTAGCAGATTTGATATTTTCAACCATTTTCTTCCCACATCTATGGAAGAGTTCTGCTTTTCCTTTATTTTCTGGGAGGATTGTGAATGGCGATCTTTCTTGATAAACAACAACAGTTGGGAAATTTCCAAGACAAACATCATCAGCAACGTCTCCCAGTGCTGCTTTGGGAGGAGAGAGTCTGCAATCTTGTTTTGCTCGCATTTCACATGGTTCATTGATTGCAGAAACATGAACCGAAGCTTCTGTGCTCCTCAAGCTCTTGGAAGGGTTGGATTCCACTGTTAGATCATATACTAAAAACGTGCACTTGATTCAACAACCAAGTACTTGGCGATCGAATAATCTTTACCTGGAAATTAATCGTTGATATGAGATGGAGCTCAATTTTTTTTTTTTGACATCCTTCACAAGCAGATCAAACTTGTGGTACCCAAAAATATTCTGCCAGTGGTCCACCATTTCTTGTCCATGATTCTTTAAAGATAAGCTAACAGTCTCTGAGCTTTGCGCTCCATTTCCCTCCAAACAGTCCAACTTTTCAACATCTGATATGCTAGAGAATTATTTCTTTTGTATATATATTTTTTGTCGAATTTATCCAATGCTGCAAAGCTTTGATAAGCTACACGCCCAGCATCCACCAGCAATGTACCGAAACTGATGCAACGTTTTGATGGATACATGAAAGGGACCGGGAAGGGCACTGATAGGATCCAAGAATGCATCTGACTCATTAGCAGCCAGACGCAGACGTGAATGCCATTCCCCATCTTCTTCTACAATTGCCTTGACCACAAGCTCATGGCACCTAAGCCACACGGTGCAGGCTCCAAGAACTGCCATAAGTAGGGCTGTCAATGCAGAGGATGTGTGTGTGTGTGTGTGTGCCTAGAGAACTTTTTTGTCGAAGAAGCTTGGCATATTGCCAAGTTTGAATTGCCATCACCCGAAAGCCTTGACCTTACTGGATCCTAAGGGTCAACCAATTGGGAGAGAACAAAATCCTTTAAAGAGAGGTGGATAGCATTGACTTTATCTGTATCGGAACAATATACTGAAAGCATGAAAAGGAATTAAAGTTCGTCAATTCGTTCCACCACTTGTGCTTCACCGATCAGAAAACAAGTAGGCTGCTAAAAGGCTCGGAATATATTATTCCACTTTATTCAAGATCATGACACTTACTGTTCGATGCAAGAGGTCAAAGCATGTGATAATTAGAATTGCTCAGAAGTTAAGACTTTGCATTAATGCAACAAGGAGAGCCACTAAGAGTGGCATGAACTGTATTGGAATTAACATCCATCTACATTGGTCCCAAGAAATCAGGAGAATATATTCTGCATGGATAAATTCTGAGAGTAGGCCAACGGTAGGTCTCAGAGAAAATGACTCAAGGATCAGGCGATGGGGTAGCGACAAATTTATGTGGCGGGCTGCATCCAATCTCTTCTCTCTCCCCCTGCATTATAAAGAGGTGCACAACCATTGGGAGGTATGCCAATCCTCGAAGCAGCAGGTGGAAGAGTGGCCTTGCATGAAGATAAGATCCTGTCTTGGGTAGCCAAGGATGACTTGCCTATGATCTCTCCATGGTCTTCAGTGCTGCAATCAAAACCTGTGTGTGGGTTTATAGGCAGTCTCCTTGGCTAATCTAAGTGGCTCTTATCCTTCATGCTAGGCTGCTTACTCTTCCATATTTCTATGTTCCATGATGTGTTACAGTCCTGGAATGGAATCCTTATCTTAACTGGTGATAAGACACATCTTAGAATCAGGTACCGGACCACTGGTATCAACTGGTCATCTCAATCAACTTGTCTATGTTCATGCATTGTTCTCTAGTAATTGGAACTGAGAGTTATCACTTTGCCCACATCATTGTTATCTTGGTGTCGATGTTTACACATTTTCATTTGTTTCCCAGGTATTCTTCACTCGAAATTTTCCAGTGTTCTTCATGGATCCTTAGCATCCTCATTAATGGCCTCTGTTCTCTTTCACCATAGACACGGGAAATGCAGCGTTTCTACGTTAGAATCTCGTATTCTTTATAATGGGCATCGACTCACGTTCTCCTTCTTTTTCTGCAAATGAGATTTTTTTCGTTACTCTTGCACTAGGGATGCAGTCATGCTGTATTGCGTATGTATATAATAGTAGTTATGTGAAGTATGCTTCTTTGAGGTGTTTCAGTTCTATGACTGATACTTTAACCAATTCATGTTAGATTTGAATTGGCTGACTATTGTAGCCTGATTCCTTCAAAGTGCAAATGGCAACAATTCAGGATTGTGTATGATGTGAGCCTCACTGACGATTGTTGGTCTCAGAATAGGTTTGATCACATCAAATACATGCAAAAGGCTTGACCTGTGAGACATATCTACCATGTTTTTTTGCTTCTGTCATTTGATTTTATTTTTATATATGGTTTTTTTTTGTATCTTCAGTGGTTTCACTACTCATTCATCTTCACAACTGCTTCTCACACATTCATCTTGGAATCTAAAGTGAAAGGCATCAGCTGATCCACAGGTTTGTTCTTGCCTTAATACTTTTTAAGTGGTACTATACATTTGAGATGCATTATTTTGAGCCTGTGGTATCTGTCAATTTTGGTGATCCATCAGAACCATAAAAATGTGCCAAGTTTGGCATTCATTTGGATGCCTATTTGAGACACTTATCACCTACATGTTGTTACATTTACATAATGATTGGCTTCTTTTATTGCCTCTTTCTCTGGCTGAATATTCTGGGACAAATTTCTTAATTATCTGATCTAGGATGCTTATTCTACACCAATTCTACCACTTGAACGAGTGAGTTATCTACTTCAGATCATTTGTCATTCTATTTTGCGACATAACTATTTGCTGCAACTTCTAACATCCAATTAGATGGTTTCTACTGCTGGAATACACGCTCAGGCAAAGGTTAGTCTTCTGCTTTAAACCTGTGCTTTGTGTTTCTGTACTTGAAGTTTACATGTTTGATCCAATTTGCTTCGAAAATTAAGATTTTAATGCGGAGAAGCTTTTTAACCAGATATGGATCACTGGCCATACTTGTGTGATTGCCAGCCCATCAAAGTGAAGTGCTGCAAGTGAAGCAAGAAGAAGAGATGGTGATTAGATCTCCCGGTGGCAGCCGGTTGGTCTGTTCTTGAGAATGCCTTTGAGACTATAGGTTGAGGGTTTTCCATCCCATCAAATTTTGATTTGTCCAAGTGGTAGGATCATTAAGAAATATAATGGTCGATTTCGTCTGTGAATTTGCTTTTGTTGCTGCAGTAATGAAATGGTTATAGCGGGCAGAAAAAGGAAATCCATGAATCATAGCTCTGCATAATTTTCAATCTGTTGCTTGTGTATGTGTAGGAAAGCAGAGTAGATTTCAGGGATGATTCGTGAGGAATCGGAGTTCTGTGTGTAAGTCATTGAGCTTCGAAATATGGTTCAATGCATCAGTTGCAGACAAAGGATCCAAAAAAGATACTTGTGTGTGGTCTTCGTGACCTGACGTGAAGCTTGAAGTAAAAGAATCGAAGTTAAACTCAAGAGAGATCTAAAGATGGCGTTAAAAATGATTCCGTATCGTGTTTCTACCTCCCGCCGCTTCTATTTATATATGTTGCTTCACTAGAAATCAACCAAATGGCTCGTCTTTAGACTGGAGGAGCTCTACCCTCCTCTCTGTCCTCTGCACTTGCTTTGGTTTAGTTTCGGGCATTGCATTCGGCGATGACGCGGCCCAACATCGACATGATCACCGCTTCTCTCCGGAACTGCTCTCTGGGAAGAGGCCGAAGGCAGCCAAAGCCGCCGCCGCCGCCGCCACGACGGCAGCAGCGGCGGCATCTCGTCGAGGACAGCGACGAGATCGCGGGAGTCACGGTGGAGTTGAACTCGGGGACCGCCCTCCCGTACAACTGGGAGCAGTACCTCGACATGAGGGTGCGTTCTCTGCCTCCTCCTCCTCCTCCTCCTCCTCCTCCGCTCCTCTCCCTGTTTACCCAATCATTTGGCCATTAATGCTCATTAAGATGTCGATTCCGTCGTCGAAATCCTTCCTTGATGTTGCTCGTCTCGTTTTCTTGTAGTAAATGCCACTCTTGCATCCGCAACCTTTTTCCAACGTTGACCGCAGATGCACCGATTCTGTTCTTATGGTTTTCTGCTGCAAAAAGACTGATGGTTAGTAGTAGAAAGGAATTGCTCCCTCTGCTCATTCTTTGGTTGATTTGCTTGTCCTAGGATGAGCACAACCAAGGGAACATGAATGTAAGGAACTGAAAAGAACAAAAAAGAATGCCTTTTGTTGCTTATACATGACAAGCACGAAAACATGTTCCGATTCATCGGCTTCCCATGTCTCCTTTGTCCCGTCAGCTTTTCATCTTTCATTGGTTCCCAAGAATCTTGTTATATGTTCTGTCGACAAATATTTCGATCGTCCAAGTGATGCATTTCTTATCAATTTTTCTCATAAAAATTCGATCTTTGTTGTCTCCTCGTGCTGATGTCCCCTGTTCCCACTGTTACAGACAGGGGAAGTCTACTACATCAACTGGGAGACCGGCATCAGAACCACGGAGGACCCGCGAAGCTCCACGATCACCTCATCCTATTCCGACGAAGACGAGGCGTCGGATAATGGGGACAGCGGCTCCAGTTACGACGCCAGCGGAGACACCACCGGCTCCAGCTACGATGCCAGCGGAGACACCCCCGGCTCTTCCAGCCTTTCCTCCGCCTCCTCCGCGGAGACTTCCGCGTCCGTCGATCACGTTGGCGGCGGCGGCGGCGGCGGCCACGTTCTCGTCGCCGCTGGCTGCAGAGGCTGCTTCACGTACTTCATGGTCCCTAAGCGCGCCTATGTCTGCCCGAGCTGCGGCGGCCGCCTCTTCCACCTCGGCAACAACGGCTCCTTCTGAGCTGATCCAGTGTCAAAGATCGCGTTTTTATGAACATGCAAGTTTCAATCTTTGTACCCTTTCTTTCCGAACTACACGCAGATGTGAATCATAGAGATGACATCAGTCCACAAACAGGAGGGATCAATTGAATTCATTAAGAGTTCTCTTTAGAATGTCATCGTTGTGATCAGTGGCTCAGTACCGCAATCACGCACTCCGTGTGGGACTCTCTCGTCTTCTTCGTCTTCATCCTCTTCATTCATGTTTGGTTCAGGCTCCACGCCAACCTGGACGCGGGGAACAAAAGCGTAGTGGTCTCTGAAGCGATGAGGTGTGCTTGCTTTCCCTGGTCCTGCCTCGCTCCCCACGTCGCCCACGCCAAGCTCCAATCTCAAATCACGTCCACGGGTGCATCTCAAAGCACCAAGAACGCAGATCACGCGGTGGACACTCCGAATGGGTACGAGAGGACCACGCCGGAGTTGGATCTTTCGTCATCCATGGCAGTTGCGGGCCTTTGGGATGTGGACGCGCGTGGAGATCTACTTATATCCTTTCCTCGGTTCTGCAACGGAACGGTACTTTTTGTGAGGGTCATTTCGGAGATCATTGGCTTTGTTCCCCGTTGTATTTTGCTATCGACCATTACTTGGCTTTCTCATGGCGTAGTAAACATTTGCTTGGGATGCTACAACACCAAAACCAAACCCCCACTATACATAAGAAACTTAAGACAGTAGAATTCTTTTGCCTTCTGGGGACTGAGAAGGGAATAAGGTGGGTAGACGAAGGAGTTAACTGCTTCAGACAAAGGAACCTTTCGTCCTCTGGCAGACAGGAATCTCTGCAGGGAGGGAGAGAGAGAGAGAGAGAGAGAGAGAGAGAGAGAGAGAGAGAGAGAGAGAGTTAGTATCGCCAGTTCCGACAACATTTGCCAGCCACAATCCATCTATTTGCGTGGTGAGACATGACGCGTCCGAGGCCACAGCCAAAGACAGGTTGTGATAAGATACGGGGTGCAGCAACAGGAGCAGCAGCCGTTTGCTGAACCCACTGTCGTCACTGTTGATGCCACGAGTCCAATCCAACCGCCACCGATCTGAGCTGTATTGTTGCTGTAAAGGAGCCATAGCCAAATGATGCAATCTAAGACCGCTTTGCCTCCTCCCTTTCGCTGTCCTTTGATGCCAGCGATGTATTCATGGAACTTGGGAGCAAATAGAAGTGACCAAAATTGTTGGGATACTGTAGCCGTTGGCCTTGCATTCCACCCAACAAGTTCCTGTTGTGTATTTGTCCTTCGCAGGAAGATGACAGATACCCAACAGTCCAAATTTGTTCCCATTTCTTATTATATTTTGATCAGTTTGATTCTCTAGTTTAGACAAAAGAGTCCATAATCTTTATTTTCTGATGAAACGATCTTGAAGACATTTGTAGTTATTGTGTGTCTACACAAGAGAGAGAGAGAGAGAGAGAGAGAGAGAGAGAGAGAGAGAGGACACAATCATATTCATATGCATGAGAAAGCTTTTTGACAGAAACAATTTCGTGACTAATTCAGCTGGATTGATTTGGCAGGTGATGGAACATTCCCCGTTGAGAGAAAAGCTGTAAAACACTTTAGAAGCATTTAATAATTTGGATACTTTGGAATAGAAAATGTTATTTATTTAAGATATCAAAGTCGGAACAGAGTTCACATTTCGGTCTCCCCTGTCAATGTTATTTGGTTCGAGTCAGGCTGGACTGTCATGTGATGACGAAAAAGAGACGATCACAAGGGAAGAATTCAGCGGATTCCACAGCGGGGAGACCAAAAGCAGATGCAAATGGTCAGAAAAGCTGGTCGTCCTCTGCGAGCCACAGTGCCGAAAAGAAAAAGACCGTATGACCAAACGCAAGAAAGATAATGATGAGTTAAAATGGGACGCAATCTCATCACTGCACCACCACCAACGCTCTTCTTCTCCCACTCTCCTTCGGTACCTCATCAGTGTCAAGAAAATAAAGCCATGTCAAGAGACCAAAGAAAAAAGAGAGTTGCCCATACTTGAATCTGCACGTGTGTCGAAGCAACAAAAGCAGAGATGAACAATCCACAAAGCTCCTTCTCTTTAGCAATCTACTTTGCGGGGCTGATGGTTTTGGATCAAGAAATGCTAGATCTGATGACAAAGTAGTCGTATGGATCAAATGAGAATGAAGGGGCCGGGCCATCAACTTGGATTTTGGATATTTAAACCACATGATTATTAGTTGGATCAAACCAGCATCTCATTTTCGCCATGCTGAGCATAATGGATATTTTACAGGCAAGAGATGAGAGCAAGGAATGAGACTCACATTCTAATTCTGTCACAAGAAGCAAATTGGCAGATGCTTCACTCTTTAAACTCATGGAAGATTTTCAAAGATGTGTTTCACTTTTAAACTGCAAAGTGGAAGCAAGCCGAATAAAAAGACATGATGATGATGTCTAGTAATCTTTTGCAACTACCATTAAGGACCACAAGCCCCTAGAAAAATAACACAAGATCAAAGGCTACAAACCCGGAATTCCGTTTGGCTTCCTTAGCTTCAATCTAAAAAAACCAACCTAAAACGGATATTGCATAGCGACACTTCCACAACATTAAAGCAAATAAAACATCGGAAGAACTTAAGAACGTTACCTCCGGAAACTAACAATTATACAGATGTCTTGGCCAATTCTACAGCGTCCAAACAAAATCTGGTGCATCATTCCTTGGCCCAGCGACAGTCCGATAAACGTACATCTTCTCCGCTTTGTGGAGATCGCTAATATTTTCCTCCAGCTTATCACTTCCCTCACTTTCATTTATGATCTCCACATTGAGCCTTGGCATCTTTGCTGCAAGAGCCTTGCAACCTCCCAGTGTAACGTCGCAGGACGACATCCAAAGGGATCGCATTGTCTCATACTTTGCCACGTCGTTCAGGAGTGCGATATCACCAAATGGACAATCCCTTATTTCAAGTTTCCTTAGATTTTTGCATCCCTTGAGAATGTAAACCATCCCCTTATCACTGTCACCAGCAAATGCTATGGACAGCATCTCGAGACACTTTGCATATAGGCCAATATATAGGAAAACCTGGTCCGTCAAAAGACCTGATAGTGACAATCTCCTGAGGTTTTTGCAAGAACGCACAATTGCCCCAAAACCTTCATCAAGTGGCTGATTGGTGACAGGGTCTGGTTTCCAAGGATCAAGGATGCATAATCTGAACCGTGTGAAATGTGGACAATTCTTTGCAACAGTTATAAGCGCGGCATTTGTCATTTGATAGCAAAAGTAAAGCAATGAATTAAGCTTAGGGCATCCTGAAGATATGGCAACCAAACCTTCCTCGGTCACAGAAGTAGCTCCAGCACCATAGATATCAGATGGAAATACCCTCAACTCCTGCAGTTCTTTACAAGTGGAGGCCACGACCGCTAATCCTTTATCCCCAATGCAATCCAACACCTGTGAAACAATCAGCCTACAGTTAGTTGACGTATGATACAGAGAAACTCATATGATCTCAGAAACGAATCAACAAAATCTCACCCAAAGTTTTTGAAGCTTAAAACAAAGGGAAATCAGCTTGATAAGGTCATCAGCCTGAATTGCAGGAGCATAGCTCATGTTTAGTACAGTCAGATTGATGCAGACTGGATAGACTGCATCAAGGCAGTGAGGAGAAGCTTCCCAGAACCCCGACAAGCTACTCAATGACTTGCATTTGGAAAAGGAATTCATCAGCCTTTGATAAGCATCGGTATGGTGGTCAACTGCAAAAGAACCAGTTCCAAGGTCCACTAAGTAAGGAGCCCGAGCAACAATCTCATTTAGTGACTCCACAGATACTGCACGGTTAAGCTTTAAGCTCCTGAGATTTGGGCACTTAGCCACGAGCCTCTCCAAAACGCCTGCATTGACCTCCCCTTTGAGGCAAGCAAAGTTCAGGGACACCAGAGAAGTACAGGATTCATGAAAGCAACTGAGCCATTGGCGCCCATGATCTTCCACTTCATTTTCTTGTAAATCCAGCTCCCTAAGACCTCTAATAAGCAGCAACCAGACAAAAACAAACAAGAGAAATGTTATAACCAGTAATCGTACACTTTAGAAAAGTGGAAAAGCTAATGTTACTTCATAATTACAAGAATTTAAGCCTACCACATTGTCAGGTGAGCACCTTTAAATTCATCAAGTCATCTCATCCTTACAAAACGCTGCTAATACTTATTCAAGACACATAGGGAAGAAAAGAAACTTATAATCAATCTGAATGCCCACAGAGCCAACCCATTAATCCTAATTAATCTCTCCACGGAGCAAAGATTAAATTTTTTAGCAGAACAGTAAAAAGAAAATTTAGCTATAGCATATCCTGCTTGAGGAAAAAATGCTACAGATTGATTGGACTTCCAATACCTAATGATAAACAGAGAGAGATGTACATGCAAAAACATGGTGAAGATATAACCTTCAACTGCAACAACTTATTGCAGCCAATCCGAGAAAACAAATGCGTGTACACCCTTAAGATACACTTGTTAACTATACATTCCGCTGAAACGAAGTAATAACAGATAGGCAGCTCACCTGCAATAAGTGGCAATCGCAGCGAGCCCATCAGTACTAAATCCCTCGCAGCTGACGAGAACAAGTGATCTGAAGTTGGGGAAGGAGCGCGCAAGGAGATCAAGGTCATCATCGGTAACCACCATTCTCTTCAGCCGCAGGTCCTCGAGGCCCGGGCAGCGGCGCACTGCGGCGTTGATCCAGGGGAGAGCAAAGCCACCCCAGTCATAAGGAACCAGGTTATAATCGGCGAAATGGGGCTTCCCCTTGACACTGAGCGACTTCATCCCGGGGAACCTCGCCATCACTCGCTCGGGCCGGATGGCATAGCAGTTGCCGACGAACACATTCCGGCGGCTGAACCGCTCCACGTGATACCAAGCCTTGCACACCGTCGACACCGCGTTCCGGTCGCGGTGCGAGCCAAGGAAGTCGAAGATGTGCTCCACCACCTCCTCCGGGAAGTAAGTCATGGCTGAAGACTACACCTAACTAGATCTTTCCTCACTCGCCCTTTCCCCCTCGGCTTACAACAAGCAGAAGAGCAAGAAATCGATCAGGTATGTCGATAAACTCCACCCGCAACTTTCGAGAA
Source organism: Musa beccarii (assembly GCA_024322285.1). Taxonomy (NCBI): domain Eukaryota; kingdom Viridiplantae; phylum Streptophyta; class Magnoliopsida; order Zingiberales; family Musaceae; genus Musa; species Musa beccarii. The sequence goes on from JAIWVJ010000011.1 coordinate 1,870,853, forward strand.
CAGAAGTAACAAAGTCAGAAAAGATCCCATCTTTCATCTACCATTCCCCTTCTCCAATTTGACCCGGAATCAGGCTCAGATCCACCTCGGAAATGCTAAAAACCCCTCTTTTCTGGAATAAATCCATGGACCAAGGATCAAAACTCGCTCAGATCATATCGGATCATCGAGGAGAAGATTTAGGGGAAGAAACTCACTCATAGCGCAGGGATAAAAAAGAAACCCAAAAAGGAAAGAAAAATCAGACAAACCACAAAGAACAAACCCTTCAACAACACCACCCAGCGATCAATCCAAACAATTGCACAAGATTCAAGCCCTAGCCTGAGATCTAAAGGACGCGGAGGGCATCCGTTTCTAATGTATTTGCTTCTTATTCTCTCTCTCTCTCTCTCTCTCTCTCTCTCTCTCTCGCTTCCACGCTTCACTAACCGGAGTTGAGACTCCGGTTCAGTTATTCTGACCCGATACTTTAATCCGACGGTCGATTTAAATTGGCCGGTTCGCGTGGAGTGATATGGACCGTTAGCGTCGTGCCGCTGGTCCTTGTCCGTCGCTTGCGGACAAGGAGAGCAGGAAACGAAGAATACCGTCTCCCGAGGTCCACAAATGACCTTATCGTTGGAGTAATTACGGTGTCTGCCATCGGACTGGCGCTTTAATTAGTAACGAAATCATTAGATTTTTTAATGATTAGGTGTCACAGGAAAAAAAAATATTTATTGTTTTTTATATTATTTTGAGAAACGAATATTTCGGGGGGAGCGCAGCAGAACGGACGTCCTCGATCCGGTGGATCGCGTGATATCATGGTTGATCGGACGGTAGGCAAGGCATCAGGGTGACGGGTTGGGATGTACGCCCCGCTCTATCTGCTGTCCCTTCCAATAATTCCCCACTAATTTGACGGAACGGTCACGTGGACAAGTGGCGGGCATCAGATGGCGTCTGATGGACGGCTGCTGATGGGTCACGGTGGGCCTCCACGCACGCGGCTTGTCGCTTAGGGAGTAGGGAGCGCGCAACGGGTAAGTTCGCTTCCGGTGCCATTTGCTTGGCCATTATGGGGCAATTATAAAACAGCCATAACGTGACAGTTCCTCCCCATCCCTGCACCCAACTAGTGGGTGACGGTGGGGCCACCCTGCGGCATGGCCAGCTGAATGGATAATGCTGCGACGCCACTTCTGGGTCGGATGTCAGTCGATAAGCTCTGCACCCCATGGAAATATTACTTCTTACCATACACGAAGACGCAGCGGCTTGAATTATTAGTTAGTGTTTATAGTGATTATTCAAGCATAGCTCAACTATGCTTGAAGCTCGTATCTGTTTCTCATCGAGTCTTTCGAATGCAGCAACCATGAGCAAAATAAGTCTCTTATTATTATTATTATTATTCTGGTTGCTATTATAAGCTCTTCAGTGCAGGTGAGGTACGAGGTCCAGGATGTTTATTATAATTATATGGATTGGCCTGCGAGCATGAACTGTAATAGTGCACGATGTAGTTATATATATATATATATATATATATATATATATATATATATATATACAAGCAGTTCAAGTTGGTCTTGGGTACATGAGAAGGCTGTATCGATTAAAGATCTGAGAAGCTCCAATGCCACGATGGAGTAGGGAGATTAGATTTGAGAGGCTGTGGGCAACAAAAGATGTATGAGCTTATGGTTAGGTAGAATAATAGTAATGTATCAGGTCAAATTATTGATTTAAGTTAGAATTATTTTGGATTAGTGATTTAAATATATGAGATTAAGGAGCCATGAAAAGAGATATCAGATCAGTTGACTCATCAACTAATGTTAACATATGTTGATCTCAACTCGAAACAAGCAATGGCGTGATAGGGTGAAGAAGCAAGCATATCTCGGTCTCCATCTTTGCACGAGATGACTGCGATGCAGGCTTTAGCTTTTGGAAATTTCCTTTTGCCGATGTGATCGGAGTCAAAAGAGACTTTATGACCCTGTGGGCCTCCTCCTTTCAAAGGCAACAACAACAGCATGTCTAATTGTTTTAGCCGGAGTTCGTAGGAGGAGAACTTTTCGGATTGTTGTGGAATAAAAGTAGGCAACTAAGCCATCAAATTATCCCCGCCCAATGTCTTCAAGTTCCAAAAAAGACTTGCTCGTTAGATACTTTTACCGTCCCTCGACGAGAAAAGAGGAGTTATAGGTGCTCATAAATATATTAAGAAATAATTCGTATTTATTTCTCAATTTTTAAATTGTAAAAATCATTTGGTGATTGTTCGAAACCGATAAACTTTTTTTAATTATTATTGTTAGTATCAATCCAGGAAAAATCATTCCAACAAAGAAAAATATCAAATAACACCAATTATTTTACAAAGTGTGTTGGGTAGATGGTCTAAGTCAGTCAGTCCATAGTGAGCTTTAAAAACTCATAATCTATTTTTTTCAATCAAAACTCTAGAACTAATAAGTGGATTATGATGATTACGAAAAATAGAGGGAAACTATAGCAAAAAATTACAGCAACAACGTGATTCAAAAAAGAAGGAAAGGACAAAAAAAAAGTGAAAAAAGGAAAAAAAATAAAAACAACTTAGAGGCTATTCTCAATCATCCAAACTGTATTTTCATCTCAGGTTAGATTTTGTAATAAATTTTTACTGTGATTACTTAGGGAGGTTTTGGATATTGTATACAGTGACAAAATCCTTGTATCCTAATTATTTTCTTGTGATTGTTACTTGAGTTTTGGACAACAGATTTTAAAATTTATATATTCATTATTTTTATAATGGATTATCTCTAGTTTGTCCCGTGATTTTTACCCTTCACGTTGGGAAGTTTTTCACATAAATCTTGGTGTTCTATTTAATTGTAATTTCTATTTAATTCTGTTATATGTTATATACAAAATTCTTACTTATTTTTTTATCTCATCAAAGTGTTGCATCTCTAATACGACTAATTCTAGAGTCAATTTCAAGTCTCCTTTGGAATGCTTGTTTGCATTAAATTGTGACTGAACCAATAGAATTTTTTAGAGTCTTTCTACTTGCCAAAATCATAATAAGCTCTTAATTAAAGAATAAAATAAATATAGCATTTATGTCTTTTAAATTTACTAATCTAACCCATCTACAAAATAAATCTCTTTATTTTATTTAGTTACAATGTATCAATATTTTACAAGCATTTGACGGAGAAAATATAGTCCCCAATGGACTTGATCGAATTGATTGGCCAAGACCAGTTCTTGCATGATTGGAACTATTAACTGACCTGCTTCGTCGGCTCCAATGCCGACTTTGTCGAGCTTGGCCATAATTTTTTTTGGAGGAAAAAATCATTCAATAGAGCTGCAAAGGAAAGCTAATTAGGAGGTTTGTTTAATCTTCAAACATATTTCATGAAATTTTCTTGTCAATGCTTGTTCAACGCCGTACAAGGATCTCTAAAGCAATCAATAAATTTTATTGTAAGTCGAGCTAATTATATATTATTTCGTATACTCAAATCTTATTAGTATTATAATCCATATACTTAAAAAATTTATAATGAGATTTCTATAATTTTGAAGGTAAAATAAATAATCCTATTTATCCGGTTGTATTGACAAAAATTACAGCACATTATACCACGTGTTGGATCGATGTAAAAGTGATGAACAAGAAGATAATTTCAATATCTCTTATATATCTAACATGTGCGATGTTAAAATTATTTTTTTATTAATAAAATTATTAAAAATAAAAAAATTAAAATTATATTTTTATCGATCCAGTACGTTTGTATTATATGCTATGTTTTGTAAGAGTAATGACGTTAGGATAAATAAAATTATTTATTTTTATTTTTATAATTATAAAAATTTTAATATAAATTTTTAAAATATAAAAACCCTTTGCTGCCGCAGTTGGTGATCTTAACAATATCAAAAGCATCGGACGTCAAGAAACCCTTAGCAACGATGAGGATTTATTATACCCTCATGAATAGCGATGGGGTTTATTATACCAGAGCAGGTCCTGTCTCCCCTTCGCTGCCGTCGTCAATGGGGTGATGCTGAGCTTGGCCGTAGTGAAGATGTCACGCAATTACGTCGTATTTGACTGATGGATTCACTTGTTGAATTCAGCAACACTATTTCAACTATGTAGAGTTCATGTTTTATTGCAACCAAACGAGGAAAGGTTCAACCTCGCTGTTTAATACGATTAATTAGTATAAATAACATTATATATATCTTTTCTTTTCTTATCAATCGCCAATAATTAATAGAATTATTGTGTAATATATGATGTCCAATTATTTAATATTCGATAGAGTGAAATTAGAAAAAAAATTGATAAATGAAAAAAATTTAAAGAAGCGAGAGCGAGAGAGAGAGAGAGAGAGAGAGAGAGAGAGAGAGAGAGGTGAGAACCGAGTCGAGGAGCTTTCGTGGTTCAACCGATCGAGAGAGAGAGAGAGAGAGAGAGAGGCGATAACTGAATCGAGGAGCTTTCGGGGTTCAACCGGTCGACGTACCAGTCTCCAGTCTAAGTCTTCGCTTCCATTCTTCGCGAAGGCGCCAACGATGACCGTTCCGTCCATTTAAAACCCATCCTTCCCCTCGCTCTCCTCGTCGCCCACGTTGCCTTCCTCTCGCCCTCAATTCTCGCTCTCTCCGTCTCGCTCTCCCTTGATTCATTGCCGGATTGGTAGCCGAACACCTGCCACGAAACGATGGTGAGGTTGCCGTACCTGACCGTGCTCACCACGCTCTTCAGCTATGGTCTCCTCTTTGCCTTCGGGCAGATTTTCTTTCGGAGGCTCATCGATTGGTCCAAATCCAAGTCCAAGGACCTCAAGGTCCATCCCCAACCTATTTCTTTGAGCATACGTTGAATTATTTGGGTTCTGATCGAGGATTCAATTTCGTCTTTTATTTGTGACAGGGGTATGCGCCTATCTGCTTGGGGCTAGAAGATTTCTACACCCGCCGGCTTTATCTCAGGATTCAGGTTTGTCCTTTGCTTCATTCAGTACCCGGTTTTTCTTTCAAATTTCTGTATCGTCTTGATCTGATTGGTCTTGCCTCTCTGAATCATTGATGTGAGACATTCCGACGCTAAATGATTCATTGGATGTCCCGATGAAATAGATTCGTTCACTTGATTTCATCATAATATAAAACTGGGAGAGGGAAATATTCACAATATGAATATCTCAACACAAGTTTTTCCATTCAAGAAATGCTGATAGAAAGGGTCTGCATTTGTTAAATATTGCAATGAGCTGCACTCGTAATGAAATTGACGTTGTAAACTTAATGGTATTGATTGTTTCCCTATTAATTTTTTAATTTAATTATAGGACAGAAAGAGAACACCTGATGTAGTTTAACTGTTTTCTAAACTAGATTTAAGATGATAAGAACTATGTTTAACTTAGTTACGTTGTTTGTGAAGGAAATAACTCTATGTAGTTGACTACAATAAAGCCTATCTTGTCTAACAACTTTTAAAATGTTGATTTATGATATCTAATCTTTTAAAGTAACTATTGTTTTCATCAATCAATCTCATTAAATTTTCGAGACCCAGGTGCAAGTATTATCCTGCACCAACTGCTTGTTACTATTTAGATTAATTTCATTCTTGGTTTGAACAAAGTCTTAGACTTTTAAGTGAGAAATGTAGGTGAATTTAGACATTCAATTTCCTTCTATTAGTGACATCAAAGAAAGTTAGATCTGCTGCAGCTGAAATGGTCATGCATATCCTTTTATCAGTAGGTCTTACCAATGGATTCTATTGTTAAGCGGCTAGTTTTGTACAATATATTGATAGCATTCTAATTTGGCAGGACTGTTTTAGCCGACCAATTGCGAGTGCACCAGATGCTTGGTTTGATGTAGTTGACCGTTACTCCAATGACAATAACAAGACACTGCAGTAAGTATGTATTTTAATAGGCTCTTTCTGTCAGAATATGTGAGTTTTTGTTAAATAGAAAGTAAAGGTGTATGTGGCATCTTATCTGAAATATATGGCATTTATTCTCTCCCAAGGATTTGGGAACTGTAAATCCTTCTCGAGAAAAAAATAGATGAGCAAACTTTCAATTCATTCCTATTTGCTAGTCTGTGGAATATATTTTGTGATTGCAATTGGAATGTGTTGAGGTTTATTTGTTCCTGTTACTTGATGCAGCCGGACCTCAAATACTACAAAGTGCCTGAATCTGGGATCATACAACTACCTTGGATTTGCCGCAGCAGATGAATACTGTACACCTCATGTTATTGATTCTCTGAAGAAATATTCACCCAGTACATGCAGCGTTCGTGTTGATGGCGGTATGAATATTTTGCATGCGATGTCAATTAGAAAAGTAGATATTGATGAGTTTGGATTAATGTGATTATGCTTTGTCTTGTATCAGGGACTACAAACCTGCACACTGAGCTGGAGGAACTGGTTGCAAGGTTTGTGGGAAAACCAGCTGCTATACTTTTTGGCATGGGTTATGTGACAAACTCTGCAATTATCCCTGCTCTAATTGGGAAGGTATGTTTAAGTTCTTAAAGGCACTAGACCTTAAAAGCTTTGCACTTGCAATCATGATATTCATGCAGCTTTTGTTGATGGACCAACACTAATCATGGTCATTCTCAGGGAGGACTGATCATTAGTGATTCTTTGAACCATAACTCTATTGTCAATGGTGCCCGAGGATCTGGTGCAGCAGTACGTGTTTTCCGGCACAACAGCAAGTTTTAAACTGTCAGATGCTGTAAATTACATTTCAATTACATTTCAAATTACATTTCAATTACATTCTTCCTTGCTTTTAAATTACATGTCAATGTTGTCTAGGCCCCTCATATTTGGAAGAGGTTCTGAGAGAGCAGATAGCTGAGGGACAGCCTCGGACGCATAGACCTTGGAAAAAGATACTTGTCATTGTTGAGGGTATCTACAGCATGGAAGGAGACCTTTGCAAGCTCCCTGAAATCATAGCAGTCTGCAAAAAGTATAAGGTTTGATGAGTTACATTGCAAATCTTAATTTCTGATCTTTAATTCACGTGCATCCAGGAGAATCAGATATGAGAAAGATGCTTCTTGATGGATAATAATTAAAAAGAAAAAAATAATGTGCACTTCTTTTTATATGAAAACAGGCCTACACGTATTTGGATGAAGCCCACAGCATTGGCGCCGTTGGAAAATCAGGCAGAGGGGTCTGTGAGCTCCTAGGAGTAGATACAGCTGATGTGGACATCATGATGGGAACATTTACAAAATCATTTGGATCTTGTGGAGGCTACATTGCAGCATCAAAGGTCCTATTTTTGTTGAACCAAATTTCACAAAATCACTTATGAAGTGGGACCAATTTAGGATGTACTTCCTAAACCTTCTTATGTCTTATTCAGGAAATCATCCAATATCTTAAGTACACTTGTCCTGCACATCTGTATGCCACATCCATCTCACCACCTGCTGTGCAACAAGTTATCTCTGCAATTAAGGTTATCCTTGGGGAAGATGGTTCGAATAGAGATACTTAATGGAATACTTGTGATGCAACTAACAATTTTTAGTTAGTTAAAGATGTCTTCTTTGATGTATATTGAAGTACAAAAGTTTTTTATTTGTGGTTGGTATGGTTGTACCAGGGGCTCAGAAACTTGCACGCATCCGTGAAAATAGCAACTTCTTCAGGTCAGAACTTCAGAAAATGGGATTTGAGGTTCTTGGTGATAATGATTCTCCAGTTATGCCAATAATGCTGTACAACCCAGCAAAGATCCCAGCCTTCTCAAGGGAATGTCTTAGACAGAATGTAAGTGTCATGCCGTTTGTTGACAATTTTACTATTATGATTGATATTATATATACAACTTTTTGAGGTCCAGTATATGCTTTTGTCTTCATTGAGTTGTAGATGTGTTGTGCTTGTATCTCTTGCATTTTCTTTCATGCTATATTTTCAGCAATGATATGATAACACATGGAGTTCTTCAGAGTAGATACATCGGTTGATTACACAAATAGATATTCATATGAACACCTAGGTGATTTTGTAGGCAAAAACTGCAATTTTAATGTTTAGTGCCCACTATTTTCTACGAGGACTTATCCTATAGGCACTTGTGTTCTTTACAAATGAGATAGCACTTTGATGTATGTACACATTTGTCTTCATTTTTCTTTTTGACCATTGTCATCCGTATTCTGATTTTGTTGCTTGTTCTCATGGCATCAGTCGTAAGTTGCCTTTATTTTCCTTTCAACTGGTGAATACCAAAAAAAATGACAATTATGCTGCCAACACTGTAGGTTGCGGTTGTGACTGTTTCATTTCCTGCAACACCACTGCTTCTTGCAAGATCTCGCATCTGCATATCTGCTTCACACTCCAGAGAAGACCTGGTAAAAGGTTTGGAGGTAAAGTTAATTTCATACATTCTGTTTTGCTTCAGATGATCCAATTTCTTTGATCTTATACTCATTCCTTATTATACAACTCCAGGTAATCAGCAAAGTTGGTGACCTTGTGGGCATCAAGTACTTCCCTGCAGAATCACCTAAACTTGCAGAACAGAAGAAAAACCTGTGGTAAAAGGCTCATTTGTTGATCAACTGGAAATCATGACACGAGGGACATCATGGGTCGTGCCAACCGTATCTTGTCCTATGCTCTTTGAAGTGGATCTACTTGGGCTGTTCTTGGGAAAAGATTATTTCTGGAGCTGACAATGATTTGATTCTCTAATATGTCATGTACAGTGTGTAGCAAGTTCCAAGCGATACTTTTGTTTGATGCAGTCACTATCATGTTAATTCTTTATGTCATGTTGTCGTGATATTAGCTATAGATTCACTTCAATGTACTGTAAGGAAGTTGGTGGAATTCAAAGATATTACAGTCGACATATCTCCAAAACTCTTATGTACAAGAAATGCCACTGGAATTTAGCTTCATGTGCTTTCATTCATTGAATACACATAGTGTAAGAAAACTTTTATTCGAAGGCTCAGTCCGTCTGATTCTGGGCATCATGATAAATGAATTAGTTGTGTTTGAGAATTTTTTTATGTTGCATGTCACATCAGTGGTATTTGATATATCAGAGTTGATTTTTTACCCGCCATGATGTGCAGCAGATTAGTATATCCAGTCTCATAAAAGAATCCAAGTAACTATAGATCCTTCCCATTAAAGTATCTGTATTTGGATGATGGGGAGTTCTAGCAGGGCAAAAACAAGTGGTGATTGAATACATGAACCTTAGGTTAGTGTTGTGTCAGCATGCAACAATGGGCCATTTTTGATCTAGCGAAGCACTTTCGCCTGCAAGTATAAGATACTGTTTTGGACATTGTTTTTTTATTAATAGCTCAGATTAATATTTAGCATTACATATCAAATTAGCACATTATTTGTCTTCCATTATGTAGGAATTCAGATTGAAAATAAAACACCTCCAAGACAAAGTCAATTGAGACTTTTGGTCACAATCCAGCCAAGCCAAGGGTCAACAGTTATCAACTTGGCCTTAGAAAATTGCGTGTCATGGGCATCAGTCTCTCTTGGGCGTCAAGAAAGGGCCATCCTCCTCCCTCCACCCGTCACTCTTTTGCCTTTATAAGGACCCAATGCTCACATCTCTCTCTCTCTCTCTCTCTCTCTCTCTCGCATAGGTCCACCTTGCTTCATTCTGTTCCTTCTTCTTCTTCTTCTTCTTCTTCTTCTTCTTCTTCTTCTTCTTCTTCTTCCAATCCATATATTGATATCACTCCACAGCTCTACACAACTAATGGCATTCTCATACTTTGAGCATCACCCTTCCCTTATCGATTGTGCCTATCTTCCATGCATGCCCACTGAGATCTCCCTCCTCCCACAGCAAGTGGGAGACGTGACCAGTGCTTCCTCTTGCTTCCTCCACTGCTACTCATCTGACGACAACCCACAGCTCCCACGAGCTGACGCCGGAAACTTGGATAGCAGCGACTCTGTTGACATTGCTGTCTTACGACCCCCTTCTGTTGTCGACCAAATTAGCCACACGCCAATGGTGGCCGAACCCAATGATGAGAAGGCCCCAAAACAACAAGTTTCTGGTGAAAAGAAGAGAAAGATTAATAAAGATCAGACTGGCTTCGTCACTGGTCGACCCAAGGTAGTACCATCATCAAATCATCCATTATAAGCTTCCATTAATGGGTTTTTGCTCCCACAAATTGTGTCCTGAGCTGGGTTTTCTTTGCACTTGACGTACAAAGGAAGGCAACATCAGCAAACACAGGCGGCCTCACGGTGGACCGAGGGAATCAAACGACAAGAAGCTTAAAGCCGATGACGACATGAAGACTCTAAAGCCCCGTGAGGAGATTCTTGCAGGGTGTATTCATGTCAGAGCACGGAGAGGTGAAGCGACAGATAGCCACAGTCTTGCGGAAAGAGTACGCACGCAACTCCAGAAGCAGCCTTTCTTCCTCTTGCAATCGTCATGATCTCTTCATCTGTGGCGTGTGGTTTTCAGGTCAGAAGGGAGAAGATCAGTGAGAGGATGAAGGTGCTGCAGAGCCTCGTTCCTGGCTGTGAGAAGGTGTGAATTATGAAGCTCCATCTCTCTTTTCTCCCATTTCATGGAACCACACTGTTCTCTGATCTGCTGATGGTTCTACCGAGTAGGTTACCGGAAAGGCACTCATGCTGGATGAGATAATTAACTATGTTCAATCCTTGCAAAACCAAGTTGAGGTAAGCAAAAGGCAATGAGTTGATATCTTCTTTGTACAGCGCGCTCCGACCCAATCTGATCACCTGTCTCCAGTTTCTCTCCATGAAGCTTGCTTCTCTCAGCCCCATGCTATATTTTGATGCAAACTCCGACGATTACATGAACAAAGCAGAGGTAGGCTAAGGATCAACTCTCTCTATGCCCTCATTATCTACGTAAAGATTTAATGCGTTGGTATCACTCGAATTTTCAGAGAGTAACGAGAAGCACCCCACTGCAAGTGTCATATGTTGGCCAAACCAATCACCTTCGATCCGTAGCTTTGGAGGATGGTGCGAGTAATTACCATATGATGGGGCACTCTGCTCATCTCTTCCTGCAGGACCAAGGGACCACTTCCTTTCCTCAGGTTTGATCTTTCCATCACAAAGCTCATTCATGGTTTCCAATAGCAGATGAAAACAGAACTCTTGTCCCCGTTTACTAACTCAAGAACATCCTTTTCAGAATGGTAGCAGTTTTATGATGCATGTGGGCGAGCAAAGGCGAGGGTTACTCAGCCAAGCAGAGGATGTCAACACCTCTTCCTCCTTCCAGTAGAGGAGGAAGAAACCCGTGATACTATTTGTAAAACCAGTACACCTCTGTGTTCCACCGCACTCTGTCATAATTCTGATATGTTATGTCGATCGGGTTGTCGTCCTCCTCTAAGCGCGTTCATGTATTACCCCAGCATGTACATAGATGAGGCTGAAATGTTATGTCCATTGCGTTCTTGTCTTCTCAGTTCCGTCGCGCATTACCACAGTGTGTGCACAGATGATAGAGACTGCATGCTGTGGCCAGTGGCTGCTTCTTCGTTGCTGCATCCGAAGAAAGGGTTAAGGTAGGGAGACAAAGAAGAAGCGACAAAAATAAAGACCATATCTCCAATGGATCCTCACTGCTGGCCTTTCATGTTGGTAGCAAAATAGTAAGAACCGTGTTTTGCAGCAGTCTGCAATTTTACAGTGTCACGCAGCGAGAGAGAGCGAGAGAGATGACTTACTGGATGTATCTTTCACCATTGTAAATATGCTCCTTTTACTCCAATTAGTAGCTTTTGCTGCCATCTTGGTTTGACCTGTCAAAATCCATGTGAATTCTCTCACCAAACAACTAAAAGCATCTTCAGGTGAAATCTTTGGAAACAGAAAAGATAGCATCATAAACACTATTCAGACTGACTTCAGATTTATACGCCACAAATAAGTGCTTTATATGCCGACAGCAGCTGTATTATAATTTCTTGCGACTGATTTGAGGGTACGACATGTTTGTTTTTTGAGGAAAAGAAGAAATCTTTCTACTGTTCTAAGGTCTGAGCCAACTGCATGCTTTACAAAGATCGAGCAGTTTGAGATCAATGGAGCCATGCGGTGGCCTCTCTTACGCTGCACGACCTGCTTTCGTGGTCGGAGCCATCAATGGAGGGACTTTGTGACGTGCTGCAGAGTGAAGCCTGCGAAGGAGGCTATACTACAGAAAAAGCCAAATCTATCGCCGAAGAAATTTTCTTTCCCATCTCTAGCTGAAGGACTACTTTAATGGAACGCTGCAAGGATCCTTCGACCAATCAAACAGTAGTCAATAGCTTACTACTTGGCCCTAAGAACCAACCTCAATGACCATGGAACTTTGTCGCGGCATGGTAATCTGCTGCTGCTGCTGGAGCATGATTTGTTTCACTATCAGAGAACTTTTGTATGATTCATCCATCAAAATCAAAGATCTCGGAATAGCATGATTAGTGCATTGCCTGCACTAATAACTCCGTGAGTAATAATTCTCCCATCTCTCTGGGGTGGAGAACACTTGGCGAATTCAATGTTTCTGCTGTTCCTGGAGACCGACGGATAAGCCAGTGGGAGTTGGTCATCTCCGCGGCTTGGGCCCGGCCGACACGGGGCGGTGCCTGACCGGGGTTCGGCAGCGCTCGATGGGTCCGGAAAACCAAACGGCCGAGGTGGAGCAAAGCAGCATGGTGGGGAGTGTGGCGCTGTCTGGAGGAGGAAGATGACAATTGCATTAAATGTTCGATGATGTCTTCGCGCGGGCATGTGTTGTCCGGTGAACCGCATGGGCCACCCATCCCCCCCATGTCCATGTTCTTGATTTGTCCTTCCATCTGTGCGCTGTGTGCGCCTGTGAGTCCAATATTTGCCTGCGATGCAGAGTTGTGACTTCTGCCAGCAGATGAACCGACGGTGAATCCATAGGATGATGATGTACAATCACAGTGACGCTAAATAATGCGTATAGAAGAAGACGTGGTCTAACCATGGCATAATGCATCCGTGCATGTCGGCTGCTGGCCGAGAGTTTGGCAATTGCCCATCCCCACTGCTGAAAGCTTCTGTGACCAAAAGAGACCGGTCTTAAATGCCATCACGCTCGGAAACAGTACCAGGAGCCGAAGGCCACACAGCAGAGAGGTTAAGTTGTCAAATCGTACGTCCATCTGAGGATGGGTTTGGAGTGATGAGGAGTCAGGACTGCTCATGAGACATTGAACGATTCCACTATTTAGATTCGAGCGTTGAATGGTCGGCAAAGTGCATTATAGATGAACAATCCGCAGTTTGTCTGTCCCAAACTGAATGAATTCTGCAGGTGACTTCAAGTCTTCAACTGCCGACCTATAGTTGGATGTGACGAAGGGAAGGCTGTCGCTGTACATGGTCTCTCTGCGGAACATAGCTCAACCGGCCACCTGCACAGCAGCGCTGCCAGTGGTCCAAACTCTGATCGCTGCTGTTGCTGTTGACAAGGAAGGAAGGAACGACCGAATCTGTGAACAGGATCTCAGAGATGTGCGTTCATGGAGGAGCAAGTAAGCCGGAGCACCATCCTGTTCTTATACGCATTGAGACAAGCGGCTCATGTGCGTTGACGGTAAAATCTCGAGACTGCTCGAGTGGGAAGTGGATCGTACATCAGAAGACACTCCAAATAGGAGAAGACGTGAGAAGCTAAAATCCGGGGCCTATGACGACCGCATGGCCCGAACTGGAACGGGACCTGTAAACCGATGGGCCTGTGGATTGGGCTTGCGGGCTACGCCACGGGAATTGGAGCAGCCCACCGTGCGTTGTCACGGAGCGACGTCACCACCTGAAGACCACCGATCGTTGGTGCCCCGACGAAGGCCGAGACACCGTGGCACCCTCCGAACCCATGATAAAATCACATCGATCAGCCGCTGCTAGTGACCGTTAACGCATTGCAAACTCGTCACATTAGCTGTAAGTTTATATGCTAGGAAGAAATATGCCGGGATCGAGAAAAAAAAATGATTAGCTAAATTTGTATTCATAATAAGCACGAATTTATATAAAAATTATAAAAATATGATAATTACAATTTTTTAATTAATAATAAATATAAAATATTCTTTAAATCATTTTATAACAGAGAAAATCACACTAAGATTATTGATAGAATCATGATAATTTGTTATTATAATTTTTATGATTTAGAATTATGGTGACATAGTATCAAAATATTGAGATGATCATTATAATTTTATCATTATTTTTTTTAATAATATCTTTCCTAATATGCCCCGATGGTGCTCTCATCAGATACATCAATCCTAGACTGAAGTAGAAAGAATTATTTTTGAGACAAAAACTTGATAAGAGCATATGCTGCAAGTTGATAAAAAAACGAGACATGAGAGATACAAAGCTCACCATTTTGGATTTTATTACGAATAAAATAAAAATTGATAACTATGTGCTTCATTCAAGAGTAAAATATAGAATTAGTACATAGATATATTGTCATGATATTATCATAATATGTAACACCCATAGTTAGTCCAATAGTCCTACATTGGAAATAGGTAGGATTAAGATTGGTTTATATGGGTCTGATAAGTGTGTTATTAATAATTTCAGCTTAAGCATTTTGGCTAGTGATTAATAGATCAAAATGAAATTAATAAGCTAGTTAGCCCATCAGGTCGAGTCGTGACTTTTGGTTTCAGAGCCGACCTAATATTCGGGCATGATGAGATAGACTTAAGTAGGAAATGACTACCTATGGATGAGACAGCATGAAGCCACTACTAGGCTATGCCTCACATACGTCAAGTAGTTTAAGTGGGCCTTGACAGGGACGTCAAGCAGTTTAAGTGGGGAAGATTATAATACCCATAGTTAATCCAATAGTCCCACATCGAAAGTGAGTGGGACTAAGATTGACTTATTATGGGTTTGATGAGTGTATTATTAATAATTTCAACTTAAGCATTTTGACCAGTGATTAATAGACCAAAATGAAGTTGATAGGCTAGTTAGTTCATCAAGCCGGGTCGTGACTTAATATATAGATAGAGGATTAAACATTATGACAAATAGTTCGTATAGCAATGATTAAATTCAATAAAGTTCAGTAATTGTAGAAACATTCACTCAATTTTCAATCTCTTTAGAAAATCTTGCAACAAAAAATTATTTCTTAGAACTCCAAGAGATTGGATTGTAACTCATAAATATAACATAAGCACTAATAAATATCATGTCATCCTTCACTCAATTTTCAATCTCTTTAGAAAATCTTGCAACAAAGAATTATTTCTTAGAACTCTAAGAGATTGGATTGTAACTCATAAATATAACATAAGCACTAATAAATATCATGTCATCCTTATTATATGTCCAACCGATATTTGAAAATATATAAAGTAATATAGAAGTATCATTTTAGAGAAATAAACTATGATCAATAGTACCCTTTAAGTACTAAAGAAGTCATTTACCAATTATAGACTTGTACATTAAGTACTAAAGAAGTCATTTAACAATTGTCTAATGATTGAAAGCAGACTTGTACATAAATTAAAATAATTTATTCACATTATATATAATGTCTGGATGAGTAAATACCAAAACTATAGATCGCGAATAACTTGATCACACTTAATAGCATCGTTGAGATTAGCACTATCAAATAAAGTAAGAGAAACAATTGTAAAGATTGATATATTAAAAATGTTAGCTTCAAGAATTTTGATATGATTAAGAAGGTCATAAATATACTTGTATTTTGAAAGAAATAGACAATTTGTTATATGGATTACTTGAATGTCAAGAAAATAGTGGGACCTAAAATCTTTAGAAAACTTATTTTCAAGCTGTTGAATAAATTGATTAATTATTATTGATTTATTACTAGCAATAATTAAGTCATCCATATAACTTAGTAAAAATATGATTATGCCTTCATTAGAATAAATAAATAATGAATTATTATATTAAGAACTATGAAATCTAATTGAGATTAGATGTATTTGAAGTTCATAATACCAAGCATGAGAAGTCTGCTTGATATATTATTGAAAATATGATTATAAAGAAATATATTATTCACGTCCAATTATCGAAGTCCCTAATTGTTTGATAAAGTAAGACAAAATAATATGAATTATTATTAGCATCATAACTAGGCTAAATGTCTTATGATACTCAAGGTCTGAATGTTGATGAAATCCCTTTACAACAAATCTTACTTTATTCTTATTAATGGACCCATCAAGATTTTGTTTGATGTAAAAAATTCATTTGCACTTTATAAAGTTTTGACATAGATGAGATGAGACTAAATCCCATGTATTATTTCGTAATAAATTATTATATTCTTCAGACATTGCTACTTGTCATTTGAAAATTTTTAAGGCTTAGTTAATAGTGGAAAGCTCAAAAATAAAATTTTGAGATTAGTTTATGAAAATAAAAAATATTTATTTAGTTAAGGACGTGATTTTTGGATCTAATAACCATCAGATGAATTGGTATATGATTAATGATATCATTAGGGGATACTAAAACGTAACCTTACTATGAATTCTTCTATTGCATGACACCCTTTGTGAGGTAGTTGAATAGATAAGATAATCTATTATTCATCAGACACTATTAAGGAAGGACATGATAGGATCTAGATGGATAAAGCATTTGGATTGGTGAGTGGGGTTGATATTTCAACTTGAACGAAAATAATAATATGAGGTAGCTCATGAATTTGAGGAATCCAATCAATAAAATTATTAGAAGTTAATCTAAATAAAAAAGAGTCAAGTGATTTATAAGAAAAAATAGATGCCATAAAATTAACATGATGAGAAATGAAAATTCTTTTGGTTGATGGATCAAAATATTTAAATACATTTTGATTAGTAGAATATCCAAGAAAAACATATGATTTTGATCGGGCTTCCAATTCATTATGGGGGGGTAAGGTTTTAACTGTGGATAATACAAACACCTAAAAATACATAATTTACTACGGTTAGGAGTGGATCCAAATAATTTTTCATACTGTGAAACTACATTTAGAACTGAAGTGGGCATATGATTAATAAGATAAGTTGATGTGACAAATACATGAAATCAAAATTGAAGACGTAAGGAAACTTGAGTGAGAAGTGTATGACTACTTTGGATGATATGCTGATAATGATATTCCATAGTCCCATTATGTTTAAGAGTGCATGAAGAGCTAAGAAAATGAGAGATTTCATTAGTTTTAAAAAAGTTATAAAGCTTTTTAAAATTCATCGCTAAAAATATTAGATTGTTGAAGAAACTTTTTAACAATAAGCTTGAACTTTAAAAAAATAATGGAAAATAACCATATGTACTTTATGAAATGCTCAATAAAAATAATATAACAATTAAATTCGTCATGAGATTATATTGGTAAAAAAACCCCAAATAATAGAATCTATAAGTTCAAGAGACCAATTAATAGTGAGAGAGGATGTAGAAAATGAAAGTTTGTACATTTTATTGCATTTGTACGAGTATACAAAAAGGGATGACAAGATAATAATGATAAAATTAAATTATAAGAATGAACAGTATGATTTAGAACCTTAAAAGAATGATACCTTAACGATTGTATCATTTTTAAAATAGAGCCTTAATGGTAGTCAAAACAAAGCTAGATTTGTATGGATTAATAGTTGGCCACTCATAAGCATCATCTCTATTTAACCCATCAATGAGATACACCCCTCAATGAGATATAGTCTTATGTTGAGATTCTTCGTAACAAATAAAGTAGATAAGAATTCAACAGAAACATTATTAGAAGAACACAATTTAGAGACATATATTATGTTCTTCGTATTAGGAATACAAAGAATATTAAAAAGTAAAAAGGATTTTGAGGAAGAGGAAAGGTTTACAGAATGAGTTATTTTGAAACCTTTGTAATCACTTATCATGATATCATCAAAATCATCATAATCTGAATGAATATTTAAGTCAAACATGACATGATGAGAAGCTCAAGAATCAACAAGTCAATTTGATGAATGTTGAAAATTTGAGCAGCAAAATGAGCACACGATGGTGGTAATGAAAACTAAGTGATGCAGCAAAATATATAGAATAAGGTGAGTATGAAGGCTAAAACAATCATAGAATAGTAGTTTACAAGCGATAATATTTCTTAGCAACATGGCCTTATAAGTCACATATTTGACAATTGACTTTGTTGTTGAATTATTGATTAGATTTATTGATACTTTTATTGTGACATTGGTGCATGTTACCTTCAAAATGATTATTTAAATAGTTGTCTTGCTAGTTGTGAATCTTATCTTTATTGTTAGAATTAGTTTTGTTAGCAAAATTGATAGTGATATAAGTAGCATCAAAAGGTGGTGATTCTCATTTAATATAAGCTTCATAATTAGAAAGTTTATCATGAAGTTCTTTAAAAGATATAAAACTATCGTAAGCATGAATTATAATCGAGATTTTCTAATAATATGAACCAAGACTATTTAATATATAAAAAATGATCTCTTCATCATCAAGAAGTGCATCAATCGTAGCAAGTGCATCGAGTGGAGTTTTGATTTCCTATACATAGTAAATAGATTTTGTGCTCTTAGAAAGTTTGAAAAGAGTTTTATAAAGTTGAATGAGCCAACTACAAGATTCGTTAGCATACATTATTGCAAGCTTAGACCACACTTCATAGGAGAATTTTACAGAGCACTTCTAATAAGATGATCTTGATGAATCTAAAAAATATATTTAGAATTAATAACTTCAATATTATTCTCTCTTATAATTTATAGAGAGCAAGTGATTGTGTCATCTACATAATCCATAGGATCATAACTGATTAAAAGAGAATATAATTGAGTATACCAAGAGGTATAGTTTATGGATGTGAGTTTAAAAGGAGCTTGGACTGCAATGTTAATAGAGATAAAAGTATTTTTAGGAATAAAGGAGTTATTATTGGTATTATCAATCAAATCAAAAAGTAGAAAAAAAAAGACTGAAAACAATGTACAAGAAAAAGAGGCTTGTTAGAGCACAAAATTTAATAGAAGTTATAATGCTACTTATACAAAGGAGGAGTTACAAAATAATAGTAATAAAGAGTTGTAGTGCTATCTTCAACTACGATAAATGTAGGAGATATAAAATAACAATAGCAAAGAGAAGATCAAAATGATATAAATGACTTAACTAGCAAGTGGCTTGGCAATCAATAGATTCATTGTAACTGGACTATCAGGGGCTAATGCTAATGAACAATATTCAAATTAAAAGAGTGTGATGGATCTAGCAAATGCTACTATTGAAGATGGCAACATAATTGATGATGATCCAGAAAATAACCTATAATTCACAACTATCTATGTGGCTAACGTTGCTTATGAGGTTGCTCAACTTGATCTAAAGTAACCCATATGGCTAACCTTACTCATGAGGTTCCATGCCCTTAGTGCCGGAGTAATAAAAGTATTAGATTATATGAGATATATTATAGATCTAAGTGGGTTATGATGAAAGTTATAGCTAATAAAAATGAAGTCCAATTATAATAGAATTCATTAGGAGATGACTTTGATGGGAGGAACTTTTCTAATTACTTATCCTAGACCATTTGGTCTCATATATATATATATATATATATATATATATATATATATAAAGGACACTCTAGGGATTAAACTGTTGAGAAATTTAGGGGTGACAAAACATGCACATCGAAAGAACAAAAAAAACACAAAGTCCTAGATTTTCACAAAAAAGGTTTCATCGTCGTATGAAGATTGATGTGCAAAAATCACAAAATTGAAAACTACGTATATAAGAAAAATAGTACATAAGGAGATCGTATATCCCTGAATTCTTGTAGATTTATGAAAGAGGATGAAGGAGGTCAAGCATCCTCCTCTATAGTGATGATCCGCACGACAAAGATTAAGAAGATGCTCCTCTCTAGAGAGAGGAAAATATAAGGTAATACCAGGAAGCCATAATCTATGAGCCTTTGGTTCCCTCTTATTTATAGAGGCCCCATGTTAACTCTAATGGATCCTATCTTATTGGGTATTGAATCTCCATCTAATTACCCAAGCCTCTTAGATTAATGGGTCTCTACCTAGTAATATCTTATTAGCTATTATTGAATCTCATCAAGTCTCTACCTAATAATCTCTTAATAGCTCTTATTGGATATTATCCATGAAATCCAATAATTTAGGGGCTTATTGGATATCCAATAAGATAGAGGCTCCGACGGATATCTTATATCTGAATCTCTACTCGTCGTAATATCTACCATATATGTGTCTCTCTAAGCCTAATATAAAGTTGGTTGTAAGTCATACTTGTTAAAATTTCTTCTGATTTAGTGAATTATTATTTTCATAATAATTCACTTGACTCATCGACTGCGAACGTACTAGGCTACTATGCCGCATCTCCAAACAATACAGGAGAATCTAATCATTTGGACATTTCTGTCCTTAGTTACCGTGTACCTATAGTCTATCATTTATCTAATATCTCAAAGACCAAATATACTATCGGGACTATGGAATCGCTATCTGACAACATGTATCATTAACCATCTAACATTCAGTAAGCAGATTAATTAAACATATTAGTGTCTCCTTCTCCGATGAGCATATGCATTGTATCCTTAGTGTCTCCAACGAGTAGCTATGAGATCAGCCACCTTTATTATATAGATGAGTATACAACATATTATATGAACGATTATCTCGATATCTCTCTCGAGTAACCTATGATCGGGATTATTTAGGGTTTATGTTTAAAGGCGAATCAGTCTTATTATCATGATCTCATTACGATCCGATTCTCATTGCACAAATCTAAGGACCTCACAATATATATCTAGATAATGTAAAAAAATATCAATAATTATAAGTAAAGAGATTGATGTAGTGTATTACAAGTGTCATCATTCACATGATTGACTTATAGGGCATCTATAGCTAATATAAACAATGTGAGAACATCATGAGATGACAAACATAAGACGTTGATACATAACAATCATTAAGAGATTATGGTTTCTCTTACATTCTCCTTTGTCTCTAGTTTATCGATCTAAGTGATCTTGTAAAGAATAGGAAGAGAGGAGAATGAGAATCTGATTCTCCTGGCAGATCAATATCATTGTGATTTTTGAATCCGAAGACAGTGCTCTTATAGATCAGATAAAATTCTTTTTAAATAACATCAAAAGATACATATCATAAATCTAATCTATTATTATTTGATTCACTTATAACATTAAAAAAAATTTACGTAACATATAACATATTATGATTTTATGGTCACAAAAAAGAAGTTCGCATACAATATGACAAAAGGTTTAGTTTTGTGAGATATAGTAATTATTCTAAAACTACTTTGGCTATCCAAAAGGGGAATGGTTGATTTTTTTATAAAAAATAATATAATGTTCTTGGGGCAGCAAACCAACTCTGTCAAGAACTACCTCTACACCACTACCCTGATAAGACCCCTTAGGGTTTTATCATGGAAAAAATGAAAGGAATGAAGGAGAAGCGGAAGAAGCGGGGAAAAAAGGATAAAGATCGCTTCGAGGGGATCAGCCTCCTTGATCACTTCGAGGGGATCAGCCTCCTTGATCACTTCGAGGGGATCGACCTCCTTAGTTTAGCCAAAGGACTGAATACTTCTTCTCATCCTGAAAGAAATAATTACATCTCATTTATAGAGTTCCGCTAAGAGTTTCCTCAAGAACTTGGACTCTTATTAACCAACTTCATAACTGACTTGTAACCGACTAACAAATCTCTATCATTAACCAATTCCGTAACTGACTTATAATTGAATTAGTAACTGACTCCCTACTAGACAACTCCATAACATTATCCAAAATATTATCCAAAGCTTAGAAAATAAAAGATTCGTAACGGTTTCGCCCTCGTCAAATCAGCCTTATCCTCAAGGCTGAGTGACATCAAATTCGGCACAAGGTATCTGCGCCGTGTCACAACTCGCTGATCAAGTAAGTATGACCTCCACTTTTTGATGGTGTGAGCAACAAGTCGAACATTAGTTGGTGCCTTCCCAGGTATTATTGGAATCTGATTATCATGATGTCGAAGAGGTGGGAGTCCTTGTGGTTCTACAAATACATCTGCAAACTCTTTAAGCAATGATTCAATACTTTCGGTTGGAATGTGCTCTGTTATTTCTTGGTCTATACACTATAATGATACCAGGAAACTAGTGTGTGTCTCCCGAAGAACCTTCTCTATCCGATGGTTAGTGATAGTGGTAATTTTACTTCCGCGCCGGCCCTTTAGAATCACCTGCTTTCCATTAATAAAAAACTTCATTATTAGTTTAGAAAAGTTCTAGGAAACATCACCCAAGGTTGATAGCCATTCGATTCTTAGCACCACTTCATAGTCTTCTAAGGGAAGTAAAAAAAAATCCACGAGCAACTTTTGACCCTGCATAGTAAGCTTTATCTTTAAGCACTTGCTATTACAGGTTAGAATCTGTCCATCAGCAACCTTTACTTCAAATTTATCACAGATGTCGATGTGGTAGGATAATCGGGTGGCGATCTTTCTATCCATAAAATTGTTGGTGCTACCTGTGTCAATCAAGACAGTGACAGGCTGATGTTTCAAAGTTTTTGCAACTTGCATTGTTTGTGGGTTAGAGTAGCCAGCCAATGCATGCAGTGTGTATGTAATAGGGTTAATATCTTCATCGGTTTCTATGTTTTCATAGTCGGAATCTAACTCTTCTGCTTCGAATTCCTCCTCGATTGGCTCAATCCTTAGGAGTTTTCCTTGTCTGCAATGATGCTCTTTACTCCATCTTTCATCACAATGCGAACATAACCCTTTTGCTGATCTTTTCTTGAACTCTTCTCGAGTGTTAAGGTTGTGGTTGAGAATAGACAGGGTTGGTGGCACGCTGATCATTTGTTTGTTGTCACTTCTATTTTGACGATATTCTATATTGATTTTTTCCTCCTATATGCGTGCAAATAAAATTACAGCTATTATAGTGCGAGGTTGTCGCACCTTAACTTCACATCTGATCTCCAGAGTGAGCCCTTCAATAAAGGTACCCACTAATTATCGCTCAGACCAATCTCTAGCTTGATTCGACAATTACTCGAATCTGCCTTAATATTCTAATACTGTAGAAGTCTGATGAATTTTTGTAAGCTGTCCATCTACATTTTCGTACTTTGAAGGCCCAAATCGAACAAGAAATCCCCTCTTGAATTGCTCCCATGAGAAAACTCCGTGGCAGGTTTCATACTAGTCATACCACTAAATTGCATCATAGTTTAACTGGATTGAGACTTTTTCCACTTTAGACTCCTCCGGGGTTTTGAGGAAATGAAAGAATTTCTCTACCCTCGAAATCCAACTGGTTGGGTCTCCACCTTCCCATTTTGAAAATTCTACCTTAATACGTGGGTAGCTGGAGTCATATTCTCGGTGCATCTTTCCTGTATCTCCCGATCTGTTTAACGTGGAGTTTGAACTTTCATCTTGTTGTAATTTACCAAAATTTCCTAATAGGCTTCTTTTAAACTCATTAAAGGTCTCCTGTAGTCGGTTGTCAATTCAGGTTTCTAATGCTTCCATTTGATTCCCAATTCAAATTTATAATGCCTCCATTTGGTTCCCAATTCGAATTTCTAATGCCTCAATTTGGTTCCCAATTCGAAATTCTAATGCCTCCATTTGATTTCCAATTCAAGTTTCTAATGCTTCCATCTGGGCTTTCATTGGTTTGTCGGTGGTCATTACGTAAGATTGTAGATCTGTAATTCCTAATTCTTGTTTCAGATGTCTAGTCAAGGGCATCCGTGCTGTAAGCATAGATTTGCGACAAATGTAAGGCTTACTGTAGTTGTTGGGAGGAAGGAATCAGCAGTCGTCGGAAGGACAACCGCGAGGAGGGAAATCAACAGTGCGGCCTTGGTACCGTCGCCTGTTGCGACGGCAAGCGAGAGCGACAGCGGAGATGGTTGGGCCACGACATTTGCTCCTGAGGTCGGCAGCGAAGAGGGCAGCGACGATGGTGGTCGCGGCCGAGAAGCAAGGTTGGGGCTGCGACGGTTGCTACTAAGGCTGGTAGCGAAGAGGGTAGCGCGATTGCTATTGAGGCAAGCAACGATGGGGGCAACGACGATGGTGGTCACGGTCGAGAAGTAAGGTTGGGGGCGACGACGGTTGCTGCTAAGGCTGTCAGCAAAGAGGGCAGCGCAGTTGCTATTGAGGCAAGCAGCGATGAGGGCAGCGACGATGGTGGTCGTGGTCGAGAAGCAAGGTTGGGGCTGCGACGGTTGCTGCTGAGGCTGGCATCAAAGAGGGCAGCGCAGTTGCTGTTGAGGCAGGCAGCGAAGAAGGCAACAGCAGCGATGGTCACGGTCGAGATGCAAAATTACAGTGAAAACGTCGATGATCGCTGTTCTGATACCAAATGATAAGACCCCTTAGGGTTTTATGGTGAAAAAAATGAAAGGAACGGAAGAGAAGTGGAAGAAGCGGGAAAAAAAGGATAAAGATCGCTTCGAGGGGATTGGCCTCCTTGCTCACTTCAAGGGGATCGACCTCCTTAGTTTAGCCAAAGGACTGAATACTTCTTCTTCTCATCCTGAAAGAAATAATTACATCCCATTTATAGAGTTTCGCCAAGAGTTTTCCTAAGGACTTGGACTCTTATTAACCAACTCCGTAACTGACTTCTAACCGACTAACAAATCTCTATCATTAACCAACTTCGTAACTAACTTCTAACCGAATTAGTAACTGACTCCCTATTAGACAACTCCATAACATTATCCAAAGCTTAGAAAATAAAAGGTGCAACGGAAACAAGACAGCACCGCTGATCTCCTCCTCGTGGTTGTTCTTCCACCAAAATTTTTACTAGCGACTATGCACCTCTGCGTTCATCCTTTCAACCAACCCATCTCCGACGCCACCCCTGCTTCTCGGAAGCGACCATCGCTGCTGTTGCCTTCTTCGCTGCTTGCCTCAACAACAATCGCGCTGTCTCTTCGCTGCCAGCCTTAGTAGCAACCACCGCAGCCCCAACCTTGCTTCTTAGCCGCGACCACTATCGTCGTTGCCCTTTTCGCTGCCAACCTCAGGAGCAAACGCCGCGGCCCAACCATCTCCTTGGTACCGTTGCCTGTTGCGACGGCAAGCAAAAGCGGCAACGGAGATGGGTTGGCTGAAAGGACGAACGCAGAGGTGCGTGGCCGCCAATAGAAATTTCGATGGAAGAACAGTCGCGAGGAGGAGATCAGCGGTGCTGCCTTGTTTTTGTTGCACTGCACGCTGACTGCGACGGTTGCTATTGAGGTTGGTAGCGAAGAGTACAACGACAACGATGATCGTGGTATAACATATCTTCATTCTCTAGACTCTCTACAACATTATCTTTTAGTTTATGATCATACTTTATTATTGGGTAATATGACTTCTAGCGAGGCATTGATGCATGCCCAGAGTCAACAAGCTCAAAGGCAAACAATAATAGTGAAGGACACAGGTGCCAACCAGGTTATCTACGATAGTGGGTTTCAAAATGTTAATGCAACACAACATTTCATGTATTACTAGTGATTGGTCATCTCCATACATCTCATGATTCATTGAGCATCTTGAAGCTCTTCGGTTTTATGGTTATTAAAATTTTTTGCTATTCTCTGTTACCACTAACTAAATTTTTATTGATAATGAGTATAAATTTATATAAATATTGATATCATGATCTTCGTTATTGATAAAATATTAATAATATATTATCATAATTTTTATAATTTAAAATTATGATAATATACTATCAGAATATTAAGAAGATCATACTAATCTTATCATGATTTATTTTTCTTAATAACATCTTTGCTAGTAGTGATCCATTTGTATTCTTCTACATTAGTCACAACTATCTCAACATATGAAGGTTACCTTCATCTAAAGAATCACTTCGTTCTTTTTCTTCTGCTTTGAAAAGGTTTTTGACCTTTTCATTCGGAGAATACCATCTTTTTAACTATAAATATAATAAGACTTAACAAATCGGGTCTTCATCTTGTCCTCTCACGTTCTGTAGTTGGATTGATGGAGTGTTGAGATGAACCTAATTAACTCTATCCATCACCACATGGATGCCTGATAAATAAATGGCAGCAGTTGTGATTAGTAGATGATATCTAGTAATGATCCTATGCTCCAAAGCTACGTTTTTGCCTATCTATCAATGCGGGACCATTTTAAGTATTTTTTATTTAAGTAAGATCTCTATTTTTCATAAGTTAGCATACGAACAAGAATATTTCTAATTTTATTTTCAAAATTGGTTATGTGAAAAAAATGAAAAAGTAAGTAGAAGGAAAAGATAGAAATAACTGGACAGTTACACCAAAGAGAGACATTACGAAGCACCAAAAGGAAATTTGTTTGGTAAGATAAATTTAGAATATATTTTATCTATAAATATAAAACATAATTTATTTGATTAGATTTGATATAAACGTACACTATTCCTTAATTATCCTTTTACTTTTCATACTTGATAAAGGATTAGAAGATTATGATGGAACATCAATTTAGTGTTTCCTTATGGATGAGTGGTGGCCTTTTTTTTCTATAATATGATTTCATAATTCTCATATGAGACATGCAGTTTTGCCAGACCTTGAAAGTTATTGCCTAGTCGATAATCTTCATATTAGCATCTTATTTTTTATTATTATTTTTAAAAGAGCATCAATTTATTAGCAATCGAGACTTACCAACCCAATGCGCCTTCATGTTAAGACTCAATAATCTCTATCCGGTATGTTATATTAAACTCCTCTTTGAAGGAACGTTGTGTCAGACTTATAGTTCCAAATACCGATTTTGTATAATAAAACATAAATAATAAATATTTTTTTCTTTTATCTAATAGTATAATTTTCTGTTTTATTTTTCATGAGCCACGCCGCCACTGTCCGTTGCGTGCGTAAGCAATAAAATCCGTCTCTGATCACGTACAGAATTCGTCTTCAAATAAAAATAATATTTAATTGAAAAGTACTTTTTTTTTCTTCAGAGAACGTGTCTTCGGTTAGCCGCCTGTCGGACCCACCGAGGGGCGACTCTTCCTGACGCGGTAGGTCGACGGGTGACGCAATGGCAGGTGGAAAAACAATCGCGTTAATTATAGTCAGAGAAGGAGAGGTCCACGAGGAAACCAACGCGGCGTGGAGAGGTGTGGTGAGCCGTGACGTGTACGGTGCAGATTGAAATCTGTCGGTTTTAAAATTAGATCGCCTCCGCTCGCGTCCTTTCGTCGTTTCCCTAATCTTCCATTTCCGCCGACGGGTCGCAGCTCCCGCTTCTCTGCCTCTCCTCACGAGCTCTATCGCCGCGGTCTTCTCGGGGATCTCACCCGAAGGGGCGAAATATCCGTGGATCGATCGCCCTCTTGATCGATTATCCTCTCCGAGGGCTTCAGAACGAGCTCGGATCCGCCTGAAACGGCGGCCTCACACCGCGGAATCGAAACCTAGAAAACATCGGTCGAGAATTTTAACCCTCGGAGCAGTGCGATCGACGGATCCGTAGTCCAGAGGAACTCCCGTGACGCCGTGGGAGTCGAGGGCCGCCTGCCTTATGCGCGTCTCCGGTTCCAATCGATTCTTCTTGAACCCAAGCGAGAAGGAAACCCTAGCTCGAATGGCGACGGATTGCTCCTGCGGAGGTCGTGCGGCGGATGGGGAGACGTCCGACGGCGACTCGTCGCAGTCGCTGGAGGAGATCTCGGCCGAGGATTTCAAGCAGGAAGCCAGGGCCGGAAGATCCAGAGTCTTCGTGGGGTACCCCATGTCCAAGAACTACGCCCCCAGTCTCTATAGCTTTGCGTGGGCTCAGGCCGTGCGGAACAAGCCTCTGGGTCTGGATTTAATGCCGATGAGAGCCGGTGATCTCGCCGTGAAGAATGACTCCGGAGTTAAGCCTGAAAAGGAGGAAGTTTGTGATGTGATTATAGAGGATAGCAGTCAGGAGGATGACAGTGCAATGGAGAAGGAGGAAGGGGAATTGGAGGAAGGGGAGGTCGACTTTGGGTCAGAACCGATGATGGTTGATGAAGCGACTGATGTTTCTTCTGATAAACATGAGAACGAGCCAGAAAAGAAGGAATCAGATGGGGAAGAGTCGCAAGGCTTCGAGGATTTTGATCGGCGTGTGAGCTTAATTCTGGAAGAGCTAGAGACGATAACCATGGAAGAGGCTGAGGCGTAAGTTTGAGAATTTGAAGAACCCTAAAGAAGAAAGAACTATAATGTGAAACCAGTGAAATAAATTTTGCAGTAAAAAGCATCAGAAATTAAAAACAAAACTTAAAATTTGCATCTAAAAGATGGATGCAACATTGTGTTGCAGACATATCAGAGAATCTTTTAAGCTTTCGGGTGATGAGAAAACCCATTTTGATGTTAATTTTGTCTCATGTAGATCCTTTGAAGGTGTATGTGCACGTCTGCGTAAATCTTTTGAAGACTTGAAGCCGATGTTTACAGGGATAGAGAGTTCAGATACCGTGCTGCATGTTGTAGTCCAACAAGCTGTCATGGGAATCCAAACAACTTATTCTGTAAGAACAACAAAAAAAACTTTGTTTTTAATTCTTGAGCAGTTGTTATAATTCTAGTTGTTGAAATATCACCTGATACTGGTATTTCTGTGGCAGGCGCTTGATTCTTTTACAATGCAGAAGAAGGAGCAGAATAAGCAATTGCTGTTGAGGTTAGATCCTTATATGGTCTCCTGTGAATCGTGACCACTGGATGTCATTAACTAAATTCAACTCTGTCGAATCTGGTGTAGGTTGCTGATTCACATAAAGAACCAGTATTATACCCTGTTAACTCCTGAACAAGTGAGAGAGGTCTGTAAATAATTCCATATATTTTAGGTAAAGTCATTGTTGATGGAGTTCAGTTTAATCTTGAGTCATTCTTCTGCTTCGACAGATCGACACCCTGGTGAACTCATTAGTGTTTGAGGAGGATCATGATAAAGAGAAAGAACAGCATGGTGGTGGTTTGGTTTGTTTGGAGACGCCATCTATAGCTTCAAAAACAGTTAATCTGCCCAATTTGGAGTTCCCCACACCCTCTAGAAATAGAGTGGAGTTTAGTCCATTGTTGGATCTTCATGCAGATTATGATGCAGACAGTCTTCCTTCACCTACTCGAGAGAACTTGCCACAATTTTCTATCCCAAAGCCCATTGGTCTTGGAATGCTGCCAGTTGTATCTTCTCAGCCAAGAACTGCCAAAAATGAAGAAGCTGAAGAGGCAACATCACATCCATATGTAACTGATGCTCTCAAGGCTGTCTCATGCTACCAACAGAGATATGGCAGTACTTCCTTTCTGTCAATTAATCGACTTCCAAGCCCAACTCCCTCAGAGGAGGGTGACAAAGATGATGATTCCCATGAAGAAGCATCCAGTTCTTCTGTTGTTAGTAATGCCGAAACTGCTTGCACGATTCAAAATCAGGCCGTCAAGTCTAGTAGCACTGCAGCCTGTTCAAATAGTTCAGCTGGAGATCAACCGAATCCTGTCAAGCTAGTTGGACAGGTTGGCTCTGGATCAAAATCATCTGCAAAACCTGCATTGAAGCGCAGAGATCCAAGGCTTAAGCTCATGAATAATGAAGTCAGAGGCCCTTCAGTGGGAGATAAGGGTATTGACTCTAATGCCTTTGATAACAGGCTTGTGGGACGAACTATGAGTACTAGGAAGCACAACTCAGTTGATGAGCCTGTAACTGGGGACCATAAAATGAAAAGGCAGAAAAATGGTTTTACGGAGTCCAGAGATATGCAGATGACATCAGGTAGAGGTGGGTGGCTAGAAGACAGCAGTATTCCCCAACCAAGTGACAGGAATCGAATAAATGAAAATTTTCGGGTTGAGGTTAGAAAACCAGGAAGTGGAGAAGTTGGTTCTGGTAAAAAATCTGATTCTAATGTGAATTTCAGCATGTTGAATGGACTTATACCTAATCCTTTGGGTAATCTTCCAAATACTCTTTCTTTGCCTCCCTTGCTGAAGGCTGTAAATCCAACAATATTTGTGCAGCTACTTCAAATGGAACAACACAGATTAGCAGCAGAGAATCATCAGATAGTTACTGCTTCAACAAGTGATGTGGCTAATGTTTCAAAAGTTAATGGATTACCTGGAGCAGTTTCTTCAGTAAATTCGACTCCACTTAAGTCCCAAGAAGTTGGACAGAATCATCTAGGAATGTCTCAGATTCCTTCTCAGTCAGCTTCCGTGGTGAGGCTTAGGATTTAATCATCTGTTCTGTCACATGCTCCAGACTTTTGTTAAAAGTTGCTATATTTGATCGACCTTTTTTCCTTTTACTGTCTTTTAATCTGTTCCTACTGATAGCCACTCTGAAGACTTAACATGCTGCATGCAGTAGTTTCCCAAGGACTCTCATTATATAACTTAATTGATCTAAGGACTGAAAATCTTGATTTCTGCCATGTGATAGAATATTTTGGATACCTTGGTCTATTGATAATGTCTAAAGCTTCATGCCTTCTTAGATTTTGTTTGCACTGTCTTTTGCATGCAATTGTGGTTTCATCCTTTGATTTTGCTTTCTGAATAACCATCCATGATTACTTTTTTGTATATGTTTACAGAGCTCTCAAAACGATGTTGGAAGGATTCGCATGAAACCTCGTGATCCTCGCCGTGCTCTCCATAACAATATGGTTCAGACGAAAAACGTCATTGTATCTGAACAGAAAAAAATAAATGGGGCTATCCCTGGTCCTCAGAGCAGCATGGGACATTCAACTGCCAGAGAACCAGGAGAGCAGGCACAGGCCAGTGTTTTGGCTACACAATTTGTTCCCCAACCCAATATGTCTCGGCAGTTAACCAAGAATCTTGGTAATATTGTGTCTAGTTCCCAATTGGCTGCCACTTCCCAAGCAGTAACTCAATATATTCCAAGTAAAGCTAATCAGGTGAATGTAAGGCCTTCTTCAGCAGAGTTGAATGATTCAAAGACTGTGGTTTCTGAAGCAACTGCAAAAGGTGTTTCTCAATCAATTAACCCTTGGGGAGATGTAGATCATTTCCTTGATGGGTATAATGACGAACAGAGAGCAGCTATCCAAAAAGAGAGAGCGAGAAGGATTGCAGAACAGAATAAAATGTTTGCTGCTAGGAAGCTTTGTCTTGTTCTTGATTTGGACCACACTCTTCTTAATTCAGCTAAGGTAAAATATAAAATTTCAAATCTTGGTTTCTGCACAACCTGACTAGGTGCATATACTTAGTGGCTTGCTGAAACGGACACCATCTCTTTAGTTTGTAGAAGTGGATCCAGTTCATGAAGAGATTTTGAGAAGAAAAGAAGAGCAAGACAGGGAGAAGCCACAACGGCATCTTTTCCGCTTCCATCACATGGGAATGTGGACAAAATTGAGGCCAGGCATCTGGAATTTTTTGGAGAAGGTGTACATTTAATGAAAAGAAATTTGCTACTAATGCTACCTATATTTTAGCTGTGGTGTTCAACTGTTTATATTTTGAAGTAAATTCATTGGATTCTTGTAGGCTAGCAAGCTCTACGAACTACATCTATATACCATGGGAAACAAGTTGTACGCTACTGAGATGGCAAAAGTTCTAGATCCAACTGGGACTTTGTTTTCTGGGCGTGTCATCTCCAGGGGTGATGATGCTGATACTGTTGATGGCGAAGAAAGGGTTCCCAAAAGCAAGGATCTAGATGGGGTTCTGGGTATGGAATCTGCTGTGGTGATTATTGATGACTCTCTGAGGGTCTGGCCACTTAACAAACTCAACTTGATCGTGGTCGAGAGGTATTGACAATCCTCTTTATGAAGTTATCAGCATGTCAAGGTTAAAAATTGAACCTGATGTTAATGTCGTAATTTCATATTTCATTGCAGATATACTTACTTCCCCAGTAGCAGACGCCAATTTGGACTTCTTGGGCCTTCACTTCTCGAAATTGATCACGATGAGAGGCCAGAGGATGGGACTCTGGCTTCTTCATTGGCAGTAAGCACTTCCCGGCATTTGAGCGTTGAAAGATTTAGTTCTCTCGGTTTTTTCATTATAATACCTTGTTTTCTTTTTTGACCAGGTCATTGAACGAATTCACCAAAATTTCTTCTCACATCACTCCCTAAAAGATGTTGATGTTAGAAATATACTTGCTGCCGAGCAACGGAAGATTCTTGCCGGCTGTCGTATAGTTTTCAGCCGGGTCTTCCCAGTTGGGGAAGCAAATCCACATCTGCACCCACTGTGGCAGACAGCTGAGCAGTTTGGTGCAGTCTGCACTACCCAGATTGATGAACAGGTTACTCATGTCGTTGCCAATTCTCTTGGAACTGACAAGGTATCTAATTTCTCTAACCTCTTTCCCGTGCTCAGGAACTTTGCCTGTCTAACCCAAGATATAATGACATGAGAAAGAGATTGTGTTTAGATGTTACATCCAGTTTCTCATTGGTTTATGGATCTCAGGTGAATTGGGCTCTATCCACCGGAAGATTTGTTGTTCATCCTGGCTGGTGAGAAATGCCTCTTTCAGAAATTTCATTTTAACATATGCTTCCGGTAACCTGGCAACATTTGAGCAACCAGAGTTGACTTGTGCCCTATTGCAAGCTCACGTAGCTATTATGATCGTTTTCTTCTCGAAGTAGTTTGTGGACTAATACAAATGTCTGTGTTGAACAGGGTAGAAGCATCAGCTCTTCTCTATCGGCGGGCAAACGAGCACGACTTCGCGGTTAAAACCATGACATGATCCACTCATCATACCAACTCAGAAACACCACCCTTGACCCATGTTAACGGGCAACTTCTGAATTGAGGCAGTTAACAAATGATGAAGAAAGTTATTGCAAAACACACATCTAATTAACCTTGGCCCCCAAAGATGATGCAGGAACACCATTAATCCATCAGACGGAACTTTGGTAGGGAGTGTGAGGCACAGTGAGAAAGGTGTGTATGAAGCTGGTTAGGTTGTTAATTCATGTCTGGAAGAAGGGTTAAGATGGTTCTTATAATAGGCAACTCATCACACGATTAGTGATTAAGTCCCGAGACCAGCTTTACCATCAGTCTGTGAAGTCAAATCTCATATTGGAAACCAAACATTCTTAGTCGCAAGGAGCAGTTTCGGAAGGCACGGAGACTGTGATTGCTTAACTGGGCCCGGTGACATTAATTTTTGGGTGGCTTTAAGCACCGGGAAACCCTAAATTGACCCCTCTGAGGGCCATCCGATAAGGTTGCGGAGCCATACCCGCACTGTGTGAAACGTAAACAAGAAGTAAGCGTATGGCTTGTTGACTGTTCCACTTGACGTCGATGTTAAAACCAATATCTAGATTTTGTTCGGAAAGCCAAGATGTTTGACCATATGACCTTGGTTTCCCTTACACAAAGTAAATTCCAATTGGGTTTTTATGAATGTTTTTCATACAGTAAATTCTGGTTCAAACAAAACATAATATTGGTTAATTGTGATTAAAAAAATACCTTCACTGTTCGAATTTTAATAAATAATGGTTAGTTTTTGTATTAATAGCAATATTTATAACTCAGGTCCTACATTTCCCATGTAGGCGTTAGATGACTCTATTTATGTCGCATGGCGATGGACTGTGGATGCACATGGCCTAAACGTGCCGTATGTGCTAAGTTGGCGTCTGCTAACGCGACGTTGGTGTCACGTTAGTATTATGAGAAGGGAAGAGTTGACCCACGTTGGTCAAAACGCTCCTTCAAGTAATAAGATTGATTTAGTTGTACCATAATTTGGTTGAGAATTACAACTATGTAGATGAATTTTGTCAGACAGATGCATGGAATCGTGACCAAGGTTATAAACCCATTAGGTTATTCAAGGACTATAATGACATACATGTATGATATCATGATCAAAATCATAAACCTTTTAGATGGAAACATTCTTTTTTCTCGAATACTGCAAACCCTCGTTTCTTTTCTTCCTAATGTATACCAAACTCTCATCTTGGATCAACTTGAGTGACTGGTTTAGAGATCAAAGGTTGATCCTGTTCTCATTCCTCTTCCAATCTCTATGAACTTAAATTATGATCGAAAAGGTAAACTTCTTATCTACTTTAGAAAGAATAACATTACTTAAAATAAGAGGGGTTTAGCTTAATTGATAAAAGTCTTGGCCTTTGATGATGTGCATCGAATCCCATCTCTATATTATATATTACCTAAATTGTAATAACTTATCACAAAATAAAGGTGCATCCATTTTCCTCAATGCACCATTACATAATGGTCTTGGACTCGTGTATTGGCAATTGCACAGCCAGAATCCACTCTGCTCTCAATAATCTTTCTATGTACTTATGTGTTATCTTGTTTCATGCATCGTTAGGGACATTGATGAAGCTAAACCAAGCATCTTCCGTCACATCATCCTTTAATTGCTCATATAAACCTCGAACTGTGTGCAATGATTGAAGCTAATTCTGTTCCATGTGCAACCAAAAGCTTGTTTTGTGCATGAAAGCACGCTAGGTATTGGGTCGTCTCAACAGATAAATCCACAAAAGAACGAGACATGAACAAGCTTCCTTGTTAACGAAAGAAACGTAAGACAAGCCAACGTCAAAGATGGAGCTGACTGTGTCTCCGACGAAGGCATCCTAGTTAATCAAGGACCGTCGGATCGCGATCGTGCGGCTCGGCCCGGCTGTAATCATGCATGGCAAAAGTAATGATCGATGAGAACGCGCACTAGCAAACAAAGCCACCATTACGTCTAAAACAACAAGCGACGCCAGCTGGGGGACACCAAAGTTGTCGCTGTGTTGTCTCCCCACCCTGACGAAGAAGGCAACCTGGGAACTGCATCCATGATTTCATGGAGAACCACACAAACCTACAATGAGGGGACAAAAGAAAGATGGAAGTTGATGGGGGCTGCTCTTTGGATATATGTGGTGGCATAAGTCTGCTTCGTCCACTGCAGGGGTCAAAAGCACAGCCTCATCCACTGTCAACAAATGCAGTGGGTTGTTTGAGCCCTTTGAGACACACATATTTCCTGCATTTAGCTGACGCCAAACCAAAACCAATGCAGCTTTTCTCTTGCTCCTTCGAAGAAGGTAAGCCACCTGTGGCTATCATGCCAGCTTCATGCCTATATCATGTTCTCTGTGTACTCAATGACTTTGATTAAGCAAACGAAGGTGACTCGTAACTAGAATGTTGTCACGCTTGTTGTCTTGTAGTAGCCCAAGATGTGATGCGTCACCTGATTTCGGAGTTACTTTTGTACGTCTGCTGCAAATAATTCACCCAATGCTCTGCTAATAGTGTTTGGTGCGATAACTATTTCATCATTGGACAGAAAGGATATGATGCTAAGAACCTTTCTTTTCGTATAGAGAATTTACATGTAAAGGCATCATCTCTAACCTACATATATGTATCCCGAAAGAATTCCAATCCTACAAAAGGATATATTTGACAAAATGTTCTATGAAATGCATAAGTGCGCTTCTTTCATGTGGATGACCCACGCTGCAACCTTCGCAGGCAAGCTGGAGGAAGAAGAAGAAGATAACCTCCGCGACGGGCGCAAACACGGATATCAAAGCAAGCCGTGAGCTACTGCCGACACACGGTCCACCATACAGCCACACGCAGCTCCAACGCACGGCAAGACACCTGAGGCGGGACACGCGTCAAGAACCAGTGGTTGACTGTACTCTTTCTCACAGGGTGCGTCGCAGGCTTCGCCTGTTCTCCCGTGCGAAGTTGCTGTGGGGAGCGATATTATTGGGAGTCACAGGCTTCGCTTCCTTTTTCCTTGTTTATGTTATGCTTTCCCCTTCAAATTCCACCAACTTTGTCCATACTATATCGGCCTTTTCTGATCCAAACAGAGGTATACTAGTAATACAGATTTATATGGGAAAACGAGTTGCATGGGAAGCGAGCTCGTCGTCGTTATATAGTCGTAGAAGAAAGAGAGCAACCCCAACGGACAAGAGAAGGCCGTCGAGATATTGAGAGATCATCCGCTCTTCCTCTCCGCCGCCAGGATGCTCCGCCTTGTCTCCCGGTACGTCCTCCGCCTTTGTCCTCTCAAACTTGTGGAGACTGAGAAGAATTTAAGCTGACGATGGCGTCAATTCTTCTCGATTTGTGATTACACTGGCTAGGAAATTAAGCAGGAGAGTGGCCGTGGCCGGAACGAAGGAGAGCTCATGGCGAAAACAGGTCAAGTTCTCGTCGGCGAGGCAGGGCGGCAGGTGAGTCTGCTATGCGTTGAGCTGGCAAACTCGTTCCTGTCGTCTACAGTTAACTGATATGGCAATGATTGATAGGTTAACTTATAGCATCTAAAGTATGGGCTTATTGATATCTCGTCGGTAATCGTCGATGGATGAGTGTCTGTTTCCCTCTGCGAAATGCATGGCTGCAGATTGGAGGGGAAGGTGGCTCTGATCACCGGAGGAGCAGGTGGGCTGGGCAAGGCCGCGGCACGTGAGTTCATCGAAGAGGGCGCCACCGTCGTCCTAGCTGACGTCGACGCGCTACTGGGCGAGCAAGCCGCTCAACAGCTCGGCCCGCACGCCCAGTTCGTGGAGTGCGACGTGACCGTAGAGCAACAAGTGGCCGAAGCCGTCGACTTCGCCGTGGCCCGCCACGGCCGCCTGCACATCTTGCACAACAGCGCCGGCATCGCTGGCCCGCCGATGGCCCCCGACGTCGCCCGCCTCGACCTGGCTGACTTCGACGACGTCATGGGCGTCAACGTCCGCGGAACCCTGGCCGGGATCAAGCACGCGGCCCGCGTCATGGCCCCAACCGGCTCGGGCTCCATCATCTGTATCTCAAGCGTCAGCGGGCTCATGGGAGGGCTCGGCACGCACCCATACACCATCTCCAAGTTTGCGGTGACCGGGATCGTGAAGTCGGTCGCCGGCGAACTGTGCCGCCGCGGGGTCCGAGTCAACTGCATCTCGCCATTCGTGATCCCGACGCGGCTCGTGGTGGATCAGTTGGCTCAGATATATGGCGACGTGGGAAGGCAAAAGATAATGGAGATAGTGGATGGTTTGAGCGAGTTGAACGGAGCAAAGTGTGAGGAGATCGACGTCGCCAAGGCAGCCGTTTACCTGGCGTCGGACGATTCCAAGTACATCACAGGTCATAACCTGGTTCTCGACGGGGGATTCACAAGCTACAAGCAGCTAAATCTGCCGATGCCCGACAGGCTCGAGCTATAGTTGTCTTTGTTTCCTGCTCCTTTGGCGCAAAGTACATGTGAGGATACAGTTTGCTGCAACCCGTGTTTTGCTTGTTTTCTGTGCATCTTAACTACAGCGGACAGTTCAACTGAAGAAGATCATGCCGAGGCCGGAAGAGGAAGAGAGAGCAATCATTTCCTCCATGACAAACATAAGCTTCATCTACCTGGCTTGGATAGGAACTGCGCAACCAGCGGCCTGCCTGCATTGCCATCTGTGGCATCTGGAATTAGTGCTTATTGATGACAGCCGTGTGAGATGTTGGTCCTCGAATCACTATGTTTCCACCTTTGCCCACCATGCTTCCATCAATAGAACTGGATCACATCACCAACACATTTATGCAATTAATCCAGTGAATATATATATATAGGAAAATAAGCAAAAAACCACTACCTAATGAATAGACCAAGTTATTAGAGCCCAGAATTGGGCGAAGTAGATGGCTAAAAGAATGAATAGGGCCGAGATGAAGTGGCCCAAGACTAATTCTGGGCTCCGATAACTTGGTCTAGTGATGAGGCGGTGGTTTTTATGCTTATTTTTCTTAAAATCAAATTTTAAATATATATATTATTGTATTTTATTGGATAATTAATTTTAATTGAAAGAGGTACATATGCTAACTGTGTAGATAACATTTTGAGAAGTTCTTCTTCTCTTGTTGGTTTTAGGTTTTAAGATTAATTGCACTGCTTTAATTCAGCAGGTGATGCATCATAAATCCTTCTTCTCACTCTCCGCCTTGTCTCTGTCTTTTTCTGCAGTGGTGCTAATTTTCTTGGTCAAAGAACACCCACGATGAACTGTTTGGGTTGCAGTCTGTGGACAACGACAAACCAGATCAGTGCGAGGTGCATGAAAGCTGAGGAAACCCATCCAAGTTGAATAGAAGCAATCACGAGATACTTGGCTTCCCCTCCCATCCTCTTCTCTCTCCAATTTATTCCCACCTTGCATCTCTCTCTCTCTCTCTCTCCCTCTCTCTCTCTCGCATCCCTGTTTGTCTCCTCTACCATAAATAACGCTGTGCTTGGGACCTCTTCCGGCCGTTAAAGCACAGCCCCACCTCTCCGTCTACCTCAGCTGGTGATTGCCCAATTTACCAGGGAATACTGCAGACCTCCATCTCTTTCTCGAGTTATTACCACTTCCCTTGGAAGAATAACAGATGTGGTCCTTAGAGATGCATTCATCATGACATTGCTGTCCTTCAATATCTTGAAAGAAAGCCTCTCCTTCTCCCTACTCTTTTTTTTTTTTAACCTTCCTTTTCTACAGCTGCATTCAGAATCATGTTCTGCTGTAGTTTGGACAATGATGCACGGGACAAGCAATGGAATGCATGGTGTTTCTACATGAGGTTGCAGGCTACAACAGCCCTCACCTGCTGCATCATTCTACCTCACAACAAAAGAGCATCAGTTCTGCTCCTCGAAGTGTTGGCATCAAGAGGTTACTGGACTAAGCTCCCTCGGCACTGTCGAAAAGGACATCCCCATGTCTGTGTTCCCTTCTCACTCCATCATCCAACACAAAACAAAGCTTTATGTCCTTCACATGGATATGGCTGGCCTCATTTGTTGACTTCCGATACCACTTGGACCACTCATCGATCTGTAGATGAGTGATGTTTTGTTCCACACACAACTAAAGTTACTGCAGCAAATGACAAGGTTTGTAGTAGATGAAAAGTTAGCAGATCACAGCAGCTTCCAACAGCAAACCGATGCTGGAATTCTTGGCCAAGCTGATGTGAATTGTACTGTCAGACCTACAGAGATTAATTGTATGAAGACATTGGCATCGTTCGCCTGTCAATGGACTGGGGACTCTGCAGGCGATGACGAGCAGAGCCTTTGCTCGTGGGCATATTGGGGATTCTAACATGGCAATAATAGGAAGTGACAGGAGAGTAACGGAAGGCCACCACGCCACACGTCTGCTACTCTCCCCTTCATGAAACGCCATGGTTTGAATGCATCCCCTCGCAAGCGGAGTGCGAGCTCTGGAACGGTAGAGAAAAGGTTAAAAAGGCCTTAAGACCCAACCCCACACCGTCTTCTGTCTTCTTCTGTAACGCGGAGGGAGGACAGGAGCGGCCATGCTCTCGGGGATTAGTGGCGTGGTGTGGACGGAAGGAGGAGGCGACGACGACGACGCCGCGTCGTGGACGAGAGCGAACGCGTCCAACTCCAGTAGCGGGGTGATGGGAGAGCGCAGGGACGAGCTCGGCCTCCCCAGCTTCAAGTCCATGCTGGACGACGACGACGACGACGACTGGTACTTGGGCAGCGCCGCCGCCTCCAACCCCGTGCCGCCTGCCTCCTCCCACCATTCCTTTCAGGCGTTCCAGACGCATCAGGAGCTCACGGACGTGGCCTTTCCCTCGAATGTTTCGCCGCACGAGGCCCTGATGCTCCCACCCGTCGTCAACCTCGATCAAAACCAGCCATTTTTCCCTGCAAAATCAGCCCTTTCCTCTCTCTTCGTCTCGGTTTGCTCCAACCCCTTCGACACCGGGTTTGGTGCCGGCTGCGACGCCCCGGGGTTCCTCCAGGCTTCCCAAGTGTCCAATTTCCCGGTCATGATGAGCAGAGGTTGTGGCGGGGGAGGAGTCCTTGGTTTTGCAGGAATGGGGGCGGGCGAGCAGCTTGGTTGTCCCGATCTGAGCTCCGGAGCTGAATTCTCTGGTGACCATCTGCTGCCCTCGTCCGGGCACTGTTCTGGTTCCAGCTCCGGTGCCGCCTTCGGCCCCATGGGCTTCGACGGCTTCGAGAGTTCTCCATTTCTCAACCGTTCCAAGGTGTTGAGGCCCCTGGAGATCTTCCCGCCCGTGGGTGCGCAGCCCACTCTGTTCCAGAAGCGGGCGGCCGCCGCTCTTCGACAGAATTCATCAGTTTCCGGCGAAAAAGGTGGCGTCTTGGGGCTTTGGGAGTGGGAAGGGGTGGTGCCGGGGAACCGTGGTAAGGCTGAGCTGGAAGAAGAGAGCAACAAGAAGAGGAAGGGGAATGAGGAGGATGAGATGGAAGACGGGAGCATCGACGCATCGGGATTGAATTATGACACGGATGATGCTGCAGCGGAGAATGTCAAAGGTGAGGAGAACGCCAATGGCGGCGGCGGTTGTGGAGGTAGCAACTCTTATGCCAACAGCACGGTGACCGGAGGTGGAGACCAGAAAGGGAAGAAGAAGGGCCTGCCTGCGAAGAACTTGATGGCCGAGAGGAGGAGAAGGAAGAAGCTCAATGACCGGCTTTACATGCTTAGGTCTGTTGTTCCCAAGATCAGCAAGGTAGAGACTTGTATCCTCCACTTCTTCTTTACAGTGTAAAATTGTAGGATTCGACATAGATTCTAATCTGCACATGTAAAATTTATACAACAACACATAGATTCCATTTGGTTTTTAGCTGCAAGATTTCTAGTGACTTACTATCTCTGGCTATTGAAGAGTTCTGCATTGCTATGATTAAATGGACTCGAGTCCTTTGCAAATAACAACTTAGCAGTAATCCTATTTACGCATTGTTTAGTAATAAATTATTGATGGTGCTCACATACAATTTGTTTTATCTACTATCTGAAGGTGAATTTGGATATCCTCACACATACACATTGTTATCTGCACATTGTAGATCTTCATCGAACAGAAATCATTACATTTTCATAGGACATATTCCAGGAAGATCCCATCATTTTATTTGTGTTCTTTCTGAACTTAGCATTGAAGGTGATTTTGAACATCCTCACGCACACACATTGTTGTCTGCACATGTTAGATATTTATTATACAGATATCATTGCATTTTTTACAGGGACATTTTCCTGAATCAGTCAAGGAAGATCCTATCTTTTTATTTGTGTGTTTTCCAAGTTCAGTAACTAATCTTTCTGGTCTTGTTAGATGGACAGAGCATCCATTCTTGGCGATGCAATTGAGTACCTGAAAGAGCTTTTGCGAAGGATCAATAACCTTCACAATGAACTCGAGTCGACACCTTCCAGTTCTTCGGTACCTATTACAAGTGCAACAAGCTTTCACCCGTTGACGCCAACACTACCCACTCTACCATGTTGTGTGAAGGAGGAGCTCTGCCCCAGTTCTGTACAAAGCCCAAATGGTCAGCCAGCAAGAGTGAGTATCTATGCATGAGCCTCTTGTTTTTTCATTTACTGCCAATATAAAATATTGCCATCTCTTATGCTAATTGCTAGGAGTGGTAACTTAACTGAATGAACTCTTCTTTTTTTTAAATGTAGTGAACACTGAAAGATGCAGCTTTTGTTGATCAAGTAGGCTTTGCTATGTGTTTTGCAAATTTGATAACTGGTCAATCTGATGTAATCCTCACAAACTACGATTGCTAATCGATGCAAATGTATGCAAGCCATTTGCCGCAAGACGTAAAGGCCCTAATGCCATATACAAATATTTACCTTATTACTTGAACCTCACAACCGCGGAACAATATTTTGATTATTCATATATTCATCTAAATTATTGTCCTCAGAAAATTAGATGGCTGCTTGCAGTCACTTTGTTTGATCTTAAACTTCTTGACCACCAATCCTTGTCATCCCAGGGACATAAGCTCAGAATAGACTAGAAAAAGCATGGTTTCCAATTTTACGGGACTGGAATCTGGTCTTCAAAGTTTGTACTTTTTTGCTGCTATGTGACAAACTGATCTAAGCTGCATATTTTATAGGTTGAGGTCAGGGTAAGAGAAGGCCGAGCAGTTAACATTCATATGTTTTGTGCCCGAAGACCTGGCCTATTGCTCTCCACCATGAGGGCACTCGATGGTCTTGGAATTGACATCCAGCAGGCTGTCATCAGCTGTTTCAATGGGTTTGCCATGGATGTTTTCCGAGCTGAGGTAATCTTTGGTCTCATCGTATCCTTATATTAACAAAATTCATTACATCCTCATTTTTTATTTGCCAAGGCTGGTTAGTTTTTTTCTTGTTCCCTTATCAGCAATCCAAGGAAGGTCCTGGTGTTCTGCCAGAAGATATCAAGGCG
This sequence comes from Musa beccarii, assembly GCA_024322285.1. Classification (NCBI taxonomy): domain Eukaryota; kingdom Viridiplantae; phylum Streptophyta; class Magnoliopsida; order Zingiberales; family Musaceae; genus Musa; species Musa beccarii. The sequence continues at coordinate 1,913,344 of JAIWVJ010000011.1, forward strand.
GTGCTCTTAAACTCTGCCGGCTTCGATAATACAGTGTCATGAGAATTCAAGGAGAATCAGAATTTGCATTGATTTTAGTGGTGCTCGGAGGGGGATTCTAAGATCTAGCCATTTATAAATCGTTTTAAAAGCAGTAATGAAGAAGTCATGTGAGCATTTACGGCAATTTCTCAGCATTTTGTGTTTCATATCTTAAGGAAGGTGTCGATGTCACACATCACTAAGCTAGTTCTGTAGCCGATGAACAGTTTGTTACTCTCTCATCGTGGAATAAGAGTTTACCGACGAATATTTGTATCATCTGACATGACTAATTTGTTTGACTTCAGTTTCGCATAGAATCATGCTGAATTGGATTAGTGGAAGCCTGTCTTGTTCTTTTACGACCTCTTTCGGACGTAATTTCATGTTGAATGTGCTAATGCTCAGCAATTTTTCCCTTCTCCCTTCTAGTAGACTTCCCTTTTAGAAACTAATTAAACCGAAGTCTTTGCTTTTTGTTTACTAACATGGCATGCAATTGACATGAACGACAAGCTTTATCTGATGAGGTTGAAATCTGATCTGTCCAGTTATTCTGAAACCCATGAACAACAAGCTTTATCTGGTGAGGTTGAAATCTGATCTGTCTGTCCAGTTATTCTGAAACCAATGGAAAGGGCTTCTGAGTAATTGCATGGAACAAGGTTGAAGTGCTGAAAGAGCTGCAAGTCTCTGCGGTTGATCTGTTCTTTCATGTTCTTTAATTGCTATCTGTCATGGCTTCTCATCTGCGTTCTGAAGAGAGATGCCATCGGATGATGTGGATTGTATCTGTGTGGCCTGACAGGTCTGGACCTCATCTCTCTTATCCTTGTTCCAGCAAATGGATGCACCCTCATTAAATGCTTTCATTTATATCATGTGTTGGTGTAATCGTCCTCTCAGTTTCCACTGCACATCACCAGCTCACTGGCCAGTGTCATCGCTGACAAGATACTCGGCCGTCACCAGTTCCTGCTCTTTGTTGTTACTGTTGTTTCTGTCACATTCTTGGGTTCTTCATCCCCCATAATGCCATCAAGACAAACCGTAGCTGGAGCGATTACCCTGGAGATAAATAGCGGCAACCTTCTTCAGAAATGAACTGTTTTCTGGGTCTGCACAACGTCGATTTCTCGGTCATTTTGTGTCATCGGGCTGTGCCTCATCTTCCCATTGCTATCAAATCTCTGGTGTGATCCCCATGGCTCAACTGTAATCAGATGACACAGTCAAGTCTCTGCTGCTACATGGATGTCCCCAAAAGCTTTCGAAAGTCTACAGAGGCAACAGTGACAACTAAAAGGCTGCTTAATTGGCTTCGTCTGCTTGGAAGTATTCAGACCAGAAAGCTAGACCAGTGAACAGCGAAAGGAGCTTTTATCATGGGTTGGTTCCTCCAAAGCGGCAGCATTGAGATACTTTGACAGGTACCAGGGACTGAGATCCATGGTATTTATTCATCATGAAGAAGAATGGCGTCTGGATCAGCCGGTACACATGCATCAGTCCTTCACACAGTATCAGGTCATCTAAAATACTCATAATGATAAATGTAGGACTCTCTTTATTGGAACTTTTTCGGGGCCTTGTCTCTCTCGAAGAATTGCGTGTGTACTTGTTGTTTGAATGGACGACACTTGATGAAGGGATGGACATGGGTGTCTCATTTGAAGTGGCAACAGCCCCTCGGTGGGATCTGAAAAGCTGAAGCTGATTCCTATTTTGTTATTCTGGCTTTAGCAAATCGTATGCTTTGGAGTTTTGGTAGGCAACAGCTAAAAGTTTGGGCGAACAAGGCGATACTAACATGGACAGATTTGTGTGGCAAAGCTGACAAATATAATCGAAGAAATTAAGCGAAGGGAGCGTTTCTCCGTCTCAGGATCTCCGTCAGCGGTTGCATATGGTAAGCATTACACACACGGCATAAAAACACCGCATGGCATATCGACGATGGAGTGAATATAGTCAACCAACGTCGAAAACACTAACCAACTCGCGTGGCATATCGTATGAGCCAGTCGTGGAGCAACATAACCCGGTTTTTGCCGTGTCCTTTTGACGTATATATATAGATAAGACGTCGACTCGCAGATAAGAGTCACAGATGAGAGAGAGAGAGAGAGAGAGAGAGAGAGAGAGAGATCATGGACCGCGAATCTGGCCATTCTCTGCATTATACAGCCAATCCCAAGTGGCTGCAATGTTTCCTGATAGTCACCAGCATTATTAACGGCAATGGTAGCGTATTACGCCCACAAAATGGCAGCAGCAGCAGCATCCGTCGGCTTGCAGAATCCTGTCGAGTAAAGCAGAAGGAAAAGGAGCGATCACCATGTCCGCGTTTTCTCTGCCCGTCGTTATAGCTTGGCCTTAAATAGAGATGCTCCGCTTCCCTTTGAAGGAGTTGTTGCTCTCTTCCTCCCTTGAGACCGTGCAAGTTCCATGGTCTAGAGAAGCCTTGCTGTCTCTGTAGGATGTGATCATCGGCGAACCGTGGAAAAAAGGTGAACACGAGTCCGATCGCTAGCATTAGTTACAAACTTGGTTCCGGACGAAACAAAGCTGATAACCACGCTAATAAAATTTGAATGTGCTCCAAAATAGAACATGGTTTAGGAGGCCGATCTCGATTGTCGACAAGCGCCCATGAATTATAGGGTAGGGGGGGCAGTCGACTTCACTGCTACCACAAGCATCCGCGTCCATGGAGTCAGAAATATTTGGTGAAGACGGGCTCGAGATGATACAAAAGCCAGCCAGCCCTGTGGCGATCGAGGCTACCTGCCCACTAACCAAACGTCTCTTTCGTGGAACCAAATTCTGGAAATGAGATGTGCTCAACAAGCCCACGTCCCTTTCACAGAGCCAAAGAGAACCAGAAACGATGGGATCATGATTCCGCTCTCGCGTTTATCTATCCACAACACTACCACATTTGAGCTGCATCCACGGTAGGTTCAACTTGTTTCCGGGAAAGCCTGTCTACTGTCACCTGGAGGCTGATCAAACATCAACTGGTAGCTGCTCCAACGACACACTCTGTCGATATTAGGGGGTTTTTAACTTATTGCAGAACCAGTGGGACAATAAGCACACACAATTTATGGTAAACACACACACAACCGAAGATGATAAAATCTACAATAGCTATTTCATTAGTCGTATAACTTGATCAAACCAAAGCCTATAAACAAGCTCTAAGGTTCATTCCAAGAAAAAGTATCATGACACAGAAGTGACAAAAACGATAGGGAATGTGAGTTATAAATATATAATAGACGGATAAGCTATTTACATGGTAGGAGCCAAGGATTAAGACCTACCTTACCTATCCGGTGTATATATATATACCAAGGAGGGGCCTCGTAAGCAAAATTACAATACCACCAAAACTGCAGGAAATAAGAAAGGTTCCATGCCCCAGCCTAGGGCCAGCAGCAGGCACACGGAGGACAAGATGGGGCTTGCCAGCAAGCACAAAGTATCTCAAAAGTTAGACCCACCACAAAAAAGCTACTTTCCACATTGTTTTTTCTTTTCTCGACATCTTTAAAAAGCCTGCACAAGGCAACAGACAGACAAGAATGATGAGTCCTTTTCAGTTTTGATCATCTGAAAACAAAAAAGGATGCTCCAAATTGGAACACAAGTTTGTCTACGAGTATATTTTATCACATCAGTATATTTGAAATTTGGTCTATGGGCCGGTCATTTTGGTATCAAAATAAAAGCTCAAGGGGCATTAAAAAAAACTCCTCTGCACCTTTGATGTAACCGTGTAAATATTTAATGACACTAAATTAATAGCATGAACAAACAAAAGGTAGGCATAGACATATGGTTTGCACAAAAGACACATTCAGTAAGTATCATGCTTTTCCATCACACTAGGATCAGCAAAATCTGCATACCACGTCAACACCTGGACAGCCCTCGGAATTGTCAGGGTCAGGAGTAGGCACAGGGCCATTTGTTTCTTTGCCAGCTATTTTTTCATCTGAAGCAGCTGGACTCTCTTCAACTCTAGAATTTAGAGTTCCTGGGTTCATCCGGTGGACCTCCTCTCGAGTGTAGATGTGTATCTTATGAACCATGTTACAGAATTCACTGCAATCAGCAGCAGGTCAACCTAGATAGTAAGTAACAACCAAAATGATGGAGTAGAAAAAGGACCTAAAGCAAGCACTTACTTCCAGGGATCATCTCCAACAAGCATCATATCACCTTCATTGTCAGTGTACACAACCAACCAATTTTTGTTGGGAGCCACCAGTGCACCCTCAAATTCAAACATTTGATCTAGTTCAGCAATCAGTTCATCGTAACCATTGAACTTGGTAAGGTCAACAGATCTACCAAGAGCAATACCTTGCTTATGCACCTGAAATGTGTACACTCAGGTCAGAGGCTAAATCAAAGTAATGGATAATGATCGCTCCATTAACTCTACCATATTCTCACAACATAAATGGCTAGACACAAGTCTGCAAATTACTCAATAGCAAGCAATTGAGCTTTCGATATTTACAAATAGAAACTTGTTTCTGTAAGTTTGGTCTCAGTTGGCATTCATCCAGCTATGGACCTACTCATTAAAGCATGAATTCAACAGGACTCCTACTGTGGATTTTCACAAGCAACCCCCAGAGAAGTTTTGTATGTTATATAAGAAACCAAATTATTTTGGCTGTTTATTACTTAAAGCAAATTTATAAGTTCTCCTTAAAGCTTCTCTATTGCATATCGTATGGGGAAAACCTAACTTGATATCTATGATTAACTGATACCTGCATAAAACATAGCATAGAAAACATATTTCAAAACCCAGCAGCTTAAATCTGTAATCGAGTAAATAATTACATTGCAAGACAGAACTCACCTTAGCAATTGTACCATATGATGCCAAACTCAGATTTGTTAGAAGCATGTCCAACAATGATACAAGAAGTAAAAATTGAAACAGAGGTTACCTTTGTGCAACTCCTAGTTGTAGGTGCCTGTGGACAAGCCTGAATAAGTTTTTCTGCATCACCATTAGTTGGTGTTGTACCAACTAATTTTGCAACAATGGACGACTCAGAATGTTTGTCAGCCTCCAAGCCATGTGGTTGAGGCAATGTTGATGTTTGACAGCTATGTGATATCAAAATATCCGCTGAGTTGCTCTGTGGCACAACTGATTCAGAGATCATCGGGCTGCTATTTATATGAAACCCAAATAGCTTATAACCACTACTTGCTTTCGGCTTTGCCACATCAATTTGGGATGGCACCAGCGGCCGGGGTTTGATGACCTTCGGTTGTGGCTGGTTATCTTTTCGAGACTCAGGCATCATATGCTCTAACCAATTCAGTGAAGTTTGATCACCTCCTAAACCCTGAAACTCAGAAAGACCACCCTGCATGCCACATCTATATCTTCCAGCTTTTAGATGAGGAATCTCACCAACTTGCGAGGATGTCTTCAAGTTGCATTCACCCATGCTAAAATCTGAATTTGGAGGCATCAGAGACCATGAGCCAGGAGAATAGTTTTGTCTGGACTCTTGATCTTGGAAGTGAGGCTTTGAAAGGCCTTTGTCACCTGAAGTCTGCTCAAGGAGCGGTGAGCGAAACCCACCAGAATCAGGAGCCCGGAATCCTGACAATATCTCAGCACAGGTTTGCTCATGCCTCTTTGTGTGCATCCAGCTATCTGATCCAAATCGTCGCTGAGAAGAAACATCGTTTTTCTCTTCAGCATTCGTCGACCACATGATCGATTTTTGAGCTGCAACTGACTCATTACTATCAGCAAAAGTACTTCTCAAGGTCATGATTTCTTGACCTTGCAAGACCCTAGGGCTTCCATGTGATTGGGAAGGGTCTGCAATGACTTTCGGAGCAGCTGAGTAGAATGTCACAACGGTCAATTTTAACTTTAAAATGCATCATGACAAGTGCACTATTAAGGCTGTGCAAGTGATACTTTACCTTCTTTTCTTAGAATAGATGCGTCGGGGGAATAAGAAAATGCAGCTGTTCGAGGCTTTTTTGGCCTAGGCATCAAAAGGGGATTGAGGGGAGGAGGTGTCAGAGCAGGCTCAATTTTCCATGGTGAAACCCTGTCTGGACGAGGAATTGAAGATGTCTCATCCCACCGTACCTAGAAGTCAAAACATAGTGCTACTCAATTCAATTCAAGGAATATTATCAACAAATCAGGATAAGTTACCTTGAGACATTTCCATTTTGATCCAGGCCACCTGCTAGAGTCAGCATCTCCTATGCCAACAATGGTTCCGGTGAACCTTCAAGCATAAATAGTTTTGTAGTCAGAAAAGATTCTACCGAACTTGAAGTGCTGCTAAAGTAACCTGATGCATAGAGTGAAGTGAAATAAAAAATGCTTATACCTCTGTTCTGGGGCCTCTTCACCTTCAAATCTCATTTTGAACCTCATCCCTACAGAATGGTTCCTCTTGATAGACTCCACATATTGATCAAAAGGCACAATAAACTCTGATGGGCTAGTCCTGTCAGAACAACCAAACAGACGAGGTAGATGAATGTTGTATATGATTGGTTTGTATAACAATCACCAGCAGTGGCTTGAAAAGTAACGTGTACATTTTAGTCTTTGTAAAATTTCTCTTGACCATTAATTAAAATCAATGCCGAAATACCATTCTCCTTATTAGGTGTGATATAATGCATGGAATACAAAGCATAGGCTGCATACCGTGGTTTGTAGTAAACTGTAAACATGGTTCCAGTGTTGACAGCATGCCATGCTGTTGCAAGGACACCCAGGTGCATACTATGACTGGATATAACTGAAGATGGAACATTATTCTGCTGTCTCATTGCACGTCTCACTCCAACACGAAGTTCGCCATTCTCCCCCCTGCCAGCCATGTAGCAACCACTTAGAATATAACACTAAAATTTACGTATGTCAGGTGAGCATGGACATTAACAGACCTTAGAAATATAAAGGCATCGCCAGCAACAAGCCTCTTAGAACTAACAAAGACACTCCAACCACTTTGAAGTAGGTGTCTTCGTGGTTGACCTAGTTGAAAGACAACAGAGCAAATAATAAGGCCCACAACTTCAACAGCTCTAGATCAGGTGGACAAAGTCACAAGCACAATACATATCTAACTAGATTTCAGTTTAAGCATATGAAGGCTAACGATAGAATTATGTCATTATGATCACAATTTCAACCGACAAAGATCAATAGTCAGAGATAATAAGCTACTTGTCTACAAAAGATGAATGAAAAAGAAAACAACGTATTATGACAAGCCAACTTCGAGATGCCAACTTTACAGTCTGCACACTATCAAAGATATGGGCATATGTATGTTTCTCACACAAAGACCACGATCATTTGGGAATAAAAAAAAGGTCAGGCAGTGCCATTCTGATGACTATTTACCAAATCTTAGAGGATCCAAAGCCCACAATCAAACCACACCTAGGACAAATGGTACAACCTATAAACTTACCCCGAAAGATGTGGCGGAAGCGCCATTCTACTCCGTGCAAATCCTTAGCCACCAGCTCTTGACTCGGCGGCTGCCTGCTCATATCCTGATCAACCCAATAATCAACAAAAAGCAAAATCTTACACAGAGAATCCACCAGGCGAGAGAAAAACAGATTTGAATTCTTACGAGCGGAGGAAGGCACTCATCAGCATGCCGTCTTAGCACCGAGAATCCACCATGTGTGCTCGTGTCAGATGCAGTTAGTGTCTTGCAGAAAGAATACACATGAGGCCGTGGTGGTGGAGGCGGAAGCATCTCCTTCTCCACTGTGTTTTCGTCTTGCTGGACTAACAGCAACTTCGTTAAAATCCAAAAAAAAAAAAACTCAAACTTCTCTTCATAGCTCAACAAAAAGTTCATAGTAAACAACCCAAAAGCATACAAAATGATTAGGTTTTGAAGAGATACCTTTGAATCAGGGATCAAAGTCACCTGGGCAAATACCTCATCAGTGTCCGGCTCAGCCTATCAACAAACGAATCATTTTTAATGATAAAACCGAAAAAGATAAGGAGGAGAATTCCTTATTTCTAGGGGGGAGAAATCCTTAGTTGTACCAAATATAAATAGGGGTTTCATGACAGCACCTTCAGTCGGACATCCATAACGCGACAAGGGATCTTCCATGGAAGGTTGTAAATCGGCATCTGCTGGTCCGCCACCTGATTAGTGGACGCTTCAACCTAAAACAACCAGCAATAGTGGGCAGGTGAGGAGAAGGCGAACAAACATAGAGAAGTCCCAAGAATGGTAAGTGAAACCCCATGAATCCGAAATTTTGGAGGTAATTCAAGCGAAAATTGGATTTTATGAGAATTCCCATGTCGCACCTGCTCTATGTGCCCCTGTGGGAAGTAGAAGACCCTCTCACCAAATCTGGGAATTGTCACGAGAGGACCAGCGCAAGCCAGCCAGAGCTCCGTGTACAACGCATCCTCCGAATCTGAAACAAAAGCCATGCCAAAAATCAAAATCAAAACCTTGCATCGACAACAACAGCTACACGCACCGGCCACCGCCGGAGATCGGGCATGAAAACCCACCTTTCCCGCTGACGGCGCCGCCGGAGTACTCCATGCTTCCCTCGGCGTCGCCCCCCCTCACCGGCGCGCCCTCGTGCGGCTCGCTGCACCCCGACGACAAGCTCTGCCCTCGTCCTACGCTGCTCCCCTTCACCGACACCTCCGATGACGCCATCAACTTCCTATCGAAGACCACCAAAATCCACCTCGAATCCTCAATTTCCACATCCACCACCGATTCAACCAAAAGAACCCATCATAAACCCTAAATTAAAGCTCCCAAACACCTCCCGGTACCTCAAAGCGATCGAGATCCAACGCAGGAGTCGAAATCAATAAGCAAGAAAAGGCCTCTGCATATGCCCAGAAGACCCTACACAATCGCCCGTCTCCGCTACCCCCTCCCCCTATAGCTTCTCCCCAATCTAGCCGGCTCTTTCTCTCTACATCTTCCCTTCTTTTCTTTTGAGCAAAGAGGAGAAAGAGCACAGAAGAGAGGAGAGAGACTTCGTACTGTCCTCGACCATGGCATACGTGGATCCTATCCAAAACACACAGTACAATCAACCGTCCTTCTCAGTTTGACGGAACGCACCTAGGGTGAGGCCTACGAGAACGAAGGGCCACGAGCAGAATTGGAAAATGTTAAAGGAAGGTAAGCTCCGTGCGGGATCATCAGGGGACGCTTAACTCGGGTCAAAATCCCGGGACAATCATTTCAACCACGGTCGATCCCCTAACCAGGCCCGGGTCAACCGAACTCCGTCGAGGCGCCGTTAGATTGCCCCCACAAGGCAACGGAAACGACTTGACGGCGTCCGCGCCTGCCCGTTTCGTCCCCGGAGAGCGCCCATGTCGTGCTATTAACGGACAGTCTCCCGATATTAATAAAATATATAACCTTCCCCTCCCTTGCTGGTTATGTACACATACATGTATATTAAATTTGATACATTTACGTCTCTTTTTAGTCGCTGGATGTGCTCCCGTGGTCCCCGCATCGGAGGAGGACACGTTTCGAGAAACTACCGGGTGATGGTGGAGCCGCGAGGAGTCTCATAATTGAGGGGTGTCGGCACCGGGACGGTGACCGTAACACCTCCCGCGACCTCATGATGTGCCGTAACGCCTCCTCCGCCACGTTTCAATGCCTTACTCGTCCGAGGAATCCCCCTCCCTTCCCCCCGGAGCCGGGGCTTTGGCTGTCTGGAACCAGCGAGCAGCCGACCAAAGTAAACCACGTGTCGCGTTTTGGTTGCCCACAACCAAGCGTAACCGCTCGTTGCAATTGCTGATTGCTGCTATGTTGATGCAGCTGATCCATAATTAGCTCCGAGTCTGATGCGTGGAGGAGTAGGTCGCGGCGACGGGCTACAGGGGTTGTAGCATGTGACGCGTGGCTTACGACACGTCACGAGGACCGGTCGCGTGGGAATACCTTTGGCGAGGGAAGAAAAAATTGGTGGGTTGGCGGGGGTGCGGGCCCCAAAGGGATCCGTGGCGGGAGGAACATCGACCAAGGAGGGTGGGTCCCGATCGTGCCCGTGCCTGAGCCGACAAGCTCTTGCGCGCTTGCCCTGGCAAAGCGGGACCCGCTGCCCTTACCTCAACCGTCCAATTGGAGCAGGCGGTGTGATGAAGTATACATTCTTTGTTCGCAAGCTAAAGTAGATTTATTTTCTTTGGGTCTGTCGCACCGGTATACAAAAAGAAAAAAAAAAAGCTCGGAGAGGTTGATTTAGGTGGCCACATCAGCGTCATGTATCATGGGCCGATTATTTTAATGGTGTGTAATACACGAGTGCGTGATTTGACCGACTTATTATAAATAAACACACGTCCTTAAAACGACGCGATGGTCGTACGACTGGTCAAACCGTAATAAATGTGATTGTGCGATTATGAGCCCGGGTTTTGGTTGGATGGGCTGGAGAAAAAGGACGACGGTTTCACGTGCACGCGAATGGCGCACAGAGAAGCCACATCGAGGACGGGCACGCATCACGATGATGCAGCTTCTCGGGGCCACGTACTGAACCAACGTGGATCCAGTTTCGGCCGTTTCCTACGTGCCGTATGAGTACATGGCAGCCTTCCTCTGCGAATCTAATAGTACTATTTGGCATGATCAATCGATACATCGTGCGACGGTCGTCACACTGTACCACTACAAGTAGTGTTGCATACGCCCGTCGATACGTACACACGAAGTAAACCTATGTGTGAGAGTAGATGATTAGTCAAAAGAGATGGATGAGCAATTAGTCAAGAAGGGCCGGCTGGCCGAAGTCCAGAGCGGGTGAGAGTCGGCCGGTGAGCAGGCCTTCTTTCCCGGTTGGTAGCTGGAAATATTCGCGTGGAGATGCCCGGGCCGTGGTTGACCCCTTGGGTCGGGTAATTCACACTTATCCCAGCGGAACATGATTTGACCAATGTGGTGGCGAGGGGCGATTTGGTGGTTGTGAGACAACCACGTCCCCGGGGGAGGAGGACGTGACCGAAGTTTGCTTGGTGGCGAGACAAGACAGTGGGTGACGGCGAGAAGGACGGAGGTGAGCTTGGGCGGGTACGCCGAGAGGACGATAAGGATGAGGAAGACCCAAGTGGGGGTTGCTGGCGTGAGTGGAGGACCACCAACAGCCGCACCTGGTTGGATTCAAGTGCCGGGCCCCGCTGACCACACCGGACGCTGCTCCTCCTCATCCTCTTCCCTCTTCCACCTCCTGCTGCTGCCGCTGCCGCCTCTGCGGCTGTGGGTGACGAGCCCACGTTCAGGGGGGCAGACGCCGCAGGTGCCCCTGCGATGGCGCTGCTTCCCCGTACATGGATCATTGAACCCTCTGCTGAGACCATTGTGAGCTCCTCAGAGCACTGATGAAACCACCGGCCCCTCTCTCTCTCTCTCTCTCTCTCTCTCTCTCTCTCTCTCTATGTATATAATGTTGTTTCTTCCTCCAACATCTATGGTTCCTCTGAAAAGGAAATTAGACGAACAGGTCAAGCATGAGCTGATGCCTGAGTTCCTGTCAGCCAGTGGATCGCCTTCAAGGAGGATAAAGAAACGATGCCTTGCTTCTCTTTCCCAAAACAAAGTATGCAATCCTGATGGCATATAGTGCTGTTGATGGATGATGCATGATGGAGACATAAAAGATCTGGAGATGGTAGTTGGCACACAGATCGTGATCAAACATCCATAGGAAGTCGGACACACATGCAGTGCATTCACATCTAATCGACTCCAAAAGAAAGGAACGATGGAAACGCCAGAGCGGGTCCGAGGAGCGCGGGAAATCCAGTGCTACCCGCTTTACGATTCGGGCAATTCACCAGATTCGTGCTCCGCCCTCGACGACCGAGGTGTCGTGACAACGGCACAGGTGGAGCGGCTCTCGTGACTTGCTTCGGTGTGGAGTACAAAGTCGATACAGACAAATCGACTATAGAGTTCGTGCGAGCCGCCGATGAGGCTGGTGATCGAAACGGATTCCGGGTCAAAGATCCGCTCGTAATCCAAATGCAGGCCTGGACGGCGTAACCGATCCGGCTAACGTCACCGTGCGACGCGTCAAATCCAAGTCCGCGCGTGAGTCGAACAGGTCGTGGACGTGCCACTTGACAAGATAGGGGGCCCATGAAATAGCCCAACCAGAGCTGGACAAGATCCACAGCTGGTTCCTGGTTCCACGTGGAACCCAAGATTTAGATCTCATCATCAAAGATTAAAAATCACATTTCTTTTACGAGTGGACACCTTCCTATACATTAGGAATTGAAAACATGAGACAAACTAGAAAAGATTAATGCAAGATTCGAACTTATGCCTTATTGCGTATCCGAAATATCTTCCTATATTTTAGGAACGATAAAAAAATGCAGTCTCCACAACACGAGTGGTGCCCGTTCTTCTGGAATCAGTGTCCTCGTCGAGGCCAAAATATCAAATCCTTCCGCTTCGTAGTGGACATAAAGCAAGGCATCGAGGAAAGCAACAAGACATGGAGAAACTATTATGGTTATCATCCTACCTTTCGGAGTTCAACTATCGTCGATTGGCTGATGAAAGGAACGCATGAGCATGGTGTCCGTATCCCCTGCGTTGTTCCATCAACACATGTATGATCGATGACGCATCTAATGTTCATTGAACCACGCAAAGGATTGTGGAGACGTGAACGTGAGTGGTGGTGGCGGAGCACGATGCATGCATGTAAGCCCATTTGCTTTGGGTGAGTTGATGGTAAGATCATGATGTTGTTTCTTCGAGGAAGCTTTGGTTCAATGCATGTTTCCAAGAGATGAAGAAACAGATGGGAGTGAACGACTCTGAGAGGCTTGTCTTCTGCCAAAAACGTGTTATCATGCTTTGGCTTTCTAGCTCGTGGAAAGAGAGACTACTTGGAGTTTGCAGAGACTTCCCGGAAGGTACATTGAATTGTTGGCCGAGATGTAAGCAAAATTTAGTGGAATATGAATTCAAATGTTGGAATCCATTTACCGTAAGCCTTTCCTCGTTTCGATATTATCATTAAGTTACTGGCTATGATATCCTAACCTAATGTGTTCTTAGACAACAGGGCCTTATTCACATTCATCGATAAATAGTATCACTAAGTTCTTGGGGAAGAGATTAATGAGCTCGAACCATTGACACCCATATCATAGGGTAAGCCACCACTTCTCCTAATGAACATACGATTGGAAGAGTCATAACTATTATTGATTCGAACAAATAATCTTATTCCAATTATACGATTAAATTAAATATATAATAAACCTGTTAGAATGGATGAATTTATATTATTAATAATAAAAGTTATTAAGAATATAGAATCAATAAACCTGTATTATTCCAAAAATATACTATATTTCATAGCTCATTTCAATCAGATTGCATAGGTCATAAATTTGTTAGAATGGATAAATTTTATTAAACCTATTAAGAACATAAAATCAACGAAACTGTTTTTCACGAACATAAGCTTTTATATATAACATGAGATCAGAGCGAAGAATTATAGTAAAATATCATCACATCCTACTAGTATAATTACCCAACCAAAAAAAAAAAAAAGTTGCAAAGGGGATTGAGTTGGACAAAGTTTACTTGTATTAAAAATACATAGAGCAAATCAAATTGAAGTGGAAAAGAAATGTGAAATTTTAACACGTAGGCATATTAATATCATGTCATTATCAGCTCGATATCTACTCAAGTTTTTTTTTTTGGTCTAACATGTCGGTCGAACAACCTCACATGGTCAGCACGATAATACCAACCACAATACTCGATAGATCGAACAACTCCTCATATTTAATTTATACATGATAATCCTACACGATCGTTCTTATGGGGTTAACTCTCTCATATGTTTAACATTAACTTGCTTCGAGCTCCTTGAATCACGCAAGTCCTATGTTATCACTAACATAAACATCAAATAGACTTTTGTTAGACACAAACTCTAGTTTAATTTTGTTATGATCTAGTCGAACCCCTATTTATCTCTCGAGATCTAACTTATGAAAGACTCAAACTTGGATCGACATTGGATCCATGTCTCGACACGTTAAACAATTAAAATCTATTTTAATAATATTATTTTTAATACATAGATATCGACATATTTTATCATTTGAAATGGACGCCTTAAAACAAAACTATTATTTTAGCATTGTTTCCTTGATTCTTTTCTTCTAACGCGCTAGAAAAAATTTGGATTCCATCTAACATTTACAGTTTTATGAGGAGGTTCTGGAATAAATAAGAACATAACACAACCTTGGTGACGAGAGATCGAGAAATTTACACGGGACTACAATCTACAACATCTTCGAGAAACAAAAGAAGAACACAATTATTTTTATTTTATTGTTATATTCAACCAAAATTCATTTTCCATTATTGAACAAAAAGCTTTCACGAGAAGAAGATTGAATTCTTTTTTCTTTGACTAAGAACATTCCTTTGCCATGTTCCTACTTGGCCCATGGGTTATGAATCATGTCGTTGATAGCCCACAAATAGTTTGAATCCAAGAACTTGAAGAATTTAATTGTTGACTGATATGCCAGATGCGTGTCACACAGATGATAAAGAAAGTAGAATTCTAAAACGTTCGCTTAATTGTCAACGGCAAGAAATATATTCGATTCCTTACAGAATTATACTTTAAAATTTTTATTTGACATAAAAAAGAAGTATGGAAGTCAACTTGAGAAATTCCATGAAGCGTTCAAGAAACATCTAAATAATGAATTAACAAAAACAATATTTGTCCGACATAAATAATTAGCAGAAAGAACCTACCAAAAAATAAAATTAATCCATACATCTTTTAATTCGTCCTACCTACCCAGAGTTAGTATAGTGATGTATCTTTGGCTTCGAATCGACACAATGCGATTATATATGCTCATTGTTTATTCATCTTCGATGATAATCTATCATCCTTGGACACCCCAGTGATACTAAAAAAAAAAATTCATCTTTGTATATATTCGAGTAATTCTCATAATTAATAAACAAAAAAAATCTATCACACTCAAAGGGAGAGAAAAAATTATTATTATTATTATTATTATTATTATTATTATTATTATTATTATTATTATTATTATTATTCAGTGTATTTACAAGCTCAAATAAGCTAAATCGTATTATTTGTTTCGATCTCAAAAATAAATTTGAACATGACAATGGCAATCAGGTAAATTAGTAAAAAAAAAAATTGGTTACCTCCTCCATAGGCATGATGGTAATGTATGCGGACGAAGATATATACTAAGGGCCATCGGAGAAGCGGAAGTAGAACAATAGCATTCGTGACGATGTAACTATTGTTGCATGTAATTGTCGTCGCATACGTACACACATCAATTTGGGTGAAAGTTTTTTCGTAAATGGTCAATGGTAAACGTGAGATTTGATATCAAAACCTACTTTCTCAATGCTTTCATCAATTCCCTCTAAATGGATGAAACACACGATCACTATTAGCTTCAAAATCAATCACAAGAAACTTTAAATATTTAGTTTTTTTATAAAAGATGAAATTGGAACAAAAACACGTGAGTAGGGCACGATCTTTAGAGCATTTCCACTCGACACGTGCATGTGGAAAGACCATGAATATATCCGCACAACGGTGGCCGAGCTGTTTTCGTTGTCCTCATGTTTCTCTCTCTCTCTCTCTCTCTCTCTCTCTCTCTCTCTCTCTCTCTCTCTCTCTCTCTCTCTCTCTCTTTCCTTTGGATTTTTACGTGTCAAAATATTTTCTTTAGTGAGAGAAAACTTGCACATGTTATCACGTGGATGGACAACAGTCAAGCAGGAATCTACAAATATTTCATTGCATCCGAGGAGGGCATCTTTACAGAGAGATCCCAATCCCTACCTACCCACTCAACCTCACCGCAAAACCAGTCTGTGGGCATACTGCCCTGCCTTTGTTGGTTACTTTTAATAATCTATTGGATTTGTGGAGTGTGGTGTTTTGTAGGAGGAGGTAACGCTTCACGAGTTGGGTGGGGTGGGGGTGGCGGTGGGGGTGGCGGTGGCGGTGGGGAGGAATGATCCATCCTTTTGCATGCTTGAATGCTTAATCAACTACTTAATGCTTAAGAGTATATTATCTTCGATCGATGTAATTATTTTAAAATAAATTAATATATAATTTTATTTCTATAAATAATAATTATGAAAAAAACCTCAGAAGAAATATGATCTTCATCTTTTAGGTTTATTATATGGTCAAACCAAATCAATTCGATCTTTTTCAATTGTTTCTTCTGCTAATTCTCCGTCGTCCATTCACGATCGTACCTTCATCATCACCCCTATAAGATGAGAAAAGAAAAGAGAAAGAGAAAGAGGATGACAATCAGGGAATTGATCTATTGTTCAAAACCATTTTAGTGAATTATTTTAATGAATTAAAAAATAAACATAAGAGGATAATATGATAAAAGTTTTTTTAATCCAAAATAAAATGTTTGTCTATTTAAAAAAAGTTTTTATTATTATATGTAGCTCTCCGTGATCATAATGCTTGAAGATAGATCGGGACATCACCTTTGATGTGTAATCTTTGAGAAAAAAAATCTCAAATTGTTGGTGGTTGAACTGATTTCAATCTTATCCTTAAAAATTGCCACAATTATGATATCTTACATTTGGTCACGTACACCATTTTCAATGATGTGTTTAACTTCTATATGCAATACAAATACATTAAAAAAAATTCTAATTTTCAAATTATGTGCTTAATTTGAACTTTGATTCGTGCTTAAATGAATTAAAATAAAGAAAACAAATTTAGTTACTTGAAGCATTCTAGTCATATCTGAAAATCTTGGCTTTTAACTAACACTTGTTTCAAAAAAAAAAGAAAAAAAAGAGAGTCGAACACATTTTTGTATATGCATTTCTTTGGTACACCCAATCCATTTAAATCGAATTAAGATAATATTTGATTTGCTTTGGGATGAGCATGATTAAAATAATAAATAGCTTTTCAATATAGTTAATGTCATTTTAAATTGACCACCAGCTGTTTCTTAAAGGATAAAAGAAAAATAATTCTATCTAATTAATGTAGGAGACAGTGCCCGACATGTTCTGTAAGCCAAAGCTGTGCCATTGCGTGGCAGCCGATTCCAATTTGAACCCCAACGTTTCTTGCTTCATAGAACATGATATTTCTATTTTATTTTCCTGAACTGGTGCAATCAGAGCTAGGAGACTTTAAAAGTAACCCCAGATGAAATTAGAATATTAAATTAAATTTTGATATGTTTAAATAAGTGGTTGATTTAAGAGTGTTAGTGTTATTTTGCGGTTGTCTGTATGTGTTGGATGAAGAGAGTTCAATCATGTCCAATTATATAGCCTACTATAAAGAGACACAAGGATTACATGCCAAGAAAGAGAGGATCATTATAAAATAGGGTTGGCTCAAGATCAAACTAAATAAATAGAAGAAGAAAAACTCAAAGAAAAATTATATTAAACTTCTCAAAAACAAAAAAACTTACAGATGTTTAATGACTCTTAAGCTTTAACTCTATAAGCTTGAATACTTGAGGATTGGATGGATCAATCCATATAGATATCACCTATTTATAGATATGAAATACAAAAAAGTTTTATTTTCTATAATTTTATTTAATCTTATTTAAAAGGTAAGACATTAATTTGAGATATTCTAAAATATATTTTAACTTTGAAACTAAGAATTTCTTATCCCTATAACTCTATCTAATCTTATTTAAAAGGAAAGATATTAATTTATAATCTTCCAAAATATACTTTAACTTCTTAACACTCCTCTTTTAAAGTATAATTTTGAAAATAAGTTTCTGCTTCAAAGATATTCAAATAGTCTCGTACAAAGAGATTTGATAAAAATATCTACTATATTATTTTTTTTACTTTTGATCTCTGTGACCTCATTGACTCTTTGAAAAAAAAAATTTTGGGATGCAATAATGTTCAATTTTAATACGCTTGACTGTTACATGATAAATTTGATTTATGGTTATTTTTCAGATATTTTGATTGTCATCATATAAAATAATTAGTTTGTTAATTTAACAACACATGTCCTCAATTAAATGCTTTAATCATATACATTATTCAACAGTAAATGAGACAGCTTTGTATTCTTCCTGATAATATAAAGAGAGATCGATTATTATTTATTATAATACCATCAAATGCAAAACCATATAAAAAGACGTAACTAAAAGTAAATCTATGACTATCTAAATCATCTCTCAGATTAAGCCATCTGTTTATAGATATGAAATATAAAAATTCTTAATATTTATGACTCTATTTAATTTTATTTTAAATATAAGATATCAGTTTGAGAACTCTATCTAAACCTTATTTATAAGGTAAAATATGAATTTATAATCTTTTAAAATATACTTTAACCTCTTAACATTGGTGTCAGGAAAAAAGATATATGCTCAACCTATAAAATTAACATAGGATTATTCTTAATGAGGATCCTACAACGCATACATTAGTTTTTATTGATGGATCGTTAAACTAAAATGTAAATGATGAAAGAAATCATTCATAGAATTGGGAATCATGATATCATGCGATACAATTATTTAATGATATCGACATGTACCAACACAACACTCATAGGATCGAAGATCATGATGTTGTGAGTCATTAATAAAATGGCCGTTAACATGATATGAATATCCATATTATAGATTTCTTTTATTTTAATTAGATGAGATGATAAAAAAACATTGATATCTGCGAGACCAAAATAAATGTGAATTAAAAAATAGTTCTAAATTATTAGAAAAATAAAGTGGCATGTAATGGATTTGATGTATAATCAAACAACTTAAGCTTATAAGTTATATTGACATCAAATGCCATGTACATTAGTCCAACAAATTTCA
Source organism: Musa beccarii (assembly GCA_024322285.1). Classification (NCBI taxonomy): domain Eukaryota; kingdom Viridiplantae; phylum Streptophyta; class Magnoliopsida; order Zingiberales; family Musaceae; genus Musa; species Musa beccarii. Next base: position 1,932,362 of record JAIWVJ010000011.1, read on the forward strand.
TTAAAAAAAAACAACCAAAATACCATTCATAAATATTATTCATTCACGTGAGCGAGCCGCCTCCTTCGGACTGCGGTTTTGCGCCCCCTGTTCCTTCTTTCCCTGATCCCTCTCTCCCTCCCCTCTTCCTCTGTCCGCTTCTCCCAGATCTGAGCGGCCTCAGCTGCTATTTAAACCCTCTCTTATCTCTCTCTGTCCATATCTCGCTGTGTCTCCAACCCCTTCCCCCCTTCTCGATCACAGGTAATCCTGCATTTGAACTCTGATTTCTTGATTTTTTTTTTTCTCCGCAATGCCCCCGTCTTTGTTCAGTTAATCCCAAGTTCTTGACAGTGATCTAAATCTCTGCTTATTCTACAAAGATCCGAAGGTTTTTGGGCTAAAGGTCGAGTCTTGCTGCAGATAGTAGTTTTGGGCGCGATGGATCTCGCGGAGCACAAGCTCTTCGCCGCGGGGCTGCTCTTCGCGGCGACCCTGGTCCTGGCGAGGCTCGTCGCTTCTGTCCTGGCGCCCAGGTCTGGGAAGCGCCTGCCGCCGACGGTCTCGGCTCCGCCGGTCATCGGCGGGCTGCTGCGGTTCATGAGGGGCCCGATCCCCATGATCCGGGAGGAGTACGCGAAGCTTGGCGGCGTGTTCACGCTCAACATCCTCAACCGCAAGATCACCTTTTTCATCGGGCCGGAGGTGTCCGGGCACTTCTTCAAGGCGCCGGAGGCGCAGCTCAGCCAGCAGGAGGTGTACCAGTTCAACGTGCCCACCTTCGGCCCCGGCGTGGTCTTCGACGTGGACTACTCGGTTCGGCAGGAGCAGTTCCGGTTCTTCACGGAGGCGCTCCGGGTGACCAAGCTGCGCAGCTATGTGGACCAGATGGTCGTCGAGGCCGAGGTAATCCTTTGCCTCTCATCGATCTGCACTCACATTTTGATCTGATCGAAAGAACAAGCTTTTGCTGGAGTCCAGATTGTTGTTATCGGTAATACTTGGTGGTGCTCTCTGCAGGACTACTTCTCCAAATGGGGAGACAGCGGCACGGTGGACTTGAAGTACGAGCTCGAGCATCTCATCATACTGACGGCAAGCCGGTGCCTGTTGGGGAGGGAGGTCAGGGACAAGCTCTTCGATGATGTCTCTGCCCTCTTCCACGACCTCGACAATGGCATGCGCCCCATTAGCGTCATCTTCCCCTACCTCCCTATCCCCGCCCACCGCAGACGCGATCGTGCCCGTGCCAGGATCGCCGAGATCTTCTCCACCATCATCAGGTCACGCAAGAGCTCCGGCAAATCAGACGACGACATGTTGCAGTGCTTCATCGACTCAAAGTACAAGGACGGCCGCTCCACCACGGAAGGCGAGATCACGGGGCTGCTCATTGCCGCCCTCTTCGCGGGGCAGCACACCAGCTCCATCACTTCCACCTGGACCGGGGCTTACATGCTCCGGCACAAGCAGTACTTCGCGGCCGCCATCGAGGAGCAGAAGGAGATCATGGCGAGGCACGGGAATAGGTTGGACCATGACATCCTGTCCGAGATGGACGTCCTCTACCGCTGCATCAAGGAAGCTCTGAGGCTTCATCCTCCGTTGATAATGCTGCTGCGCTACTCCCACGACGACTTCACCGTCACGACGAAAGAAGGGAAAGAGTACGACAGCCCCAAGGGCCACATCGTCGCGACATCCCCAGCTTTCGCCAACCGGCTTCCCCACATCTACAAGGACCCGGATACGTACGATCCTGACAGGTTTGCGGCCGGGAGGGAGGAAGACAAGGCTGCGGGAGCCTTCTCCTACATTTCCTTTGGGGGTGGGCGACATGGATGCCTGGGGGAGCCTTTTGCTTACTTGCAGATCAAGGCGATATGGAGCCACCTGCTGAGGAACTTCGAGTTCGAGTTGATATCCCCCTTCCCCGAGAACAACTGGAACGCCATGGTCGTCGGGGTCAAGGGGGAAGTGATGGTGCGATACAAGCGGCGGAAGCTGTCCGTCGACAACTGACGGCCGCCCGCAGTGTACCTCGTTTGGATTTGTCCTGGTTTTTATTCGCGGATATCTCTGCTGTTGTTCTTTCTTCATTCTAAGAAAACGTACGCGTTGTTCGTGGTCTAGTGTTCCACCGATCTGATTTCAAGTGTTTGGCACGTCTCTCGGTCGCCAGATTACATTAAAAGGCTCGTCGGAGGCGAAGAAGCTGAAGGAAACTGCGTTTCGCATACAACATGACACAATCATCTTTAATGCTAGTGATGCGGGTCTTGAATATGACATGACATCGGATCCTGTGTGCTGCGTCCGGATGATGTCACCGCCCCTCCTGCTCAAATTGCTCCCGCGATCGACTCCCCGACGTCATCTCTTTTCCACATCGTCCCGCACCCAGGGTAAGTTGACCACGGTACCTTCCTGCCAAACCAGGTTCGTACATCCTCTCCAGACGCCACCAGAGGTACATCGGGCACAGGCTTATTTAAGCTGCCGAAGGGTATCAAAGGAAAGGGGGCCGGGGGCTGGATCTCGGGCTCTCTGCTTTTTCTGTCAAGAAGACTCATCTCTTTCGGATAGAGAGCTAACTTGAGCGTCGGAGGGGTCGGGCGGAGCATCCGACCCGTTCTTTCTTGCGATGGATCGTGCCGGCGGCGGCCGCGACACCCTCGTCCGACCGGGAGCCAGCTGGAAGGCGAGTCCTCGACGAGCTCGAACCATACCGAGACGACCCCGGACACGCTGCGCCCCCGCCACGTGCCCCAGGTTCACGGTAAAAAGTTGTTTCCCATAACAGATTGGCGCTAGAAGGAGGGCCATCGAGAGAACACCTGCCACGCTCCAAATAATAAATGGACGAGAGGCCGCATAGAGGGGGGAGGTCAGCAGGAGATCCTTTTCCCTCCGGGGTTGAGGGGGACGACCCCGCTTCAACGGCGGAACGCTACTGGAGCCTGTTCAACGACCCAGGACTTCACCCCCGCGACGGGGCTTCGACGCCCCCGCCTCAGGTCACTGCGGAGGCCTTTCGAGGCCTAATCCAGCAGGTCCAAACCCTAACGAATGTCGTCCAGGTCGTCATTACTCATCTGCCTGCAGGTACGGGAAGATCGAACCTTCGAGGATCCGATCCCTCCTCCCGTCCTCGAGAGATGCCCCCCACGGCACCCACTTCCCCCGCGTCTCGCCAAACCGGACGAGCTCAGTTCTTGAAAACCCGGTGTATTCCTCGAGCCCGAGGCGTATCCCTGATTCGACGGATTTACTCCGAGCGCAGGTCCGCTCTATTTCCCAGCGCCTAGAGCAGGTGCAGAGGGACGTTCGGAAGTCGAAGGAAGAGCAGAGGGCGGACCCTCGCTGGGAATCGCCCTTCACCAGTGATGTACAAGAGTACCCGGTGCCTATGAATTTCCGCCTCCCCTCCGTCGATCTTTATGATGGCGTCAGCGATCCGGCGGATCACGTTGCCTCCTTTAGAGCTCAAATGGCCCTATATGGAACCTCGGACGCATTGATGTGCCGAGCGTTCCCTACTACGTTGAAGGGCCGCCGACACACTGACAAAGACTTTAAAAGCGGGACGATAACGTCTTTTGAGCAGCTAGCCCGGGACTTCGAGTTGCACTTCCTGGCGTTCGCGCGCCCGAAGCCATCGGTCGCACTCCTCCTAGGACTGAAACAGAAGGATGACGAGCCCCTTTCTCACTTCGTGCGACGGTTCACCACGGAGGTACGAGAATTAGCTGACGCTCACCCCTCGCTGCTGATGCAGGCGTTTATGACAGGTCTGCGACCCTCGAGGTTTTGTTGGTCCTTGGTGGAACGACCTCCCACATCCATCGCGGAAATGCTTCAGCGCGCAAACCATTACGTGGCTGCCGAGACTTGGATGTCGGGAAGGAAGGAAGAGCGGCCAAAAGGAAACCCGACACCATCCCGTGCGGGAGCAACGACGAGACGACAGTCTCCGGGACGGGGACGTCCGGTGGGACATTCCGACCACTCCGCGCCCGAGCTCCCGTCTACCCCCCTGAATACATCTCGCACGCGGATATTTCTACAGATAAAGGAAAGGGGGATGCTCAGGCCTCCTCACCAGACGAGGGCATGACGAGAGTCCGCCGATCGTAACCTATACTGTCGCTTCCATCGGCAGAAGGGGCACGACACAGAACAGTGTTATGAGTTGAAGCGACAAATTGAGGAGCTGATCCGGAGGGGTCACTTGGAGCAATACCTCCACCGCCCGCGAGAACCCTCCATACGCCCCGAAGGTCCGGTCGAACGACACATTGACGTAATCATTGGGGGACCCGCCTCTGGCGGAAACAGCTCCTCGGGAAGAAAGGCTTACGCGAGAGCCGTGTCAGACGAACACTATTCTCAGTACAACCCAGAGATCTCCTTCCCTTCGGACGACTCGGGCTGTCCGGAGCACGATGACGCCCTGGTGGTATCGGCTCGAATCGCCAACGCCCAGGTCAAAAGGATCATGGTCGACACAGGCAGCTCGACCGACATCCTTTATTTCGACGCTTTCTTGGCGTTGGGATTACCGAAGGAGGCTCTGAAGCCCCAGCCCTCAGCACTCACCGGATTCACCGGTGACGCGGTCTCACCACGGGGCGCGGTCATCCTGCCCTTAACTCTCGGTGACTATCCAAGGGCTAAAACAGTGTTGGTGACCTTCTTGGTGGTCGACCTCCCCACCGCATATAATGCCATCCTGGGCCGCCCCACCCTCAATAAGTTAAGGGCGGTTGTCTCCACCTACCATCGAACCCTGCAGTTCCCTACCCGTTCCGGGGTCGGGGAGGCCCGGGGAGACCCCCGTGAATCCAGACGATGCTATTTGACGGCGATCTCCCTGGGTGACCCGCGCGGTCCAGGACACCCGACCCAACATCCCCAGCCGGCGAATCCGACAATTGATGTTCCGTTGCGAGATAACCGCCCCGACCAGACGGTCGGGATCGGTTCGGACTTGGCCGAACAAGAGCGGGCTTAGCTCATCAGCCTCCTCCAAGAAAATGCCGATGTCTTTGCTTGGTCAGCGGCCGACCTCTCGGGGATCAACCCGAAAGTTTCCCAGCATCATCTGAGCATTTCCCCGACAGCCCGCCCGGTGAAGCAAAGACCTCGGGCCCAGGCTCCGGAGCGTCAGCAAGCAGTGCAGATAGAGGTGAATAAGCTTCTGGCGTCTGGCTTCATTGAGGAAGTCAGGTATCCCCAGTGGCTGTCCAATGTAGTCCTAGTAAAGAAGCCTAATGGGACCTGGAGAATGTGTGTTGACTACACCGACCTGAATCGTGCCTGCCCGAAGGATTGCTTCCCTTTGCCCAGGATTGACCAGCTGGTCGACTCCACCGCCGGGCACGCCCGTTTCTCATTCATGGATGCCCTCTCCGGTTACAATCAGATCCGGATAGCGCCCGAAGATCAATAACACACCACTTTTTACACCCCCCGAGGAGTTTACTTTTATAAGGTCATGCCGTTCGGATTGAAGAACGCGAGAGCTACTTACCAGAGGACGGTGAACAAGATATTCGCCCACCAGATAGGGCGAAACATGGAAGTTTACGTAGACGACATGATCGTGAAAAGCTAAACAGGAGCTGCTCACCTTGATGACCTGAGAGAAACCTTCGACACACTAAGAAGGTACGGGATGCGCCTTAATCCGGCAAAGTGCATCTTCGACGTCGCTTCGGGAAAATTCCTGGGATTCATCATACATGAGAGAGGAATCGATGCTAACCCTGAAAAGATCCAAGCACTCGTCGACATGAAATCACCCAGGACAGTGAAGGAGCTTCAGTGTCTCAACGGACGGATCGCCGCTTTGTCCCGATTGAAAGATTGGCGTTGGCGCTCATCCTAACGGCATGGAAGCTGCGTCCCTACTTCCAGGCCCACACCATCGAGGTAATGATCGACCAACCGCTACGCCAAGTTCTTTCTAAGTTCGACGTGGCAGGGCGACTCCTAAAATGGGCGGTGGAGCTATCCGAGTTCGACCTCCGCTACAAACCAAGAACGGCCATCAAAGCACAGGCCTTGGCCGACTTCATCTTAGAGCTGACGCGTCCTGAGATGGAAGGCACAGAAAAAGAGTCCCCGGGCTGGGTTCTGCGCGTGGATGGGTCATCCGGATCGAGGGGAGCCGGAGCGGGACTGGTCCTGGAGGACCCTGAGGGACGCACTTTTGAGCGTTCTCTCCGCTTCGGCTTCGAGGCCACCAACAACAAGGCAGAATATGAAGCCTTACTGGCAGGCTTGCGTCTGGCTGCAGACATGCAGCTGAGGGAGGTGCATGTCCTTACGGACTCCCAGCTGGTCGTCGAACAAGTTGGCGGAGAATACCGCGCGCGGGACTCCACCATGCTGAACTATTCAAGGGAGGTAAGGGCCCAGGCCGCTAACTTCTCCCGTTTCACTTTGTCTCGAATCCCTAGGTCCCAAAACGAACGGGCGGACCAGCTTGCCAAGTTAGCCTCGGGAGCCAGCCTCAGGGAACGCCCCGAAGTCGAGGAGCTCGAGCATAGAGCGGTGGCCACCACGGAGGTAGCGGGCTCCGGAGCCCCAATCCCTCCGCTCACGTGGATACAGGAGATGCGGAGGTACAAGCGCGAGGGCATCCTTCCCATAGATGCCGCCAAGGCGCGGCACCTTCGCCGGACGCAGGCGTGGTATTGCGAAATCGACGACAGGCTCTACAAAAGGTCATTCTCTCGCCCACTTTTATGATGCTTAGACCCTGACGAGGCGAAAAAGATCCTCGCCGAGGTCCATGACAGGATCTGCGGGGAGCATATGGGCGGTCGGGCTTTGGCTTTCAAGATACTGCGCCAAGGTTACTACTGGCTCACGTTACACCGAGATGCTAGGGCGTACGTACGACGGTGCGACGTATGCCAGCGCCATGCCCGAGTCCCGCAGCGTCCTGCGGTCCCACTCACTTCCATAGACAGCGCTTGGCCCTTTGTACAGTGGGGAATAGACCTTTTGGGGTCGTTCCCCCCCGCGTCGGGTCAGCGAAGATATATTATCGTGGGAATTGACTACTTCACCAAGTGGGTGGAAGCCGAGCCGCTAGCTACCATCACGACCGGGCGGGTCGAGCAGTTCGTATGGAGGAATATTATCACCCGATTCGGCCTTCCCAACGTTATCGTCACCGATAACGACACTCAATTTTCCAGCATCAGGTTTAGGGAGTTCTGCGCAAATCATCAAGTCCAGCTGAGGTTTAGCTCGGTAGCCCACCCTCAGACCAATGGACTTGCCGAAGTGACCAATCGATCCATCCTCGACGGGCTCAAGAAGAGAACTCTGAGAGCCCGGTCAAGCTGGGTCGACGAGCTACCAAGCATCCTGTGGTCCTTGCGGACAACCCCGAAAACCGCCACGGGCGAGTCACCGTATAGCCTGGCATTCGGCATGGAAGCGGTTTTGCCAGCTGAGTTGGTAATCCCGACTCCCCGAGTAGAAGCCTATGAAGAGCCGACGTCGGTCCAGGGAGTTCGGGCCAGTCTGGACCTACTCGAAGAACGTAGGGCAGACGCACACCTAAGAGCATTAGCCTACAACCGAAGTGTTGCTAAGGGTTACAACAAAAAGGTTCTCCCCCGACCTCTCGGAGTAGGAGATCTGGTTTTGCGCAGGATGGAGGCAAGTGACCCCCTACGGGCAAGGGGCAAGCTCGCGCCTAAGTGGGAAGGTCCATATCGCGTCGTTAAGGTCGTCCGATCGGGTACATTCCGACTCGCGACAGTATCAGGACGTCCAGTCCCGAGGACTTGGAACATACAAAACCTTAAGAAGTATTTTATTTAAAGTCCAAAGCCTTGTGCGACAAGCGAAAGAATCAATGAAAATGTGAAGAGTCGGATGCATATAGTCTGATGAAAATCAGAAGTTCATTTATAGAAGAGCCTGGATACAAAATAGATCCCTGAAGGGGAAATGGAGCAATTCATAAAGACAGCGGGAGACCTTCCAAAAAGAAAAAGAAAGGAAAAAGAGGAAGTCCTTCAGGAGTCGGCCCCGGGAAGGCTATCGTCAAAAGGGACCTCGTCGGGCATACCCGCTCCCTGGTCCTCGGGACGAGAAGTGAAGGCATCCTCCTCCACCGTGGCGCCCGAAGGGCAGGCCCGCACTCGCGCCAGGGCAACCCGGTATCCATATTCGTAGGTCACCCTGCCCGAGCGGTCCAAACCGAGGAGGAAGCCCTCCGACTTCTTGGACCTCTCGGTCCCTCTCTGGACGGCGTTGCTCTTCCGCTGCTAGGGCCTCCTGAGAAGCCTTCGCCTCGGCCTCCTTGGAAGCTAGCTTTGCAGCCAGCTCGGAGACCTCGGTTTTATGAAGCCGATTATCCAGCTTCTCTATCCGTAACAACTTTTGCAGGCCGGCCTCTTGTGCGGATAATGTCGCAAGCTCGGCAGTCAGCCGGATCACCTCCGCCTCCGAGTCCGACGCCCGCTTTGGCCATGGCGATCACGCCTCGGGCCATTATGCGCGGGCCTCCTCCAGCTGGCGACGCAAAGCAAGGTTGCGCTCGTCCATGTTTCCAATCAGTAGGCCGGCATCATGGGCCCGGTCGATCAAGGCCATGGAATAATGGACGCTCTGCATAAAAAAGGCGGTGAGCAACGGTGGAGAAAGAAGTCCAAAAGGAGATATCGGAGATAGTGCTCACCCACAACGCCGCCTTTGCCGCCTTGGCGGTCAGAACCTCCGTGGGGAGCGTGTACAAATCCCGGGCTACGTCGGGATGATGCGCCCCCCGAAGATAGGTGGCCGAGGGGATTCCCCCAGTGGCTGTCCCAGGTGGGATCTCACCCATTACCCGAGTGAAGAAGGGCACCCCCTTGCCCGGAGGGATCCGATACAAATCTTTTAAGGCAGGGCGACGAGGGCTTTTGCCGGTCGTCCCCTGGCTGGGCTCAGCGCCCTCTGGCGGTGCAATAGCCTCCGGGTGGCCGGTATCCTGGCCGAGTGCTTGGGCGGTGGGGACCTCCACCTCCTCGAGGTCCAGAACCTCCTTTCCTTTGGACTTTTTCCTTGGTCGCTCGCACTCGACCACTAGCGGGGGATTTTCACCCGCCCGCTTGGACCCCGCTGAGTCCCTCAGAGACGAGCCGGCTGGGGCGCTCCCGCCATGAAAGGACTTCAAGTTCATAATTTCTATAGTGAATGAAATAGAAACCGGTCAGAAAAAGGAGGCCATAACCTCAGAAGGGCCGAACGACGGTGACATACCCCGAGAGCGCGGGCTGAGCCCCGCCTCCGCGAGCCACCGCTCGGACATATCGCGGATGGCTCGAGATGAGGGAAGGATTACCCTCAGCCTCTCTAGGCATTCCCGCTCCTTGGTGTTGAGCTGCGGGACTGTATTATCAATGACCCTTAAGGACCATCGAACCCCGAAGCCCCAGTCTTTCTCCCTCCGAACGAAAAAGAAGCGCCTCTTCCAACCCTTATTACTGGTTGGAGCGCCGCTTACGCGGAACCCTGCCCGGGCTGCGAGAAAATAGCCCCCTGAGATATCGGGTCAAAGGCCCGTTGCCCCGCTTCAGGGACAGTGAGGATGTACTCCTCTGAGATCCTATAGCGCCTCCGGATGATCCCTACAGAGGACTCATCCAGGGTAGAGTCCTGGTCGTGCGGCCACATCATGGCCTCTAGTGCACGCACCGCTTCCCCATCAGAGGAATGGTGGGAAGGTGGGGATGGGGGAGAGGTAACGACACGAGTGGTAACAGAAGGGGAGGAAGAAGAAGAAGTGGAGGAGGAAGAAGTGAAAGAAGTCATTTTCTGCACTAACCTACGGCAGGAGGGGACAACGGGAGCAACTGGAGAGAGTCAAGGGACTCGGAGATGAAGGAAGCAGATAGCGGAACTCGGAGCAGAAGGAACTTCGTCAACAAAAGGCTACAGAGGGACGCGGTGCGCGCTATTAAAAGGAAGAAAGGCGTCGCCTTTTCGCCTTCCAAATTGGGCGGCAGCATGACACCGCGCATCCCGCCCAACCGCGTCACGTCGGGCAGTCCAAACGACGGAGCGGTATTGATGAGGATGTGACGTGTCGTAATCCAGATGGATTACTTGGCCGGTACGCCAACAACTTCTCGATTCCTGCCACCGTACCTATGTGCACGGTTTCCGAATCGACAATTGGATTTCTGGGCCTCGAGTCTTGCCTCGGCCCCTCTTCCCAAACGGAAGTTCGGCAAATATGGTCTCGAGCCAAGCCTCGACCATTGGATTTCTGGGCCTCGAGTCTTGCCTCGGCCCCTCTTCCCGAACGGAAGTTCGGCAAATATGGTCTCGAGCCAAGCCTCGACCATTGGATTTCTGGGCCTCGAGTCTTGCCTCGGCCCTCTTCCCGAACGGAAGTTCGGCAATATGGTCTCGAGCCAAGCCTCGACCATTGGATTTCTGGGCCTCGAGTCTTGCCTCGGCCCCTCTTCCCGAACGGAAGTTCGGCAAATATGGTCTCGAGCCAAGCCTCGACCATTGGATTTCTGGGCCTCGAGTCTCGCCTCGGCCCCTTTTTTTCCCGAACGGAAGTTTGGCAAATATGGTCTCGAGCCAAGCCTCGACCATTGGTATCCATGGCCTCGAGCTGGTCTCAGCCGTCGGTTTTCCGGGTCTTACACGGCCCCCGGCTCCTTATCTCGACAGCGCCGATTGGATTCGCGGCAAAACTCCCTACGCGTCATCGGGTTCCACTAGCCACCCTTTCCTATCATCAAGGTTCACGTTTTCGCAGGAGCGGCTTTTCGAGGGGGGCAGTGATGCGGGTCTTAAATATGACATGACATCGGATCCTGTGTGCTGCGCCCGGATGACGTCACCGCCCTCCTGCTCAAACTGCTCCCGCGATTGACTCCCCGACGTCACCTCTTTTCCACACCGTCCCGCACCCAGGGTAAGTTGACCACGGCACCTTCCTGCCAAACTAGGTTCGTACATCCTCTCCAGACGCCACCAGAGGTACATCGGGCACAGGCTTATTTAAGCTGCCGAAGGGTATCAAAGAAAAGGGGCTGGGGGGGGGGGTTGGATCTCTGGCTCTCTGCTTTTTCTGTCAAGAAGACTCATCTCTTTGGGATAGAGAGCTAACTTGAGCGTCGGAGGGGTCGGGCGGAGCATCCGACCCGTTATTTCTTGCAGTGACTGTGCCCGGGCGACCGCGACACCCTCGTCCGACCGGGAGCCAGCTGGAAGGCGAGTCCTCGACGAGCTCGAACCATACCGAGACGACCCCGGACACGCTGCGCCCCCGCCACGTGCCCTAGGTTCACGGTAAAAAGTTGTTTCCCATAACAGCTAGAGAAGTATATAGATAGAATAAACATGCACAGAGTCATGTAACGAAGTTGTGTACGATCATCTTAAGGCCTCGACAGGGTCGATCTTAACAAACACGTCATGAACCAGGCGGACGAGGGCATTGAAGCGCTTTGACACGGCCGAGCAGCGGCCGCCAAGGGACTGGATATCGGCGAGCTTGTTGAAGATGAGGAGGACCAGCGAGTCGGGAATTCGGTGTATGATTTGACAAGGCCTTGTTCGAGCGGGGTCAACGGGGTCCACTCGTCAAATGGCGGGTGGGCTCCCTTCTTTGGCAATTGTAGCAAAAGGCATGATCGGTGAGAAGAAGAGGTAAAGTAAGGTGCAGAAAGGATTCGGCGGCCATGGTGGTCGAGCAGCAACCGGCGGGGTACTTGTGGGATACATACCTGGCGGCTCACGTGGGTGACCAACTGCTCGGTTCACGAGGGAGGGGGAAGGAGCGCAGCTTCGATATGCACGATGACAGAGACAACCGGAACAGAGAGATTTGGCGTAACGTATGGCGCTCACTTTGCATGCAAGAATCACGATTCCGTCCCCGCCGCCATCTCCAAATCTTCGTTCTAAACCAAACGAGCACGGATTAATAAAGAGTGCGCAAAACCCGAAAAGCAGGGGGCGGGGGAAACATTGTTGAAAATAAATTTATTTCAATATTATAAAAAATTAATTTATTAAAAAAATTCATTACAAAAAGATTTTATCCCCGCCGCCATCTCCAAATCTTCTTTCTTGATTGCCAACTCAACGTTCTATTCTTTCTCTTCATCCCGATCGCATCGCAAGACGGAGGATGCTAAAGCAAACGAGCATGGATTAATAAAGAGTGCGTAAAACCCGAAAAGCAAGGGGCGGGGGAAACATTGTTGAAAATAAACTTATTTTAATATTATAAAAAAATTAATTTATCAAGAAAAGATTCATTACATCAAGAAGAAGTTTCATTGAAGAAAAAATAGATTAGATGTCTATGAAAGGATAAGTCAAAATGATTATTGATTATTAAAGAGATTTCTTGAAAAAGAATGATTCATTCTGAATACAATAAATATGATGTATCTTTGGAGATTATATAAACCCCATATGTCGGTTCATGAAAGAAATAGAGTTTGTGAAATTGTAAAGAGTCTTTTGAAAGAAAAAAATAGAAAGTTAATCTTGTCCTACTCTTTCTCTTTTTGAAAACTCTATCCCTTTTTCCTATCTAAGTTTTCAACATTTGGTATCAGAGCATAGGTTAAGCGATGGCCTCTTCCCCAAGTATCATCCAAATTCAGATCCCTAGATTGACAAAGAAAAATTGTGATATATGGTGCATTCAAATGAAGGTTCTTCTGGGATCCCAAGATGTATGGGAGTTTGTAGAAGATGGATTTGTTGAGCCAAGTCCAGCAGAAGAAATAACAATAAATGCAGAAGTAAGAAAACAACTCAAAGATAGAAGGAAGAAGGAGAAAAAGGCTTTGTTCACGATCTACCAAGGACTTGACGATACACTGTTCGAGATCATCGCTCCAGCAAATACTTCAAAAGAGGCTTGGGAAATGCTTCAAAAAGCATTTGGTGGTGTTGATAAGGTAAGGAAACTTCGTCTGCAAGTTTTACGAGCCGACTTTAAAAAATTACAATAAGGTACTTCTGAAACTATTTCTGAGTACTTCTTAAAGGTCATTTCTATTGTTCATCAAATGAGACGAAATGATGAACAAATAAGTAATCAAAGAGTAATAGAAAAAATATTGAGATCTTTAGATCCAAAATTTGATTTTATTGTTGTTGCGATTGAAGAATCTAAAGATTTGGAAAAAATATCTTTAGAATAACTTATGGGTTCTCTTCAAGTTCATGAACAAAGGATTACAAAAAGAGGAGAAGACAAAACTTTAGAGCAGGCAATGCAAACCAAGCTTACTCTTGAAAACAGAGGTGAATCAAAATTTCAAAGAGGAAGAGATCGCGGACAAAGAGGAAGATGAGGCAAAAATTAGACCAATCAGGAATCTCCAAACAATGAAGGTGGTAAAGAAAATTCTAACCAAAGAGGCCGAGGTTATAGTCGAGGACATGGCCGAGGCCGTGGACGTGGTAGAAATTTTAAAATGTCTGAAATACAATGCTATATTTGCAAAAAGTACGAGCATTACTCCTTTGAATGCTATTATAATCCTAACAATCAAGGTGATAAGGCAAATTTTGTTGAGAAAGAAAAGAATGAAAATCAAGTTTTGCTGATGACATATGATAAACTGAAAGAAGATCAATTTATGACATGGTATTTAGATACTGGAGCTTCAAATCATATGTGCGGTATTAAAGATTTATTTTCAAAAATAGATATAAGTTATTCTGAAAATATTACATTTGGTGATATGTCTCAAAGAGTAGTAAGAGGCAAAGGTCAAATTCCTCTTGAACTAAATAATGGTAAAGAATTATGCATTTCAGATGTTTATTATGTTCCTGATATGAAAAATAATATTTTGAGTTTGGGACAATTACTTTAAAAAGGTTATAATATTGAGATGAAAGATATGGTTCTTTCAATTTGTGACAAGAATAGAACATTGATATCACATGTGAAAATGGCACAGAACAGAATGTTTCCTCTGCATTTATGTATTTTTGTTCGATCAAATTATTTTAAGATTGATATTGAGGATATTTCTATACTATGACATCTTAGATATGCTCATTTAAATTTTGAGACTTTGAAACTTCTAGAGAAGTATAATATGGTGATAGGAATGTCAAAAATTGATCACCCATCAAAAATATGTAAAGTGTGTGTTATGGGTAAGCAAGAAAGAAAGCCTTTCAAAGTTAGAAGAACAAGAAGAACAAGAAGAGCATGACATTGACTTGATTTGATACACCCAGATGTTTATGGTCCTATCAGTCCAGTATCACTTGGAGGAAGCAGGTATTTTCTTACCTTCATTGATGATCATAGTGTAAAAACTTGGGTTTATATATTAAAACAAAAGGAAAGAAATTTTCAGTAAATTCAAAGAATTTAAGGAGTTGGTTGAAAGATAAAGTGGTTGTAGAATTAAATGTTTAAGAATAGATAGAGGTTGTGAATATACATCAAATGAATTTGAAAGCTTTTGTAAAAACAATGGGATTTAACATCAATTCACTATGCCATACACACCTCTACAAAATGGTGTCACAGAAAAAAAAATAGAACTATACTTAATATGGTCCAATGCATGTTAAAGGAAAGAAGAATTCCTAAAGAATTTTGGGGAGATGCTGTTACCTCTGTAGTTTATTTGCTTAACAGGTTTCAAATAAAGCGAATTGAAAATGTTACACTAGAAGAAGCATGGAGCTTACAGAAACCAAGAGTCGATCATTTGAGAATTTTTGGAAATATTGCATTTGTTAAGATACCAGAGGAAAAGAGAACAAAACTGGATGATAAAAGTCAGAAATGTATTTTGTTAGGTTATGCTGAAAATTCTAATGGTTACAAACTCTAAAATCCAATCACAAATAAAGTTATGATATCAAGAGATGTTGAGTTTGATGAACAACAGATTTGGAACTGGAAAAATGATGAGCAGCATAAGAAAGCCATAGCTTCAGAAGAAGATGATATAATACAAGCAAACACCGAAGAGGTTTTACCAGAATCATCACCTAGATCAGCTATGTCACATGATTCAAGAAGTCCGATTATAAAAAGGACAAGACCAGTTCAGGAGATCTATGATGTGACTCGAAGGATTGATACTAACAATGATGAACTTTCTTTATTTTATCTTTTTGCAGAATATGATCCATTAACTTTCGAAGAAGCTTGTAATGAAGAAAAATGGTGGCAAGCAATGAATGAAGAGATTCATGTAATTAACAAAAATGATACATGGGAGCTTACTACACTTCCAAAATATCACCAAGTGATCGGTGTTAAGTGGATCTTCAAAACAAAAAAAAATGCATAAGAGGAGATAGAGAAATACAAAGCACTATTGGTTGCAAAGGGTTACAAACAGCAATATGAGATTAACTATGAAGAAGTATTTGCACCAATTGCTCTGCTCGATTGGAAACAGTTAGATTCCTTATCTCTCTAGCAACTCAAATGAAATAGAAAATTTTACAAATAGATATCAATAAAATGGATGTCAAATCAGCATTTCTTAATGGAGTTTTTGAAGAAGAGGTATATATTCAACAACCCCCTGGTTTTATTATTCATGAGCAAGAAGATAAAGTATATAAGTTAAAGAGAGTTCTTTATGGGCTTAAACAAGCCCTACGAGCATGAAATTCTCAGATAGATGCCTATTTTATGTAAAATAATTTTTCTAAATGCCCACATGAGCATGCTCTCTATACAAAATCTAACTTTGATGGAGATATCTTATTTGTATGCCTATATGTAGATGATTTAATATTTATAGGCAATAGTAGCTCCATAATTAAAGATTTTAAGCACTCTATAAAGAAGGAATTTGAGATGACCGACTTGAGCCTAATGACTTATTTTCTTGGTATCGAAATTATACAAGACAATGGATGAATTTTTATCTAACAAGAAAATTATGCAAAGGAGGTTCTAAAAAAATTTTCTATGGAAGATTGCCTCCCTATAGATACACCTGTTGAATATGGCACCAAGTTGACTAAAGAAGATAAAGGTAAATACATTAATCCAACTTATTACAAAAGTTTAGTTGGATGTTTAAGGTATTTGACATGCACTTGACCTGACATATTATTTGGAGTTAGTTTAATATGTAGATATATGGAAACTCCTAAGACATCTCATTTAAACGCCGCCAAAAGAGTTTTACGATATGTCAAAGGAACAATTAAGTATGGGATATTTTATTCATCATCTAAAAGGCTAGAGCTTATTGGATATAGTGACAGTGATTGGGCTAGAAGCTATGATGATCGAAAAAGTATAATTGGATTTATATTTTATTTTGGTGAAACTACATTTACTTGGTCTTCAAAAAAGCAGCAGATTGTTGCTCTATCAAGTTGTGAAGCAGAATATATAGCAGCATCCTCTTATGTTTATCATGCAATCTGGCTAAGAAGATTACTCCAAGAACTTCATATCCCACAGGAGAAGTCAACCAAGATTTATATTGATAACAAATTAGCTATTGCCTTAGCCAAGAATCCAGTCTACCATGAAAGATCGAAGCATATTGACATAATATTTTATTTTATAAGAGATCATATCAAAAATAAAGAAGTGGAGCTACATCATGTCAAGACAAGTGAACAAGTGGCTAACATACTTACAACACCTCTCAAATTTGAAATATTTCAAAGAAAACTTGCGATGACAAATAGAACAAGTTTAAAGGGGGATAATGTTAGAAATAAACTTATTACAATATCATAAAGAGACTAATTTATTCAAGAAAAGGTTCATTGCATCAAGAAGGAGATTCATTCTATCAAGAAGAAAAAATAGATTAGATGTTTATGGAAGGATAAGTCAAAATGACTATTGGTTCTTAAAGAGGTTTCTTGAAAGATTCATTCTAAATACAATAAATATGATGTATCTTTGGGACTATATAAACTCCATATATTGGTTCATGAAAGAAATAGAGTTTGTGAAATTGTAAAGAGTCAAAAAATAGAAAGTTAATCTTGTTCTACTCTTCCTCTATTTGAAAACTCTATCCTTTCTTCCTATCTAGGTTTTCAACAAACATTACATCGAGCAACTGAAGGCTACGATCGTCGATGGCGCTTCTACGGTTGGCTTTGCCTCCCTATCTCCGCGTCCTCTTCGTACGCCGCCTCTTCTCCTCTTTCTCTCAAGCCCCTTTCTCTCCTTCTCCCCCTTCGCTCCCGCCCTCACCTGCTCTTTACCCCGAGGTCATCCCTTCTTCTCCGCTCGTTTTACTCTCGTTCTTAGGGGGTTTCGATCAAGAACCTATTCTTTTTTCTTTCAGAGCTCCCTCCCGTAGGGGAGCCAAGGACTCATAGCCGAGGTGTAGGCGGTCAGCAGGTCAATGGTGTGGGAGACCGGACGATCGGTACAAGCTTACGAGGAATTATCCGGGAGACCCGATGGACTTACGAGAAACACCACCATTTTTATCCTTCCTTCTCCTTTTTTGGCTCAGTTATGCGAGTGGGCTTTAGGAGTTTCCACTTGTTTGAGGGTTGTAAATGGTGCTTTATTGCAAAGGTAATGCAGAAACAGATCTGATGCCAATCACCTAATGATATATATTGATCAATCAAACATGCATAAAAAAGGACAATCTCTTCCTACAAGTCCCAACCTGCAACACCACCCGAACAACTCCACCACCACCTCCCTCAAGATTACACTCTCCATCCACACCCCTACCCTCGCCACCTCCCACACCTCCTCCACGGACTCCGCCATCGCCCGGCTTGTTCTCCTCCTCCTCCACTGTTGCCGAACGCCTTCGATCATCGTCATGATCTCTCGTCCCGTCGGCTCGACCACCAATGGCATCGCTTCGATCAACTTGGCAGCGTTCGGTGCATTATCGTAACTCTCTCCTGCACAGTCGTTCGGTGCATTATTGGCTTTTGCCGTCTTTGGATTTGCTCACCCACGAAGAGAAAGCCCATACGTGATGATGGCTTCATGATCCTGGATCCGACGGCTGTAGTATCCTTGGTCTCTGCATTGAGATTCGTGTCACGCAACGTAACGCACGTTTTTGCAGCCGGTCAAAAGGGTGGGTTGATGCCTACCAATTGGGGATCTTTTTTGACCGATAACGAGCCGACGATGTCGCGTCGAGGACTGAGACGGGACTCGGCTGCTCGCCGCCGCACTCGTTCCTTGCATCCAGGCCGTCCGATTTGATCGGCCCTCCCGACGGAGGAGGAGACCGCCTTCGCGTGGATCTCCCCCAAGCGGATGGCCTCGATGATCCGCCTCAGGGTCCTGAGGTCCTCGCCGCACTTCTCCAGAGCCCGCTGCAGCTCCCGCCGCTTCCGGTGTCACAGCAACCGTGAGGGCCGGCAGGTCCTCAAGCCCCATCAGCCTCGGCACCAACGCCGGCCGGCCGCAGGGGATTTCGGGGGACGCGGCGACGACGGCTTCCGCGCCAGGTTGTCGAATCTCCTGCGGGATCATGGGGCTCCGCGAGGGCCCTGTCTGCTTGCCGCCATCTTCGACTGGAGGAGGCGGAGGAGGTGCTGTCGGTCCTGACGGAGATGTGACGGTAGGATTCTCCTTGTCTTTCCTGAACGCTATCGGGGGAGTATATGTATGTCCATATACCCATAATGTATGTCCTACTAATGATTAAGCTAAAAAAAAGGGGGTTAGAAATCCTACCGATGATTAAGCTCAATCGTTCTGTACATTTCTATGATGAGATATTTCCATCCTTTAGTCATTTAGAAGGCAATTATCCAATCAATTGAATATTAAGTATATGTATGTCCATATACCCATAATGCACTAAGTGACAACAAAAAAACATATCGGAAATATTTAAATTCTTAAATCAACTAAGATGCATCACAGTCTCGTCTTACATTAAAAAAAATTTTATCAATTGATATAGCGAATATTCATCAACAATCAAAACTTGACAAATAGAACATACTAAAAAGTGCATGAATCTTGTCACAATAACATGAATTCTAACGAAATACTTAAAAATATTTCTTTTTGATTGCTTATGATTAAGGTCTTTGGGTTGTCTCTTCTAAAATCTTCTTCCACTTTTCCGATCTTTTAATTCTCACCTTCAGCTTCTATTAACTTAAATATTAAAAGAAACTTGATATATACCTTCACATAACATAATTTTGACTTAACATTTCAATTCAGAGTCTCTAGTCTTAAGCTTTCATCATAACATTTCAATCAAGGTGTCGCACGGGTGAAGATGATATGTTGACCTAGCGTCTATCAGATAATAAATAGGAAAGTGTTGACAACCATGCAAGTGTTATGATTCCCAATTCATCATATTTCATTGGATACAAAAATGCACTAGCTTGTGGATAGGATCAAAATAGAACATGAAAAAAATCACAGAATGATTGAATCAGTTAGCTTCAGGTAACAATTCAAAGTGGGATGTGTTCTCCAGCAAGCATCACATGAAGATACTTTCTTTTATTATCTTTTGAAAAGAAAGAAACATTCTATTAATTTCCTAACTTTAAGTTAACCACAATTTCCAGTAAAAAAAAAAAGTTGAATTCAGCTCCAAATGATCATCATAATCTTGACTATGTTGCACCACCAGAAGTAGCACATGAAATGAGTAGATTCACCTGTAAATATGAAGAACATTGTGGTTGTCGTGAGTATGAGCTTTACCATTCTGTGAACAGTATTCTTTTAACTGCGTATAGAAGCTTTGGGATGCAGCAGGTAAACCTAGTTCATCCTCGGTCTGCATCAGAACAAACAAAAGTTTCAGCATGCCACAAATACGTGATGGATGGAATGCTCGTTAACAGATTTCTATGCATCAGAACAACGGCATTAATGCAAACCAAAATCATCTTTCAAGGATAACATCAACAGATTTCTTGGAGTCTACAAAATTAACAGATTTATCTGGTATTCAATGGCATGTAAATTGTTAAAAGGTAAGTAATTTTCCTGGCAGAAATCATCTTTGTCCAATGCTCATGCATTTTGTTCCATGATTTCACTATCAGTAAGTGATGGATATACGTGCTGCCTCGCTCTGTTGGGCATTGCCGCAGCATTGCTTGTTGGAGCTGCAGTAAGTTGAGTTTTGCATCCAGATCAGTTTCCGTATCTGGTTGAAGATAAGATGGAATTGCATCAGATTCCATCTCTGCACCCATGTCGGATTCCAGGGCATCTAGCTCTGCATTGATTATCCAAACCAACAAATAAAAATGGATACAATGAATTACACAAATATCATGCTGAAATAAACTCTAGCCTATGCAAAGTGACACAACGCATCAATGCCTAATAAAAAAGACAAACCTAGACAAGTAATGTAACATTATCATGGTACCATGCCTCCCACTAGTTCTTCCTCATCAATGTCATTGGCAACATCGTAGCTTCTGCCCGAAGATTCTAGGATTTCTGTACTCAAATCCATCATCTTGTCTTGCATACTCTGTGTATTCCAAAAATGACTTCAGACACCAATTGTAGTACCAAATACTGCATTTTCATTGTTTTGGACAAAACTTTGTTCGAACTAGAAATGGCATACAATCTTTTAGCACATACTAACATAATAGATGAAAATATAACCTACATACATCTACGTCTGAGCTATTCACAATTTTCATCACCCCTTTCAACTCCTTGTTAGCAGACTTCGGTGCTGATATCTGTAGAAGTCAATGGTATGTTGGTGTATCAGCAAAGGGAACACTCTTCAAACGATAAAATTGTGGCAAAAGCTTGTAAAACATACAGTCTGTTCAGCATCCTAAATTCCCTTTGTGGCAAACGCAACTTGATCAAGGTTGAATGTCTGGTCATGCAGCATGTCATGCTATCCCTCATACCTAGGAAAAAGGAAGTGAAATTTGCAGTCAGTGAATAGATTTGTGCATATTCATGCAACAGATCAAAAAAGAGTGATGCACAGAAATATCACCAGCATATATTTTGTACTTTGTAAGATGATGCAAATTATTTAACTCATTCTATCTCAACAGTGCAAAGCAGGAGCCACAAAAAAAGCTCAAACCCAGCAGAGCTCTCAAAGGAAACGTTAAATATAAGGATGCCAAATTCCCACAATAAAGCCCTTTCTTTGCCTTGAGTCAAGACCATGCTACATCCACGATCAAATTATAATTTCCAAAATAATCTATTAAATATGCAATTACATGTTATCTATATACCTAGAACTCATATAGGATTGACAATTAAATACATCCCTTGAATGTGTTTTGGGGATAGAACCATCCACAATTATGAACATGAACAATATTATCAGAATATTACAACTGCAAGCAGACAACTCGATCAAATAAGCTACCTATTTATATGAAAACTAAGAAGGCAGAGGTAACTTACATTCTCCTTTGTTTAAAGATCCTCATCGCTTGAGCTTTAACAGCTTCTTGAGCTGGACCAGGTCGAGTCTTCTTGATCTGCTCCCTGAATCTAGCTAATTCAGCATCAAGTTTCTTGATTTTCTCATCAACTGTGACACCCCTTCTTGATAATCTGAAAACAAAAACAACCATTTTATTAGTGAATCATACAATAAACAACACTTCCCAAGTCTCCATTCAGCATGAACTAGATATATTACAAGCTACAGTGGATTAAGTTCATATGCAAGGACTTCCAGAACTAAAAGTTAGATTTAGTACTAACTATAATGCTGGATTATGAAGGATGTATAAAATAAATAAAAAGAACAAGTAGTTATATGTTACCATTCAAATTATGACACCTACTACACCTTTGTTTCCGATTGCGTGGAGACAACATGGAAGAGGGGACGAGTCGAAATGGGTATGCATCAAACAGAAGAACATCGACTTACGATCATGAAGGTCACGGAACTTAGCAGAAGATCTTATAATATCAGAAGCGGCGTCACAAAGAAATCTGTAAAGCAGAGTTCTTTCAAGAGCCGGAACAAGAGGAAGGTTTAAAAGAGGTCAGACCTCGTCGGTCGCGTCCTGGATCGTCGGCGGCGGCTCCTTTTTCTTCTTGGGCGCCGAAGACCCGCTTCATCTCTAAGCGGTCCCGACCTTCGGGAGAGCCTGATGCCGCTGCGGCGCCGGCAATTCGGGTGAGGGCTTCGACGACGACGAAGGGCTTTGATGTTTCGGATCCTCTCCAATTCATACGGATCCGTCCACTCCTTCAACCGTCATATTGCCGTCCTTCGTTCCCCTGTTGTCACATCTCAGCCGTTCGTTTTCATGACCAAAACCATCGGTTTGGATGTCGGAGAGGATCCGAATCCATACCGATCGATGCCTCAACTCGGAAGCGTACGAGACAATACAGAGTATATAATTTGATTTAGCCATTAAGCAGAACTGATCTGAATTCAAAGCAACAATTAATACCCAAATTATAGGAGGAGACATTGATTGCCGAAATAATAAACTGCTCTAACTGTTTAACCTGTCATCTTGCTACAATTTCAACTTCCACTAAGTTTATACAAGAACTTGAAATCAATTTGACACAGCCTGTGTTCCTGCGAACGGCAGTTTACAATGATAAGACAGCAACCGCAGGAGCTGCCAAAATTCTCATTTCTCTGTAAGTAATCACCCTATCGACCCTATCACTCCCAAAGAAAGAGGAACAGAGCTTTACATTCCCGGAGCCATTTCACAAGCTGGTTTTTGTGTGGCACCAACTTGACGCATTCTCAACCCACCTCCATCAAGATCGACAAAGTTACGAGAGTATTTAGCTCAACGGAGCCCTCCGATGATCTTGCGACGGAGTCCTTCAAGATTTGCTACAACTTGTCAGCTATTCTGCCAAGAGCGTCTGCGAGTTTGCCGAGAACGGCGAGCAAGCCGTTAGCTTGGTCCTTCCTCTGGTCTCTGTCCAATTGGCAGTTCATGTTTTGAGCTTCCAGTTGGGCTGTCAGCATTCTGCTGTTCCTCTCTAAGACTTCAATCAGTCTACTTTGCAGATCGCTGTCTTCAGCTTCATCTGGTGGTGTTCGTCTTCTCTTCTGTCCTCCTCGCGATGGAGAGCTCTTCCCGGGGTTCTCAGCTTGTGGTTTATCTTTTGCCGCAGCTGCACGATTAAAGCCAATCAAGTAAATTCCAAAACCCATAGCATAGCACTACGAGCCAATCCTTAAACAAGATGATCGACTGAAAAGCTTAGTGCTAATTGGAAACTCGAATGATTGATTAATGAAGCCCATCCAAAATTGTTAGGCTTGGTTTAGATTTTCTCCTTGAAGATCCGATGCACAAGAACGGAGATTACCTAAATATTATAAGCTAAGAACAGAACATTTGAAATCATCTAAGCAGGAAGCTTAGAGGGAAACCACTCTAACAATTAGTTTACAGATGTATTTATCTCACAGGCAATTTCAAAAAGTTTAAAGTGAATAGCATGAGCATAGCATTCGTTTCCCATCTCATCTCGAGTACAGATTCTTGGCCACGGCAATTATTATGAAATTATTATGATAGATCTAACTTTATCTTGCATGGCAATTGATAGACAGAGTGAATAATCATGACAACACTAAAACAACACATATATGTTGAACATTTTTCATAAAAGAAACATTGACTTCAAAAAGACAATAAAAAAAACTGGTCTTGAATTGCAATGTCAGGACAGAGTATAACAGAGTATTCAATGGTTCTTCTAACATCAAACTCTTCCCATCAAAAATGGAGTTCATTACTATGAATATATGTTAGTTTTTCTGCCAAAACAATTGCAGAGGTCCACAATCTTAAATCTTTCTTTGGTTACAGTTCTTCACTCCTGTTTGCCTGATAGTTTTACAGAAAAGCACATACAAACCAAGCAAAATAGCATAGTAGTTTACTGAGACACTGCTAACAGATAGAACTCTAAATTGTTCCATCGAATACATTTCACAGAGCATGAATGTGCAATAACATAAAGAATTAGCAATTCAAGTATCTACAAATGATTGAGAGGAGCAACAAAAGCTTGTAGAACTGCCAAGGAAAAGCGAGCAACAGACATTACCTTCATCAGACCTCCAATGTTGAGATGATTCGCACTTCTTTTCTGCATGAGGAACAGCGCGATGAAAAGAAAAGCTTAAATCTTTGTCGATTAAACAACAAAGTTAGGCTGAACAATACTCATCATCCTAATCCATCTAAAGGACCATTACCCGATATCGGCACGGCCGCCACCGGCTGCGGTGGCGGCGCCGTATCCTCGGCCTCGTCCTCCGCCTCCTTCTCCTCCTCGAAGTCCGAGAACAGCCCATCCTCCGCGGCGGTCCGCCCACTATCAAAGACCGCCTCTTCGTCCTGGCCCCCCGCCGCCGCTGTCCGCCCAAACCCCTTCTTCCCTTCCTCCTCTTCCTCCGCGGCAGGCTCCGCCTCCACTTCCGCGACCGCTACACCGTCGAGGATGTCGTACACCTCCCGGTCGAAGAACCCCGGCAGCCTCCTCTCCCTCCTGAGATCATTCCTCATCGTCCAAAACGACTCCTTTCCCTTCGCCTCCCACTCCTTTATCTTCTTAAAGTCGCCAGCGAGGTTGCTCCACCGCTTCCGGCACTGTACCGGCCCCCGGTCGACCCCATGCCGGCGGCAGTACGACGACACCGACGCCCACTTGGGTTCCACCGGCGACGCCGCCACCACCAGCACCGCCGCCCCCATCTCCCCGCTTCCGGCGCCGCCCCGCCCTGCCCCACGTCCTCTGCCCCGGCTCTCCACCACCCTCTTCCCCTGTATCAGCACCAGTATTTCCTGCCTCGTCCACCGCGGCAGACGGGGAGCCCGCGCCCCTCCTCCTCCTCCTGCGCCGTCCTGGCCGTTGGAACCCGCCGTGTCGACGGCGTTGGCCATTAAGAATGACCAAAAGCCGCAGTGATCACAACGTCGTCGTAAAACCCACGTAAAAGTTTAACGGAGACTTAACGGAATTGGGAGGGCGCCGTTATGAAGGCTCCTTTAGGCTTCCATGGCATGTATACCCTTAAGAAGGGGAGGAAGGGAGGGAGTCGAAGGAGAGAGGAAACAAAAAGGAAAGGAGTGGAATAGGGAGAAGGGAGGGGAGGACTTGATTAGGTCCTAATTAAACATGGCCCCTCATAATCCCTATCTATATGTAGGTGCCATTAAATTAATGAATGATATTATAATATCTTTTCGGGTGTGTGTAAATAAATCCACACATCTTTGCTACTAAGATAGGATGATTGGGATATTATGGGAAGAGTCCATGAAAAATTAAATACATGAAAGCTAAGGGGATATCTCTTTTCTTGTTTGGGCATTGATAAGGCACTATCTAGAAGAGATTTTGGTGTGTGATCATATTTAATATATTAGTCTAATTGTGTATCTTAATATTATTTTTCTCTCTTTCTCTCTATATTGATTCATAAGCTTAATGGTTATACTAAAATAAAAATTATAATTACCATAAAAAATTTAAAAATAATAATAAATGATTAATTGACTTTTTTTTAAGTATATATGAGTCAACCTATATTAAGGAAGGAAATAAATATGATAATTTATAATAAAATAATTTTATTGGGCAAGTTTCAATGATTTGCATGTTAGCATCGCTTCAAGTACTTGATTAATTTTTTTTATTTCGTCTCGCTCGAATATAATTTATCATCTTTAGGGTTCTGATAGAAGTTCAGAGTTGATCAACAGTCATGATTCTCACCGGTCAAATTTCTTATGTACCCATTAACTTATATGCATGAAAAATTTTGATATTATTGAAATATTTTGGATAAATTAATTCCGGTGAATGAATAGAAAGAAAAAAAAGATTTGTGTAGGAAGGATGGGTTTGGAAAAAAAAAATTTGTGACCGCACACTCAACTTGTGCTACTTGGTGAACTTTGTTTTTAAGGGTTTCTTAAGCTACATGGTGAGCTTTGTTTCCTGAATTAATTCTTGGTGCTAATTCCGAGAAAATGTCAAGGATAAACGTTGCGGAAACGTCTAAGATAGGCCACAAACAAGAGCATATATTTGCCTATGATTAGCTTAGTTGACGAGGGCGACGATGAACGAGAACATCTCTTTCGATTGTGCACGCCTCTTGTCCCTTGGAAATGGCTACACAGAACTCGTTCGAACGCACTTGCTTGGTGAGGCCATTGGCTTTGGAATCATTGGGGTAGACATGGCCTCCTTGTCATGGGAGGGGGGACCGAGAGATGCCCTCTGGCCGAATGACACTTCCGGGCGACACGTGGCGACACGCACCATTGACGTCGGCGTCGACCCCAATAGCTTTATCATTATATGTTATTTTCATGTCCGTTTCTCTAAGGACACCCTCTCTCTCTCTCTCTCTCTCTCTCTCTCTCTCTCTCTCTCTCTCTCCATCGGCTCCGTGGAGGTGACCCTTTCGGCCACCGGAAGGTAAGATGGAGCCTTAATGGATGTCGATGGCATCTTGGTTTTCCACAACGCCTTTGATTGAGGGGATGGAAAGAAGTCATCCCCTTCATGGGACCGGCTTTCCAATTCCAAGGTCTCAGCAAATTGCTTGTGATTTCCTACCCGACGTGAGGGGGAAGAGCTCAAGTAGACGCCAAAGCATGACGTGATGATGGTTCGCCTCCAACCTACCGTGATTGAAATTAAAATCGCGAGTCCAGGCAATAGTTTATTTGAGGTTCTGACCAAACGCCGGTTTGCTGACCCACTTGCATCTTGTGCTGGCCAAAGGGCCTTCTGCGTCAGATCAACTCAGTGCCACTTTATATAGTAGTCACTGATGGCAGTCTTTTCTTGTTTTTAAGGGAAAGGAATATGATAAAGATGCTGTTCATTTCAAAAGATACGCAATAATGATACAGCCCATTTACTCGAATTCTCAAAAAGTGCTGTAAGGCTCAATCCATAGATGGTTTGACTGACCAAAGAATGACTGATAGGGGTTGACCTTCGGATTTCCATACACCAATTACTCTGTGATATGATGCTATGTTTGAAGGCAGTTGGGTCGTAAGATATGATTCCCTACTCATTTGATGCCAATATGCCCTATTAATGGTGTCAAACATGAATGGACTGACGGCCGTGGGTGTAGCTAATACCCCCCCTACTCCACTAAACTACGTCTGTTGCCTGAGGAATTGGAAACACGGATCCCAGGAGGGCCAATCACATTAGTCAAGGAAATAAGATATATATTTTTGTTGCAGAGAGGAGCATATCATCCACTTTAAATATTCAAATTGGATGACAACGTCCTTTTTCTTGGATAAGTGCAAGATTTACTTTCATGGATTTGATGATGGTAGGAATATAATGTTATTAGATAATGGGAGACAAAGGACAGTTATTAGTGGAGGCTTTTGGATCCAAGGATGACACCACCTCATGTGTACAGGTTTAGAATCTTATTGAAATCGAAGCCTCACCCAATCCGAACCCGTTCACAGATCGGTGGCCGCGACACCGGTCTTCGTGGCGTTCGATCAAGAAAAAATCTCGACCGTCCAATAAGTAGGAATAAACTCGCCCGCTAATGGAAACATGTGATCCCCAAAATCTCCCGCGCCAAACAGAGGCCGCTATCGGACGAGCGAGCAAGATGGTCGCCGGAGAGGACGGAGGAGCACCTCATGGAACGGCTTCCGCCTCTCCGCGGTCTCTGTCTCCGACGCCGACGGCTTGTTCCTTCCTCCGCTGCCCTTTCTTCTCTTGCCTTCTCTCCAAGGATCCGATGACGGAGATAGCGGATCCAGCGGCACGTGATCTACGAATCGGTGCTAAGCCCTAACTTGTTTACAATTTTGCATCGGTCATATAGATAAGAAATCTTCTTGAGATTGAAATGGGTAAGACTGAGATCACAAATTTTGCTTAAGAGATTACTTTAATTGACTAGAAAGCCGTGGATCGACTCAGGGGTAAACTTCTTGGAGGGTAAAATGCGCACTATGTAGGATGGAAGATTTATTTCTAATCATTATCCGTCTTACCTGTAGATCGTCATGCTTTCAGATCTTTCCTGGAGATAATCTAACTTGATCCATCTTGGAGGGAGGAGAGTAGTCTTCCTGTGATGGCTCATGTTTAACTTCAATCTCATGGTTAATTCAACAATAACTATATCATGGAACGCATACTGTAAAGCATCAAAAACCTTGCTAATTTGCAATATAATTTACCTTCTGCAGTATACCAAATCCCAATTGGTATTGGTGGAGCGCCGACAGATGTAGTTTGATTACATGAGTGTTAACAATGTCTTGCGGGGCAGTCCCCTGAAGCCTACATCTGTTGGGCTCCAGGGTTTTAGCCTCTCCTTGAACTCTTTGCAGGCAACTTGACTGAAGCCCACTCCAACGTCACAAGCTCGGCCTGTTTACGCATGCACGAGTTTTCCTCAAACTCGAGTTCAACAGCTTGAATGAATCATTGCTGCTTGCATCGGCCTATGCATCATAGATCTCAATGACAACCCACTTTCTACATGTTTGTCAGTTGAACTGCTGAATTGTCAACACTTCCTTCTCTCCAATCTTTGCATTTGAACAGCAATCTTCTTTCTTGGAAAGCCAAAGCACCCTCCTTCTCATCATTGAGACTTCATTTAAGGTTGAACTTACTGGCTGCAAAATGCCTGCAGATATGGGGAAGCTTACATCTCTTCAGGTGCTGGACCGTGTGGACTACTTTGGCATCTTAGAAGGAAGGCTCTGTTTCACTGTAAGGATCCCAGAAGGCATTGATTCCTTGGGACAGAGTCTCCTGACCTTTCAACGAGCAATCCTTCAGGTGCTCCTGCATGTCCAAGTTGAGATCATTGAGCCTCGTGAACTTGTCCGTGACATCTTATCAGGGAGAATTATATAAGGTAGGCAGTCATTAACCTTCAGTTGCCAATCAATACTTTTGTGGATGGCTATTGCAGCAGCTTGATGGTGCAGCCGAGGAGCGTGGAACTAGAGATGCATAAAATCCTGTGAAGTTCGGGGCTTTGCATCCCATTAGGATCTGTGGGGGGCTTCGTCGATGCGGTAATGGCTTCTGATGACAAGAATTGTCTCTACGTGCATTCGCAGTGAGCTGCAATGAAACAAAAAAGATCCCTCGGTGAGCAAAGACCACGAGTCATTAGGTAATTTCCATTACTGCTTTAGGATTTGGGATTTTTTTTTCTATGTTAAAATTATAGTTAATTTCCGCTGCAAAAAGATGGAAACTGGACCTCTAATCTTCTCTAAAACATCACATTGGATGGGGCTCTGACTCTCTCTGTCCTTCAGCGTAGGACGGGATGCTGTCAAGAACGGGATGTGGCACGCAAAACCGAGTACGGTACAAGTGATGTGACAGAGAAGAGAAGGAAATCTTGCAACGAGAAAGGTGTGGCACTCATGGAGAACTCGGAATGGTGGTTGGTGCCTGTTCACATTTGTCCTCTTCTCAGCCCAAATCTTTGACACCCAAAACTGGACCTTTCTCTTTTCTGCACACCCAAGTCCTGCAGCCACAAGTGCATCATTCCCGTGCTTGACCTCTCCATCACTCCAATGGATTCTTGCAGGATCTAGGCAGATGAGCACCACATAACCACAGATATTTTGTTCTTGATGCTTACCTCCAATGGATTTTTTTTTTTTTTTTTGGCCCTCCGCAAGTTATTCATGCTATTGAAATAATTATATTGGCCCTTCGAACTTAGTTTTTCACTACAAGAATTCTTATAAAAGTGAACATTTTACAGATTAATTATTGTAGTTTAGTATAATGATATTTGAGATTCCAATTGTTGGGTAAAGCTCCGACCCTCTTTTGTGACATGATTTGATTAGCTCTGAGTTTCAAACTCTTTTTAATATTTGATGTACTTATCAAAATAATTAATATTCTTCAAAGATGGTCCAAAATTTATATTTGTGATAGTCCTTTTTTTTATCCAAGAAATTTATATTGGCAATCCAATTTTATTTTTTTATAATCTCATTGGAATATTTTTTTTAATATTATTTATAAATTGATATAAATATCATCAACTTATCACTTAATTTTAATATTTTTCAACTCCATTTCAAACAATTCTTTTTCTTCACCCTCTCCCCCTTTCTTGTTATTCTTCTTCTTTTCCTCCTCCTAATTGTCAGACATGATCGCATGAAATGCAATCATGATTCTAATGCTAGCACTCGAGGGGATGATTGATTGATATATGAAATAATTTATATGAAGTACAGATAATTAAGGGATTGTAAAAAATAAAGATATGATTGGTAATCAAGGAATTGTGTTTAGTAAAATTATATTTTATTATTAATTTTAGATGATTATATGAAATAAGAAGATTGTTAATAGTAAAAATGGGGTTACAAATAGTATGAGTGAATGATAATTCCAACCGATCATTTCATACACCATTACAACAAGCAACCATTTATTCAATCTTTGATTGTGATTAGGTGGAGCATTATTTCACGACAGTGACTGCATCACAGAAGGTAAGACAACTGCATCCCCAGACATGGCACAACAGTATTGTGCCAAACAACGCGAGTCTCCTAATTTTTTTTCTTTTGACACAGTCAACTCTCACACAGTATAAGAGAAGAATTCGCATCCATGACCTTATAGAGATACCAAGTTCAAATCGTTGTCAATGCTTTTGCTTGCACTATGGCACATTGAGATGCGAACAAACAGCTTAATTATTGGCTGTTATTTGTAGGGAGATTCCTGTTATCATGACAAAGTCACACCTCCAATATGTTTCATTTCTCTCCATCCACCGAACTGCACCCAATCAATGATTGTTTTGGGACTAAACAAATTATGTCAGTGGATGCTTTAAGCTCTGAGCTGGTGATGAAACCAGTTCACGGGGCTCAGAGCAGTTCATGCTTTCTTGTTGAGTGGTATCCACAGTAGTTGTTAGTAGTTTAAGCTGCCTGCATTCATTGTAGGTCGAGGCATCTAAAGAAGAAAAAGAGGGGCTGAGTCCAGCTGTGTGGAGGAGGGGAGGGGAATAAAACATTCGCCACTCTTCTCCATCATTAAGAGCCAAAAGAAGAAGGGGTTTTTAGGCTGGTCCTCACCCCAACTTTCTAACAAGCTACTTTGTTTCAACTTGTTCTCCCCCCCCACTGTAGAACTGATCCAATGAAGAGTTCAGAAAAGAAGTTACATGAGAAGAAAGGGAATGATCTCTGATTCAAACTTATTTCTGAGAGGATGGTCAAGCCAAACCCAAGTGGTGGTTTAAGATGTTATCCTACTTTTTTTTCCTTCACATCAAATCCTTGATATAGCAAGTGGACAGTGGAAAGAATAATATGAAGAATTGTTATTCTATCCATTAACTTTCAGAGGAAGCTAAATTTGCCATAACTCATGTTCATGAATTGGCCGACCAACTTCACCAAGATAAGCAGAACTGGTGCACAAGCAGGAACTGCTTTGAGTATTTCTTTTCTCTTGTGAATGGTTTCACTGAAACACAGGGCTCAGAGCAATGCATTCATCATTTGATTTGATTGGTGTTGGGTCATTTCTTGAGGTGGCAAGGGAGGGTTGGGGAGGCCAAATTTATCTCCTTTCTTTTGTTTTGTTACCATCACATCCTGAAGTGGACCCCACCTTGTTGAAGAAAGGCTTGCCTTCAGGGTCACATGATCCGTCATTCTCACTGAAACCACCAATCCTCTTTCTTCCAACTTGAGGCGGTCGATGGCAATTAATGTCTGAAACTACAGGCCAAACTAGCTACTGTGGCAGTATGAGATGGATATTACTTCTCATTGGTGTATTCTTCTTTGAACCTAACAAACCTCCAAGTTAATATTGATTGCAATTATCATTTCATGTACAGCACTTCAACGCAGGGGAGCAGAAGGAGAATAATGTTCAAGTCGTGAACCAAAAGCCAAATTAGTTTCTTTGGCAGTATGACATGAGCATTCCTTTTCATTGGTGTACTGTTCTTACTTCCAAGTTAACACGGACTGGAATAATTGTTTTATGTACAGCACCTTGATGCAGGGGAGGAGAAAGAGAGAGAACAATAGTCATTCAGGTTGTAAACGAAAAGCCAAATTAGTCTTGGTTTTTGGCAGTGTGCCATGAATATTCCTTTTCACTGGTTTTGTGTATCAATCTTGAAGATAACTTCCAAGCTAACCTTGGCTGCAAACATTGATAATTGGAGAGTAGCTTTGAAACAGGAGAGTAGAAGGAGAAGCGAAAGGGTAAACTGTACAATACTTGAGCATCAGAAGAAATTGCAGCAGAAGAATCCAAATCAGTGGTGATTTCAGTACAAGATGGAACAGAAAGTAAGGTCCTCCCGGGGTTTCTGCTCCTCTCATTTCAAATCACCATGTCATCCACCAGTCCAAACCCTGACATGAAGAACAGCACCCGCCAGTGAAGCTGCCCAACACTCACTGCACCCTGAACTGGATGGCATTCGACTCCAACAGTGCCTCCAGAGGCATCATTTAGCGGTGCAGCATATGCCAAGTGCATTTTTGATCCTGAAGAATCACAGTGGTTAGAATCCTAAACCCATGTTGCTAATGCAGAGAATGTCAGGAATGAACTGTGGTGTCTGTGGTTCGGAATGGAAGAGGTTTCAGGGATCAGTGACTGGGGTGGTGTTGTTGAACAGCCACTGTTCCTGAAGAGGGTAAGGCTTACATGGGACAAGAAATGGGTGTGCCCACCAACACTGGACCAGTCAGTGGCAGATAGATGATCCAGAATTCTTTATTGGAACAAAATTCTACATGTCCATTGGGGGCCAGTCCGTCACTCTCATCCACACCTTTTTCTGCATCACTGATTGCCAGAGCAGCTCCATCTCATCCTGTTGCAAGTTCTGCTGACCTGAGTGGATTGGTGGGTTGCCTTGTGAAGTTTCCTATGGGTTTCAAGATTCATGATGCCTTTGCCCCTTTATCAGCTACAAGACCCACCAGTAGATTGTTGTCCCATCCTTGTTAGTTTTATCTGCATCTCCTCCTCCATTCTCATAGCTTCCCTACCAGTGATGATGGAGTGAGTAGCTGGGGCAGGTTCTCTGTGGTTGTGGGTTCCTGGTTTCAAGTGAAGTGTAAAAAAAAGAAATATGTTGTTGGCTGGTTTTGGGTGCCATAAATGATTGCTTCAAGTGTGATTGTGATGGCAAGGGAATCTTGTCTCTGCCCACCAAAATTACTCACAACACATGCAAGAGAGAGAGAAAGAGAGAGAGAGAGAGAGAGAGAGCTCACCAAAATACTTGTCTTCTGGTTCCCAAAATCAAAAGTGTATGTTAAATTATAGCCTCTGGGAAAAGGTGTTGCAAGTGCATTTGGCAGGGAAGAGACCTGCAAGAATCTTTCTAATGGTGATAGATTAATAACATACCCACTTTGTTGTCCAAGAAATAATAAACGCAATATCTCATGAACATGATCGAGTGATCAAATTGGTGTTGACATGATGTGGTGACGCCGAAGAATTTGCTGCGAGATAACCAAGTAGATAAGCCTTGTTGGCTTGCCGAAGAGCAAAACGAACGTATGGAATTTGGATAACCTTGACATCGGAGATGTTTGTGTTTATTGGAAGACGCGGACACGTTTCATGGCAAGGTTGCGTGTGGGGAAGTAAACTTGGAATAAGAAACATTTGTGCTCTCCCAACAATGTAAGTTTCCGGGCAAAAGAAGCTACGTCGAACACAGATTTGACTTCTTCCATCCTAACTTGGTTGACTCGTAAATTGACGAATCGACTCGGTCAACCGACGTTATCCACACAAACACCGGCAACATTTATGACGGTGGAAGACATTGCTTTCGATTTTGAAGGGTGTGTGGCGATATTTATATACACATCTCAAAAAATAAGAAGGAAAAAAAAGGAAATTAAACACGTCAGCGCGCATCCAAATCCACCACCATCACGAAACGGGGGCGGGCCCACATCAAGCAACGGCTTGTAGCCGTTGAAAGAAGGCGATCAAATAAAAATAAGACCGCGAGTACACTCACCGCCCACCGGGGTTACCCCCAGCAACAGAGCGAGTACCGGTCGATCGAAGCCGACGGACGCAAAGACGTCACGTGGGCCGTCACGTAACGGGAAACGTCCACTTCGCCGTTACGGAGCGCGTCGGGGCCCACTTCGGGTGGTCGGTCGTGGCCCCTCGTTGTCGATACTCACGGGTTGCGGCCACGAAGTACATTGAAGGGTCCATTAATTTGAGGCATCCCGTGGACGGACACGATGGTGGAATGAACAACATCGCACGACTTCCGAGGTGCGTATTTTTCATTTTTATTTTTATTTTTATTTTATTTAAACCTTGGAGCTACCTAACCATGGCCGGTGCTGGAGATGGGGTGGCTGGGCCCGGTGAGACGGTGGGGTCGTATTAGTTGACGATGGTGACGCGAGTAGTGACTGGGCCCCAATTAACCAAGTGGCGGAGAACAATGTGCTGTGTCATCCAACCAAGGATCAGTGCACATGGGAAGACGGCCATGAATCGAACTCTATCCAAACTGTCATTGGGGATCCAGTGGGCGCCTGAGCCAATGGGACGAGTGCTGAGAGTGGGGTTCCACGCCGAGACCACGAGGACGACACACGAGTCGGGATCCGGACGCCTATAGATCGGTAGGCATTCATTACAAGTGAAGCCAAAGGTTTTCATGAAATAAATAATAATAATTTTTCGTTTATATATATATATATATATATATATATATATATTCTTGAAAAAAAAAATTAAATTTCTCAAATAATACCTCAAGTTTAAAAAAGTTTACTATATCTTTTTTTTTTCTTCGAGATGATCACCTTAGCCTTTTAACCATCTCATTGTCCCGTCAATTGGTCCTCTTCGTCGGGCCCAACCAACAACGACAAACAATCATTGCTACTCTTGCGTGAGTAATAGTACAAATGATGTTATGCGATATCTTCATGACTAATGATAATTCTTATTATTCTCATGCAAGTAAGGTTATAGGTAATATTATCACCCTTGCACAAGCAATAGTGCAATCGAGATTGCATGACACCTTTACAACTAACAACGACAATGAAAGTTGAGGATCTAACTAAGTTTGATGGGAGGTTACACAACCTTTTTTTATACCCCTTTCTTACCATGTAATCTCCTTGTAATTC